>JAJAED010000017.1:0-724159 GCA_021437015.1 Aspergillus jensenii | reverse complement strand
AGTACTTTCTCAGATACTTGTAAATCCTGTCGGTGCATTGCCTCCGCCTCTTCATACTTGCCCTGCCTTGACAGAACCAAGCCAAGATTATTGATACTAATAAGCGTGTCGGGATGTTCTGGCCCTAGTACTTTCTCAGATACTTGTAAATCCTGTCGGTGCATTGCCTCCGCCTCTTCATACTTGCCCTGCCTTGACAGAACTGAGCCAAGATAGCTGACACTAATAAGTGTGTCAGGATGTTCTGGCCCTAGCACTTTCTCTTGATCTCTGAATGCCCGTTGGTGTATTGCCTCCGCCTCTTTATATTTGCCCTGCCTTGACAGAACCGAGCCAAGATCGCTGACACTGGTAAGCGTGTCGGGATGTTCTGGCCCTAGCACTTTCTCTTGATCTCTGAGTGCCTGTTGGTATATTGCCTCTGCCTCTTTATACTTGCCCTGCCCTGATAGAACCGAGCCAAGATTGCTGATACTGGTAAGCATGTCGGGATGTTCTGGCCCTAGTACTTTCTTATATCCTCTGAGCGCCCGTCGGTGCATTGCCTCCGCGTCTTTATACTTGCCCTGGCTTTCAAGAACCGAGCCAAGATAGCTGACACTGTTAAGCGTGTCAGGATGTTCTGGCCCTAATACTTTCTCAGATACTTGTAAATCCTGTCGGTGTATTGCCTCCGCCTCTTTATACTTGCCCTGCCTTGACAGAACTGAGCTAAGATAGCTGACACTAGTAAGCGTGTCAGGATGTTCTGGCCCTAGTACTTTCTTATATCCTTTGAGTGCCTGTCGGTGCATTGCCTCCGCCTCTTTATACTTGCCCTGCCTTGACAGAACCGAGCTAAGATAGCTGACACTGGTAAGTGTTTCGGGATGTTCTGGCTCTAGCACTTTCTCTCGATCTCTGAATGCCTGTTGGTGTATTACCTCCGCTTCTTCATACTTGCCCTGCCTTGACAGAACCGAGCCAAGATTACTGACACTAATAAGCGTGTCGGGATGTTCTGGCCCTAATACTTTCTCAGATACTTGCAAATCCCGTCAGTGCATTGCCTCCGCCTCTTCATACTTGCCCTGCCTTGACAGAACCGAGCCAAGATCGCTGATACTGGTAAGTATGTCGGGATGCTCCGGTCCCCAACCTCTTTCTCGGATTATCAGGACATTTCGAAACAGGGTTTCTGCCTCAGTATATCTTCTATCACTTTCCAGACAGTTTCCTATTCTTGCAAGAAAATAAACGTGGCTGGCCTGGTGATCCTGGAATTCTGTGCTGTTCACCAGATACAGTGTATGTGGTAGGTAGTCCCTCTATATTTGTCGGTTTTTATGGTTATTATTTGGAAAAATCTTGTCTAACCGTTTAGCGGCTGTCTCTATCCAAGTCTTAAAGGTCTTTTTTATTCTTAACCAATTTCGAGTAGCAAGGTGCACAAGTCGATGAAGACTAAGAACACTGTTATTAACCTGTGTGCTGACAAAGGAATATGCTTTAAGACGACCTAGTGCTTCAAGTCTTCTCTTTTCTGATATTATCCATGGAAGTATTGACTCCGGTATATCCCGTGGGCTAATGCACGCCATGAACGATAAATAGTGACTGGCTATTTTATCTACTTGCTGGATTTGCAAGAAGGACACCATCCAGGTCATGGCCACTGGGTTCTGAATTTCTGTATAGTGTCTATCATCCTCAAACTCCTCGCTGAGCATTTCTATGGTGCTCCTCTCCTGCTTACCCAGCAATGACACATAACTGGTCAAGGAAATATTATTTTGATTAATATAAGCCGCGGCTTGGCTGATTACTAGAGGGAGAAAAGCAAGCTGCTTAAGAAGCGCACTTGTCACATGATCATCTTGGAGTAAATCATTCTGAATTAATAGTTTCCTAAGTATCTCTTTAGCAGTCCTTGGATCCACATCTGGAACAGAGAGTATATTCAAGGATGCCAGCTTTAGTGCAAGCTGTCGGTTGCGGGATGTAAAGAGTACATGGCTATTCTGACTCCGAGGGATAATATTCTTGAGTAGTGATGCTGGGGGGTTACCCTTAATCCATATATCTATTTCATCTGCATTGTCAAAGATGAGAATCTATTTCTCGTCGATTTGGCTGAAGTAAGTCTGGAGCTGCTTTTTCACCTTAGCTGGCTCCATATTATGAAGCCTTACCGTTTGTGTAATGCTTATGTAAGCCTGTTCAACAGCCTCATGGCTGGTGCATGGGATCCAGAAGATCGAACATTCAGGCTCTCTCTCTCGCATGCGGTAGGCTAGCTCCAAAGCAATTTGAGTCTTCCCCACACCTCCTAATCCAGTAATGGCGAGTTTCCCCGGCCCATCAGGCACGGAGATTAAATCCTCTAATTTCTGGATTTCGTCCTGGCGGCCCACGAAGCGGGCATTTCTCTCAAAAGGAATCATAAAATGGCGATTTTTGCTCGCAACTGTAAAAGAATAATTAGATATTTAATATCACAACACTCCTACTAGACAGTCTACTAACTAGTGTGGTTTGCAGGCATCCAGTACTCCAAGAAAGCCTTTGCCGCTGAGGCTCCGGTCGCCGCCGCGTATACCTACCACAGCTTGCGCTTGTGACTATCGGCATAGTCACACACACCCTTGATAATAATACACGGAATATTATCCCATACCCCTGCCCCCTCTATCTTAAAACTAATAACCTTCTCTTTTCTGACAATTTCATCACGATGCTGTCCAGACTTTATTACCGTGTCGGCAGAAGCAACTGGTCCAATATATATTAAGGTCCGGATATCTTCTAAGATCTCTCGACATCGAACTTGTTAACTTGTATCGCATTCAAGGTCGTCGCAGTTCTTCCCTATTACCTCCTTATAAATTTGATTAGGTAGAGCACTTCCAAAACAGGAGCACCTGTTAGGAGAAGCATGGTCTAAATACTTATAAAGATAAGAGGCCTCGAATAGGATATTATTAATCCTTGGATAACACCACTTGGTCCCTGTCTGTTGAAGGCTGTGAAGATATTGTTGTGTCTGATTCTGAAGTTTACTGCGGGTATTCTCGACGCGAAGGCTATTTAGAAGAGCCTGAATTACTTGACCTGGCCTGCCTAGTGTGTTCTTAAAATCTGTCTTCTGTTAAAATCCACTAGGGTATTGTCTGCCGAAGTCGTATTCTATCACCAAATCACTGATAATCACATCTCCGAGAAATATCTCCTGATATTTCGGAGGTGGGGGGGAGCCTTTATATATACTAATAACTAAAGCAAGCTCAATACCTGTGTAACTAAATTGCAGGCTGGATGTAATACTTGCTGCACTTCCCTTGCCTATTCCCGGCATGTAGCATAGAATCATATCATGCTTGCTAATCTTTCTATTTATATATATATTCGCATCGCGCTGTTCTCTGCTGTAGTGTTTTCCAAGCTAATCATAGGTCTTATTAAAAAGAGCCTCAACAGCTTCCGCCTCGAGAGGAAGGGCGCAGATAATCGCGATTATAAAATTATTGCGGCTTTTCAGGCGCATTTTGTAGCACAGTAATAAGAGTGATAGTAAAACAAAGTTGTAGGTAGATATTCCTGTCAGATTCTCGATAATAACGCCTGGAAATAGAGGATAAGCAGAGTTGAAGTCTAGGGAGAACTGGGACAGATTTTGTGTTTGCAGCCTTGCGCTTGTCCAGCCAACTACGGACCTGTAATAGCCGCCTGGAGGAGGGGAATCACGAGTACTATCATCACATCGGTCAACTGAATATGACAGTAATAGATGGATTTATAGCCCTTCTTAAATGATTTAATCAGGGGAGGAAGAAGTCTGTACAGTATCGCCTAACCCAATCATACCAGCCTAGATCCTGTTTAATGCAAACCAAGCAAACAGAGGGAACTTGTCCATGTCAACATCCCTTTGATGGTTAACTAACTATCAGGACTAGCTGGCTTTAGTCAGCGACACGTGATTTCAGATGGTCAAACGTTGTGCCTGCGCCGAGCTCCGCTGCTACGCCATACAGTATATATTTTTCCTGACGCCAGATCTAAGACTTTCATCTGATATATGACTTCAAAAGCTAGCTTATGTAAGAAAGTGGTTATATGTAACTTGACACACTGAACAATCCTGCTTCCTCTTTTTATACATCAAGTAGGTCTGGTACCCCTTTCCTTGACCCAGAGTGCAGTCTGGCCGACGAACATTCGTGCGACACCAAGCTTCACACCTTTTTTTCAAAAAAATTCTGGGTCTTCTGCATAGATTTGTTCAAGGTCAATATTCTAAAGCTATATCGCGTGCCTTTCTGAAATTCTCCTTGTAGCTGTCAGTGCTCACCCGTGACAGATGCCAGTTGGCATACTCTTCCACTACTATCTCAACAGATCCAGTGATGTAACTAAGACCATCTTGGGTAGTGCCCTTAGCAGCTTCAGTTTCCCCAAGAAGCGGAAACCAAAGGCTGGGATGATTGCGTGGGAAGTACATGGATATTGATCTGTGGAGGCGTCGATCCACTTGGCATGTTATTGGAGGATTTATTTTGTCTTGAAAGCTGCTGATGCTCCTCCGCATACAGCTGATCGCGCACGTTGTTGGGTATATCATCATGAGTTTCTATGATACCACCTTGCTCCGCATATTTGACAAGGGCTTTTAAAGGGTGGGTCCGAAGCTTGTAATGCTTTTTTCCTGCTGGATCTTACCAGCAATATTGACCCTCATGCTGGCAAGACGGTCCGGGGCATCTCATTTTTCGATACACATCTCGCCAAACTGAAGGTTGCCCCGAGAAGTTCTCGGCATCGATTTGATAATCTCGTTCCCGTAGTATTCTTTTCGTTACTGAGGATTTTTCTCTTTGATTTGCTGGATGTTTGTTGTCCTCCAAGTAATTAATAGAGATAGAGATCCTAGCTTTTTATTCCGCTGGCGAGCTAAATTTTGCCATAGTTAGAGCTGCTGATTGATAACTGTCTAGTCAGTATCGGTTTTTTCAAAGCGCTTCGTAAGATCGCGCTGTGAACATTCATTTACAGACACCACAATTACAGTATCATCTAGCCTTACCCGGCGGTTACGGTTTACTTTCTGACGTAAGATACGCCCAGCCTTCTCTTTTATCTCTGGCTAATATGAATTCGGGGTTAAAACCAGGTCTTGCTCTGTGTCTTTTGCGAGAACCCGGTTATTCAGAGTGATTCTCCACTCTATCATATATGGTATATAATTTTGGTGTTTATCGTCTGTTGTAGTACTACCCGAGCTGCTATTATCAAGACATTGAGGTTGGGCTGACTGGGGTTGGGGTGCTGGTGTTGAATGTTCGCTGAACGGATGATCGGGAGAGAAGCCGTACTCAGATGGCGTATGTTCGCGGCAAAAGTTTCCGGGAGTGGGAGTATATGAAGGGGATCGTTCCCAAGTACCAGCTTAAGAAGTAATATAGCTGTCGAGAGGGCTACGGCTCACCTCTTCGAGACACAGGATACCACCGAGGAGTCTATTATTGGAACCATCGATAGTTAGTATAAAGAGATCTTATTCTTTATTGGGACAACTGATCCTGACAGGCTAAATAGGATGATGAGGAGCATTATTTGGGTTAGCCCGCTTTGTTCTGGCATGGCTGCAATAAGCAGTGAGATGCCACATGGCAGGACAGGAACAGGAAGGCGACTGTTGTGGGATTGCCAGATCTACAAGGCGGTGTGGGTAGCAGCCATGGAAGCTTCCAGCCACCCGTGGATCGCCGTACAGGCCCATATACCATGTCAGAAATACAATAATATTTAATACAGTAACGAAGATGTATTAGGAACATTATTATTCCGGCGCCTTTCCAAATACAGTCTCTTACTTAGGGTTTGAAAACAACAAAGAATGAGAGACCCGGGCACCGTTTTTGCAACATAGTGTACGGCTAACATGAGAGGAACTTGCTGCTGAAATACCCAGTCGCAGGCTCCGCTCTCGATGCTGCATTTGAGGACTCTGAGAGGATGAAGGCTGTAGACAAAGTGAAGGTCTGTCATTGGGGCTCTGCTAAGACCGTCCTCGCCGTCGCTGTCGTCGTCATTGTGAAAGAAGGGCGCCCAGTTTTTCTCCGTCGGCTTTCGCTCTTCCCCTCGAATCGTGAGCACGGCCGTCTTGTCAGAGAATGGCCTGTATAGCCACATTGCGCGCGGGTTCCCGGGAGCGTTCAGGATCATATTGAACACTATGACTGGCTCAGCGCCTTCCGCATCTTCTAGTACGACTCGCGGATCTTCTGGCCCGAAGAAGCTCCCACCTTCCCACCACACTGCGGGGATTTGAAAGAAAGTGGGAAAGGTTACCGCTCGGCCTGCCCAGGAAATGGTGCAGCTGTCCATGCGTTTCCAGTTCTGGTCGAATATCTGGCCTCTCAAAAAGCTCACTGCCGGCCAGTAAGTGCCGGGCCTGGTGTACACGACGCGAGAGACAACGAAGTACACTTGGGGCCGGGGCAGCCAGACCCCTGATCCGGCAAACTGGGACCAATACTTGTTACTCCACGTCACTTGATCATGTTGGCCCGGATCTTCAGTCGACAAATCATGGGATGGTGTATCAAAGATTCGGAGATTTCGGTGAGATTATTCGGCAAAGAAAAACTTCGCTGGCTGTCCACTTTCCCTGTGTGCCGTGTGCTCTCGCAGTCAAGCATGTGGATATTTCCGTGGTTGCAGAATCCGGGAAGCTCTATTGTGTCGAGATGCGTAGGATGCTGTAATGGACGCATATCAGTACTGGAAGCGAATCCTTGTCGACAAATGCGTCTTGGACGGTGACCTACTCGCCAAGTCTCGAAGGATACCGGTTTCCGGGATAGAAAACATAGTGAAAGAAGAATAAAGCCACTCACAGTCACAAGGGGGTGCCATCTTAGGGGCAGCGTTGAGACTAATCGGACCATTTAGCGTGAGCCCCGCTCGTGGTTAAGATTCCTTCGGAAAGGAATTCCGAGCGCTGGCAACACCGATATCTATGCGGTGGCCGTCGTAGAGCGCAGGGGCCTTATATATCCAGAGGAAGCTTGCAGTTGTACCAATGCGCAATAGGATGCTCCTTCCGGTCGCATAATTGTCAAGACGACCACGCGTATGCTTATCGGATTCGTAGGACAGTTCTCGAAAGTCCTGGGGAAACACACGGGCTGGTCATGATACGGGGAATGTGCCGTGTATGTTATCGACTGCCCGGGGCGTACGCTTGGACAAACTTGGGTATTATAGCACGCCAAGCAGTTTATCGGCGACTTTACGCCCTGATCATGGCAAATCTCCAATATTCAATCAGCTGGGGTACAGATGCCCCTTCCCGGTACGCTTCCACAGACCCAAACAGAGTAAGACGTGATTTTTGACCAGACGGGCCATCGTGATGGGCGATTTATCCTTGGTTGTCCATTCGCGAAAATCCAATTTCGCATGGTGGCCAATTGGCACTGTTCCAGGAGAAGGAAGCTGATGGGTAAGTCTTGGACATACAGAAGAGCACTCGGTAGTCCCATTCTGTTGCTTTAACCGGTCGGACGGTCTTAGCCGTGCCGAGAATGCGGGCCAGTGCGCCCCACGTGGATGCCCTTGTCTATTCGAACAGGCTTGGTGAGCGTGAGCACTGTCGACCGCGTTTTATCATCTGGTGTGGCTATGCATTGCGAAATCGTTAGCAACGTCTCGGCACGAGGACAGCCCTGTGCATGATAGTATAAACTGCTAATGATTGCGATCAAGGTGGCGACACGGTTAAGACAGGCTCAACACGAAGGCAGGGCACTTTTGACCTCGGAGCGTATCAATATACGCTGTATCAATTTGGTGGGATACCGCAGGAAAAGTAGGTGAAGGGGATCCGTAAGTAAATGCGACATGGGGTAATAATAGCAACTTCGAAAGACGAGAGACAAACATGGGCGGTGATTCCAGGGCGCAGTAATGCTGTACTGCATTAGGTAACTGTCCAGTACATAAAGATATAAATCTATTGTCCTAGAATACAGCCTAGATAGACTACCGATGATCATGCCGCAATAAGAGCATGGCCAAAGTGTCTTTGTTCATGGCCAGTACGTTTGGGTTCCGGATTAATGGTCGCCTCGGAGAGCACTTTAACGACCTTGCGAATTTTCAGGCGCACAAACTCATGGCCAGCCTCTCCATTCGAAAAATGATGGATGCTTCAAGCTCTGCAACTGGTGGTTAGACTAGCTATACACAATGACGGTATCTACGTACTCTGTGAGGCGTATGATCCGTTTCTCTACCCTCAAGAGTCGATCTTACGTTAATCAAGACCTACTCTGCTCCGTCTCGCCACAGGATTCCAAGCCATGGCACCGCATTGAATATAAGTCGATCCTTCGTGGGAAGATAAGAACATGGAGGATGAACGCCAACGGCGGTCACGCGCCCCTTCACCCAACTAATTCAGCAAGACAATACAGCGGGCTCCTGAGGGTTAATGCACCCTGATTTAGTCGCAACCGGTGGTGAACGTTTGTATGCCGGCTGGCAGGGGCGTGGGCATGAGAGGGAAGGAGACGAGGGTTTCGGGAGGGCGAGGGTGTTGTGGTTTACCATGTGGCGTCCGCTCTTCGACTATGAAAATTTCGGACAGTCATTAGTCCGCTATCTGCCCAGTACTACAATACAGTGCCCTACGCGACTACTTTCCTCTTGTGGAGAGGCGATGAACGCTCAACTCCACTATCGCGAACAAACTCGAAATCTAGAGACCGTGTATACTACGGGATTCGTCGAGGAGAGACCAGGCAAAAGTCCCGCTAATCAAGGCTGCGCTATGAGCCCAGTCATGGTGTTTCCGGTGCTATTTCACGAGTAGTTCTCTCTAGTCGCTCCAGATAATTGCCCGGGCTATGCTCAGAAAAACCGCGCTTTCAGGGCCAGTTTATGCGGAATCTCTGTATTTATAACAGGTAAACAGTGACAACATGCTCCATGCCCGAAGGAGTTCCCGCTCTTTGGTGGCATTATTTGGGGTAATATCGGAATAAAACAAATAACATCTGCTCGGTTTGCCGTCTCCATAGCATCGCAAGCTGGATAGTGGCCATGGTATCCTGGAGGACTACCCGCGACGAGCAAAGAATCCACGCGGCCCCGTCGTTGGTTATTCGGCACGTGATAACTAACTTATTATCGAAATACTGACCGCCAAGAATCGGTCGTAATACACTAAATCTGACCGGGTAACCACCACGCTGATCAACCAACGATATTAATCATCGTCTACCTACCTAACTAGGTTAGCTATACAATCGTTCAGGGGTTCATTAGAATCTCCAAAAATTGCCTGTATTTAGACTCTTTTTAGAAACCTCAATATCAAGACATCGTCAAAGTAGGGACGGTGATTGGTCATGGACTCATTGAGTCCACCGCCCGGAATCCGACACTTATATCTTACGTATACGGAGTAGGTAAGCATAGGAATAGCCCGGGCAAACTGAGGGAACGCCTGCCGGCAGTGGCTTCCACCATGTTCGATTTCCTGAACCCTTGAGAAGTTGAGATAGTGCCACTACCTAATCCGTTTTGGGAAGTTTCGAGTTCGGGGTCATCTCAGAGCTCCAATGCGTCAAAATACAGTGATGATGATGATGATGATGCTTTCATTTACCCTGACCCCTCGCCAAAGCGATATGCAGGCTACCACAACTATATATATCTGATTACGTACAGGTGGATTCTTCCACTTCCTGAAAACGAACTTAGAGCCTCGTCAGGGCCTGTCGTGGCCTAATTGCCGCTCCCATTGTTAGGCTGCCCTCGTGGCGCGCGACTGCGAAATCTCTGTGACGCCTCGGCGAAGTCCAGCACGGCATTAACCGTTTTGGTCCGCGAGATGATGTCTGGATTACCTTTCTTACCTTGGGTTGAGCCTCCCAGCAGACTCAATACACTGTTAAACGCGTCTCCAACCTCTCTCCTTAATTTCATTCGTAGCCCTTGTAACCTCGGGCAGTCCACTAACACATGGACGACCGTCTCCCGCGCGCCGCACGCGCACAGGTCGTCGTCGCGGAAGCTGTGTTTCTTGGCGTAGGTGGATAACCAGTTGTGGCCCGTACGGAGCTGTGTGAGCAGGTAAGCTCGGTTTCTAGGCAGGGAACCATACAGTTTCCGGGTGTAATTCGCGGGCAGGGTGTTGTCAATCTTTCGTAGATGGTCGCCTTTAGTGCTGGATCTCCATTCTTGCTCCCACCGAGCATGGATTCCATCCCGGATTAGCGACGTCTCCCTCGTCAGAAGCGGGCGGAAGGAGTGGGTTTGACCCGGGTGCGCGGCAGCTTTGGCTAACCGGTCTGCTGCGTCATTGCCAGGGTTTTCGCAATGTCCTGGTACCCATTGGAGGCGGAGATCAATATTCTTCGCTTGAATCTCGGTGGCTGCTTGTAGGATCGCGTGGATAATTCGTTGTCCTGATGCATTCTTCACGCTCTGAATTGCTTGCAGTGCTGATCTGCTATCGCACATAATAGTTGCAGTGGTTGGGCTGCTATCCGTTTGACTCAGGTGTTGGTGGAATATCTTGAGTACCACGCTGATGGCGTGAAAGATGCCTATGAGCTCCGCCACGTGGACTGACCAGCGGTCCATGGGTCCCACTTGTACCTGTCGGGATTCGATCACTCTCTGGTCGTCATCGAGTGCGACGACAGAGGCCCCCAGATGGCCTTCTCGCCCGGAGGCATCCGAATAGACAACAATGTCAGATCTAGAACCTATGGTCTCGGCGTCTTCCCTGGCTGTCTCTCGGTCTGGTTCAACGTTGATCTCTGCAAACGCCTCACTTCGCCATGGTGGCAGCGGGCGTGGGTCGATCATTTCTAGCTCGTTTAATCGGTCCACGTTCATGGTCTTCAGCGCTTCGGCCAGGGAAAAGCGTGCGTGCGATCCAATGTTATTCCTTCGTTTCTGAGCTCGGGACAATGTGTCCCAGATAGGGTGATCGCGTGGTAGCGTGTGTAGCCTGGCTATGGTGTGTTGGGCGCGGTGGCGGAGACGGAGGTGTGTGGGGAGAACATGGGCTTCCACTTCCAGTGTGGCGGTCGCCACTGTCCTGAATGCTGAGAGGATGCGGATCAACGGGGTCCTCTGTACGGTGTTCAAGTGTCGCAGGTGCGTTTTGTCACGCAGCGGGTCGTGCCAGACGGTCGATGCATAGTCCACGACCGGCGCCACGCATGCTTGGTAGAGTTGACGCATCTGCTCGGGACGCAGATGTCGTAGTCCACACAGGGCGATGGTTGTTTTGGTTGCTCGTTTGATAGCTTGTTGGACATGCTCTTTCCACCGTAGCTCCCGGTCGAACACCACTCCCAGCAGCTTCGCCGTGGGTGACGGTCGCACCACTGTGCCATTTAGTACTACCGCTCCCTCCAGGTGTTCGCGCTTTTTCCTGGTAAAGTGGATGAGCTCGGTTTTCTCGGCCGCAAAGCAGGACCCAGTCTTTCGCGCCCAGGTCTCAATTCGAGGGATGTCTTCTGATTGTATCCGGGCCAGGTTTTCCTCGGCGGAGCGTCCCACGCGCCATCGAAAGTAATCATCAATGAAGGCTGATGCGCCCCCATAGATGTCAACAGGTTGCTCAACCAGGTCCGCGTTGAAGAATGCAAATAAAATCGGGGAGAGCGGTGATCCCTGCGCTAGTCCTGCGTTCGCCAGTGGTTCCATTGCAGTACGAAAGTCGTCAAATCCAATGCTTGCATGGCGGTCGCTCATAAAACTCGCTATCCATTTCCTCGCGACTGAGGGGATCCTCCTCGCCCGCAGGCAGGCGTCCAGGCTCATCTGGTTGACACTGTTGAAAGCGCCTTTCAAGTCGAAAGCGATGAGGGTGACCACATGGTGTTTGTACCAGGCTCGGTCTATTGAATTCGAGAGTACCAGCAGGGCCTGCTCGGTCGTTCGACCTGGGCGTCCCCCAAACTGGCTGTTCGGTAGTAAACCATGTGTTTCTGCTAGGTATGAGAGTCGTCGGGCCATGACTGCCTCGAGTAGTTTGCCGAGTGTGTTTAGAAGTGAGATCGGGCGGTAGGATCCAGGGTTGGTGTAATCGGACTTTCCTGGCTTTCGCAGTACGACTATCTTGGCACTTCGCCATTGTTTGGGGTGGTAACCTAGATTCACGGACGCAGTGAAGATGTTAGTGATGAATGTTTTCAGATGTGTCCAGAGCTTTTTCCAAACTAGCATCGGCAGGTTGTCTTCTCCTGGCGCTGTGGTCCCGTTAGCCGCGTCGAGGGATCGTTGAATCTCAAGTTCGGTGATTGGTTGCCAGGGAAGTTCCAGCTGCGATATGGTTGGGTCACTAGGATCCGGCGTGTTCATTGCGGGGAAAAACGCGTTTAGAAATACCCGTGCTTTGTCTTCGTTCTTAGTATGCTCTTCTGCGCCGGCCTGCAGTGCTGGGACGCATCCCCATGACTCCCGTGGCTTCATATAGGTAGCCGCTTTCCAGAGCTTTCCCTCGCCAGCCTCGTCTAGAAATCTTCGCCAGTGTGAAGCTTTTGCTTTTTCAATAGTCCGAGTCCAAGCTCGTCGCTTGTGTTGCATGTCCTGAAACGCAGCAGTAGAGCTAGGGTGATCTCGGCCTAGCTCGGCGCAGCTTGCCTGCCATCTCCGTCGGGTTTGATTAACTTCGACTTGTTGGACTTTGAGGTCCGGTGTGAACCATCGTTTGGAGTATGGTGTTGGCCGTGTGTTTGGCGTGAACTGGTCGACCGCCCGGCTCGTGGCTTGAATGAGCTTTTGGACGACCGCGTCAAGTGCGGGTCGGGTCTTTATATCCTTCCATGGCCCCATTTGTTGGTTTACATCATCCCCGATCTTGTCCCATTCCGCACGATCATATGCTTTCCTTGGTTTGGTAGGTGCCCTGACCTGTGCTTGCAATTTCCATTCCGAGTACGTGGCGCGGTGGTCAGATCCGTAATTTTCGTGGTACAGGTGGCATCTGATAAGTAGATCTGGCCGGTCGGTGACCGTTTGGTCGATGGTGGAGAACTTTCCGGGGTCGTTCAGGGGCCAGAATGTCGCTGTTCCCCGTGGGAGGCAGCCCTGGAGGCTGTTGGTTTGGAAGAAGGTGATTAGGTCGCTTGCATCCTCGATAAAACGAGGTTGAATGTGGTTGCCGCCCCACATCGGGTGGTGGCGGTTGAAATCTCCAGAGAGAATAACGTTCGTGGGCCGTCGATCATCTTGTACAGTGGTTGTGATTGTGTTTTGGATTGCTGTGAGCGCGGGCTCCGCCGTCCCGTCGTCGCCAGTGTATATTGGCGCCGAGGGTATATAAATGGAGAGGACAAGCGTTTGGGAGTCGGCTGTCCAGATCTTGACAGCTGCGATATCTGGGTGGTTGCAGTACACCTGGCGGTGTGATGAGGTCGAGAGTCTTCGATTCACATATACTAGACTACGGAACCGAGCCGTGTCAGTATCGGTAGTGGGTCGGTACAGTCGCCAAGCGCTGTGGTTAACATGCGTCCGATAGGTAGTAATGGATGGTTCCTGAATCAAGAGGATATCAAGGTCCTGGCTCTGGTGGTCGTTAATGAGTGCTTCCATTTGTGGTCCCGATTTCATTATGTTCAACTGTAGTATGCGAAGGTTCCTTTCTAGCATTGGCTAGAATGGGAAGTCGTGGGGTTTGGGCATTGTCGATCGCCAGTCGGGTGTTCGCCGGTGCAGTCGAGACATCGGGCCCTGACCCCTGGTGGGCATCGTTGTCGCTCATGTTGTCCTGCGCAGTGTCCACATCGTGGGGTCTCCTTGCATGACCATGCCAGGTGTCCGAAGCGCTGGCACCGGAAGCATCTCTTTCTCTTGATCTCGCGTCGTTCTACGCTGCCGATGTAGCGCTGACCAACAAGGAGGCCGTTGTTGAGCATGTGTTCTGCTCCCTCTGCGGAGTCAAACCAGATTCCCAACGACGCAAACTTCCCCAGTACCCTGTCCCTTTGTTTCAACCAAGCCAATTCTTCGATGCGGAAGCCACGTTCCGCCAAGTTGTTTTCATCCATGATCTTCTCCATTGCCTGGGCGCTTGCAGTCTCTAAGTCGAACTCCTCGGTTGGTGTACGGTGTACGACAACGCCGAATCGTGGCTTCACTAGTTTCGTGTTGTTTCCGAGTTCGTTCAGCCATTCGGTGTTGTTACGGGCAGCTTCCGCTGACTCATGATCCCGGAATCGGATGATATAGCCTGTCTTCGTTGTGCCAATCCCAGCCACATGAGCATTCTGCGTCGGGGCGGTGTTCAAGAGGGCCGTGCGAATGTGGGTGTTGGCAGCATCTGTGGTAAGGTATCGACCAAAGGTGTTTCCATCATTGTTGTCGTTGTCTCTTGGGTCGACGAGCGTTCTCTGGGTGCTGATTCGGACGCAGTTCCGCTCTTTCTCCAGCCGTTGGTGGCTCGGTTGTGGGACTCCGTTGCTGCTGTTGGCTGCGACTGCGGCCCATGATCTGGTTGGCGATGCTGGCGGGGCGGTTTCAATCTGTGTTCGAAGGGCTATGACTTCCTCGTGGAGCTTTTCGTTCTGTTCGCGTAGGACGTTCTGGTCATGCTTGACCTCCTCTAGCTCGGATTTGGTTGATTCAATAAGCGTGGTTTGGTGGTTGATAATGTCTTTGAGCTCATGGATGAGCTTCCACACCTCTCTGGTGGTGATCCGGCTGGTACTCTCTGCAGCTGCGTGGGTTTCGCCATTCCGCGTTCTTCTTCCGATGATTTGGGCTGTGTTGATCGCTGTTCGAGCCTCGAGGTCTTCGTCTTCTGTTTGGGTGTCTTCGGAGATAGCTGCTACTTGCCCGGTCGGCGCGTGGCTTTGGCTCCTTGTCTTCCGCTGGGGACGCGTCTTACTTCTCTCAGCTTCATCTTCTTGCTCTTGAGCGTAATTGCTGGTGGTTTGATGATGCGGCTCGGTCTTGGTTTTTGTGGTGTTTTTTGGTGTTCCTCGCGGTCGGGTTCAGGGGTTCGTGTTTCGGCCCGTCCCGCGCGCGCGTCGCGTGTCGGCATCTTGCCCAGCAACCTTTTCCGCGGGTCGTTCTCGAAATCGGTCTCCCGTTCCGTCATGTACCGATGGCCGGTATTTCAAGTCGATTGCACAACCACCCTGGTTCGCCTGGGCAATACACTATTTTGCAAAACCGGTGAAGATGTACAGTTCCCCTGCTACCGTGGTTTGCCGAGTCCGGTCCCGCAGTCCTACAGAATATTTCCGCAGTCCTACAGAATCGTCAAAATACAGTGATGCTCGAAATCGGTCTGACTCTCAAACACTTGTCAATTGTTTGTTGGCCCCACCGCGAAGATCTTGGCAGAAGTGATTTATTGAGCCATTTCAGCCCATTATACTGTACCGTAATTATGCAAGATTTATGGAGCATACTATCACGTGGTCGACGGCGACAGCCCACGGGTGGCAAAATTCCCTTATTCCTTTAGTTTCGAGCAACGCATCCACCAAGAACGAACTGCGCGTCAAACCTACCCTTGTTTCAAGCTGTTAAGCCTCTATTGAGTTCCAAATAATAAATTAAGATGTTCGTCCATCCGCTATCTGACAACGCTAAGCCACCGCTCCTATTTTTCGCCGCGTACAGTAGGAACACGAGTTCAGAGAAAGCGTACGGTGATTGGCGAAATGATATGCCAAGCTTGAGAATATGTGAGATGTTCGGTATTGTTCACTAATCTTGCCGCTCCGCCGCTCTGCTTCCTCCTTATGGAAAGAAGCTGAAGCATCGTGAAGATTTTATAATATCGGACGGCCTTCACAAGTTGAGTGCCTGTTCAAAATTGCTGGCTGACTCCATAAGCATGACATCCCAGGACCCTGCAGTGACCTGCTAGACGGGGAGACTTTTGTCTCCACTCGCCCAACCGACCTTCAGTATAGCGTCCTTCGCAACAAGGTACAATGAGCTCTGCTCGTGGAGGGCGACCATGCGTTCAAGGTGCTCCGCGTCGACCACTTGGGTTGAAGAACCATTTTCTCGAACCTCCGCAGCTTCTTCAGCGCCCAGCCACTTCAGATAGTACTTAAGATCATTTGAACCCGTGGCATGCTCAATCTGGATTTCCAGCGAGCGCAGGGAGTCAGCTATATAAACATTCGAGGATTCTCCAGGGGTTAGACATCCAAAAATTTTCGATCCTTGGACCACTTCGGAATAATTCATCTCCTCTATTGACTTCGCGCAGTCATGTGATGGGGACTGACTATCCGGTGGCGTATCTCTTTTCTTTGAATCAGCTATATCCTGTGTACGTGGATCGCTGACACCGACACTCTTGCTTGATTCTGGTAGCCACGAGATACGAGCGTCCGCTCTAGTTGCCTTGGAGAATGTTGACGCGCTTGTCGTTGTCTTAGATAGTGGAAGTGTAAACAAGGTACTCTCATTTGGGTCTGGATAGATGACTTTCTGGCGAGTTGATAATAGCGCGACACAGGTCTCTCTGAAATGGTCACCTAGAGTTTGGGAAAACCTTTGCTCTAGCTCTGCAAGTTGTGGTATACAAGGTATCCGCCAACCTGGATATAGTCGTCCGTGAGATTTTGGCGTATAAATCTTCTGATACAACTGAATACATAAGTTGCAAAGAAAGCAGGTATCCTTGCTCGAGCAGATTACTCGCGGCAATAACTTCGGGCGTTCCAATTCGCAGTGGGCAATCAACTGGATCTCGGCATGGATTTTTGCCTCTCTCAATGTTCGTATGACTTGGCCAGAGTACCGGTCGATAGCATGCTGTTGGCTAATCTTCAATATTGCGCAAACTTCTCTTAGGAGCTTCTGTTGACTGCCCTTTGGACTGGTTTCAGCGATTTTGGACTGCAACTCAGGAAAATAATCCTTAATCATAGGAGAAGCAAATGCCTCCTCAGGCAGTCGAACGGGGATTGTTCTCATTGCTCGAGCCAAAGACAATTTCTTTGCCGTACGGTACAGGTACCTAGCGACTTCCCAGTACCTGCCGACCTTGTTAACGATGTTGAGCAAACTTTTCCTTGCACTGGGGCTCATGTCCTGATTTGGGATAATGCCAATTAGGTCAGGGAGTCCCACAGTTTGCTGTAGTCGATGAATGCCTTCCACAACCTTCACTAAACGTGTATCGAGCTGATACTGAGACCATGAGTCCAGAAGTTTCTCGACTTCCTTCGCTCTTAGGGTGAAGTTGTCCGCGGTCTTTGACAAGTCCTCATTATTCAATTTCCGCCTGACAATCTTCACAGCTAGCAAGACCTCTTGAAGGGTGCCTTTGAAGGGGCGTTTCGCTGTCGTACTCGATGAAAAAGCCAGGCGCAACCGAGACAGTATGCGCGATGAGCACATAGAAACCATGGCTGTAAGAATTTGGTTTCCTATATCTCGATAGCGAGTTGACCCTGGTATTGTTAGCATTCCTCAAGAGCAAGAACTTGTCACTTACCGGATACAGTCGCGAGAATTGCAAATATGCGTTCGAAGCCCTGCTTAATACCGCAAATTGCATCTTCTCCATCATTATAACTTGCTTTATTCACGGCGAATATGACGTTCAGGCTACCTGATTCGGGATCCTCCTCTAGGCATAAAGCAGGAATATTTTCAGCGTCATCTTTGATATGTGCAATGAATGCTAGCGCACCGGCTAGTTTACGCTCGGTGTCAAAAGATAATGTAGAGCGTCTTCTGGGGGCGGGTGGACAATGAGTGCGGTTACTCGATGGTGGTGCTGGTACGTTGCGAAGTAGGTGGGATATAGCAATGTTCTCGGCACAAACAATCTTGATATCGTTGGACATTGGATCAATGATATCCTTGTAAGGACATGGAAGCAAAGATATCCTGTAGATGGTAGCTGGAAACTTGAGTCCAAAGACTCCTGAGTTCTATCCCCATTCCCTTACCCCGCCTTGTGTAACCGCGAAATCATTGGCTCCTGCTCAAGCTTCACCTCGATTGGATACCGATACTGCTGCTATGATGCCCAACGCCCATTCTTGAGCAGGGCAACACTCCCTCTTAATGAATTTTTTTCTTGACACAACATGCCACCAGAAGAGTCTCTTTCGAAACGAAAATTTCCTTTTGTTAAATGACAGGATTGAAATTGATATTTATACTTCAACGAACGGTTACGAAAGAACCTCCTTTTGCGAATACAACCCGCGGAAGGTGAGCGACTCACAGCCGGTCACTGCTGAGAGCCCCTGCGTTCCAAAACTCGCTCGAAGCCAAGTTGGATCATTCATGCTCTTTACTAAATACCGGTACAGAATCTGGTTAGTTAATTTATCTTCAAAGTTGCCAGTCACCGTGGCTAGTGGCATCCCGGTGGCCACTGTCTGACTCCTCCAGAGATTAGGAACATTCAATCACATCTACGAGCGCAATTTTGTACCCTCGGCATAATGGCAATCATCAATCAAAGAAAGGAGCAGCAGCTCAATCTTTTCATCTACTGCGAGTCGTGCTTCCGCGTGGTCGTGCTCGAGGACATGCGGAAGATCGGCAACAGGGTCGTTGATGACATCTGCGGCGGAATCATGGAGAACTGGATCATCGAGACCACATGCCGGGCTTGTGAGCGTTTTATGTTCATTGACGAACACGAGTTCATCATGATGAAGGCGGCCTCAGACACTATTACCAACGGACAGATGAATGAGGTTGTGGGCATGGTCATGTCCGGGCCCGGGCGAATGTGCAGACCTTCGTTCGCTTCGATGGACATGATCACGAGCTGGTTTGGGAACGGCACACGAATTATACATCTCTACGTGGACAAAAACGAGAGATGCGTCACAGGCGTCAAGGTGCTTAAGACCCCGGTCACGAATTTCTTCTTGTAGGATGGCGAGTTTTCAATGTGAGACGAGATTTATCTCCAGTGGAAGGCCGCCAGGATTCGCGCGTCGACAGCCCCGCCTGAATACCCATCAGATTCTGTGGTCTTTGAGATCCGTTAAATATAGCTCGAGGACTGTAACACCAGCGCTGTCTTGATCTGTCCTTGGACTGAGCTGCGGATATTTCTAAGACTTCAACTCCGTCCAGGCGTGGTACGTCACTATAATGAAGTCACTTTATTCTCATAGATCCTAGCACGTTTAAACGATACAATCAAACCGAAAAACGAACTCTCAAATGGCCGTCTACAGGGCAGGAGGGTAATAAAGGATCATGCTCAAGATGGTTCAGGCCATTGCACCCAGCCGAGATCATAGACAAATTCCAGAACAATGTGAGGCTCCATAAGTCCGACTTTTAAAACCCTCCTGTAGGGCCAACTGTTCGAAAATCTCTTCAAATCCCAGAAACTGTGCATAAGAGACTTGATACACCTTTTGTACACCTCTACCTCGCTTCCAATCGTCCAGATTTCTTCCTTGTGGTCGGTAACGTGTATACCGCAAGTAAAGATCACAAGTATTTTCGCTCTATAGGACACGTAAGGGAATGCCCTGACCTTCGCCGGATCTAGATGCTTCTTGAAACTGTCGTCATCGCTGTATCCGTTGGTTCCATCGCGCGCACAGTAAGGGCAGAACATATCCACAGCCCCGTCAATAGCGTTGGACAAATTTTTGATCTGTATCGCGATCCTTTCCATATAACTGACTTGTGTTGTTCCCGCCTGCATTGGATTCGAGGAACCGACTTGTGTTGTTCTCGTCTGAACCGAATCCGAGGAACCGCCCTGTGTTGTTCCCACCTGCATCGGGCTCGGGGATGAATTCTTCCTCCGTAAAGCTGTAGAAATCCATGTACACATCTGCAGGCCGGCCCATGTCAAGTGTTACGCACGCCAACCCATCCATGTAGGTCTCGGTGACCTCATCCATGTTGTGTATGCATATATTGACCAACTCAGTCGAGAGCCCGGTTGATTTACTGTCCACAATCACAGTATCCTGCTCTGGTGTCTTCATAAACTTGGTGATATTCTTAGATATGCGCGCGTGCACGTTCTCGAAACGACGCGAGTCCCCAGCTTCAATGATATTCACGCCTTGCGGCAGCCTACCCTTTGTATTTATGCAGCCATCGCACCTCACACAGGTTACGGTAGATTCGGACAGCGTCGAAGCCGGGGCCACCTCCATCATCAGATTCATGGATTTCTCGCTTCCTACTTTGAGGAAGGTGACAGAGCGTTCACAATCAAGGCAGCAAAAGGTAAGGGACATGTTTGTGATCTCGAAGCTTACTTGAATAGACTGTTGCGTAGCCGTGCTAATAAACTCCAGGATCGATGAACTCTACGACAGACAGAGGTCATAATCCGGTACATCTTTGGTGGGGCTTATGGGTGTCGGTTGGATGTGGAAAGTTTGTTACTAAGCAGTACTCAGCACCTCGCGACGTGCCACCTACTGCCACGCTTCGGATCTGAACTGTTAAGAAGAAAGATCGATTCGATATATCAATTCGAGGCATTTCCACTACCCTTTATGTCCTAAATGAAACCTCTAGAAAGATATAAAACCTCTATCCCGACCTTAGTTGAGAGATCAAGCCTTCAATTCAATCCACACCTTAACTAGTTATTTGTAGACACCTCGTACCCTCTACTATAATGGAATGCCTACGAACTGCAACAGCCAATCTGGCTTATAATTAGTATGCGTTTCATTATGCAAGAGAGAGAGGTTCTATGAATGGAAGATAATAGAGATGCGTACAGCAAGGAGTAACTTAATAGACAAACTAGCTTATACTACAGTGATTAAATTGGTCTAACCTCCAAACACACATTGATTGTTTGCCAGTCCCACTGCCAATAGTTTAGTGCGGTATCTTTCTTATACTGTATTAACTTATGTATCTGGTGCTTTATCCTAGTCCGAATAGTAGGATTCGTAGTCGCAATCATTGATAATGTCCCTGCAGTTGGTCGGTCCGTCATCCCATCCACGGTCGTCATCATCGGACTCAAAAATGTCATCGCCCTCGTAATTCAGTGCACTATCCAAAACATCATCATTCCATTGATCAATCGCTTTGTCTATGGACTCTCGATCCCAAGGTCCTCTGGCGTTGAACTTCGATGTGCCATCAAAGCCTGGATCTCGTGAAAGTCTGATCCGCTCTTTGGTTTCCTCCAGTACATGAACTCTCCAAAATTTCTCTCCAGGTTGATGTAACTTGGCGTCATATATTTTGAAAAGATCTGGCAGAACCGTCACATCTCCAGCGCAGTATTTTTTAATGTCCTGTCGAATGGGACGCTCATTAAATATCTCGTATCGCCCTCCTAAAGCAGGATCGAATAGTCGCCGAATGTTACCTTTGATAAGCCCCCATGCTTGTTTCTCTGCTTCCGAAACTGCACTGTCCTTCACGACACATTTGTCTAGACCAGCTAGAAAATCTTTCGGTCCCTTTCTCGTTCCCAGTTCCATTAATTGAACATCTCTGATGCCGTCAACGGAGACTCCATAGAGAGTGGACAATGCGTTTGAATCATGCCGAGCATCAAATAGCACCTTCAGCATGACCGGAGATTCTAGTACATATTTGAGAGATTTGCCATCGCTATTGACCGTTGAAAATGCTTGGTTTCCTAATTTGTAAACATCGATGAGGTAAACAGTCCTTTTGGAGAGCACATAGAGCGACATGATAGAAATCGAGCCGTGTTGGCCAAGGTTTACTCCCTCCATGTCGATAAAAAGTGAAGGAACGTCGGTTCGTAGGCCAGTGACCGCCGCGTCTATGACCGACTTAAGGAGAGACGTAGAATCTACGACAACGATATCGATTTTAGCTGATTCAATGGACATGATTGATTTGACGCTTAGGATTTTGGTTTTTTGTGGTAAAACGTCTGGGGAGTGAAGAGGGGTTGTCGGATTCGGGCGGTGGATTCGGGCGGTGGATTCAAGGGACCAATGACCAATCGCCGCGACAACTTCTAATTAGGTAAAGGTAACGGTATTGAGATCTCTACTGAGAATCTAAATACAGGCAATTTAGGAGATTCCAATAAACCCCTGAGTGAGTGTCTAGCTAACCTAAGTAGGTAGGTAGGCAATGGTTAATATTGTTGGTTGATCAACCTTCAACCCTGCTCGATTGAATTCCCGTGATAGTCACGTGAATTTACCCAGATGGCCTAGCAATTACGCGATGCCTATGATGACCCTCGGAGTACGTATCTCAGCATTTTATCATTCGTTTGTCCAATAACCTTCTAGCCATTACCGGGCTGTATCAATGTATTTTCCCACAATTCGCGAGTGGTGTACGTCAAGACTCATGAGTAGGGTCTGATGTCACCACAACACCTTATATATTTGGTTATCCGCGAGGATAGCAACTCCATTAGAGCCTGCAGCTTTCATTATTACCAGCTCGACCATTTCGAAATTATCGGTTACAGGTATATTTCTCACTGTATCTGGAAAACATGGCAGGGAAGAAGAAAAAAACTTGCAGTAAATGCCGGAAGCCGGGTCGATTGGCTGAATCCGTTCGGGAGGTGCCTGCTGAGGCCGCTGAACCTTGTACTCCTGCTTATGAGGAAGTCAAAGATCCGGATCCTTTTCCTGAAGACGCCTGTGAGGCCGTTGAGCCTGCCGCTGCCGAGGATTTGGAGATTGCTCATCCTGCTTGTGAGGAGATCGAGGATCCGAAGCCTGTCGCTGAAGACGCCTGTGAAGCCATTGGACCCACTGTAGCTGAAGAACCTGATGGTACTAAAATGCCCACTGCCGGAAGTCTCTTTATCTGTGAATATGATCAACCCAAGAGCAGGTCAGTCACGCAACCAATTCATTAAGAATAATTAACATAGCTAATCTGGTACGTCCGCAGCCCTTATGAAGGTGAACCAGTCAAGATCATGATTGGGCGCAATAAAAAATGGTATACTATGCCTAAGAATATAATTAGCCAAGTCCCTTATTTCCAACAGCATTGGGACGAAAACGAATGGGGCACTCCAGCAGTTAGGCTCCCCGAGGTGGACGATGATATCGGGCATACCATTATACATTACTTATATACAGGTGATTACCAAACTTTGAAGCTATCCTCGACATACAACATGCCGAGGCGCGCAGTCGAGTACAGTCGGAGCGTACTCACGTACCATGCTGCTCTGAGATGTGGTCTTGACGGATTAGCAGACCATGCGAGGAAATATATTCAAACCTTTGACAATAATGTTTCTATCTTTGACATTATTGCACTTGGACGGAAGAATTTTCGAAGAATAACTGAGGATGCTTGGTATTCCGAGTACCTCACCACCAAAATTATGGCGAGCTTCGAGAATGATGAAAGGATTTTTCAGCAAGAGGAGTTCTTCAAAGGCTTTGGCGAGGCCCCTGATTTCGATAAATTTCTAGGAAAGATCATGGCCAAAACCTACGCTCATAAGATATCTTCCATTCAAGATGCGCCGGACCCGAACGGAATGGACGACGAATCAACCACGGCGATGGCGATCAACGAAGAGTCTGGTGCCAATAAGAAAGATGATAGCGCCGGTATGGTACCGGGCCGGGAAGCAACTCTGGAACTAGCTTCTTCAACCCGTGAAGAGGCGTGGTTAAAGTGTGAGAGGGATGAGGACAATGAGGTTGAATCTTCTCGAATAAGTATTTTGACGCCGTCTTCGAGTATCGACGAGGCGTCTTTCCAACCGAGCCTTGACCGTGGCCGTGACATCTGTCCGCGCTGGCAACAACACTCCATGCATGAAACTCTATGGAAGAGTTGCCCGAGCTGTAAAGGTTACATCTTAAGTATGTCAGCTAAATTAGTAACTTTTTAGAAACGAGGAAGGTCTGTTTTATCTTGCTTAAGGGCTGTTGATCCAAAGCCTTTTGGGAATAGTTACGAAGAAGAATAATAACTAGTAGATCTATGGTATAAACCCGTGAAGGTATCTTTCCATATCCAGTCATGCAGATACCTGCATCCTCTTTGAACGCAACGTCGGCTATCTAGAAAACAAAATTATCACGTGCACTACTATTAGGTTCCTCGAATATATCAGCCTGAAGACAAAAATGACACTGTGAAACCAAAAAGTTTGATGTTAAGGATGTCCTATGCTTAAAAAAAAGGCCGGAGACTCTGTCTGTTCTTATTGAGGGGGCAATTGAAGTGGATAACAGGATCCAAGAATCAGGCAAGAAACGATCTGGTTCATTATCGTGGGACAGCCGGAATTAAATGCCATTTTGGATCTATGATGCTTCATTCGTTGTTTCACGATACGCCTGCCTTACTTTCTAAGTGAACGAAAAAAATGCAGAGAATGACCATGATATCTCGACTCACACCAGGCTATCTGTGGCCATCCTGGAATTACAATAGCATGTTGACCGGGGACGATAGAAAGAGCGCAAAAAGAGCTAGGAGCGCAGTCTCTAGACATATCTGGAAGCAGGGGCTAGGCCCGAAGTCTCCTGATAGTCTATTCGGCTTGGGCAACCCGCACACACAGACCAAGGAAGATGAGATGAGGCAGAAGAGATATGGGTGCAATATGCAAACGGGTAAGAGGCCTTGGGGATCCCAGCACTTTCCCCTTCATTGGGCTTTCATGCTCTGCATTTTGTATTAAGTTATGCTCCGCAGTTATTACTTCGCCCAAGGAAAGAAAATATCAGTGAAACATCGCATCTTTCGTATAAAATTCTTTTCTTCGTGCGGATTTTGGATTCGAGTGACTGCACTATAGCAAGGTTTGCATGCTTGCTTAGCTAAGATTCTTTAAAGTTATGAGCACTTACAATGAATCATTCTGCGCGCGTCGAACACGATAAACTTCATGTTCAACTGTCTCAAGGTCTGGATCAATAAGCATATCTTTGTCCTGATCAAGGATGATATGAAATGATTTCTGGTTCATCTCAGGGGCTTGAAAAGGTTCAACGTGTGACTGATGTAAACGCTCGGCAAGCTCTTCAGGACGACGTCCAGCTGATTCAAGGTAGGCGATGACAACACGGTCGAAGTCTGTCGGACTGCTAGAATCGAATTCGTTCACACGGAGACGCAGGATGATTCGCTTCGGAGAGCCCTCCATTTTTTCCGACGCCAGCATGTGGTCCGATGGCTATTTTCTTGGTTACCGACTATTGTTGTCGAACTTCCCACTCTTCACATAGCTGACCAGGCTTAGAATTTCATCTCTATAGAGTTTGTAGTGTTTCTTCCCGTAAGGATCCTGCCAGCAATGCGGCCCTAATTCACACGATCCGGGACAGCGCATTATCGCATAGACATGTTTCCAGGCCGCAGGTTCTCCAGTCAATTCCTCCTCGGTATTAACCTCCCGGTCAAGCTCCTGAAGCATGCCCTGAGTGGCAGAAGTACCTCGTTTGTCGGTTTGTCTGCGGCTGGCCGTAGAGCCTTGGCTGTCTTCTATGTAGTTGAATGCTATTATTAGCTTCAATTTCTTGCCGGCCTGGAAGTGATGGCCCCAATCACAGAGCTGTTTCTCAATTTCAGGCCAATTAATATCAGTCTTAGGAAATTGTCGATCAATTTTGTCAACCCGGGGCACCGTCAACATAATGGACGTGTCGTCTATTAGGAGCTTTTTGTGTGGATATTTGGCGTTCTAACTTCTCTCGTAACTTTGGTTGGAGGAATAGTCTCCAATGAAATCCTGGAGCAAGAACTAAATCTTGTTCTGTATCTTTAATCACGGTCCTTTTGTTGAGAGTAATCTTCCACTCAATCCAATAGTGAATACAAGTGGGTGGATCCTCGTCATACGACTTCCCTTCAACCCAGTCTCTATATTGTAGTAGCGGAAGTTTATCTGTTCGAGAGGAATTCGTTTGGGGAGGAAGGAATTCAGCAGGAGTCGTAGGGTTGGTATCGATGTAACTAAAATGGGATGGCGAGGAGGGCGTATGACCGAAGTTTCCAGGGGTCGGTGCATACTGTGGCGACTCGTCCCATCGCCACGATTCTGCTTCGTACGTGCCATCGTCATGATTAGGGCTGAATGAGTAATTGGACCTCATTGAATGGTACGTGTGGGACTTCTGTGGTTAGCAATATCTGGTCAAGGCTTGCCTTGAACCCTACGCTGCCTTGGCAGCTGTTGCTCGCTGGCGAACAAGCTGCGGTGAATCTGATCAATAGAACTGTTCACAGTTGTCTTTTTTTGCCACATCAGGCAAGATGAACTCTATTGTGCGTCTCCTAATGCTTATGTGTGGCAAAGTGAAGATCGTTGAGAGGATGGTTGATGCCACATGGCAACGTTTGTGGGAACCAACCAGAGACAGGCGTTCCTTGGCTCATTGGTCACATGATATCGCGACTGTGTGGAGTTCCATGATTTTCCATGGAGATCCACGCTCTGCATCGATGATCGACTTTATGCATGCTTATAAAGTAATTATACCTAGCATAACCAACCACACTGACTTTTTAATTGGTCGGGAGTCCCTTATCCCTTCGCCACGAGATGCCTGGCCTAGCCACGACCAGCTCCCAATGTGGATGATCGTACATCTTGTTCGGAGCAGGTTGTTCGCCACCTTCTAATGAGGCATGTCGTTATACTGTTGCCAAGTACACAATTTCGGATAAAGCTCTTCGGTCAATCTGCCACCTGCAAGTGTGGATCGTCGCACGAGTTTTTATGAGCAAGATGTTCGACATCTTGATCAAAGATTCGAGCAAATGTAGAGTACATAAAAATATAATACCGCATAAGGCTTATGTTTCCCATGAACAGAATATTACAGCGGTCCTCATTTTTAAGAGGGCTCGCTCAATAAAAGAATTACGCTAAGTCCTTGGCGGTGGGGCCCACGAACAATTGACATGTGTTTGACAGTCAGACCGATTTCGAGCATCACTGTAAACTACGAGTGTAAATTCGACCATAATTCGCCGGTGCAGGAAGGGCTAACTATGTCCACCCAGCAGTTTCTGCTCATCCCATTGACTTCTACCCAAACGCGTTCCAACGTGCAATCTTGCGCGTCACTGACCGGGTATGTCTTCGCACATTTCCGTTCACCGTTTGAAACCCTCAAGATGAGGTCGTCTATCATCGTAAAGGCCCATTTCGGCGGACAGAGTTACCCTTGATGGCTAGCACGAGCGCCTTGAGAGAATTGATAAAGGTGAAATGCATTTTGCGGATAAAGAGATAGATCATATGATGAGGGCAAGCTTCTGCGTGGAGGACTCTGAAAGCTGTGGCATACTGCTTTCCGTGACCTAGCCACGGCTTTATACCCGAATTGTTTCTAGCATACGTCAGGCAGAGGAGATCCTAGGACCCTTCTTCCTGTTCTTAAGATACCCCATACAGCCATGCTTGTGACTATACTCAATCGTGCAGGTCTGCCCAAGTGGACCAATCTAGTGCGTAACGGGCTAAAACCAATTTCTTTTCGGAGAGGTCATGGAGATAACCGAGCGATCTCCCTCTATTATGGGTGAACTGCACTGGCTCATCCAGGAAAGCGAAATGATGACCGGGAAAATCACATAATCGCGTTGCATGCCAGTGGGCCCTAGCACTAGGAAATCCGAACGCAAAAGTTATCGTCTCTGAGCAAAACGGAGTGAATGAACAAAGTTGTCAGCCTACCAACAATAATGTGGCTGCGTGGTCAATTTTTCTCTCGCTGAGGTATTCCAATTCGGTCATTCGAATGCTCGCCCCGCCTATATTGGTCCGGTTATGAAACGCACAGAGAGCGGGTAATTAACTTGCCCTTATGGTCGCGAAGACGAACGCCTTTTCCCAAATTGTCATGTCTAACTATGACCAAGCCCTATTACTCAAGTCATCCACCCACGGACAAATATTTCAGTACGTTACGGTATCACCCTTTACATCCTCCGTTGTGGCTGGTGTGGCAGTGCGCGGATGTATCTGTGTATGTTGCCGTGGCGAGTGTACATTTTTATGACGGTCGTGACTGAAGGATGGCGCTGGGTTTTTTTCTTTTCTTTCCTTTTCTTTTCTTTGTGTTAGTCCCCTAATCAATGAATGTATTGCGAAGGTTTAATGTGGCTGATGACCATGATAGCAATCACTAGGATCCACGATCCACTTCAACTCCCAATTTTGTCACAATAAAGAATGATGATCGTATCATTGACTTACGTAAGGGATACATGAGGAAGGGACTCGAACGCGCATCAGAGGTGGGATTTTAAAGTTCAATATGCGTCCGATATGCAATAAGCAAGCATGTAGGAAGGAAAGGAGGATTTTATCAAGTTTGCCAAGGACTAAAACTCATATAGTGAGTGGCAGAAGCCATGTGCCACGTCACAAGAACGCTATACTGTATGGCTATACGAGTGGAACGATTTCTTGGACAATCCGACAACCTACGATAGAGAAGAAATACATAATTGAGACATCGGATTGAGAGACTCCAATAAAGCACGCATTGTCACTTTTTTTTGGCCTGTGATCGTGTGATACGTCGAGTCGAATACTGGCCTGCGCTTTCCCGAACCCCTGAGCTCATCTGCTTGTGCGGAGAGTGGGGTGTGTCTTGATCCTGCCCTAAGCCTTGACCCTTCAGCACCTGGTGCTGCCTCTTAGGGGCTTTTTGTGCAACCTTGCTTCTCGTTGCTCTAGCCCTCGCCCGAGTTATGGGTCCCTTGTTGAATAAGGTACAAGGCAAGTTTTCAGCAAACCCTACCTTTTGAACGCCGTTCGCAATAGGAGAATACTGTAGCTCATCTGTGGAAATTATTTCGAGACCGGTTGAACCATCATCGACGCGACCTATGGATATAATCGGTGGTATTCTATCCGCCGTAGCGTCGAAACATTCTTGCCCAATCCGATGATTGTGTATGCGGGGAGTACCAAGCTGAGGTATGGCCGAATCATCGATAAAACCCTCTGATGCGATACGCGCGTGGAAAGAGTTATCGCAGATGACAGAATCGGGTACAGCACATGCCCCGTCGATACAATGCGGGCCATGATTCCCTGGCCAGGATGAATCGAGAATGCTGGGATCAATAACGCCAAGGTCGGGTGTTGAACGGAGAGAACTCAAAGGAGATGTAGAGACTGAGATATCATGTGTGTTTGTTTCAATGGCCAGGTCGCCCGATGCGTTGTTGCTGAAACTAAACGAAGCGCTCATATCCTCCCATGGTACGGAACTGGCCTGGATTTGAGGTGGCTTGGATGCTTGTATTGCTGTAGGCCACCCAGGAGATTCGGATTTTTGCAGGTGCTGATGTGGTTGATAATGTTGGAATCAGATTTCCTTTGGCTTTTCCTTTGGCTTTTTCTTCGGCTTGGGCTCTTCATCCTTGCCGTCCACAGATGCTAATTTAGTCTCGACCGCTCTCTTTCTTTTCGCCCGTGCCTTCCAAATCCCATTAGCTAATTTATGCACGTCATGCAAATGGAATCGAAATTCACTCTCCGATTTCATAACATCGGGACAGCCGCAGATAGATTGTTTTAATGGCCACTCGATCTCTCCGATATGCCTTGTTTCGATATGCTTCCTCAAATCCGCACTGCGTAACCAGTACTTCAGCCTGTCATCAGCTGGGAGGCTCTCAT
Organism: Aspergillus jensenii; assembly: GCA_021437015.1. Classification (NCBI taxonomy): domain Eukaryota; kingdom Fungi; phylum Ascomycota; class Eurotiomycetes; order Eurotiales; family Aspergillaceae; genus Aspergillus; species Aspergillus jensenii. Next base: position 694,584 of record JAJAED010000017.1, on the reverse strand, counting down.
TCCACAGGCAACAAGGACAGTAGCCGGGACGAATCACAGTGTGGCGATAGCTGATGACCTCGCAATGGCGGTCGTTCCACGCTTGGATGTGTTTCACACAGTGATCACGCCATTCGCTTTTCACGCACCAGGTCATACATTCGTAGCAATAAATTAGCTTTGACTCGGCCACTTGTAAATTTCGGGCCTTATCCTTCAGGATGCAGTCGTGGATGTGCCCACTTCTCTTGCCCCTTTCCAATCTATGATTGTTAGTACATCTATCTTCAATAATAGATTGGTAGATGGGAACTCACTGTTGAATGTCTGTCCCGCATGACGCTACAGGGCATCGGCCGTTGACAGGTGCCTCGTTGGGTAGATAGACAACATCGTAATCACGGTTGCTATGTGCGAGCATATTTTGCGCAAAAAGCATCCTTTGATCAAATGAAAGCGGCTCTGCGGACGACATAGTCGTCCCTAAGAATTCTAGCTCAGGCATGATAAGAGCTAGGGCTCGCGTACACGGGTTCTCCTCGGCTCGTTCGGGGTCACCTTTGCCCCTGTCAAGGATTCGCCTGTCTCTTCTTTCTCGAAACCATTCGCGTTGATAGTGAGTCAGCTCATTCAGCCGAAGACGAAGGTCTTGCCTCCTATATTCTTTCTTCGCAGACTCTGCAGATTCAATGTCTCCTGTTCCTATTAGATTCTGAATGCGAGACTTTATTTCAACAAGGCCCGGGTTCTCCAGGATGCCTTTCTCTTTCACAGCTGGTAGCATAGTAGGTAACCCAGGCTCTCGGAATTGTTTGTAGCCTTGCCAAAATTCTATGTGGTAGGTCTCGTTCTGTTCACCAAGAACATCACCAACCGTATCAATAGACGAACAATGCGCTAGATAATGTTCCGGATAGGTCGATGCCGATCGATGACCAAATATTTGAGATACCGGCGCAGAGCCATGTTTGGCTATTCAATGTCAGGTTCAATATTCTGGCGGTTTTGTTAATAGGAGATAGTACTAACATTCGATAACATTGCCCAGCTTTCGGCGGATATCATGGATGGTAGGCTGATTTGAGTAGCCACAGATGATGAATAGGATACGAAGGAAGTAACAAAACCTCTCTTTTGTTAGCGGTACTTCTTGTGGGCCTTCTGCTGTAACATTTTGGAATACTGGTGCCTCAAGAACTTCGGTTCTAAAGCGCAGAGGGATTTCGGTTATTGGCCCATCACGGAGGTCGTACTCAGCTATATCGTCCAGAGTATTGATGCCGTAGAGAGCCCCACGCCTAAGAGAAATCACCAAGAGAAGCAAACCTGACGCGAACTGCGGTTTTTTGTCATCTCGAATCCCAATACCAAACCTGAAAAGAAATGTTCGTTAGTCAAAACAGTTCAATCTTATAGGAATCATACATGCATGCTATGCAAATTGGATACCCATACACTGTGTATTTTGGATTTCTGTTTTTTTTTAACCATTGTTGGTTGATTCGAAAGCCTACTTTCCAGGGTTCGTCAGGTTCTGGGCTCCTGAATAGGACCAGCTCAAGATGCTGCAGATGGTCAAAAACGGGTATACTCAGAAGAATTACATAGTAGTTCGGGAACAATCCCCTTTACCTTGAAACGGAGGCCCCTTTGATCTTTGTGTCTGTTTTCTGGGATGAATGCTCCAATTCTTGCTCCCGTGAAGAGATATACCTGCAATGCGAACAACATAAAGATTTTAAGAAGCCCATGGATAAAGACAGGGCTATCGTGTGTCCACAGTGAAGCCACCAAGTCTTTGTATGATTCGGTTGAAAAGTCAAATTTCCCCTTTTTAACATCATCGATTTCCTCTTCTGCTGTTAGGGTTTTTTTGATCCACTTGAATTTTGTTAGCACAGTGTAACATCCGTGAATCAGGGTATACGTACCGAGTATGTTTCATCACGATCGACTTTCTGGATGGTGCTGCCAGTTGCTTTCTCGAATCCACCAAAGAATCTCTCGGCCCATGCCAACGCGGTTCTGACTGTCGCCACCTTCCTGTCACTGAGCCGGCCACGGCCTTCGACAGACTTTATATAGCAGCGGATACAATCTTTGACAACGGCAACGTCAGGAGCAGGACAGCCGGGCTTTATTTCGTACCCATCCTTCTCGTATTCATACTTCACCAGAAATCTGATATTTGGGATCAGTATGCCTCAACTTGAAGTGAGCTGTATGGACAACTAACGCATTGTAGAACTTCACGCAGTCCGCTTGTTTCTGCTTCGTGTCATCTGTGAGGTGATGCTTTCTCCGTATAGCATCTTCCTCGATATGAGCCCTTGCGACGAAGCCATTTGCTGTGCCACGTTCAAGGCGTTTCTGCAGGTTTTCTGCATTATGGAAAAAGTTCTTTCTGCCCATTGCCTTGCTGATGAATGAACGAAAAGTACAAGAAACTAAGAGAGTCTGGTATTAAGAAACGGAGGAAAATCAAATGTAATTCAGAAGTGAATTGTTGCAATGGCGTTGTATGCGTGCTAGGTAATTGACTCAACAGGAGAGAGAGAATGCCATGCCTTTATACCTGCTTCCAAGCTGCCCTGAAATTCGTTGCCACTGCCCTCACAATCAGCTTCACTAAGGAATTGACCAGCAGGGGTGACCTTTGCCCCGTCAATTCCGTCGTTGCGTCATCTGGTGCGGGCATTTTTGTGGACTTGGGCAATTGGGAGAAGTCGTCGAGCTTTGTTATCAAACTACCCGTACAGAATAGATGGGGTGAGCGGCTCCCTGAGCACACGTGACTGCTCACTGAGCAGGTACTGAGAGCTCAGTGAGCGGTGCACCCATGACATGAAATACTCAGTGAGCAGACCCCTGAGCGCCCTCACTAAAGCGGCGGTGTCTTGAATAGGAAAGCTGTAGCCGGGCTAGAAAATCAAGTACGTATAACCACATATATACTTGCGCATGCCATGGCTCTATGTCAGACAAGCATAGAACCTCCTGGTTATATTATATTACCAAAGACTGCTCAGGCGATCAGTGATATTATTAGAAACAAACTCAATGGTCTAATAGCTGTAAGTTGCGTGCTCATGAATTATATGGAGAATTATCGCGCATAATATAAACCTCACCCACAAGCACCGCACACCCAACAGCCATAGAGATAGCAATGATAGGCAAGTTAACCATAGCAAAATCCAAGCTCCGGACATGGATATGTTTGCGCGCGAGGATATCACGCCATAGCAGACCAGCCAGAGAGGCACTGAAAGCCGTGCTGAACGCCCCGTAATTGACACCGAGAGCCATGCTGTAGACGGTGGCCCAGAAGGTTCGGTCACTGATGGGAGTGCCATTTGCCTCGTGGATCGACTGCCACGTCTGGACCACTCGTGAGAGAAGGATGGTTGTGCCGATATTAGTGCCGGCGAACTATTGCAGTCAGCGAGGAATAACAATAGAATTAGAGAGACTGCTCACATTGCAAAGTATCACCGAGAGAAAGCCCATTCCTCCAATGGCCCCAATAGTGCCGGTTCGGTTGACCCAGTGATCCCATCCGTATGCAAAGACCTCAATCCATCCCTTGGTGGCCAGCGCCTGCACGAGGATGAACATGGCAAAGGCGAACGGAACAAGCGGAAACGGCATATGTGAAACTACAGCTGTAACGGTTGGAAAGGTTTCTTGCAGCCATCGATAGGTACTGATCGCGAGGGACTCTAGTGTCTTGTTTTTGTTATGCTCATTGATATCCGCCAAGGGTGGCTGCATTTCCTTTGCCTTTTCAGGACTGGCCGGGTTTGGCAGAAGAGAATTGACATTTGCGAGACCCAACCCTTGCTTTTCATCCAGAGTACTAATTCGACTAGGAGATGCTTGGGCCGATGCAGTGGACGGGGGAATGGAGTCTTCACGGTCTCGCGGATCGAGCACCACTGGCGAAGGAACGCCCAACGCACCTGTGGACTGGGGATCAGAACTGTCTATAGCCATCTCTTCATCGTGCAGAATCCCTTGCGCCCGCATACGTTCCACGTCCTCTCGGCCTTTGCGTGCGATCTTGCGCGTCTCATGGCGGTGGTGCCACCCATATGCGATATCCCAGCAAAAGAGGACAAACGCAGCCGGTAGAGTGACCCAGAAAACAGGATGAGTGTGGCCCTGGCTCGCTGCATTTAGAGCCAGCACAGTAATGAGTGTCGCAGCCATGATGACGGCACCAAAGGCCGCTCCTCTCTTGTCGAGAAAAGGGTTGAGGATCTCTTCGAGTGATAACAGTTTGTCTTCCTCGCCGTTCGCCGCCTCTTTCTCCTGCTCCTCTGCGTTCCCACGGGCATTTGGAATATTGGGATTGACTGGCTTTTTGGATCGGACGTCCTCCGGAAGCTCGTGCATCTCGATTGATAACGGGACAAGCGACTCGTCGGCGAAGATGATGTACAGTAAAAAGGGGAACAGCACTATCGCAGTGATGACAACCGGAACGATCATATTCGCCGTGTAGTCAATGAACTTGATCTGGAATGCACTGGTAAGAACAAGATTAGTTGGATTGGACGTCACCAAGATGGCCGATGCGATATTGGCGACGGCAAACTGGGTGTATATCCACGCTCGAGGATGCACGATATTGCTGGACACCCGGGTCATGTAGGCCAGAAACGCCGTTCCGGAGAGAATGATAGGATCATTTCCGATGAAGCTGCCCAAGATGAAGAAAAACGCATAAAGATAGAAGAACAGGCGATGTCCGACCTTGCCGCCCTTTTGCAGCACCTTGAAGGCGAGGTACCGGATGAGGCCCGACGCATCAATGGAGATGGCGATGTATGCAAGGGAGAGGAAGAAGACCATGATATCAATGGGCGAGATGTTATCAGCCTCGATGGTCCCATCGTGCACCTCCTTGCGTCCAATTGCCAGAATGGCCAGAAGGAAGAGGTCTGCAATCAAGGGCGCTGTGACGAAGTTAAAGGGGAAATTGAGGCGCACAAAGTTGCCAGAATCGCGGCCATATTGACGGTGTTCAATCACTCGCAGTGCACTTAGTCCACGTAGTGTCGCATTTGCGAAAGACCGAGGAATGTATATGGGGACGTGGAAGGGGAAGAGCACGACGATATCTGTGGCAGTCAGACATGCAGGGGGCAGAGAGTGTAAGGGCCTTACTGGCGAGCACAAAGACAACCAGGGTGATGATCGATCGCCAGTCTTTAATGCGATCTGTGTCGAGTTCGTCCGCCATCTGAATTTTGATTTCTCTGCGCAAAGGGGCATCCAGCTGGTAGAAATATATAAGATGAAGATAAAGTGCCCCGCGTTCCCCGCTTGTGCTCCGATGGTGACCCTGTACCACTTGCAGCACGACCACTGATGGGCAAGTTCTTTTAATTCTCCGAGATAAATATCAAGGTTCCCGGAGTATAGTTCTCGACGCAGTTCCAAAGCCGGTGTCCTGGTGGTGATCCATGGAGCGATAATTGTCAAATTCTGGTTGTGCTCGTGGTTGTCGGTGGCGGGAACGGGATACCAATGCTCTTATGCAGCCTCGCAATCTCACCGCTGGAATAAATATCAGTCAATATATTCAGTGCGGCTGCGTCATTGGAATATCCCTAACTTTCACAGGGTCAGGCCTGCCACATTGGGGTTCGCTTGTTGCTGGAAGGATGGCCAGCCGGGCACAGGGCCTGCACCGCCTCCATCGGGCACCTGCGACTAAGACAATTGCAGTTAGTTGATTCCTGATTAGACTGCCAGCAATTGGCTTCTCATTTGCTGCGCGCTTGGACCCTTTTCCTGCTGTCGAAATGCCTCAGCGCTAGGGTTCTCTGTCTTTGCCCCATGCCATCTACAGCGTCATCTTCAGCAGCATAACCGAGATAATATGGATCCGACTCTCGTTCAGGCAGGAGGTCATGCGAGCAGTGACCGCGCCTTGAAGTCAAAATGCTGACATTCCTCAGGCCAAGGGTGATCCTTTACCATGCCCGACGAGTAGAAGACGATCCTGCGGCTCTTCACAGGCACGATGACCCCCTACCGGACCCTGCTTTTTTGCCCGAGGCGTGTCGAAGGTTTCTGTTGGCTGCCCTATCTTCGGACCACTATATATACTCGTTTAGGGGCCCAGACTTTCCCCGGACCAAGTTATCGCCTCTCATCCAGACTCATGCAAGCCCCTTCTCTCCTAACGTCCCTACGCCCATGGCAGGCGGATGATACACGATGCCGCCCCTTGCTGTTCCCTCAACTCTCCTCCAGGTCCCCAGAGATGTTCCTTCTCCCAATAATTCCACAGAAATTGGCCTCGAAGTCGTCTGTGCGTGGCCAGTGTCCGGGCAGTACGGGCCAGGTACAAGAGTCCTGTATGTCTATCGTAAACCTTTCTAATTCTGTGGTCACTGACATATTTGATCAAGATACTACGTCCTCATCGCCGCTTGCGTATTCGCACGAAAAGAAGAGTGGCTGAGAAATGCCTGTCTGGCCGGAGCTCTGCTCTTCCCGGCAATCGCTGCCGTTCATGGGATCGTCCTGGCCGCAATACACGTTGATGGCGCGATTGATATGGATGTATACGGGGCCTTCCAGCTGTGCTCGATTGGGATCTTGACTGCTCCCCTTACTGCAAGGATGTCTGGGACATACTTCAAGGACCCACGGCGGAATATCATTTTTCTGTGGACTGGTCTTGTTCTTGCTGGTAGGAGACCAACAATCATTAATATCAACCCCTCTGACAGTGGATTTTAGGACTACTGAGTATCACTGTCGAGCTCTTTCGTGTCGAGACTTCGAGGTGCACTCAGGACGAAGCCGGGAATCCAATATCCAGCGATGTATCCCAGTTCCCCTACGGGGGCACCAAGTGTAGCTTGCGCTGTTCACCTGAGGAAGGCCCTTTTTCACCCATACGACTCGGAGCAACGGACGAAATATTCGTGATTCCCGCACCTAAGAAGCTCACGTTCGGCGCTGCAACACTGCTGGCCGCCGCCTGCTGTATTCCCGCCATTATATCCATCCTATATTTCTGGTCCTTGATTCTTCAAGAGACCTGGAACAACCGCTTCAACGGCGGGACAGAGTCAGACCCACGCGATGAGCCCATTGACGGTACAAACGGGGCCACTGTGGGAAAGATGCTGCAAATAAACGGCCTAGTACGGACGGTTCTGAGCACAGTGGAAGCCCCAGTATTCGCGGCAGCAGTTCTGGCCATTTTAATTCTGGGAGAAAAGAACTTCTTCAGTAAACCGGTAGACCATGGAACCGAGCCCATAGCTAGCATTGGCCAGTGGGCACCGATTGTAGGCGCCGGCTTTGCAATATTTGGTTCACTGTATCTCTTCCTTACTGCTGACGATAGAGAGCAAGGCTCTGCATGTAAATGCACTTGCCATAATGTGGAAGTCGTAAAGCGACAGTCGATTCCTGCTACCGACAATGAATCAGATTCCGGCAGGACGACAACGACCCCCGAGCCTGCCCATACCCACCCTGCTCGACGTGAAACCGATGATATTGGCAACCGACGTGGAATCAACCGAGCCCTCATCCGCTTCGCAACAACCCTGAGCATCGCTGCCCACGATCGTCTCACAGACTACGATTTCCGGATAGGCCGCGCCCAGGACTTCCCTGAGATCCCGGCCGAGGCGCAGAGAAACAAGACACTACAGCAGATCCGCGACCAATATAACCCCAGAAGAGATTCAAATGGTAACCTCACTCTCTCCCGTGTCGGTTCAACCATCAGTATGGCCTCGTGGCGGGACGGTGAACGCAGCTCGACAACATCGCAAGGCATTTCACCGCGGTCGTCCAGGGCGTCGACGCGTTCGCGGTCTCCCTCTCCATTCCCACCGTCCTCTCGACGAGACGGAGACGCCGGTGCAGCAGATAGCCACGATGGCCATGATCCTCTTTCTCAACCCAGACGGCGCCGGGATACGTTGGAGGTCCCTCATCAACATGGTTCTTCAAGACGCAGTCCCTCCGCATCATCGGTCTCTACTGCAGGGGTGGCAATACCAGGAGGGCAGGGCTCTCCAGCCATAGTCATATCAACCGGAGACGAAGTATCGGCTTCTGTGTTTGATTCATCGGAGTCTGATCAATCGGATTCACCGGGGGGGAGTAGATATGGACGGCGGTCTACATCTTAGATATTTAATTTGATAATGTTCGTACTTGGCGTACCATAACCCTGATCTGCCTTCTAATATATCCTTCGGGGTGAATTCATTTTGCAAGCGGCGTTGAGATTTGTCTCCAACTCTGCAATAGTCTGGCGAAGTAGGGCCATACCAGGCTAACATCATTCGCTTGACTACCTGGACTTGCACCCGTTACAGCGATCGGGGATACATATCAAGACGAGGACTAGTGGAGTGGTTCCGTTGACTGGTGGATTTGGAGTGGTCGTACAGTGATGAAATTGCTGTTGGCTGGATGGTCTAGTCGTTGACCCTGTTGATAATGACAGATGGCCGGTGTACCGTCGTCGAGTTCAGTTAAATTTACTGTTGATTGATTTGATGCATTGCTTTCTTCCTGTCGGGGCTTTTGTTGTATGATTGGACAGAACTGTCGGGATTCACTTCCCCGCATGCACCAGAATGCAGCAGCATCCACTTCCCCAGGTTTGTATCCGACCCAAGAATCACAGCAGTTGCTCCTGTTCCTTTGTCCTTGTTGCCACTGGCTCGCATTCTACCGGGACAGACGAGCCTGCCGTTCCCGTCGGTTTTTTTACCGAAGTCAAGCTGTTCAATTAACCGTGCAGCTGATGGAGCCATGTATCCCGTCACTTTTGCCATATATAACCCTTGGAGTCGACTCCACTTTGAGTCCACTGGGGGCTTTGCATAAGATATCATCTCAAGCTTCACTTCCTAAATTCCATACGAAGGTATCTGTGGCCGAGCACCATCGTTAACATGACAACCCAGCGTGTTGTCCCATCTGACCGAGAGGTCGCTCAGCTCCAAAGATCAGAGGGTCAAACAGCGGATCTCGTCCGCCAGGCCCAGGAGAGTGATGAGGCCGATCGAAAGTTGACAATCCGGCAGGCCCTGAGCAAATACAAAAAAGCCGTTTTCTGGGCCATGTTTCTTTCGACCAGCTTGGTCATGGAGGGCTACGACCTCGTCATTGTACGATAGCCTACCCCTTCCCGTTTAAAGCAAGAGAGTGCTGACCTTCCAGATAACGTCGTTTTACGGGCAAAGCCAGTTCCAAGAGCGGTTCGGTGTATACGACCCGGTGTCAGACAAGAAATTGATTCCAGCTGCATGGCAATCCGGCCTCTCAAACTCGGCCCTCGTTGGACAGCTTGCAGGCCTCATCGTTAACGCAATCTGCCAGGACCGCTTTGGGTGTCGGCCAACTATGATGTTCTTCATGGGGTGGATGGCAGTGGCGATCTTTATTCCTGTTTTTGCTCCATCGCTTCAAGTCCTGGCCTTTGGAGAGGCGTTCTGCGGTATATCCTGGGGTGTATTTCAGGTAATTTTCCATTGCCAAAATTCTGGCTGCGTTTTCCAACTAATAGTCACATAGACCCTATCGACTACCTATGCCTCCGAGGTCGTGCCTACTATTCTCAGACCATACGTCACAGCGTATGTTTGTATGTGCTGGGGTGGTGGCATCCTTCTCTCATCCGGCGTTGTCCGTGCTGTGGCTGGGCTAGAGGGTGATATGGGCTGGCGACTTCCATTTATTCTTCAATGGATCTGGCCCATCCCGCTACTTATCGGGGCCTATTTCGCGCCAGAATCTCCTTGGAACTCCGTCCGTAGGGATAAGCCCGACGAGGCAAGACGCAGTCTAATGCGACTGTATCATAACATGCCGGAGAGGGAACAGCGAGCCGAACAGACCCTGGCGTATATCAAGTACACGACAGAGATGGAAAGGTCTGAAACAGCCAATGCAAGCTTCCTCGAGTGCTTCAAGGGAACCAATCTGCGGAGGACTGAGATCGTGAGATAACCCATTACCTCCACTATGACCAAGCAAAAGGTAATTTGAATATTGCAGAATTGCGTCGTCTGGGCCGCCCAGATACTTTGTGGCAATGCGATCCTCGGCTACTCTGTGGTGTTTCTCCAAGCCGCTGGTTTCAGCGAGTTGCAAGCGTTCAACATCAACATTTCACTATCGGCCTGCTATATCGTCGGTGGCATCATTTGCTGGTTCCTCTTCCCACATGTTGGGAGAGCGACGATCTACATGACCGGCTTGACTTTCATGTTCTTCTGTCTTGCCACCATCGGAGGTCTCTCCTGGGGTCCGGGCAATGACGCACAGCTAGCGATTGGAATCATCTTGGTTATATCCACACTATGCAATATGATTGCCATCGGACCGACATGTTACCCGATTGTGGCGGAAACACCATCTGGGCGACTCAGGTATAAGACAATCACTATTGGGCGGTTCGTATACAATCTGACCAGCATCTTCTCCAACTCTGTCACGCCTCGTATGCTTTCATCTACATGTAAGTCGACCCTACCATTTTTGCTCCCAAGGCAATTCTGACCGTGAACAGCGTGGAATTGGGGAGCCAAGGCGGCCTTCTTCTATGCGGGCACCAATTTACTCTGCAATATATGGTGTTGGTTCAGACTGCCCGAAACTAAGGACCGGACCTTTGGAGAAATCGACTTACTCTTTACTCATCGTGTACCGGCAAGGAAGTTCAAGTCCACTCATGTTGACCGTATGTCCTTCCCAGCTCACCCTTTCTTTCGCGGATACTGACTGGCCAACAGAATTCGCGCATGGCGGAGACTACTTATCCAAGGAGGAAGTTGAGCACCGGGAGAATTTGGAGTGACTGGCAGAGATCTCGGCAGGATATTTTCGTAGGTAGTAGTCGGAGCAGGGAGAAGGAGGTGTGGATAGGACGTTGATAGCAAATCATACCTTTTAGCCAACCTTGTTTCGTGTATGGGCTTATCAACTACCTTGTAACGAGTAGCGTGGTTGAACATTAGAAACAACCTGTCAATAACTGCCAAAGTAGCTGGTAGCCTATCGTTGCAATAGACCTACGTAGCCCATTATCGGCACTCGGCTGTTTAAGCTGGTTTAATGTCAAGGCAGGATGAATTCCGTCACGACGACCAATCAGATCAAGACAGCGCCGACATTCTAATTCCAGCGCTGATGCACTTCATGGGTGATGCGGGGAAATAGCATCACCTGGCATAGGGCAATCCCGAGTGGAAGCTCGCCTGCAAGAGCAACGTGGGGCCTCTGGACCACAGTGAACGGCTAAATGTAAAACGGCAGACAGGTTGTGGATGCAGTTGGAATCGCGGGCACCGCTGCGGTTATTTACCGACAGGAAATGACGAACTTGAGCATAAGGAGGCCGTCGACGAGCTTTAAAACCACTTCACGGCCTTTCTGATTTTTCTGTCCCTCATTCGGATCTGAACTATTAGTCAAACGAACTCGCCAGTCCAACCAAATATCGCGACCAATCATGTCTTTCCACCAGGTACCTGTTCGCAGTGTCGACATCACGTCGACCTTTTGGTCGCAGATGCAACGCTGCTCCAAGGAAAAGACCATTCCGGCTATCATCAAGGCCCAAAAGTCCTTGGGGCATTGGTATTGCCTGACGTGGAAGGAAGGCCACGAGATCCAACCCCATGTACGCTGCCTGACACCCAAACGGGGAACTGAATTCTGACCAATCTCGCAGCCGTTTTGGGATAGTGACATATACAAGATCGTCGAATCCGTGTGCTATTTTCTCATGAAGAGCATGGATGAAGAGCTGATGGCTACCGTGGAGGAAGCGGTGGAGATGGTCAGGGCAGCTCAACACCCCGACGGATATATCAATTCCTATTATACCGTGCTGGGTATCGATAGGCGATGGACGAATCTCCGGGATATGCACGAGCTATACTGTCTAGGACATCTTACAGAGGCCTGCGTCGCATACGAGACCCTCACGAATAGCGGAAGGTTGTTGGAACCGGTATTAAAAGCACTCCAGCATGTCGACTCTGTCTTTGGCTCCGAACCGGGAAAGAAGAGGGGATATCCAGGGCATCAGGAGATTGAGATCGGTCTTCTAAGGCTATATGAACTGTGCGGGGAGCCCGTTCTGTTGAAACTCGCCAACTACTTCATCAGCGAGCGAGGCCACAGGGATACCAATGGCGAGACGTACTTCGACCACGAGGCCAAAGCCCGCGGCGGGGATCCGTATGACCATTTTGGTGGCGAGATGAAGGCCTGGTTCGAGCATCCGCGAGACTATAGCTACAACCAAGCTGGCCGACCCCTCGTCGAGACCACTGAGGTGAAGGGCCATGCAGTGCGTGCCATGTACTACTATATTGCAGCAACCGACCTGGTTCGGCTTACAGGCGACAGCGAGGTAAGAGCGGCACTGGACCGGATGTGGACCGACATGACAGAAAGGAAACTGTACATCACGGGTGGTCTCGGGGCCATGCGCCAGTGGGAAGGGTTCGGCGCGAAATACGTGCTCGGGGATACAGAAGAGTCAGGAACATGTTACGCTGAGACCTGTGCGTCTTTCGCATTAATCCTCTGGTGTCAAAGAATGCTTCAGTTGGATTTGAATGTCAAGTACGCTGACGTGATGGAAATCGCGCTGTACAATGGCTTTCTTGGGGCTGTTGGCCTGGATGGTGGTTCATTTTATTATCAGAACCCCTTACGAACATATACCGGCCACCCAAAGCAAAGGAGCGAATGGTTTGAAGTGGCGTGCTGCCCACCAAATGTCGCCAAGCTGCTGGGATCGATGGGCTCCCTCATATACTCATTCAAGGACAAACTCGTCGCTATTCACCTGTACATCGAAAGCGAGTTCACAGTTCCCGGAACTAACGTGGTTGTCTCCCAGAAAACCAACATGCCCTGGTCGGGACACGTCCACATAAAGGTGCAAGGTACAGTGGCTCTCGCGCTGCGCATTCCAACCTGGGCAGATGGCTATACGAGCTCCGTCGAAGGGGAAATCAAGGACGGTTACCTTTGTATTCCTCAAGCGCAGGATGCGGAAGTGGACCTTTCTTTCACACTCAAAGCACGCAAGGTATACCCTAATCCAGCAACCGAGAAAGATCAGATTTGCATTATGCGTGGTCCGTTGGTATACTGCATTGAAGATGTGGATAACGATGTGGACGTCGACCATGTTGGCTTGGTAGACGACGCTGTCAGCGACGGCAACCCCATCGATATTGCGACAGTAAGGGGTGTGATTCCAGTCAAAGCTACCGGGAGGGAATTGGTCGAGGGACAGACCAGTCTGTACGCCTCTAAGCCTTGGAAGTATGGGAAAGAGAAGAGCCTTCTTTATGTCCCATACTTCCTGCGGGCCAATCGGGGAGGAAAGGGTGGCATGACGGTATGGGCGAGGCGGTTAGGCCTTTATGAATAATATTACTTTCGTTAGCTAGATCGCCTGGGGTAATAATAGGTTTATGGGATCTCGATGTCGGCCGATATAGAAAGTAGATGAGACCACTTAATAGGCAAAGATGCAGCGCCCACTGGCACAAACGCATTGGATAAAGAATGTTGACTGCGCATTCCAGGTGAGGCGGAATGAGTGCCAGTCACATAGATTTCCACAAATCCACCGCCAATGGTAAATGTTCCCCTGATGGTTCCTTCCGTAGATCAGGGTCAGTTGTCGTACGGGCATTTGCCTCACCATAGACACCGTCACTATATCGCTCAGATACGTTGGCATCGTAACGGTTCAGGAAATAGATCATCCAACGGTCCATATCAAAGTTCTTCTGAGTACTGTTCATTTGGCAGGCTCGATGAAACGCTCTTAAACGCGACATGGAAAGCTCCACGAGCGACCAGTGCTTCCGAAACTGAAGAAGCATGATGAAATTCTGCTCCAACAACTTCTTTGCCCTGGCAATACTTTCATCATCAGTGTCGAAAAGAAGGCTGTATAATAGAACGGACGATGCCACAACAAGAAGATGACCGTTGACAGGCGACCAGAGGCATTCCATTCCGGGACATGAGTTGGTGTCCCACATCACCTGGCTGAGGGCCGTTGCATGCGTCTTGCACCGCGCCGCGTACATTGCAGCCTCGTGATCAGTGCCGCCCTCTGGTGATTCAGGTTTCTTGTTGAGGAATTGATAATAGAGCATTTGACATTGGTGGTGATAGTTCAATTGTAGAATGGCAAATTCCCGTCCCAACCCATGACTAGCGTGTCGTTCCCTGTTTTCGGGGGTGTGCTGGAGGTGCTCGGGCAGGCTTTGAAGATAGCTGTCCAGCTGTTGCGAGATTTCTCTCACTCGTCCACGAACATCATCATCGGTCGCTGTATTCTGAACTATTTCGTCGTTGAGTCGCATAACCTGGTCGTGGAATTCGGACAAGGGAAGCATCCAGGTCCACAGGCCGCACTTTCGGAGACCCAAAGTATCGATCCTTGCTTCCCATTGTTCGTCAGCCAGGCCGTTCCGTCTCATATTCTTGTAAGTCTCTTCTTCTAGTGGACGCTTAAAAGTAGGACTCGCCATCAGTTGCTTGGGGATGAGAGCGCGGGCGGCGTGCCAGTTCTCCATCATCCACATCACCCAGAAAACTGTAGGACATTGTTAGCTTGGGGGGTAAAATTTGAACTACGTTCGTACTCACTTCGAATTTCCACCTCTCGCTGGATGGGATCTGAGCTTAAGCTTTCCGGTAAGCGCAGCATTCGAACCATGCAGATAGCCTGGGACGTAAGTAGTGCCTCCTGGGCGGAATCTCCCTCCGCAAGCGCGACGAAGGAGAGCAGAATGCATCCTTGCAGAGCGGGTAAATCAATCAATTCCGTTCGAGCATTGAAAGACTGCATAGCAGCTGAGAACCAGCGCTTGGCTCTCTGCCAGGGGTGGATATTGTCGAAGTAAGGGTTAGATGAAAATCTGTTCGTCAACAATGGCAGTCAATATCAAAGACTGCATCAGAAGGAATAGATACAACCTACCGAGCCATGAGAGCAATCATTCCAAGCACAAGAAAGTGAGGAATACAGCCCGCACGCTGTGCAGTAATAAATGTATGGCGGTGGAATAGAAGCAGCTGCTTCTCGTCAATGAGGTCAAAATAAAGGTCGACAATCTCGTTGCACACAGAATCCGGCGGCAGACTTGTTTCCGTCCGGAAAGCACCAGGAGCTGGCTGTATGGCTGAAGGAGTGGTCCTTATCTGAGGCACCGGTCTGAGTTGGAGAGAATGAGGGGGCCCATTCTTGGAGATTTCCCAAGATTCGCCAGCCAACTCACACTGCCATTTCTTTTTGGCACATGAAGAACACGGATGCCCTGGAACCTGGACTATGCATCGTTTCTTTCGAGAACTAGATGATGGTCAATGGCAGTGTGCCGGGGGTTGTGCGATGTACTTGCCGGCACTTGGTGCAGGACGAGGCCAGCCGCATTTTGCGAATACCATCCGTCAGAGATGGCAGAATTACATGAGCGGAGATCGAAGATGACAGAAGTATAAATATTACAAGAAAGTTGCCTTGAGAAGGGTAGTTGAACAAAGTGAGGAAATGAGGGGGAGACAAAGCAGAGCGACAAACTACGCCGGGCGGGAGAGACCACTGCAGCAGCCATGGTTAAGTTACTCGATCAGATCAGAGCGAGCGTTGAATTTCGGTGTAGTCGGTCTTTCAGAGATTGGATGGGTGATTGTTACGCGTCTATTGGAATATTGGGAGTCAGTTATAGGGCTGCGTGAGCCAGTTGCATTCGCCTCTATAGGTTTGTGCAGTCTACCCTCTATCAAGCCCGTACAAACATAAATATATACAATCATGCAATACTGTCCGGCTCTGGTCGGCGCATGAAAGGGATCCTGGGTTTCGGTGGCCATTCACTGCTGTACCGGTCCCAGTTGAACGGTGTTGAGAGGTGATGCTGTCCAGACCCAACCCACCTGCCCTTCTCTTGTGCGGTGGAATGTTCATCACTAGGAACACTTACCAATGCTCGGGAATTTGGCGGAACCAGCAGGTCTAGTATAAATAGTTTCTTGCTAGCTTGGATGGACCATCGACATTCCAGTCGTCCATAGGGCGTATCGTAAGTCGCCTCCGCAGAATCAATAGTACCGCCGGGAATCGGCTGGACCTTGATTTCCCTCCACCCCGGCGAGAGGGGGCTGATACCAGCTACGGTGCTGTGAAGCCAATTGACGATTGAACCAAAGGCGTAGTGGTTGAAGCTGGTCATCTCTCCCGGGTTGATGGAGCCGTCAGGAAGCATACTGTCCCAGCGTTCCCACATGGTTGTTGCGCCCATTGTGATAGGGTACATCCAAGATGGACAGCCCTTCTCGAGCAGCATCCGATAAGCAACCTGAGGATGGCCTCCCTTGGTGAGGGCATGGGTGATGATTGGAGTCCCTGCAAACCCAGTGGCCACCCGGAATTTCGCCAGCCGTACCAAGTCAACCAGGCGGCTTGCTGCAACCTTCACTTGGTCGGGAGTAGCATGCAAGTCAAACATAATTGCAAGGCTTAACGCTGTTTGACTGTCCCCGACAAGCAGCCCGGACTGAGCGATGTACTTGGCTTGAAAGGTGGTCTTTAACCGTTCCAGGTCTTCCGCAAATCGCTTCGAATCAGCGGTTTGTCCCAGAACACCACTAATCTGTGATATTACTGAGGTGATGCGTAGTAGGAATGCATCTGCCACCAATGTCCCGTTCGTCCGCGCATCTCCAGGCTCTACCGGCGGTGCAGTCGGGTCCAGCCAGTCGCCCAACTGCCACACCTCCGGATCCCAGAGGCCATCAGGACCACGCTGGATACCCCTATCAATCCACGCCAGCATACTCTTGTACTGTCGACTCAGCATGTTGATATCACCGTAGGACTGATACAAAGCCCACGGGCCCAAGACCACCACATCATCCCATTGTGCCTGTGGTGTCGGAGGCCAAAGCTCTTCAGAGATGACATTTGGGACAACAAATGGAGGAACGCAGCCATCTTTACCGTCATTAAACTGCTCGACCGCTACATCCTGAAGCCATTCGCCCAGCATCCCGGCAGTGTTGTAGAGGAAATTGGCAGAGGGTCCAAAGATCTGAATATCACCGGTCCATCCGAGACGCTCATCACGCTGGGGACAGTCGGTCGGAATAGAAACAAAGTTGCCACGCATACTCCACAACGCGTTCTGATGGAGCTGATTTACCATAGGGTGCGAGCACGAGAACCATCCAGTGCGGGTTATATCAGTGTGCATCACCTGCGCAGTAAAGTTCGCAAGCAAGGGACCATTATGTTCTTCATCCCAGCCATCAACTTGTACATATCTAAAACCGTGAAAGGTATATTGCGGTGACCAATCGAACAGCTCAGCTCCGGCAGAAACCACCTCATCCGTGCATTTTGCGATACGCAATGGTCGAGTTCCGAGTTCTCCATGCTCCAGCACTTCAGCATGCGTGAAAACAAGCCGTTCCCCACGCGGTTTGTTGATAGAGCGTATACGCAGTCGACCGACGAGATTCTGACCGAAGTCGAGAATGGTCTTTCCAGACGGGGTTCGTTGCACTGACACCGGCTTAATCTCTTCTGTGATTCGAACTGGTGGCGAGTCTGGAGAGACCAGGGTAGCGGACGGAAATGGCAGCTCTTGAACTGGACCCCAGGAATTGCTTCTCGTCTCATCGAGAGAAATTTCGTTCCAGTTAGGGTCGTCCTCACGTGCATCATAGAGCTCACCGTCGTAGAATTCGCTCTTCACGATTGCGCTCGGCTGACAAGACCAGGTGCGATCCGTGGCCAGAGAAAACCGTTCAGCATCAGACTCAAAGTGGACTTCAAGTTGAGCAAGGGCAGCGAGCTTGTCCGCATACAGCTTCCTCCGTCCACCCTTGAAGCCCAGGCGCGTTGCATACCAGCCCTCTGCGACTTCGATAGCGAGGGCGTTGGGTCCATCGTGGTTGAGAAATGGCGCAACGTCCAGGGTCTGGTAATTCAGGCGATAACGGTAACTTGTCCAACCCGGGGCGAGACAGTGATCGCTAACCTCTTTACCGTTAATGAAGGCTCGGTAAATTCCCAAGCTGGTGATGTAAAGCCGCGCCTTCTCGATAGCTCCCCTTCCCGAGAGAGTAAATGATTTCCTGATGCGTATGGGGCGGAGTGGGCCGTCGACAACTTCTTCCTTCAGCTCAGTAATAGGAACTGCAACCCAATCGTCTCTTCTGAGTAGCGAGCACTCAACATCCGTCCAGAGCGACCAGTCTGTTGGCTCTACCAGAGGCTGGCCCTCCCCGCGACCGAAGGAGCGCACTCGTATGCGGGCTCTTTCCCGAGATTTCAACGGGGTACTCGGCCATGGAACCAGCACAGAGGCATCACGAGTAACAGAGTATGTCTCTTCCTCTGAATCCTTACGGGAAATCTGGATTTCGTATGATGTTTGTTGCCAGTCGCGCGGGCAGTTCTCGGTAGTAAGGAAGCGCCAGGATACTCGAGGAGTGGCAGTTCCCACGCCGAACCCAGTGGGATGTTGCTCGACTGTGGGTGCTGAGATGGATATCTGCCTAGTCATCGTGAGCACAGCGAAAAGAATTAATAAAGATTGAATAATTATGGGATGAATGGTCGCAGTCTTATAGTCGTCTGTGTCTGTCTGTCACTCTTCTCCAACTTTACAGCCAATCACAATTAAAAAACACCGCCGAGTCCCACAGATGTCCGCCTACCTAAATCCAGCCAATCAAATTCAATGCCTCCATGACAGCGACATATTGACGCGAATAAACTAGGCGATGTTCGTCAGAACAGCCTTAATGTTGGAATATGCTTCCAGTCCAGTCTGTCCGAGCTCCCTCCCAATGCGACCTGTCTCGGTGCTCCATCAATCTGACAGCTTCTGATGAATGCCAAGGGAGATAATATTGAATTGGCGACCAGATCTTATGTACATATAGTAAATTAGTTTATGAAGACTACTTGATATCTCAGCCCATTCTGCTCTTTTCACATGCTCCATCTGGTGGTAGTATCCCCAGTCCTATTACTCTATGTAGTCCTCAATAATTAGTTTATAACTTCGACCCCATGAGCCGCTTGTTCAATAGGAAATACCTGAGTATCGAGTAACCTGCAGATTATATTATTATACTGTGAAATGTGTCCCCTTTATACTATTCTAAACACTCTAAAATAGCTGCAAGAGGCTCTATAGAGTACAGCCGGGATTATTTAAGCCTTGAGTCGCTAACTTCTAGACCCATGCTTATCCTTATATAGGGAACATCCACATACCTAGAGAGCAGTAGCGTCCACACCAAAGTTAATAACATGTACATAACATATAAAGGGCATGCTCGATAATCGCGGCTTAACCGCAACGCGAGCCATCCCACTCGGGCGACAAGACACCGAGAATGGGAGAGTTGGAGAACGACACCGCAAGCGCATTGGAGCTCGGGTTCTCGAAGCAGACATTGACTTCAGGGTCATCGTTGCGTCCAAGAGTCAAACGAAGGCGGGCATTTGTGGAGACTCAGGCGGCGTACTTGCGCTCCGATTTGCTGCGGTTGTCATTGTCCGCCTCGTCTCCAAGAGGTCGCCGTGTTAAATCCCTAGCCGTGCTCCATCCTTCCCCATGGGGTCGTCTTCTACGGCAGTTCTGTTGCAGAAGGGGGTCCTAGGCGCTCATTGCTCGGGACATTGAGAGCCCGTCACCTCTCCTCGGGCACGTATAAAGTTGGCCTCGGGACTTGACTGGTCATTGAGGAACGCTTGGATATTCACGAAATTGCAGGCTGCGCTGTATACTGCATAATGGGCTCCCTTTACGTCGTTCTGATTGCTTGTGTTGTCGCTATAGGCGGCTTTACATATGGAGTGGACTCAGGTTGGCTCGAACCGCTGGCTACTTCGAGCACCATGTCTAACGTGATATAGGGATCATCGCGACCACTTTGGGCCATGACACATTCAAATATGCCATGTTGGGACCGACAGGTACGAATGCGGCCTTGACAGGTATGTGGTAGCTCTTCACCAAAGCTTTGGCTTCCCCTGCTGATATAGGTAGGTGCCATCGTATCTCTCTATAATGTTGGGCAGGCCATTGGGACGTTTGGGGCAGGATACTCGGCCAATCGATTCAGCCGACGGTGGACGATCTGCGGAAGCGCGTTAATTTGTATGCTCCTTTGAAGTTCTCTAATTGATTTTGAAAAGCAAAGACACTAATTGGTCATTGTTGTAGCTATCGTTGGAGCCGTGCTTCAATGCGCCGCCGTGAACGCAGGAATGATGATAGCTGGACGATTCTTCGCAGGTGTCGGCTGTGGCATCATCCTCACCGTCGTCCCCATATACATTGCCGAAGTCTCCCCTCCCCAGAAGCGAGGAATGATCGTGGGACTGCAGGGTTTCATGATTGCCATGGGTTTCTTCGCAGCCAACTGGATAGGCTACGGAGGGGATGCCGCGAATGGTGATTCACAATGGCGGATACCGTTGGCTATGCAAATACCAGCGCCACTCGCTTTGGCGGTTGGTTGCTGCTTCGTCCCTTATAGTCCGAGATGGTGTATGTCCCCAAGCGCGCGTTACCTTGCCCGTCCCATCACTGATAATGGCATAGTGGTCCAGCAGGAGCGTTACGAGGAAGCGCAAGCCGTCTTACGAGTCATTCATGGCCAGGACGACCATAACGACGACCGGGCGATGCAAGAACTCAGTGAAATCCGAAATCAAATCGGAGCCGAATCGGCCACTGGACCCAGTTTTTTGACTGCCATCACAAGTCTGTTTTCGCGCAAGTACCTCCACCGCACACTGCTCGCCTGCTTTCTACTTGTCATGGGCCAGTTCAGCGGGTCGCAGGTCATTCAAAACTATCAGGGAACATTTTATGCCGCTGTTGGTTTTACCGGACGGACATCCCTCCTGATCAGCGGGATATACGGAATCATGGGTGTATTAGGCCAAGTTATCTATCTCTTTTGCGCCGCAGACAAGTGGCCGCGCACCCGCACACTCTGGGTCGGCTCTATATTTCTGTCGGCAATGATTGCTATATGTATGGCCCTATCCGCGGTATATGGAGACGAAGATAACAGTAATGTGAACGGGGCCAGGGCAGCAATTGCCATGATCTTCCTCTACTCGTGTGGATACGCCGTGTTCTTCAATGCCACTATCTGGGTCGTGCCTTCCGAGCTGTTTCCGTTCTTCCTGCGCTCAACCGGGATGGGCCTTGGTGTTTTCTCCAAGTCCGTGGCTGCCATCGTGCTTTCGCAAATCACACCAACTGCAATGGAGAACGTTGGTTGGAGATACTATGCCCTCTTCATTGCCACCAACCTTGCCGCTGCGCTCGTCTATTTCTTCTTGCTTCCGGAGACGGGCGGTAAGACACTCGAAGAAATAGCTGAATTGTTCGGAGACAGTGTTGCCACCAGTCCTTCGAAGATAAACGATGACCTGCCATCCACGGAGGTGAAGACAAACAAAAACTCCAGATCCACGCATGTGGAAAAGGTAGCGTAAATTAACGCAGGCACAGGTCCAGTCATCGAATTGGAGGAATATGTGAAAATCGTTGCGTATATAGTCATGAAACTCATGTCGGTGTGACTTGGTTGCTATCGTAACGGTCATCTAGCAGCCAGCTCAAGGCGCTGTTAATCAGAGCCTCCCCAGTTATCTCATGATCATGCAATAATCGAGAAAGGTCATCCCACTGAGCGGGTTCCTCCGACGTAATCATCGCTTCATTGCTTCCGCTTCCCTGGGCCGTAAGAAATTCGATACTTGGACGCGCAGGGGTAGCATTCCCAGAGCTACTTTTATGATCAGGCTGTATATATGTGCCAGGTTCCGCGTGAGGAGCCAGCTGCCTCTCGGACAGAAGTGAGGAGTGTTCGATCAGGAAACGAGCCATCCAGTTGTCAAGCACAAACGGATCCGACATTGAGTCCCTGCAGGAGTTCTGGAACGTGCGCAAATGGGTAGTCTAGGATTCATATTAGCAAAGGTTTAAGGTGTCTTATAAAGCCTCCCTACATAGTGTTCGACGATAGGCCAGTATGATTTCACGGTCATAAGATACTGAAAGTTCGACACCAGGCGCTGGCGCACCATTGGAAGCTCGCGGTAGTCGTCGCTGAATAGCAAAGTGTGGAGGTGAACGCACGAGCTGACCACCCCAATATGACCGTAAATGAAGTAGTCCAATTCGCAGTGCTTGATGTTCCTGGAGTACTGTAGAATAGACGAAACCACGGCCGCACTATCCTTACACTTGAATGCATGATCCGGCCTCGAGTTCCTCGCTGCTCTGGCATCCAGGAAAGGGAAAAGGAGCATCTGCTTGAAATGGAAGTAGCCAATGTGCATCGCGAGGTATATTTGACCGAGCCTCCTTCCTGCCAGGAACATGAGATTGTCGAAGTTCCAGGCCAGTCTTGGGGGCAGATTCGCCGCCCACTCGTCCAACGCAAGTTCCACTTCGGCTGCTTGCGCGCAGTAGTCAGCAAACGAGATCTTGTCGCAGCTAAGCTGTCGCATTAGAGTATTGACTTTCGCATATATGCTAAGAGTGCGTGCCATCTGAGCCCACATATCACAACGGGGGGAATCTTGCACGTAGTTGGCATTCAGCACCTCTGCGCTGACATTGCGAAACGTCGCATCGTCAATCTTCGGCATGAAGTCCGGCTCTTGAGGTAAACTCATAGGTTCCATGGCCATATCCCAGGCCGACCAATGGCTTGCCACGTGGATTGACAGCCAACTCCGCCGGTATTCCTCTTGATGTACAGCACTGGCGTTATCGCTAAGTGACAGCCTCTCTGCGTGTAACCGAGCCAATCCTATATAAATGTGTTTGCCATCGACATTTCCCTCCCCACTGAGAAAGTATCCTATCAATAGAAAGCCTTGGACGGTTTCCAAGCTCGGGGATATCATGTACGGCTGGCTGAGACGAACTGCTTCGGTAGCGAAGACCTTTCCGCGATCGCAGGGGGCGGTCCCGTCGAATACTGGATTACTGGAGAATCTGCGCGTGCGAAGTTACTAATGCTGGGCGTTGTCAAGCTCATAACGCGGTCAAGTTTTACCTCGCAGCCAACGCACACATCGCATAAACATGTATCATCGGTGCTGTACCTTCATCGAGGCGACGCAGGAATGTGGGCTCGTGGAATATGGTATGGGGGATATCATGGATGAATCGAAAGTAGAGGTGAACCAGCTCGATCCATATTTGCCGTGATGTTAATACCGTGAGGGGATCTTCCGACGCGTTCGACGGACCAGTATCCTCGCTGGCCCGAGGGTATCCTCCATCGATGTCTCTTCTGGCCGGCGGAACACTCAGGCTGCAGGGTCGTGAGAGTGAATGGCAGAGTTGGCAGGCGTCTCCGGTGGAGGATGGGATGCAGCGACGTTTTCTAGAGCTGTTGCGGGGTGTCAGTGTTTACTCTCGCTCCGGTCGGCCAAATCTTACCGGCAAGTGACGCAGGCCCCGGCTCTCGGCCTTCTCAGGTCGGTTGCCATGTCATGAACGGCAATGCTCTGGTCGCACTAGACACCATGGTCTGCATCTAGATGGTTGGGTGATCACCGTCGACAGAAGTGTTGAGTGCTCGTTCTCGTCTCGTCGCGTCGTGGAAGCGCGGTGCTGACTCATCAAGGCGATTGTCCAGCACCACCAGGAGGATTCCAATTGAAGTATTGAAATGGTGTTATTCCTTTCGAACCAGACAAGTTACGATATCACTTTGCTCTATGAACATACGGTAGTTAAGAAAGGTGCTATTCATTTGGTGTGTCGTTTACTTATAGAGTGAGCGTGGGCACGGACTGAGGAGGAATATATATCTTCAGAAACATAGGTACTGTGATCTAAGCTAGGAAAAAAAAAAAAAACAAGACAACCTTAATAATTGATAGGTCTTCTTGACTCTTCATTTCTTAGACATGCAGGATCAAAATTGCTGTTTAGCCCTAATCATACCTCCAGAGCCGGTACTACAAACCCCTATTCCATGGCGACCAACTTCACCTCATCAAGGATGGATAAGCTAGTTTATACAAGCTTGCGAGGCATTACTTGCCAAATTAGTCATATCGTTATTGTGGCTCGGGCCTCAGGTGGTAAACTTTATCCTATGCTTTTCCGGCATGCTTGGCCATGAATACTGAACATATCAAAGAGAATTGTATCATGCGGCGATTAATACAAGCACTAGTAACTGCGTTGAGACAAGGTATCGAAAGCACCATTTTCTTCAAGTTGGACAATATGTTTATCATTTTCGGCAATGTCCAGTTCATACCTGGTAGATACGGCGAGGTGAGCAACAACATTCATTCCCTTTCCACCCCAAGACCCTCATCGTACACCTCTAGTGGCAAACTGCGTACGATAAACTGGCCGAGTATGTTGCCATTAAAGAGCGGACCTCGACGTTAACCTACTACTTTGGGATCCCATTCGAATTCAAGACGAACTTTGAAGGTACACCCCACATGCTGGCATTCGAGGCCTATAACACGCGCGAGGTTCGTTGCCTCGAACAAGACACCCAGCGATGCACACTAATTCGGAGCAGGATCTGTACAACACTCATTTGAACTCTCCCGCGATGCAAGAGTTCCTTGCTGCCGTTCCCAGGACCATGTCAACCGGCCTAGACCTCACGCACTACACCGAGACAGCGGGGTTCCTAGATAAGCCGGGAAACTGCCAGGAGTGTGAGATTATCTACGACACACGGATTGAATGCCATACACAGCAGGATCGAAGTACTATTTTAGATAAGCTCGCCGTTATCTCGGAGCACATTGAGGAACACGAAGACGGCACAAGTACGTTCCTTGTGCTCAAGAGTCTGGATAGTGAGACCCAGATGAGGATTTTTGAGCGGTATGCTAGTTGGGACGCAATGCTTGCACATCAGAAGGGGGACAAAATGGTGGATTTGTGGCTGGGCTCGAAGGCAGGAATCAAGAGTATGGAGGGAAGAGCGTATGTCCCGAATGGTAAAGGCTGGCTGCACCATTAGGACCTCGTCTATGATATTATCTCAGGGAAGTGTAAATACCCACAAGATGGAGGATCGGTTTGGAGAATGTATTGGAGAATGTATTGATTCAGCTGCAGCTGACTATCGGTGGATAATGTCGGGCTTAGATTTCGCTTAGGCCGCCATATCAGACACGATGGTTCAGCGACTATTCGAGTCTAGCAGCTGTGTAACACGATGTACTAAGTGGTCTTAGTGAAAGCACGTAGGTCTGAGCCTTTAACTATTGGCGTCGAGCTTAATCAAGAAACCTTCACTGTGAATGCCCAGCAGGCATTGGCCGCGTGCCATCAGGAGTTTCTATTGAATCAGAAGGAAATACTGGCAGCCAAGATTGTACAACCCCAGTCTCTGCATTCGCATTACAGTATAGGGAAAACCTAACCCAAGGCAAAAACCTACACCGAGACGAAATGAGTACTGCGCCGAATTCCCAACCATATCGCCCACGTTACCCATACACCTAACAACTAGTTGTTATCACAGGAGTCCTGAGAAAGATCTATCTGGTTGCACTCTGAGTAAATCGTATTTGGATTTCCACATTCGGAAAGCCGGACTCTGTATGGGCTAGAAATGCAAGTAGTCAGTGCTGCTCTAATACCTAAAAGAGTGACTCACCTATCTACGATTGGCAAGTCGCAGGATCCAGCAACGGTTGTTCCGTCACTATTCGTGTTTACTGGTCCCGCAACGAAGATTGTGTGCGGGTTCGGCGCCAGCTGGAAGTTGGAGAGGTAGACGCAGAGCTGGGAAGGGTCGGTGCTATAGAACGATGACGGTCAGCTTACTGCCTTGGAGTACATACAGCAAGTATAGTAGATAGGACATACTCGACATGGCTCCACTGGACGTTCCAGTCTTCAGAGATGTCCACGGTGCCTGGAGGCGGGGGCGAGATGCATTGGACAGCGGCCGTGGTTGCTACGAGGGCAGCAATGAATGGGATACTTGAGTACATTTGGAAGAATTGTTGAGTTAAGGTAAAGAACACTGAAGTTGAAAAAGATTGTTTGCTGGAATAAGCGACCTTGAGGGTTTGAAGCTCTATTTATACCTGCTGTTCGTTCACCAGGGTAGGATTGGAAAGACCAAATAGTCACACGCCGTTCAAATGAGAGGTACTTTTGATGGATCATCAGCCAGCCAGGATAAAACTGCCTCCTTTCTTTTCTCAAACCAATGAACCATGATACACAACATTATGTAACTTCACACCAACAGAGCCTCAGCTTACGGCTGGCTATGTTTCACAGAAAGACCAACCTTTGAACACAGTGATCCTAAGCTCGAATACTATACTCCCACTATACTTAACGAAAGAGTGCCCCTTGAGAAAGGGTTCCCAAACATTAGGATATCAAACCAAGTCAACATAGGCCGTAATCTTCAGGTAGACCAAAACCACGAGCTCGTATCGACACCCACGAGTCACATGCAGCGAAGCCAATAAAAGCCAAATGGCTTGCTGATGGTTCACTTCCACCGTAATCCAAGACATGCATCTGACGGGCGAACCACCCGGGTTGTCTTACAGCAGGGCGATCCGTGCTTCACTGGGAGTTCGGTAGATTCGAGTAGTGATTGGCGCATCCAAAGCTCACCCATCCAATGCTGCTTCGTAAATCTGGAACGAACCCCAACCCCACGCGTCTTGGTTACACAGCAGCTCGCAAACCCAAGAGAGGATGCCAAATCTGAGGTCAGACCTGGCAGAGACCACCATGGCCGCAGTCAGCAGGTCAAGTGCCATGACAGGTTGCAGATGGCTGGTGTAGGCGTAGGCAGAGGCAAAGGAATGTTGTATTTCGACCCTTGATTGCAACCGTAGTATATCGGACCGCGTGGGATCAAGCCTGGAATAGGAAGGAACGACGGCCGCTGCTGCCTATTCGGATTGCCCGTTGGGGCTGGGAACCTTTCAGTGGAAGGGGCGACTGGCTAGCTATGCTACAACGGAAGGAACGAAGGAGCTCGATTCAGAAGGAAGGAGCACAATTGGGAAGGCAGGTTCTCTCAGAGATTAAAGGAAACAATATATGGCCTCAGTATGGATGATACTATATAACATAGCATAGCTGTGTACATGTTCAACAACCACCACAAGCCCACAGAGCAGATATCACGCTGAACAAGATAGGAGTTCTGCGAGCAAGTCCACTATCAGGCAAGCCGATATAATGAGTAAGTAGCACCAAAGACCGACAGGAAAAATGGAAGCATATAAAACACTATCCAAGTACAGACTGCTAAAAAGATCCCAGGGTAAGGTATCATTATCCACCATTTATAAGTGGCAATCGCGCTCAATACAACCAGAGCCGGGGAGGCATAATAGTATACCCGACGACATATCCGGTAAGCCCGACCAGGATCAGTTATAATTCGCATAATGGAAAAGGCATAATGCTTGGATCGGCCCGATTCAATGGTGCTCACAACTCCGCAAAGGGGTATGGTTGAGAGACAGAGACAGCAACCCCCGAGAAGTCCACATGCAAATTGCACAAAATACAGGTTCAGCTGCTCGAAGTCCTCCTCGGCGAACATGAGGTAAACCGGTGCTGCCCCGCAAATGAATGATATAATAAAATGTTGGTTATCCAGGTACCAGGGACACGAGCGAAAGTCGTGCTTACAGGATGCTATAATAAGGTCGTATACCGAATCGCTCGCCGATGGAGTTGGCCGAATTCTTGACACTGTCCGCAGGGGGCCTTCGGTGTTGTTTTGGAGACTGGGCGTTGACTGTGCTTGTTGGCCATCTCGCAGGTCTAAGAGTTGGAGATTTTCGTATCGGGTTGGGGTATTTGAATCCTTTTCACTAGACAAATCTGGTTGTCTTAGTATAGAAAGCCAATAATGACGGGACTAGAGCATACCGGAGAGGCTTTCCAGAACCACCAAGCCTGGTACAAGAAGAAGCAATACTGGGATAACCTGACCGAAACCCCAATAGCTCTCTTCCAACATATCCCGGCTTCTCTGCATGCTGTAGCGGACAGTAAATAGTCGCAGGGTACCCCATACGAGGGAAAACAGTAGCCAGAGTACCTTTGAACGTCAGCGATAGAATACACAATATGAGGCCAACTGTTACCTCCCATGTGCGGGATCGCATGAAGTCAAGCCAAGTCTGAACCGAGACCAGGACTGATAGACTCAATACAGGTACCCAAAGACCGACCGCAGCAGTCGATCCGCTGCGTGCTTGGAGCATTTTACAAAGCCAAATTATGGAGTCCTGCCACTTTGCACGCACAAATCTCATAAGTCTCATGCCGGCATGGCTGGTATGTGAAAACATTCGCAGAAGCCGAGTGACGAGGGTTCCAAGAAGTATGACTTCCGATAAGATCGTGTACACGCCGTTCTGATAGATCCAGATACTGACTGCGACAGATCCATTGGCCACAGTTCCACACATGGCCGGAATCTCCGGATCGCCGCTTCGGAGCAGGGCTATCGACAGCATAATAGCGACCCCTGACATCAGCATCACTCTCAAGAAGAGGAGGAACTTGTGACTTTGGAGGAACTCTTGAAGGAATGGGAGAGTTGCGAGATGGGTTATCGAGGCGAACCAGGCCAGAGTAGTTGCCACCTGCCAGTGGTAGAATGATATGCCACAGTTGAGCTGGCTAAATGCCCCGATGAGCATAGCGAGCCCAGTGACAAGCTGCTGGTCGCTGATTGCAAGGATAAGCTGCATTGATTAGATACCAACAAGTATATGGTATACCAAACAAGGTATATGATGTTTCAGGGCACAGTAGGTACTAACAGCTTTTAGCGGCCTCGACCAGTCTCTACCTGAATTCCACCTTAGGGCACGCCGTATGGATCCTTGCAGCGACGAGTCTAATAGACTGGATGACCGTTCAACTGGGACTGTGACATAATGGACTACCAAGGATATCAAGGTCAACCAGGCAGCCCCAAGGGACGCCACCAGAACCTGTCCACATAAGCGTTGTGTAATGACTTGGCAAGACAGGAGCATACCCCAATCCCCGAAATGTCAGGGTCCGGTTCCAGATGCGCGTCGCTCAAACCAACACGCGAACAGTCGACTGGCTTGCACGACATTCCGGACTGGAGTGGATGAACCGTTCAACTCTGCGGTGGAACTGGACGTGTCTGGACAGAAATAAATTGGGGCCACAGACTGTACGGTAGACAACGTCACCCAAGCAGGCAAAGGAAGGGATCGGCATGTACGGTAACTTACTCGCAATTGTATAATAAGCACTAGATTGCACTAGATATGCACATAATTTTGATTCATTACTGCTATGCTAATACCGCGAGATATCCCTCCCAAAAAACCGATTCAGCATCCACCGAAACGCAACCCTCAACTTATTGCGCCAGCTAATAGTCATAGTCAGATATGCCGAATTCCACACTAGCCAGGCCATTCTCCCTGTTACTTTTTGTGGCAGAAACTTCCCATCGCCTTCATCCGGCAGCTGCATGAGGGCCCGCGCATCCCCAATATACGCCAGCGTACCCATATTCTTGAACGAGAACGGCGGCGACTTTTGCAAATCGCCGTGATTAAGTCGCGCCGCCAGCCACTTTGCTTCCTGAGCGGTCGCCTGAGCTGTTGCTGGAGGTGCTCCATTCTCCGGCATCGCGTTGTCTCCAAGGGCAAATACATCTTTAAGCACTGCAGTTGTACCAGTGCCGTCCTGAAGCTGGACACGCAGGTGCCCATCCACTAAAAGTGCACCTGTCTGCGAAGCCTTCTTATACGACCACGACCGTGATGATGCATCCTGCGGCGGCTTCGAACCGTCCTGCATAATGGCCGAATTCGCAGGGAAGACTTCAACATCGCGCAGAGAATCCCGGACGAGCTCATTCATTGCGTTTCCCGTTACCCAGACACACATCCCTACTCCAACCTGACCCTCCTCCTTCGTCGTAAGGGTTAGGCAACTCCGGGGATCCATCTCATACGGCGGCTCAGCACCGGGAACACCCCATCGGAGATCCTCGATATGATGTGAAGTGCGCACATCGATCCCCTCCTTCTTCATGGTCTCCTTGGCATACCGCGACAACGACTCATCGAACATAGACAGTACCTTCGGCGCAACATCATACAATGAAATGCGCGGTAATCCCACCAAACTCGGATACAGGGTGATCAGATCAGTGTAGATAAAGTCACGCAACGCAGCCGCGAGTTCAGTACCGGTCGGACCAGCACCCACGATCGCGAAATGCAGAAGATGGCGGCGCATTTCGTCGCTGGTGGTCGGGAGGACCGCGAGCTCGAAGCATTCGCGGACGCGGCGGCGCACACGGCGCGAGTCGCCAATGTCTCGGAAGAAGATGGCGTTGTCTTTGACACCGGGCGTTTTGAATGTCCGACTGATTGCACCGACTGAGATGATCAATTTATCGTATGGGACGTGGAACATCTCGCTGTGTTCCCACTTATTCACATCCTTCCCACTCTTCTGCTCGTCTTCCTCCGTGTGAGTCTCAGTGACGCCGCTCCGGACGATAGTCGGTTCACAGAGGACAGTCTTGCGGTCTATATCAATGGCCCGCGCAGCAGCCTGGATGAAGTCGAGCTTGAACCTGGGATCGCGCACGGGCTCGACGATATGCGAGAAGTCCAGGTCCCCGCCGGCAGTGTCGGTGAGCAACGGCGTGAAGACGAAGTACGAGCGAGGGGATATCACGACTGGGGCGAACTGTCGCGGCGAGAGCTTTCGCGAGAGAGTGTATCCTCCCCATCCGGAGCCCAGGATGACGACGCGCTCTTTGTCATTGCCCGGATGTTGGCGGATGTCGGCGAAGGTGCGTATGCGCTGCGACGGCGGCCACCGCAGGGGAGGATATCGCGGAATAGTCCTGAACAGGGGTTTCATCGTAGGATGCTGCTAGGCTCATTATCTTAATTTCTTGCAGCAAGTAACTTTTTTGGGAGCGACGTCGGAGTGAGTCAGGGTTAAACCATTATGACCTCATCATCCGGTCATTCCGGTGGTTCTCGTAGCCCTAAACAGCATTCTGTAAACAGATCATCTATATCTTATCTGACTGGGACATTCCAATAGATCTTACTTGGTCAGACGCTAACTGGCATCTGCTTAGTGCTTACCTTAGTCTCGTCTTCGTAGTCTCGTATCCAACAGCGTCAGCACGACTCTTCTTCCTCTACAACATCGCCATGACGACTAGACCGATGTCAATACGCCTGGTTAATACCATCCGCTCATATTCAACCCGCACCAACCAAACTCTCTCCCTCCCCGATGGTCGCACCCTCAGCTACGCCGAGTACGGCATCCCAACAGGCAAACCCCTACTCTACCTCCACGGCTTCCCCTCCTCCCGCCTCGAAGCCTCCGCATTCGACCCAATCGCCAAGCGCCGAAACCTACGCATCATCGCCCCAGACAGACCGGGATACGGCCACTCCACATTCCACCCGGGGCGCCAGATACCCGACTACCCTGCCGACGTGCACTCCCTCGCCGACCACCTCAACCTGTCCAGTTTCGCCGTCCTAGGAGGATCTGGCGGCGGTCCGTACGCACTCGCATGCGCGCACTCGTTACCACGCGACCGACTATCCGGCGTCGGGGTCCTTGCGAGCGCGGGGCCCTGGAGTGCCGGGATGCAGTATGTCTCTTTGGCAAAACGACTCACGTCGCTAGCAGCGACGCATACACCGGTCGGATTTCGGGTGACATTGGACGGACTCGTGAATACTCTACGGTGGACCGTAACAACTGGCCCTGCGACGCGGTGGATAGACGCCTGGCTCGAGAAACAAGCGAGCTCGGAAAAGGGTACCCTGAGTATAGAAGAACGCCGGCAGATGGTGCTAGACATGCTATTTGAGGCGTTTGTGCAGGGGAGTGGTGCCACCGTGCAAGAGGCTGTTCTGTTATCGCATGATTGGGGATTCAAGTTTGAGGATGTGGTCTATGATAAGGTGCGGATTTGGCATGGGGTCGAGGATAAGAATGCGCCGATTGAGATGATTCGGTTTATGGCGGGGCGCATGCCGCATTGTGTGTTGACGGAGTTTAATGATTCGCATTATACGCTTGCGCGGCATATTGAACGCATTTTGGAGGAGTTGGTTCCTGTTTGATTGGTGGCTCTCTACTTTTGTATACTAAGATATCTCTACTGCTGTACATTACGTTGTTTCTCCGCTCATGAGCATGCCAACCTGAAGGATTTACTCTCGACCAACGAGATGTTTGGCTACAAATAAAGATCTCGCCCTGTTAGGTCAATATGTGAAAGTCGAACTTGTTTCTCATTGCCCTACTAAATCTTCCCAGCCAGAAATTCAAGGGCATCCGGGACATCTTCACTATAAGAGAAGTGCGCATCGGTAATAATCAGTGTCCCCTCACACACCTTATCCCCCTCCGCACAATAAATCTTCGTCTTATCAGTCGAGAAGTTCGGAATCTGGCCACCATCCTGTTCATTGCGCGTATCCCCAAATAGCACGACACCGCTGATCTGGTTCTGCACACTGCTAGAGAGAGTCGAGACGGAACCGTGCATGACTGCTGCTCCTTGACTACATTGTCTGTCAGAACAGTAAACGGCAATATATAGGATAGAGCAACAGACCTATAACCACCCGCAACAACCTTAGTATCGGGACACTTAGACGCCGCAAGCTCGAAAAGCTCCTTGGCCTCACTAATCGCCGCCTCGGAAGTTCCCTTGGGAAGAAGGTTGGATCCCAGGTCCGCTTCATACTCCGGGGCAACACCCTGACACGCAACCTGGTCAGGGTTCAGCGATTTGAGGCCATCGCAGACCTCGACTCCGAGTGAGCCCTAGAGGGTCAGTCCGTTGTTCTGGTTAAGATGTAGAGTGGTCTAACCAGGTAGTCCGACTCCGTCGAGCCACGGGCATAGATAAGGGTTATATCCTTGCAATCGCCGTCACGCAGTTCATTTTGGCCGGACGGCGCAGCTGTGATAGTTAGCGGGGGCTCCGTATGAATAGGGCCTTGCATACACTGGCGCTCCTCGAGAGGAATGGGACTTGCTGCAGCAAGTGCAGCTAGGAGAGATATGGCAAGTTGCAGCTTCATGGTTGATAGAGATAAATGGTTAGAACGGCCTACTTTTGCTGTTTGTCTACCCAGAAACACGAAATCCAAGTCACGCCTTCGTACCCTTTATATGTGTCGACCACCAAGCCAATATATGCACCTCCTGCAGAGCCCCGCCAGGACATGCAGCTATCGATGTCGACCTCACCGTATTTCCTCCCTTACAGCCATGATCCCCTCACCAAACACGACCTTCATCGGCAGCATATTCCAATATCGTCTCCTCGCCCGCGCACATGAAACGCTCGAGTTTAAAGCGTGAAGCAATCCGTGCCCTGGCGCAGGTCAGGTTCTTGGACCGTCACGCGACGGGCTTAGTTTGTCCGTATTCGGGCTGGTCGTCCACTCGCAGGCGAGCAAGAGTTGCATCGCATTCCCCTGCAGGACTTGGCTGGTGCGTTTTCATCTATTCATGTTGAGTCACTTCTGCAGCACCGAGTGTAAGCGTGCCCCGCGTCTGGTAGGGTAGGGTAGGCTTCGCTGACTCGTGTTCGACAACCGCATTCTATATTGCTTTTGCCCTATGTAGATCACTGACGGGGATGTGGGTCTATTCTGAATTTGTGATAAAGCAACCGCAGATTTAAGAGCTCATCGAGCCCTGCGGTTTGGCAGCCGGTGGAGCGACTTACATCTCGCACCTTGGTATACAGGCCCCGCAGACTTTATCAAGTAATAATATCAGAACATGATCACCCTGTCTGGGATCTCTATATTGATCTCCCACATCCGCGAGAATCATGCTAACCTCCACTCTCTGCCCCCATCCTTGGACATGGCAACATACTCCGGACTACTTACTCCGTATACAAGGATTCTCCCCACTTTTGCTACCCTCAAAACCACATAGAATAAAACCACATCTCCAGCATGTCCCTCCATCATAGATAAATCCATTCTAACAGTCTAACAAATACCCAAAATGCCCATCCAAGAAAAACCCACGCCCCAAGGCACACCCAAATCACGGCCCAAAAGCTCCACCCTCAATGTAACCCCCCACCAACCCCATTATACAAGCTAAGATATAAACCCTAACACCACGTATACAGGTAATAATAATCGGCGCCGGCCTCGGCGGCCTCGGCGCCGCAATCTCAATCCTCCTCGCCGGGCACACCGTAACAGTCCTCGAATCCGCGCGCAGCATCAGCGAAGTCGGCGCGGGGATCCAGTGTCTGCCCAACAGCACCAGAATCCTACGTTCGTGGGATATACACGGGACACTTACATCGAAAGCCTCGCAAACAGAGAGATGCAACATCCTCAACTGGCGCGGGGAGTTGATTTCCAGTATGGACTTTGCCGCGGCCGGGATAGAGCACGGCGCGCCGTTTCATGATTTCCATCGTGCGGATTTACATTCTGTCCTGCTGAACCGGGCGATAGAGCTCGGGGCGGATATTCGCACGAATAGTGAAGTTGTGGATATTGGCTTCGATGAAGAACAGAGCGTCGCTACGGTGTTTATCAAGGACCAAGACGCACAAGTTGCAGACCTAGTTATCGGCGCCGACGGAATCAACTCGCGGTGTCGCGAGATCTTGCTCGGACGACGTGAACCACCGCATCGGACGGGCGATATGGCGTATCGGATTCTTCTTGACGCTGAAGACGTAAGGAAGGATCCAGAGCTGGTGAGGTATTTGGATGAGAAGGCCGTGAATTATTGGTATGGCCCTGGGGCGCATGTTGGTAAGAACCACCATATCAAACTGGAGGTCGTTCAGGCTTTGACTATAGCAGTAACGTATCCCCTGCGCAACGCATCACAGCTCAATCTCGTCCTTCTAGTCCCGGACAACATGCCCGAAGAAGGCCCGTCAACACTACAGGGCTACGTGGACGAAATGCAGGGGTTATTCAAGGAGTGTGATCCAAAGTACGCTGTCACCTATTACTTATATAGGCACAAGCTAACGGCAATAGAATCGGCAAACTCCTCGCGCTGTGCCCATCCGTCCTCCGATGGCGCCTCTGCATCCGCAACAGCATCGACTCGTGGGTCCATCCCAGCCAGGCTTTTGCGCTTCTCGGCGACTCCGCACACGCGACACTCCCGTACCTCGCCAGCGGGGCGGGAATCACATTCGAAGACGCAGCCGTGCTAGGCGAGTGTCTTAGCCGGGTTAAATCGCGCTCTAAAGACGAAAAGGCAAAGGCGTTGGGCGTTTATGAGCTGTGTAGGAAACTGCGGACGGAGACTGTTGTGAAACGGGGGTCGATCCAGCAGGATTTGAATCACCTTGACGATGGGGAGGAACAGAGGGAGCGGGATCGGAAGATGCGTGGGTTTGAGGCTGTTGAGAGGGAGTGGATTAAAGGGGGACGGGGGCCTTTACCTGAGGGGTTGGAAGATGGTAATGATCCTTTGGTGTGGAGGAGGTTTGGGGTTGGGGGGTGGTTGTTCAGGTATGATGCTTGGGAAGATGTAGAAGAGAAGTGGAATGCTGTACGGAATTAGTCCGTTTGCTCTGTCTTATCGTCTGGGTAGTGGGAGTATTGGCTTCATTTATAAGACCGGAATATCAGGACAGAGCGGACAATGTAGTTGTTCTACTGGTAAAAACTGACAGGAAGTATACACGTTAAAGCATATGAAGGATTTAGTATACTGGTCTATCTGCTGTACGACATTTCGGAATACATTTAGAAGGGTTTAACATAGTGGATATTAACTAAATAGAGGGAACCAGGCCCTGCCTCTCCAAGAAGAACTCCAAGCGAGTCCAACATAGATGCTTTTTATTTTTAGGGGCACAGCCCTCCCACTGGTCCTTCTCCGGCTGAACAACCGCCTTAGGGACGGCATTCCTCTTCAGATCTGACCGCACAATCAACTGATAGAACTTGATCTCGCCCATGAAGTGCGAAATCCAGGCTGCCCAGCCATTAGGCTCTGCAATGACACCGGGGAAGTCAACAAGGATTTTATACGTCACGACCGTGTTGTCGCCAAGCCGGAACTCACCGTGGTCAAAGTGGTCGAAGACATTGACGGACCGGTGGAAGTGGTTGGCTAGAGTGTGCTTGAGGCGTGTCACTGTCCTTTCGCGCTGCTCGTAGACTGCTTGCATGAGTGTTCCTTTGCGCACTGGGACGGCCACCTTCTGTGTGCAGGTGAAGACTACTGGGAAGGTGTTTGGTGGGTATTCGAGGTACGCTGCGCTCACCTTGTTCTGCCGGAGGACTTTGAAGTGGTGCTTGCAGCTGGGGCACATTGTTTCATATGATGTGCAGAGCATTTTGCTGGTTCTTGCTTGCTTGGACAGTATATATTCTTACCTGCTTTGAGAGGCATCTACAGCAGTATTATAGTCTACATGACAAAGACCGCATAACAAAGGAGACGATAACGAGTGACCAGAAACAAACAATAAAGAGTGTGCATCCTGTACTACCTCAGCAAAGCCTCATCGTCTTTGTTAAACAGGTGAGCTGTTTCGCAAGTGTAGCAGGCCAGTCCACTGTCTTTATGGTTGAGACCAGTATACCAAGCTTTCTTTAGGCCACTTGCTGTCCTTTACACTCCTCTTTCAACCTTTACATCATTTACATGTGATTCACCGTTGGCAGTGCAAATCTGCGGGGAGCTCACATGTGCCTGAATCAGGTCTTCTGAGTCGCTGGTCAGCCTCCACGAACCACCGCCACTAGAAATACATCCAGAGATCCAGATCCCCTCCACATATTCCTCGGTCCGTCGTTCCCGCTGGTCTAAAGAAAGAAGAACAATATAAAGGTCTCTGCAGCAGGCAGTACTCCACCACTCCAACGGTCGTCCAAAATAACCATAGCCAAGATGTCAGAAACAACAACCACAACCACAACGACATTAACTCACAGAGTCCCCTCATCATCCTCATCTCCATCCTCAGAAGGCAACTTAAAAGGCAAAGAAAAAGAAATCCCCATCTACGAACCCCTAACCCAACCACGAGCCCTGCACTCCATCATCGAAAACGACATCTACCTCCTAGGCGGCCAAGTCGCCATCCTATGCCAATTCGCACACCCAGCCCTCGCAAAGGGCAGTTTCAAGCACTCCTCGTTCGCCGAGCGCATCCCACAGCGTCTGCGCAATACAGCGCGGTTCCTGAACGTGGCTGTCTGCGGAACAGAGGAGGAGAAGAGGGCTATATTCGGCGTTATCCACCGCTACCACTCGCGCGTCAAGGGGGACGATTATAGCGCTGATGATCCGGAGCTGCATAAATGGACGGCGGCGACGTTGTTCTTTTCGATTTTGTTAGTGCGGGAGACGTTCTTTGGGAAGATGGAGAAGGCCGAGATGGAGAATATGCTTAGGGAGAGCGCGGTGGAGAATATGCTTAGGGAGAGCGCGGTGTTTGGGACGTCGCTGAGGATGCCCCCCGAGATGTGGTTTGATTCGGTGGACGAGTTCTGGGAGTACTGGGATTATAATATTGCCACGCTGCAGGTTACGGATATGGCGAGGAGTTTGGCCAGGGATTTGATGTATCCGAAGAATCTGCCGCGGGAGATGGCGTGGACGTTGCCTGTTGCGAGGGTGCTTACGGTGAATTGGGTGCCGGGGAGGTTGGCGAGGGAGTATAATCTGCAGCCGACGTTGGTGAATCAGGCTGTGTATGTTGCGTTTGTGGCTTGGGTGAGGGCTGTATATCCTATGCTGCCGATGGCGTGGAGGGGGAGGAGGCATCTGGAGTATATGGAGGATTTGAAGAAGGCTGTGCAGAGGGTGAATGAGACGGGGCATTGGGCTGGTATTTAATGACTTTATGAGATATAAGCTATATAGTGTTTACGAAGGTGAGAGGCTTGGGTGCTTCCACCTCTGGCCGTTCTACAGCTTCAACTTCAACTTCCGCATCCACTTCAGATTTAACTTCAGATTCCAGTGCAGGACTCTGAGGGCCAAGAGGCACGGAGTCTACTGCGATAGAGTCTGGCGTAATCATGACCTTCTTCTGGCCAACACTCTTCACCCAGTCTTTCGAAGAGCTGGTTTCAGGTGTAGCATCCGACTGGACAAACGGAAAGAGAACTCTTCCAATCGTGGTCGACTCAAGAAACATCCGCAGTCGCTTCAGCCCAGTCCGTCTCATAATCAGCAAGGCGATAAGCAAGCCTAGGAGGACCGTGGTAGCGCCCAGCGTGACGAAGGCCGGAACCGCATAAGGGATATGGTAGCGGATGTGGCTATCATACACAGTAACTGGGACATTTGTATTCGATGATACCGGGCCACTGTCTACTGTCGACGATAGCGAGAGTCTCGAAGCAGCAGCATCCAATCCCCATCCCTTAGTCCCAACAACGGCATTAGTCGCAATGTCCGTCCAGACGAGGTTGATGATAGACGCAGCTCCACCTGCAGACTTCAACAGCCGCTGCCACTTGGCATACAGCGCCAGACTGCGTGCGCCAGAGTAGTCTGCCTCGGCGTTGAATCCTGCGGCGCCGATCGTGTATGCTGTCATCAGCGCCTGGTTATAAAACTCAACCCCAGGGAGATTCTGGCCCGTTCCTAATGGTACGGAGTTGAGACCGCGGAGCAGGGGGTAATTCTGGTCCATGTATCCCGGTAGATAAAGGCTTTCTGCTGTGATTGCAGAAATGTTGTAGTGGTCGAGAGTAGACTCAGCGGTGGTTGCACCAGGTCCGATAATCCCCCACATGGGAGGCGCTGTGTCGATACTCTGCCGTGGTAGACTTTCAACGCCCCAGACTGGGAGGCTGGTATCGCCGTACGTTTTAGGCTTTAGTGATCGTACTTTGAGTGCGTCCAACCCTGTGCCGTTGTACTGGAACTCGGCGGTCTTTATACTTGCTTTCATGGCTGTCGCACAGGAGTATAGTGGAATCTTCCATCTGGTGTCCGGGTCTAGGATAAGGTCGTCGCCTCCATCCATCCGCGTCGCAGCCCCTAGAACGAGGCCGCAGGCGATCAAAGAACTGTTGATATTGGATGGACTTTGGCTGGTTGTGCCGCCGCACGCTCTGGCTTCATGGGATTAGCATCATTACATGGACACAGTTGTAGAGACGTACATGCGGTGTCGAAGTCGATAGCAGTAACATTATGAGGATTCGAATTCTGGCTATGGTTAGTAGTCAGGTTCAGATATGACCCGAAGTTGATGTTGGTTTGGATGGCAGAGAAGGCAATGGTGAAGTTATTGCTTTTATCATCCCCGAGATCAAATCTCTTCCCCTGGGTTGAGTCGACGCGAGTGATAGATTTCGAGTCACGATCTGTCAGGTTCAAGAATAACATGGTGTAGTAGTTGTTCACCCACGCTGCCCTGGACGCTCGTTCTTTCAAGTCAAATCCATTCTGCCCGTTGACGGTTCCTGACCGAGCGACTGCAGGCGCTGTCCGGGGTAGAGCAGAGAATCCCCCCTCGTCAACAAGAGATACATTCCGCAGATATCGTTCATTGAAATTCCACGGCGGCGTGATGGCGTTGATGCTCAGGTTCAGAGAGACGCATTCTGTCTCGGGCTCAATGAATAAAATGTCCTCCGTCCAGGTAGCCCCATACTTCAGGGTCGCATTTGGTGCGGTGTGGTTGCGAAATCCAATTCCGCCATGCTGGAGATCAGTAATTAGCCCTTCCACCAGCTTGATCTTGTCTTCGAGAATGATGGTAGACATGGTCCGGTAATCTGGCTTCGTGTACCACGACAGAGTGCTGTACGGGTCCGTCGAGTTCCTGTACATCCGATACTGGATATCGAATATACTAGAGACTGTGGGACCGATAGAAGCGGCGCCATTGTTGAAGACTGTCAATAAATCCTGCGGAACCCGGCTCTCGTAGACAGTATTATTGCAAACCTCCGTCAATCCTCTAGTCTCGCATGTTTGATTAAGGGTCGTCCCCGGGCACGGAATTTCAAGTCCACAAAACCGCGTAAACGGCCCTGAGCTCCGGGATGGCGTTCCATACCCAAAGGCAGATTTATCTGGGATATAATGGAACGGTTTCTCGGTGGATGATCCGGCGGGCTCAATAGACGAGTAAAGCCCCAGCGGCGAGCAGATGGCAGCGACCGATAGCACAAACAGTAAAATAGTCTGGCCCCACGATGTTAAGTAAACGCGCCATGGAACTCCCGCTGTCTCCGCGCTGCTCGAGCTGAGAATACTCGGCCAGAGTGATGAATGCAGGGTACGGCCAAGGACAGTCCTAGCTACCGTTAGGTCGACATCGCGCAACTGAAAGAAACAGCCCTACCTACCACGTGAGGATAGAATTTTCATTCGACAGAAAAGCAATAAGAGCCCATGGAATAGCAAGAGGAAGCAAAACCTGCAAGACAAAAACACCAGCAGCGATGAGGCCAGAGGCCTCCGCCACGGTCAGCTCCATCTCGCGGAAGAAACGAATTCCAACGCCGAAAATGAAAAACAACCAGCAAAGCGTGTCCTCTTGAATGAGCGAGACCCTGGCCCTTGCCGCACAGTCCAAGACTTTTGTACGCCAGGACCATGCCGGAAACACTCTAGTAGCTTGTCTTATTGGTGTTTGGGCTGCGAATACGAGGCGAGGCCAATTTGCGCCTGAACGGAATGAAATGAAATTGCACTTGCGAGACCACGAGGTCGAGTCGGCTATCGGTCTTCTATTTTGTGTCTGCGTGCTGAGATATTCAGCCTCCAGTCACAAGCAGAAAAGCGCTAAGGGCTGTCTCTTCCAACTCCAGCTGCGTTGGCTGTGCCCTAATGGGATGTAGATGGCCAATGCCGAGGCTGTAATATTACAGTACCTGACAATAGGTGGATCGCACATTCCTATTCTAGGAGCAAGTGTCACCTTGGACTATGTTTCCATTGGATGGATTTACACACGTGATTGTGGATTACACAAATGTGTATTATCCATACCGTTTTTACGTTCTAGGGAAGTGCACGACTTTCTGCTTGGATGTATTGGACACTGCAATTATTAAGTACGAATGGCCTGGTGTACTGGTTATGAAATCTTCATAGGGCCGAAACGTCCTATTCAAGTTATATAAATAATGGCGGGTGGGATCACCTGTTATATACTTATATATCCGCACAACTCTATCCCAGTATCCATACATATATCTTGAGAACCATTCTTGACCCCGCATATGTTTGGCTCTAATATGAGATTTAACATTTTAGAATATCTTTGGGGAAAAATTAAGAAATCTGGTCCTCTTCAAGTGGCTTGGCATGCTCTTCAGGTCGACATCTTGATGACCAAATTGTCCGCAGACTGTGCTGCGGGTATCTGGTTCCAAAGATCTCGCCTCCGTCTTCGTGTATGGTGCGTAAGAATTCTGACGCATCAGAACTGGGGGGGGGGGGGGCGAAATTACGGAGTAAATATAGGTGTCGACAAAGAGTCCACGATTGTGCGTGACTTTTGGACCAGAAATTGTGGCCTTTCCACCCTGCGATTTTCTTGCCTTGAGAAGTCAGAATCACCAGGTGAAGGGAGCTCCTTAGCAGATTTCTAACTACAAAGGTAATTAACAATACCTTCAATAATCAGCAGTCTACTCTCATTCATAGATTCATTGCTAACCTATACCCACTTCTCCTTATTTCTAGCCTGTGCTCACAACAATATAATCCAGTCCATCAGCACAGCCATCAAGCACAATTACCTCGAATCAAAAGTAAGCCTAAGATTCATCCCTGGATGGACACCGAGAATAAAAGAGACTCAGATGCGAGTGCGAAGACTGAGGCGAAGGGACCCATGATAAACAAGCTTCGTTTTGACTGTCCTCATAAGGTATCAACCATGATGAGATTCAATATAAAGGATTATGATCTCAATACTCTGTGCCACAGGCCGGGCGGGCGCCGACGGCCGTTTT
This sequence comes from Aspergillus jensenii, assembly GCA_021437015.1. Lineage (NCBI taxonomy): Eukaryota > Fungi > Ascomycota > Eurotiomycetes > Eurotiales > Aspergillaceae > Aspergillus > Aspergillus jensenii. Next base: position 652,529 of record JAJAED010000017.1, on the reverse strand, counting down.
TAAAGATTCGTTTGGGACTCTTGGTCGAGAATGGGCTACACTTGTCGGGGCACCCGCACTTGAGGGTTTAGATGCGAAGACGGCTCTCTTTGGCCGCAATCAATACCTAAGGGGAGCACTTCGTCTTATTAGCCCCGATGGCCTAGCTAGACCCATGACGGATCGCCTTGTTTCCTTCGCGCTTAACTCTGGTAAAGCACTTGCGTCCCCATATTACAAGATAGAAGTACAGTAGGATGGATGGATGATATCCTCCCCTCGCAAATGAAAGTTGAAGCCCTGAATTGACGTACAAGTGTGATAATGATTTAGAGTATGAAAGAGCTAGCTACTTGTACTCAGTACTCACAGTAGCTCACCTTCCTACTGCCTAGCGGTGGCAGCCTCACAGGCAACAAAGTGGATCAAGCAATGCAGAGCTGAGGTACATCATTTCCCGAAACTGAATTTTATGCATCACTCGTTTGTAGGAGGAATGGGCTGAGGCAGAGGTACGGATATTTTTCTTCAGGTTGCACAGGCTGCTTTCCTTCCATCACATCTCCCTTATTCTACCCCGTAGCGGCTCGGCACGCCACTTCATCCACTCGCTCAGGCCATGCTAATATTTATTATGGCGGGCTCCCCTTTCCCCTGCAGGTGCCTCATGGATCCTTCCTCGCCTACATAAATCTCGAGCTAGGCCCCGTATCCGGATAGTACACCCCTCCTCGGACTCCGGAATAAACGGCATCATGCACCTTCATTTAGCAATTTTGGGGGCCATGGTCGCTTCCGCGCTCGGCTCTACCACTACCGGGAACAGTGTTCTAGAAGTGGACCTCGTCTTTCCACAGAACAGGACGTACACGCCTACAGAATGGTTTCCGGTAGTCTTCGCCCTTCAGAACCCATCGCTCGCCCAATACCTTGACATGGAAATCACCTACTACCTCCGCTCCATCGACGATCAGAACCCCAGCCGCACCAGCTTTCACAAATTCCGACATGAGAATCTGTCCTCCATCGATCCGCACTTTGCATCCTCACACTTCGACATGTTTGGCTCACCAGGCAGTTGGCGGCTGGACTGGTCGATCACATGGCGCTCGTGCGACAAAGAGGGTTTCGAGAGTGGGAGCACAATCTCCCAAATGCTTTCCAACAGTACGAGCTTTTCTGTTTCTTTTGCTGTCCAGGATATGCCAGACAGCGTAGATGTGGATCTCGTATCCTCCAGCTCTGAAGATCCCTGCCCCGACACGAATTCGGACTCTGCCCTCGCCATCAATGTACCCGAAACTATGCCCTTGCCCCACTGGGTTGACTGGAATGCCCGGCAAGCGATGAACTACACCTGTGCCGTTACGACTCCCACCACCACGGTCCCGGATCCGTGCAGGGTGGACATTGATCGCACCGTGGCGGAGAGTATGCAGGCTTCGCACCAGGCCTGGCTCTGCAGACATGCGGTAAACCCGCCAGATGATTGTCCCGAGGAGAATGGGGACGATGAGAACTCTGCTCCGCCGATCGCCGATGCGAAGGGCAATTGTGGGTGGCATTTCCGGGCTTCGCTTTGTGTGGAGCACTGGGACACTGGGGCTTTTCTTTTTCTTGAATTGATGTGATATGAAATGTTTCTTTCGATATTGTTATATAATAAGTCTCTTTTTGTGCGGTAACATCGTTCCGCCTGAATTGAATTGAAATTTGATGCGCTGGAGTGAGCAGCGAATGGAACCAACAATGATGATCATGTCCATCTCCCGCCGCATGAACTGTGATCGTCAGTCTGCGGGCGATCCGGAACCCCCTGCACCGCAGCGCCTTAGACCGCCAGCATAGTATTCCTGTGCTCATAACGAATCTCAACATGTAAACAGAAGTCAGAATACATCCCACGCCCAGAGAATAACCAACACAAGCTAAAGGAGCAGGATGCCAAATCGCCAATGCTACCCAGGACCGCCCCGCCACCGCATCATGCAAGACTTCACGAGCAGAGTTTGAACCAGCAATTGGCTCAAAGATACAGTAGGCGCTGCCAACCTTCCAAGGGTCTGGGCAGCAAGGGACGCGGGAGTGGCCGATGGCACAGAGGCCCCGTGGCGTTTTGGGATCCCCTGATTCTCGACTTGATACAAACAATGACATGGCAAAGCTAACAGTGCCAGTGCCAGTGCAACATACTTCCTGTACATCAAATGCAGCCCTTGGGTCTGCTGCGAAAGCAATAGAACTAGATACTGAACCTGTTCAACACAGTTGTGTGACTCTCCACAGGGCGTTAGCCAACAAGATGTCTCTACACTCGGACCCAAAGGTCACGTAGGAGACCGAACAGAAAGACAGGTGAACGCAGCCCTCACAGGCCCTGAAAACGTGGGAATCGTCACGTTCTTCGCAAAATCAGCCCTCCCCACTTGTCCATGCCAATTGGATCCCTTGCACAATCGCGGTATCCGTCTGGTGGGCCGTTCCAAGGGACCCGTGGGCGAGCTTCCTCAGCGCTTCATGTAGATCGCTTCACGCCAGCACGTAGCATATCTAACTCCGATACCATACCATCACCCCTTATGTACACGGCTTGGTCGGTGTCCAGTGGGCCATTGGCCATGGATCACAGTGCGTCCACCACTGCATCTTGGAAGCTCGTGCCGACGGAGACATGACATTAGACGGAGTTTCCATGCTTTAAGCCGATGCACCATCACAGTCCATGCCGATTGCAACCAAATGAACCAATGCGGACACGGCCGCTGCGCCCAGCCCCGGCATTACCGGACATTGGCAGCTTTTTACACCCGTGTTGCGCGGCGATCGCCACCGTCTCCCTCTCCTAACACCGCTCTCGTCCACGACTGCCGACATAGCAATTCATACCCACGGCCCCATCGGCTGCCATCACATCCGCAGGGTGATACCGAGGCAGTGCATGATTCTGGCAGCCCGACATAAACGCCGTTAATGTCGCCCCCCGCTGGGTGTTAGGGCCGGAAGTACGGATGATGCACAGAGAGAAGAGTTCAAGACACGGAGGCGGGTTGGACTTCGAACGAGACATAATGGGCATGTCCATGGTGCGCCCACTGGCGGTATGTCTCACCTAAGCCCGGTTTACGTTCGGGTTTAGCACGGTGACGCGTACTTGATTTGGCTGTGATTGCAGCGGGATTCATTACATCAATGTATGATAGGCCAAAAAGCATTAGGGTACGGCTACCTCACCTAGCATCTGCTGGCCACTTCTACAAATATATATGTATATCTCAACGGGTGTACAGCCGAATGTGATGTACTCCGATCTCATGGATTCGCCTATCTGAGATCCTCCAGAGTATGTCCAAGCTGATGCAGCCTATCAACCGCTTAGACAAGATTCAGCTGTCATCAATCATATTACACATAGTAAATCCATCCTTGTAGCTCTCGCATACACTATCCCCTCACGGCTCACGTGGTGTTTTATCTCTTAGGATTCATTTTTCAGCGCCCTTAAATAACCCCTCAAGGTACCGCGGTACTGGCATTAAAGAACCATGGCATTTCAGCTCCTATACGCTACCCAAGACGGAGGTTTGCCGGATGAGCAGGCCTCTTTACCAGCAAACCTCTGCTGTGAGAAGATGAACAGCTGGATGACTATAAAGAGCAGGCCGGCACCAGTGAAAACACTCCTCAACGGCGAGTTCTGGGCAAAGGACGCGTCGTCTGGACCGTCAAATTCGACTACATAGCCCTCGCTAGTAGCGGCGGCGGATGCGGCCTGCCTCGCCCAAAAGACAGAACTTGATCAAGGTCAAGGTCTCACCGCGATGAAGAAAGAGGCAGGCAGCATAAGCCGGTTTCCGGGTTAGCCTCACTGAATAAGACGTCAGCCAGTGTTGCCATGGGCCCTCAAGGCCGATCTTGTGTCCAAGGCCTTTGAACAGCAAAGATCCACTCCTCCTCCTCACCGTCGCCTGGGCATCCCCTGTGCCCCGAAGGCACTCGAGAAAGACGCCTTTGGAAGTACGGGACACCTGTGAAATACGTTATACCCGACGCTTTACTGCGCCCACTACTTTATAAAGACAGGATACCTTTTTCTTATTATAATAATTTCTCCTAATTTAGGTTTTATATTATAACAAGGTTTTTTAATAATTTATTATATATATATAATTTATTTTACTATTATAACAAGGCCTTAGGGACTAAGTCCTTAAAAAAAAAATTATAAGACTCTTTATACCGTGCTTAATCATCTGGCGCCCGATTTCTACATACAACAACACTGCTGAATTGAAGCTTTTAAACCACATATATATTGTAAAGTCAACAATCACGCACGTCGACAAAACATCCAACAAATACTCTTTACCAATCTGTCCAACAGTTCATTTCCCTGCTTACCAGATCTGGCTCTCGCCTTCGCCATCTCAAGCGAACATTCCGACTCCCCCGACTTCTCCGAGCACAAGAAGCCAATATCTCGATCAAGATAACTCCGCCCCAACCACTCCACAAACCCATCAACATCTGCCATAGTACTCATCGCCCCCAGACTAACCCGTACAATGCCAGTCGTCTGCCCGTATACTTCCTGGATAGGATCCGAGCAGCGATGGCCCGCCCTCCAGGCCGCTTTCATATCTTCCATCCGCACCCAGCCGAGATATGCCATGCCCCCGGGGTTACAGACGCTCCCGCTGCGGAGGTATATCTTCTCTCTGTCCGCGTGGCGCTCGACGTCTGCGTACCCGTGGATATTCCCTGCCGGGTCTAGGACGGATAGTGCGATGGTTGGACCCTGGAGATTTGGATCTCCGAAGCTCTGTTGCTCTGAGCCGGTGTAGATCCGGCAGAGGGGGGCATTGTTTGAATGGCGCAGGGATCGGAGCTTTTGATACAAGTCAGTCACGAGGAATGCACAGTGCGATGAGATGTGGTTCAAGCTCCCGAATAGCCGGCAGTGCGTCTCGATGGCGTGTGGGATCGCGGCAATCGAGTGGAAATTGAGTGTCCCGTCTTCGAGGGCTTCGTGGATTGATTCGGTCTTGGTTGCGTGCCACCCAGAGATTCGGGCTGAGGGGGAGTTGATGACCATGTCTACCGTGCCGCCACCGAAGTATCGGCGTTGCTGGAGAATGTCGGCAGCTGCTTTGCGCACGATCAAGCACCCGACATCCGGATATCCAAATATCTTGTATAGAGAGACCGCGGTGAAGTCCGGGGCGGATTCAGCGTCTGATAGGTCTAGGGGGGAGGTAGAGGCTATCGCGGCGGCATCCCAGAGGACGTATGTGTTTTTGCAGGTTTGACGGATCCTACGAGGCCTGCAGATGTTAGTCCAAGTACCAGACCTGGAGAAGTGACGAAACGTACCATGAACGTGGCATCCGGCGACCCGTCATATTGCTCTGGCCGGGATACGCAAAGAGTGTGATATTCCGTCGCCCACAGTCACCATTTGTCTGGTTAATCCAGTGCTCGACGGCCGCGTCGCTTGGCAGGCACATGCTCCCACCAGTCGCTGTCTCACGCAGTCCTACCAGACTCGTGTGAGAATCCTGGTGGTAGACGTACTTGAATCCCCGCCGCCTGCTCAAGGGAGACGCTCGACGGGGCCGAGTATAGTGAGATAAGCACTCTCCAACGAGTTTGATGGAAGCGGTCGCATTAGCTGTGAAAACAAGGTCGAACTCGTCAGGGCTTGCCCCGAAGAAGCGAAGGAGCTGCTCGCGAATCGCATCAACGTGGGCGCCGGACACGCGAGATGGGGTGTTGTCCGAATGAGGGTTCCCGTATAGGTTGCTCTGGAGGTCTCTCGCGTACGACTGGATAAGTGATTGGGCGTATACCGTTGATCCCGCATGGTCCAGATATATGACATTCTGCAGGGTAGGGTACTCAGCCACTCGCGCATGTTCGATGTTCTTGTTGTATCTAAGGGCTGCCACTGCAGCTGCATCTGACGCTCCCATGGCTGATATACAAGCAGGCTGAGGCTGGAACAAAATGGATAGAAGATACAGCGAAATGCTAGACATCACGGCAGAAGAGGAGGCTCCAAACCAGACCGAACCGAAGTATTTAACACACACCCACCTTCAGCGCAGAGTCCAAGGATTCGTGGCAACCAGGTCGGCTGATTCTGCGTATTTCGCAAACAGTGCCAGTCCAGCCCAGCCCAGTCAGACGTCAGCTCTGCTATTCCAGGGATTCCATTGGCTTCATGGATTCATGGCTTCACAAGCATTGGCAGATGAACTGGCGCACCGAGCGTGCTTCCCTGTGGGGAGGCCCCGTCCCTGGATTGTGATCGTTCATCCCCTCGATATCTGGCATCATAGGCCAGTCCCGGATCCATCCAGTCCGGATTCAAACTCAACCACGCATAACGCATGCACCGCCTCTAGGATCTACCAGGAATTGAGCCATTCTGTGCGTCTCGGGGCTTCAGCAGGTGCGATGGAAGACGCCCTGTCCCGCAGCGTCAATGCATGGCCCGCGCTGCCACGATAGGATCGCAATATCCCATCCTGCTTCGGCTTCAGTATTCCTGCCCGGGGTCCCTCGCATATGAGACCACGACCCAGAGAGAGCAAGGGCAAGGGGTTGTGCTACCCAGGCTAGCCAAACCCTGGTTCGCCTTTAGGACGCCTTGGTCAGAGGCCTCCCACTCGCTGTCACTTCGGCTTGGTTGCCTTGAAAACCCAACGAGGTCCCAAAGGAACGGAATCCTGTTATGCATCGTGGCACTCTGACGTGGCTCAGCCAGGACTAGTTCAAGCCTCTCGTTCATGCGCTGCGGAGCAAACACCCTCGGGATTCCTTCGCGGTTGGGGTAGCGGTGGATCATGACGGAATATGCTATCGCCATTCTCTACATAGTGGAGGCGATCGGCGAAGTGAAGATCATCTACTCCGTATATTGCGAGGATGTTCTCGACTCCAGCTTGCAGGGCAACTCTGGCAAGACGAGGGCCCCTTGAGATGCCGCAGCGGGTGGGTTTGGAATGTCTCGGACAAGACGGGAAGCGAGGCTCACACTCGAGTGTCTGCGAGCAGGAGATCCGATCTACCGCGTCTGCCTGGTGTGCGTCAGGCTGCATGGAGGCGGATCAGGGCTAACTCTCGCGCGGAGACGTTCGGAGCAGTCGGGGCTGACTCGATTCGTCGCACAGAAATCTTGATAATCTGATCGTGCAGCTGAAATCCCCCGATAATGTGGACTCGAAAGTGGAAAGGTATTCGAACACAGGTAGACAAAGAAATATCAAGGGAGACCTCGCTCTCCTCATTTCGTTGGTTGTCCTGAGTTGGAGACATGCAGGTGGGCTGGCGGGGTACGCAGATTTCTTGTAGCTATTCGCTCCCACGCGCAAGGATGATCGGGCAGCGAGTCCGAGTATTTGTCATTACCAGCACACTTGGGATCACCTGAGAGAAACTGCCACTACTTCCGTGGTTACGCAGACTCGATCCTCGAGTTCGCTTCGGACGTTGTGACAAACCTACCGTCTGGTCGGGTCTGGGGTGCAGAGTAGGAGATGTCACGAGCTGCCCAGGAGTTAACCGCCCAGTCAAATCCCTGTAGGCGCTCAGTAGGCCGATACGAGGGTTGGCAAGGGACAAACAAACATAGTTCGTGCTCCGTGGTTCGTGCGAGAGTTGATGGCGGTTTGGTGGAGGGGGGGAGCGACGACCCATGACCCACGATCTACCTGGATTTCCAGACAAACAAGACGACAGAATAGGAAGGAGACCGATTGTCAAGGAATTCCTATCAGCATGCGTATCGGCACGAGCTGTGAGCGTGGTGGCACACAGCATATAACGTTTCTGACTGAGTCCAGCGTCGTACGGAGCCCTATATTTAGCCATTCCGATCCCATGAGGCTGGAGTAGCGAGCAGAGTAAATGCATAATAAACAGCTTTAGCCAGTCCATTACCCTCCGACTCTGGCAAACTCTGTTGTTCTGAGTGACTCGTGAGTGTTTTGGGACTTTAAGAAGATTAAGCTTCCCTGCCATATTCAACGAGCTAGAGCACCACAATTCGAAGATTCCAACCGTCAGCCTGACCGTTGTTTGCTCGTCAAAGTCGCACGGGCAGCCTTCCATCTTATGCCGAGCTGTTGGAAGACTTACTACAGTCAGACTAATCTCCCAAATCCCACACGCCGCCAGCAACAGAGGCTGAGCACATCAATCTCCGATGCGTATCGCGTATCCCCACAGAGCGGGCCATCAAATGTCAGGGAAGTCAGGAGCCCCCTGTATCTCACTTGAAACGGGCTAATGGCCATGGATCCGAGGGAGATCTTACTGGAAAGGCCACCGACACTATGGAAGCTTTCCATAGCGTGGTGCGTCCGGCAATATTATCCTAACATCTAGACAATAATCAATAATGCGATATTCGTCGCAGTCGGCCCGACATATTACCCAAGCGCAGGCTGAGATGGAGTCTAATGCAATCGGTCTGATATCGGACTCCTATTCTCGGGATAGAGGTTTCCAGGTGGTTGGGTCTTTGGCATCCCAGGCTAGGTGCACCATAATGCAGTTCTCGTAAACACATTAATACTTATCTATTGCTTGCCATATACGCAGTATCTCTTTTCCAGGTCATAACTATATACAAATAAGAAACAGAACAAAAACATCCAAACACTATATACGATCCTCCACCGTCCTCCTCGGCCCAATCGCCATAACCCCATGATCACTCCCATCCTCACTCTGCACAATCACCTCCGTAGTCTGCACAATCCTGCCAGCCGTATGCATCCTCCTCGGTGACGCCACCCTCGCCCCAGACGCCAGATTCTCCTGGCTACTCCCCTCCTCGGACCCCTCCGAGAGCGACGCATGATTCCCATGGATGTGGACGTGGTATTTCTGCTCCTCGGGGTCAATCCGGCTGCGCTGCAGAGAGGCCAGAACGTGGCTGTTGTGGTGGATGTTGCTGTTGGGCCCGTAGTAGGCGTCGCCCGTGCGTTTGCGTGTGCGGGTTCGGGAGCCGTACCCTGTTAGACTCCTCGTGCTGCCGATTATGCTCTTTACCAGGGGCTTGATTGTGGGGAAGCAGGCGGCGATTATGCCGACGTTGAGCTCGACTCTGATAATTCTTGTTAGTGACGTGCTATGGCATGGTGGGTAAGGGAGACTTACGAGTTCCAGATGTGGTAGTCGGCATTGCTGGGGTTTGTTAGTAGAGATACTATGGTAAACTAGGGCAACGCACCGGTACATGTTTTTCTCCTCGTAGACTCTGCTTTGGAGAACAGCTTTTGTAATCGCGGCGGCGCAAGCACTAGTCGATGTTAGGTGCTTGTCTGCTGTACCTTGAGTGTACTCACAAGTAACCCAGACTGAGAATACCCATGAGCGAAGCCTTCGTTCTTCGGTTGACCTGGATATCGTAGAACATGAACACCGGCAACGTGGCGTAGATGAAGTCCGTGATGATATTGATTGCTACGTCTGTCAGTATAGGCTTAATATACCAACAGACCTAATGTATCAGAATCGGACATACCGCTGTTGAATTTCCCAATCTTGAGATAAGTCTCACCCGAGTAGCACTTTGTCCCCTTTGCCAGTCGCTTTTTGAAATCCCACGCTGCCTCGATGGGAATACACTGCAGGATAAGTGTCAACATGCAGGCGATCGTGAACAAGACAAGAAACACTGCAGCATCGCCCATTAGCCAGTCAGTTTGCTGGAGAGCAAGTGCGAGACCACCCACCGAGAGATCCCATAATGAACGGCTTCAAAAACCTCTTCTGTGTCGTGAAGCGCAGCAGAAAGAACCCAATCGATATCTTCACCAGACTAATCCCTAGCACTAGAAGAATCGCATGCGGCCAGAACCATTTGCTCAGCGTCTCATTGTCATTGTTGGCTGCGATGGCGGCATTGTACTGGCCCAGGCCGTGGTGGCTTTCGCCGACGAAACATGCGAGAACGCCGAAGGAGCACATCTACGAGATATTCTGGAATAAGTACGTGTCTTGCACAAAGTATGTGGATTTTAGATGTAATACGTACCGCAGCCACAACCATAATCCAGTCTTCGACGTAGAACCGGCGCAGGACGAAGATTCGGACGTAGCATCGTAGGACTAATAGTAGCGCAGCGAGTCCTGTCAATGTACCAACGACGGCGAGAATACGAGGGGCGTTTGAGGAAAAATCGATATCTGAGGGGTCAGGGTCGGGTTCTTGTCTGGCTGCCAGGCCTGGAAAGACGTGCGTTGTCGCCATTTGGCTACATGGATGATGGGGATAGACAGAAGGGGGAAGGAAACAAAGTCCAGGAGGGGTATATCAATCAGACGCAAGTGATGGTTCCTTGTATTGAACCCTGGCTCATCTTCGAACTATTGAATGAAGAAAGTGGACGGGGCACCAGGCAGATCAGGTCCATCGACTCAGATCCTCCCGAGCTCCAGCGAATGCGAGTGGATAGAAAGGTTGTATTTGATAACTTGTTTGGCTATTCTAGAATGGTTTAGGGGCCAGATGGTGCAAAGTCTATCGACGAAGTCTCGAACGTATGAGCCATCCATTATTTGCCAGCAAGACAGCAATTCCACCTGGTCCTGAATACTTATACTACGCCCAATTGATGCTTATACAGGGCAGTCAAGTTGGAAATCAGACACAAACGGGGAAGAGGTGATGCTGTCTGAACCGAAGAACGAAACGAGCACATGTGCCCCCGCTTGAAGCATTCCGCGCCCTGCATGAAGTTGCACCGGACCCCTGAAGAGGTGAAACGTGAACTCCGGAGGGAGATGAGCCTGTCCGAGTGCGGTTGTGCCTCCGGGACGTATAAGCCACGCACACGACATGGGTTGAAGGCTGGGCCGGAATGAACCCGGTAAGACCGAATCTAGGATTGTGGAAGAGCCAATACACTACGATCACTATCACTCTAGTTGTCATTCTAATTGTCATGCGGCGTTGCTGTGATGCAGGCAGCCATCCATGGGGCATAGGGCTAGCCTGGACCAAAGTGGAAAGTGCTCAGCCTGTTGGAGTATGGAGGATTGCATGCAAGACGGCGAATGATGTACAGCGTACACTGCTGGGTCTGCGAGATTTCTGGGCGATGGCAGGTTACGCTGGGTCGTGCTGATCCGATCTAAGCCTTCCAAGAGGATAAATTCATAGTTTACCAGGCTGAATAGAATTGTTTCCCGCAATCTACAATACCAGGTCCCTTTATATTGCACTCACAAGCGAGCGCCTTCAGACCGGACAGCTGTTGCCCTTCTGGGCAGCCAGAAGGCCGGCGCAGTCACGATGAAACATCGCAGGGGCCAAATCCTGACGCCAACAGCGCCGGTTAAACCTTGATTCAACAAGGCTCCACAGGGCCAGGCTAAGTGTCCGCTGCATTCCACGGTCGAGATTCTCGAAGGCTTGTGCAGCTGTGCTGGCAGCCGTGGAGCTGGACGTCCTGATTCGCAGCACCAGACATTCTCACTGCTCAGTGCCTGACTCGAGATGCTGTCCAGCTTTCATGGCACCATTGGCTCTTAGAGTTGTCTCCAATCGAATCAGCGTTTGGGCCGATCATGGAAGACCAACACCAGCTGGAGACCAGGTTCGCTTGCGAGGAAACGGTTAATATTTGGTGAACAAGTAATCCCACCGTTAATATGCGGCCAATCCACCGCTACATTATGGAACTTATGGTAGCATTATCCATAGTGCATTACTATAATTATTCCGCCCTGAATGGGACTGGAAGACTGAGTGGACCAGGATCCGCATCCCTGTCAGTGTCGGGCAGTCGGAAGCCCCAGAAGGAAAGCGATCGCAGATTAACTCAATAATGAACCCTGTCAATCACTGAAACACGGCTTGTCCGTCCGTTCCCTACAGGTGATGTCCGTTCTTTGTGTTTCCAAACCTCCAGCTTGGCCGCTCTGCTTTCATTCTGGTATAAAGAATGTCAATCCCATTATCACAACAAGGGATATAAGCAGATAGGCATGCCGCCAGCCTCGTTCCTTTAGGCTTTGTCGGGCCACAGACAGCAACTAATCTCAGAAGTCTCACTACTAGTGGAGATAAATCGATTCTTTGTCCCAGCGACCAGATGCTTTTTCAATTTTGACCCACCGTACCGGACGTCCTGCCAACTTTATATGCAAGTTGACTGCGGCACACTGCAAATCGTAGCCCAACCCCCACTGCGATTCAGGTAGTTGCATTCTCTCTTGCGCTACTGGCCATATTTGTTGTCTTCCAGCCAAGAAAAACGTGCCAAAAAGCCGCACCCATTTGCTGTATCCGTCGGGTCTCCGGCGATGCCCTAAACCACGTAGTCTAAGCCAGTGCCACTTTAAACAAGGCCAATTAATTCCTCCCGCGCCAGTGTGGCCAGACCGATGCCTCTCGGATCTTGTTAATTGGAGAAATGTTCTCGTAAGAATAGGAACTTTCTCCTGAGCGATCCCCCTCCCGACTTGGGAGTCGTATAAGAAAGCTCCCGACGATCCCTGCTTTCTTTTCACTCCCACGCTCGGCATTTTCTCTTTCTCTTTCTTTCTTTGTTTCGTTTTCTGCCCCAGAAAAGCTCTCCCCACATGCGTTTCTCACTCACTGCCGTGGTGGCAGCTCTGGCTGCTGTCCCCCATGCCACGGCCTCCCGGGACATCGACGAGTGGGATCTCCTCGCAGGCAAGGCCCTGGTGAACCAGGTGCTTTACCAATCCACAAAACCCCGTTATTTCGAGAGCACATGTACCCCCTTAAACGCTGCTGTCCGTAGGGAATGGTTGGTGCCTCTGTTCCTGTCTCGTTGTTGGCTTCTAACCGATCGTGTAGGGGTACATTAACCAAGGGTGAGCGCAAAGAGTACATCGAGGCTGTTCAATGCCTCATCGACTCGCCATCCCAGGTTGATCCTGCCTTTGCTCCTGGGGCGCGCACTCGCTTCGATGACTTTACTGCTATTCACATTAACCAGACGGCTTGGATCCACACAACGGTATGTCTAGCGATTGATATCTACACCGATTGGTACTGATTGCTTAGGGCAACTTCTTGACATGGCATCGCTACTTCACTTGGGCCTACGAGCAAGCCCTGCGTAATGAGTGCGGATACAGGGGTTACCAGCCGTACTGGTCGTGGCCGAAATACGCCGATGATCCCCACAGCAATCCCATCTTCGACGGTTCCGAGTACAGTATGTCGGGAGATGGGTCGTATATCCCGCACGAAGGGCCTGAAGCCGGTCCCGATATCTTCCTGAAGCCTGGTCACGGCGGTGGCTGTGTGACTTCTGGGCCGTTCAAGGAGTATGTATTTCTTCGCGATATCAGGAGCCTTCACTGACATACCGACAGCTTCAAAGTGAACCTCGGACCAACCCTTGTAACCCTCAAAGTCCCCGGTCTGGAACCACAGAATGGAACAGGCCTCGAATATAACCCTCGCTGCTTGCGCCGCGACCTCAACCCCGATGCCGCGTCCTGGACAACAATCGACAAGGTGATGGATCTGTTCGAGCGCACGGACATCACGTCCTTCCAGAGCCGTCTCCAGGGCGACTTCCCCAATAAATACCTGGGCGTGCACAGCGGCGGCCACTACACCATCAGCGGCGACCCTGCTGGCGACTTCTTCGCTTCCCCCGGTGACCCTGTCTTCTACCTGCACCACGCGGCGATTGATCGAGTCTTCTGGACGTGGCAGAATCTGGCGCCTCGCGATCGTACGTTTGTTGTTCAGGGCCCGACTGTGCTTCCTGGATTTGGGATTCCGAATACGGTGAACGCGACACTCGATGATATGCAGTATTTCCATGTCCTTGCTAAGGATCGGACGATTCGGGAGCTGCTTGATACCACTGGTGGGCCTTTTTGCTATGTCTATCTTTAATTTTGCACATTTGCATACGTGCCGTTGTATATTAGACCTTTAATGTGGTGCGAAAACATATATATCTTCTACAGTCTGAATAATAAACATCAAGACAGAAGGGAACATGGCATTTGCAAAGGACACAGTGATGAGGAAAGATCGCCAGAAATGGTGACAGAATCTAAGCAGCCAAGGCGCGTCGTTAGGTAATGGGACTCGGAGCACGCTCTGTTTCGATCTCTCACAGACAAGGGTATTTACAAAGACTTATCTGATTCGTGAGATTAGATGAAGGCATTTCCGGCCTGCATAATGCATAATAAACCGAGAATACACCGACAGCCCTAAATCACGACTGAAACCACTAAAGATCGCCCGCTCGAGTTATGGGCCATGGCGACTGCATTTGATTAATGACTTTGGGATCTTTAAATGGCCCTCCAGATCTCCCTCCAGTCTCACGTCCGTGGAGGCTGATCTGGCAGATCGTAGTTCATCATGAAGTCCACTTTCTTGCCCGCGTTTGTCGCGCTCGCCTTTAGTTGCTCTGGAAGTACGGCAGGTGTCCCTTCATTTGGAACAATTATCGCACGAGAGGCAGATTTACTTCCCTCGTACGATTATGTTGTTGTTGGCGGCGGTGTCGGCGGCCTGGTTGTCGCGAATCGTCTCTCTGAAGATCCTGATAGTATGTCTCCTCATTGTCGATTATTACTGACGGCTAACAAGTACAGCTACCGTGTTGGTGATTGAAGCAGGCAAAATGTAATTTCTCTTCTATCCCTGCTGGTTCGAAGCTGACCTCCAGTGACAATTACTCCCACGTCGTGCAATATCCCCGATTTGCCTCGATAGCTCGAACGAACTACAGCTGGCCCATCACTTCGCTCCCAATTCCTGCACTCAATAACCGCACTGCATCAGTTGCATCTGCCAGGGTCCTCGGTGGAGGAAGCGCCATCAACGGCATGGCTTTTGATCGAGGCTCTCCCGGTGATTATGACCTCTGGGCAGAGCTTATTGAAGACGATGCTTGGAGCTGGGAAGAGCTCCTGCCGTACTTTAAGAAGGTATATTGCCAGACTCTGTATAGACAACAGCATTGACACCATCCAGAGCGAAACGTTCACCCCTCCCACCGAAGCCCAGCAAAAGGAGCTAGGTATTACATTCGACCTGGACGCCCATGGAACTTCAGGCCCTGTCCAGTCGTCGTATCCCCCATGGATCTCTACCACTGGCAGTAAGTGATCTGGCAACTAAAATACGCTCAATACTTACCGCAGCAGAGGCCTTCATCGATGCTCTCCGCCAGCTGCACGTTCCTATCCAACTCGACGGAACCGCCAACGCAATCGGTGGATTCTGGAACCCCAACTCTCTAGATCCAGAGGTGAGAGAGCGCTCATACGCAAGGACAACTTTCCATGAGATTGCCAAAGGCAGACCCAACTACCACGTCCTAGCTGAGACGCTCGTCACCAACCTCACCCCAGATCTGTCCAGCGTGGAGTATATCACCGACTACAACCCCTCAGTAAAGGTCGCTCCTCGGGACGCAAAGAGCAGCAAAGTCCAAGCGCGAAAGGAAATCATCCTGGCCGCCGGTGCCCTTCACACGCCTAAGATCCTGCAACTATCCGGCATAGGATCCTCCTCTGTCCTCAAGTCCCTAGGCATCGAGCAAGTTCTCGATGTCCCAGGAGTGGGAGAGAACTTCCAAGACCACCCAGTCTTCTACGGCGCAATGAAACTGACGAACCTCGACGATCCAACCCAGGATCCGTCATACCTCAGCACAAACGCCACCTACGACGCCGCAATGGGCCAGATCTACGAGCGAAACCGAACAGGCCCCTGGACCTTCTCAACAGCAAACGTCTTTGCCTTCTTAACAGCACAGCATCTCAACGTCTCAACAGCAGCCATCACCCACGCCGCCTCCCAACCAGCCGAGAAGTACCTCCGGGCCGGCCTAGACAGCGCAATCATCACCGGCTATGAGAAGGTCAAATCCGCAGTCCTAAAGGCCACAGCGGAAGGCAAAATAGCCCTAACTGAGAACCTCTTCGGCAATGTCGCGAGTCTCCAGAAACCGCTTAGCCGTGGTTCGGTCCACGCTGCATCGACAGACCCATATAAGATGCCTCTCGTTGACTACCGCACTTTCACTAACCCGCTGGATCTGCAAATCCTGATCCAGTCTCTCCGCTTCAATGCTGATGTCATCTCCCAGACTCGCGCGTACAAGGCGATCGGGGCTGTCGTCCAGACTCCCGAGCCGGGATTGTCTGATAAGGAACTCGTGGAGCTGGTTCGGACAGCTGGACAGCCGAGTTTCTCGCACCCGAGTGGGTCTTGCGCGATGCTGAAGCTGGAAGATGGGGGCTGTGTCGATAATAAGCTCAGACTGTACGGATCTGAAGGGCGAGTGCGCGTTGTCGATGCGTCCGTCTTCCCTGTTGTTCCGTCGACGCATACGCAGAGCACGGTGTATGCTGTTGCTGAGAAGGCTGCGGATATCATCAAGAGTACTGAATAGTCAATTATACTTGTATTCTAGACCTACTTCTAGCTATGAATCAAGACAGATTCTCCCTCGCCCACTCCTCTGCTGTTTGAAGTCGAATTCCATGCTTGTAATTCCATGTCTCTTCCACGTCCCACGCAACGCCCTTTCCCTCCCCAAACACAATCTGATACTTGTACAATGCATTCTCAGGATCCTTGACCAAATCCTCCCTTGCAGCTTCAACAGTCCTCACCCTCCTCTCAACCTTCCTCCCCTTCACACCCTCCACAATCTCCGCCAACCGGCCATAACTCAACGTATCCCCAGCAACATAAACAGGCCTATCCTCAAATCCCACCCCATAATCCCCAAGAACAACCTCCGCAGTAACCCTCCCAATATCATCCGGCGCAGTAACCGTAACCCGATTCCCCAACCCCCCAAGCGCAGTAACAACCCCGTTCCCAAGATCCACAATCCCAGAGCTAGGCTCGAATAGAAAACTCGTAAACATGCCCGTTGAGATAATCGCCCATTTCGTGGAACTCTGACTCCTCAGTGCATCCCGCACATCGAGCTGTTCGTCGAATAGATCCTGTCCTGATCCACGACCGATAGTGTCATAGTCGACCCCGAATTGCCAGGGGATATATCTTGCTACCCCCGCATCAAGGACAGCACGGGTTAGTTTACGCTGTGTTCCCGGTCCAGCAGCGAAGCCCGTACAGCTGATTACCGTGTCAAATTGCCTGAAAATAGACGACAAGGCCTGTGTGGAATCTGAGGCGATATCGCCCGGTACGAAGGAGATATTGTTATCGCGGAGTCTCTGCAGCTCTTTCGCCTTCTGGGGAGCAGGAGAGGTAATTGTTGATGGACGGAGGAGGACAGATACCGATATAGTATCGCTGCTGTTTTTGTTTTTGGTGGTATTCGGGTGTTGGGCGAGGGCGAGGAGCACAGGCGTTCCCAGCTCGCCGGCGCCTAGGACGAGGATTTTGCTGGTTGGAGTCATGGTTTTTATTTCTTCGGTTTGTTTTGGTTTCTCTGGCAGATGTTCTTGTGTTTGGCTTTATGGTTTATATATGTTGTATTGTACCCTGTCTCGTCGGCTTACGGCGTGCTGATGGTGGTTGCTAAGCAGATCTACAATCGGCGACTTTCAGGCCATCGGATGAACTGCCTGAATGCATTGAGCCCCGGCTTTTGCTTGAAATATGGGATTTCTGAATGGAGGATGTTTAGACAATGTGTCTCTGTAACTCTTCTATGATTTTTGAGATTAGTTTCTTTTCGTCGCTAGGTCGTCATTCATTACTGAATATAATAACTGAACCTAGTGTAATGGAAATATATAACCACCAAACCTGCCAAGACCGAGTATGGTCACCAGAGCAAACACGTAATAGAAGGAACAGGATATCTGAATCATTGAGTTTCAATTCAAACCCCGTGCAACGAGAGCAATCACCGAGAAAGCTGCTGAGTAGAACTGCTGCTTTATCCCACCGGCAACGACAATGAATATAAATGATGACGTCATGGGCATTAGAAATCGCGGAGTCTGAGGAGTTTGTCTGGCTGTCAAACAATGATAGCCCAGTAACTATAGAATCACACCACTTCAACACCATGGGAGGGGCGTATGCATTCGCTGCAAACAGCCAGGATGGTCATTGCAGACTGACTACGGTGTTTGAATGGTCGGCGTATATATAGCTGCGGTGTCCGACGGACTTGTTATAATCAACACTATTGTTCAGTATACTAGCGCTCTACGCATACTTGCCTTACTACTAGCAAAGATGTCGCGTGTCCAGCTACTCAACCAAGACCTCCCAACCACCAAGGCCAAGGTCTTCTACAGGCAGGCCGGCTCGGAGTCCGCCCCAGTGATCCTCCTTCTCCACGGCTTCCCATCCTCCTCTCACCAATACCGCAACTTGATCCCCATTCTGGCGAAGAAGTACCGCGTGCTCGCCCCAGACCTCCCTGGATTCGGATTCACCACCGTCCCAGAGGGCTTCAAGTATACCTTCGACAATCTCGCAGCAGTGGTCTCGGAGTTCCTGGATAAGCTCTCGGTCACGCGCTTCTCCGTTTACATCTTCGACTACGGCGCTCCCACCGGCCTCCGACTCGCCCTGCAACGACCAGACGCTGTGCAAGCCATCATCTCCCAGAATGGCAACGCGTACGACGAAGGGCTAGGAGCGTTCTGGGACCCGATCCGCGAGCTGTGGAAGAACAACAATGACCCCAAGATCCGAGCTAAGCTTGTACCGGCCCTGCTCAGTTTCGAAGCGACCAAGTGGCAGTATGAAGAGGGAACACAGAGCAGCAGGGTGATTGCGCCGGAGTCGTATCACCTTGACTATGCGCTGTTGCAGCGCCCTGGTAATGCGGATGTCCAGATCGATCTGTTCTGGGATTATAGGAACAATCTGCCGCTGTACCCCAAGTTCCAGGAATACTTCCGGCAGTCTAACGTGCCGGTGCTCGCTGTTTGGGGCAAGAACGATCAGATCTTTGTTGCACCTGGTGCGGAAGCGTTCAAAAAGGACTTGCCCAAGGCAGAGGTGCATCTTTTGGATGCAGGACACTTTGCTGTTGAGACCGAGACTGAGGAAATCGGGTCACTCATTTTGGACTTCCTGGGCCGTAATGGAATCTAATTCACGAGGTGAACAGTTGATCTCGGACGGGACGTAATCATGTATGTAATAGCAATCGACCAGAATGCCAATGAGTTAGTTCAATGAGTCGTACAACGTTCATATCGTAGGAGCTCGCTCAGTGCCGAGAGCGTAGGCCGCGGGGTAGTCTCTCCTAATCACGGATAAAAACTCGTCAACGAAAACACATGGTCCTTCGAACGGGGTAATAACGAATCGGCCACCGTGAAGCTGCGGATCCTGTCAGCGATATCGCAGTCAGTTGCACACCTGATGCGCGATTTCCAAGGTGGTTGCCTTGACTTTTATCATGAGTGGCGGGAATCCATCCCACTCGCTGACGTGGATGGAGAATGTGGCGACAAGGATTAAACGGGCCAAATTGAAGCTATTCGCACAGGACCAGGATGATCATGTTAGTGCCTGGGGCAGAAACCCAAGGCCTGGGCCGGTCAGGTGATCGGAGAGCATCGGGAGATGGCCAATGAAGCGTGAGGCTCGGGAGCAGATCCACCAGGCGCAGCCCAATCCGGATCTGTTGGGACCAATCGCGGGCGACTTCTTCCAGATTAGGCGGGATCGACCCCACCATTCCGTTCGGTGCGGATTCTAGAATGACAGGGCCGCAGCGAGTCCCTGAAAACTGGAGCTGTCTTAGGGCGGTCGGACAAAGTCGGAACACAAATTTAGATCAGAAAAGTGAAAACTTGAGTGTAGGAAGATCTGATGCAGGGTTCAGGACCCTGAAAAACTGCAGCTGTTGGGCTGCGCGGTGGCGACATTTTCTGGGGTGAATTCGCCATGTAAAAAGTTAGACGAGCGCACTGTGGGATCAAAGAAGCAAAAACGGTGAAGTGGATGAAGGACCTGCGGTGGGGGTGGACCGCGATCCCCATACATCCTGGACTGTCTGTGCTGCACAGCCAATCTCAGGAACTGCCACCCGCCATGATCTCATCACTCGGGACAAGAACCTTGGGAGGGCGAAGTCCTGGAAGGGCAGCCGCAGCAATTGAACGGGCAGTTGGAGAGCCGTGTCCCTGGCTGCCCTGATTTGGCTGGAGAAACAGCCCCAAGAGCCAGGCTGGAACTAGGTTGGAAGCAGTTAGAAGAGGGCGAAACGAGAAAAAAAAAAGCATGTGAACCCCCACTGGCGATAACACTGAAGCTATCTGCCTTCTGTCAACTTGTCTCTTGTCCCTTGTCTCCTCTGCATCTATTTCCCTGCTCCAATTCCCCTCTTCATTCTTTGCTTTTCTCGCAGGTTACTTTCTGCGACCACCGAGAGGCCGCCGGCGCCCTCGCCATCCCACACACATTCCACTCCCCCGCCCCCGTTGACCGTATAAGACAGCTGCCCGTCCTGCTTGTCGTGTGAGGGCTTCGTTGAACTTCACTTTTTTTCTCTCCTCAATCGGTCGCTGGACCATTGCTAATCGAACATGGCGATCCTTGATACCACGAAAGACCTCGCCGCTCTCTTCACGCAGCAGGCCAAGGCGACCCCCGACGCCCTTGCCTTGGAGGACGATAAGTCCTCATACACATATGCTGAGCTAGACAAGGAAGTGGAGGATCTGTCCCAGCGTCTGCGTCGCTATGGCGTCAGTCGGGATAGCTTGGTTGGCGTGCTGCTCCCCCGCAGTGCACATTATGTCATTGCCTGTCTGGCCGCCTTGCGTGCCGGCGGAGCATTCCTCGTGCTGGAGCTGGCTTACCCTCCAGACCTGTTGGCGGATGTGCTTGAAGACGCGACTCCCGCAGTGGTAGTCACCCACCGGGCAGAGACCGGCAAAATCAAGGGCAATGTTCCTGTCATCACGCTTGATGAGTCCGCTGCCGACGCCAATGGCCACACCACCGAGCTGGCACCGCTGCCTGCTAGCGACGACCTGGATAGACTGGCCTTTGTTTCGTATTCCTCTGGCACAACCGGGAAACCAAAGGGCATTGCAAACCCACACCGGGCTCCAGTTCTCTCATACAATCTGCGTTTCGGCGTGCAGGACCTCCATCCCGGTGATCGCGTGGCCTGCAACGTCTTTTTCATTTGGGAAATTATTCGTCCCCTGCTGCGTGGAGCTGCCGTCGTCGCTGTCCCTGACGACCACAGCTACGATCCCGCCGCGCTGGTGGACCTTCTTGCATCGAAGCGTATTAGCGAAACTCTCATGACCCCGACTCTCCTTGCTACCATTCTCTCCCGACACCCGCATATCGGCACTCGGTTGCCCGAGCTGCGTACGCTGTGGCTCAACGGTGAGGTCGTCACCACCGACTTGGCCCGACGAGCCATCAAAGCACTGCCAAACACCCGGCTGCTTAATTGCTACAGCGCTTGCGAAACACATGAAATTGCGTGCGGTGACATCCGCACAATCTTGGATGATGAAGCCCAGTACTGCCCGGTCGGCCCGCCGCTGGACCCCAAACACACCTACATTGTTAACGAGCTGGGCGAAAAGATAGAAGAGGGTACCTGTGGCGAGCTCTGTGTCGGCGGACCCATGCTTGCGAGGGGATACATCAACCGACCGGAGACAACGGCTAAGACTTTCATTCCCAACGCTTTCTCGGGAATCAGTGGTGATCTTATGTACCGAACTGGAGATCAGGCGCGCATGCTGCCCTCTGGCCTTCTCGAAATCACCGGTCGCGTGGGTGCTATGATTAAACTCCGCGGGTACTCTGTTGTGCCCGGAAAGGTCGAGAACGACATCGTTAAACATCTGGCCGTCCGCCAATGCGCCGTGGTCCCTCACGGTGAGGGCGTAGAAAGACAATTGGTGGCATACATTGTCGCCGACAAGGAGTCTTGTGAACAACGCCCGGTTGTGGAAATCAACCCTTCGGGACACAGCCCAGGTGCTCGTAGAGCGCTTACACAGTTCCTCGCACACTACATGATCCCAGCCCTTTGGGTACAAGTAGACGAGCTCCCAACACACGAGGTCTCTGGAAAGGTCGATCTCAAGCGTCTCCCGCCGCCACCAACGGAGGTCGCTGTCAATGGAAATGGAAAGAAGGAGGATCCTATCGGCCTTGACGATATTGCGGCGGTTTGGGCGGTCGCATTGAAGGTTCCCAAGGCGCAACTGCAGGCCGAAGATAACTTCTTTGACCTTGGTGGTCACTCGCTTTCTATCGCCGACCTGTCCTCCAGACTGTCTCGAAAGTTCGGATTCCGCGTTCCCATCGCGCGGTTGGCAGATAACTCGACACTGGCTGGTCATGTGGAAACCGTCCGTGGTGTCCGAGACGGCCACGCAGCCGCTGTACAGGCGGATCTGCCTGCGGTTTTGCGCGCCGATGCCACGCTCGACGAAAGTATTCGACCGACAGATGCAAAGATCTGCTCGCTTACCGATGCAAAGACAGTGCTGTTGACCGGTGTGACTGGTTTCCTTGGTGCCTTCCTCCTGAAGGATCTCGTTGAAAACACCAGTGCGCACATCATCTGTCTTGTAAGATTCACCGAGCCTGAGGACGATGACCAACCTGGTGGTGTTGCCCGAATTCGTCGAAACCTCCTTGACCTGGGAATCTGGCACGACTCAATCATGGAGCGTGTCCAGATTCTCCCGGGTAACCTTTCTCGATCACGGTTCGGTCTCGCCCCTGATGCATTCGAAGAGCTTGCCCAGCGGGTCGACGTTATCGTACACTCCGCCGCGTCTGTCAACCTTGTCTATCCTTATGCCGCGCTGCGGTCAGCCAATGTAGGCGGTACTCGTGAGGTCCTTCGCCTGGCGGCCCAGGGTGGTGCAACCGTCCAGTATGTCTCAACCAATGGTGTTCTACCGCCATCTGGAGAGAAGGGTTGGCCCGAAGACAAAATGCTCGACGTGGATGATGTGCCAACCAAGCTGTTGGATGGCTACGGGCAGACCAAATGGGTCGCAGAACAGCTCGTCCTTGAAGCCGGTCGTCGGGGTCTGCCGGTGAGAGTGCACCGTGCTGGTACGATTAGTGGTCACAGTCAATCGGGTGCCGCGAACGCCTGGGATCTGCTGTCCGCGCTGATCGTCGAGTCCATCAAGCTCGGGAAGTATCCCGACGTGGAGGGATGGCGCGCGGAAATGACCCCTGTTGACTTTGTTAGCAAGGCCATCGTTCATCTCGCAAACCAGTCATCGGTCGAACAGACTGTTTTCCACGTGGGTGACCCAGACCCAGTCAACACGCAGTCAGTCTTTGAAAACCTGAAGCTGCTCGGATATGCGACCGATCCTCTTCCTTGGGACGAGTGGGTGGCACTTTGGACCAGCAAGCGCGGCGAGGTCAAGGGTGGTGATGGTGGCTTCACAGTCGATATCCTTCGCAGCGGTATGCCATCGATCGAGTTCCTGCGCGGCATCGTCGTGCTAGATAACGCTATTACCCGTCCTATTCGCCGAGAAGTCGAGCGACCAAAGGTCGACCGCTTCTTGCTCGAGACGTATACTCGCCACTGGTTTGCTCGAGGGTGGCTGAGGAAGGCCCCAACTCGCCAGGGACCGCCAAGCCCCATCTCTCGCGGTGCTTTGAGCGGCAAGGTGGCCGTTGTCACCGGTGCTTCGTCTGGCATTGGAGCTGCGGTCGCTACTGCTCTGGCTAGAGAGGGTGCGCATGTCGCGCTCGGCGCTCGTCGCCTGGACGCACTGGAATCACTAAAGGCCAAGATTTCTGGCCTCGGCGGCAAGGTCGCAATTTGTAAAACAGACGTTACAGACAAGAAGCAGGTGGAGGCCCTCGTGAAGACCGCAAGCGACGAACTCGGTCCGGTGGACATCCTGGTGGCATGCGCTGGTGTTATGTACTTCACAATGATGGCCAACACCCAGATGGACGAGTGGGAGCG
This sequence comes from Aspergillus jensenii, assembly GCA_021437015.1. Classification (NCBI taxonomy): domain Eukaryota; kingdom Fungi; phylum Ascomycota; class Eurotiomycetes; order Eurotiales; family Aspergillaceae; genus Aspergillus; species Aspergillus jensenii. The sequence goes on along the minus strand of JAJAED010000017.1, from coordinate 628,644 downwards.
TACGGTCGACGTGAACTGCAAGGGTATTCTCAACTCTCTCGCATCTACAGTACCGGGCATGTTGTCGCGCGGGCGTGGACACGTCGTCGCCATCTCATCAGACGCCGGTCGCAAGGTCTTCCCCGGCCTGGGAGTCTACTCAGCCAGCAAGTTTTTCGTCGAGGCGTCACTGCAAGCACTGCGTCTTGAGACCGCCGGTCAAGGTCTGCGCGTGACGGCCGTGCAGCCCGGAAACACAAACACCGACCTCTTGGACATGTCGACGGACACAGAGGCCGTCAAGAAGTACGGCGGGGCATCAGGGGCACAGATCCTGGTTCCGGAGGACGTCGCCAACGCGATTGTCTACGCTCTGCGGCAGCCTGAGCATGTCGCGATGAACGAGATCCTGATTGAGCCGCGAGACGAGCCGATCTAGACGTAAATTGCTGCACTGGGATTGTTGCTTGGGTTTTCGCATCAACTGTCGCATGGGTTGTTTTGTTGTTTGTGTTTGTTGCTGCTGCTTGTCGCTTTTGGGTTTGCGTCGTCTTACGCAATTTAGACGTATATAAATAAGTAGAGCATTTTAGTCGTGGTAATGAATCCAATATGTGATTATCTGGACATTTCGCTTTCTATGGTGTATCGTTGCTGTAAATGTAAAGATTGAGTAGTCGGAGAGAGAGAGAGAGAGGGAGAGAGGTTGATTGCACAGGCTGTCGGGCAAGAAATGCGGTCGGGCGGGCCTCTTATATACGCGATATTCGGACCCCTGCGGCCATCAGCCTATCATCAGCGCCCTCCCCGCACATGGGGCCACTGCCCAGTGTCATAGGATGGGGAATTGGGGATCACTTCACAGGCTAGACTTCATCGGTATTTTGACAGCTGACTGCGCCGTGCCTTTCCATGAGATTGTACCTGAATATCTTCATCCTTCATCGAGACTGGACGGAAAGGGCGAAAGTGCATTCATCGCGGGTGACGCAACTGGGAAGCAAAGTATGTACCTTGTGCCTTGCCTTCCGGACGTTTTCCACAGTAATGATTTACCGGATAAAACTCTCGTCGATGGAAAACATCTCAGGCAAGGTTCGTCGCTAGAAGATGTATGTGGATGAAGATGCTGCGCTTCGTCCATGGTCATTAGAGCATGAACTGGGAGAGGAGACGGCTGAGGGATGAGGATGGCCAGGATAATAGATTTGGTGAAGGTTGGGCAGGATGAAGGAGTCATTGAGATTGTGATTGTGGCCATGGTCGCTGGAGATCATCGAAGGGGTGAATGGTGGTCTGACCATGGACTGATGGTAGTCTTCATTGGAATTCCTGCTGCCTCTTAATTCTTGCTTACCTTTCATCTTCTCTCTTCCATAACACATCTCACCCACACATCTCAACCAAAGCATCTCAACCAACACATCTATCTCCTTAAACATATCTTCGGCCCTGGCGCCTCTATCATCTTCTCTCCACAACCACATGCCTTCAAGCCTCATATTTCTTCCATTTGCTGAAAAATGCTTTGCTTCTAACACCATCACATCGGTCGACGTCAAAGATGGATCGCCCAATTACCACCGAAGAGTTCCAGAGAACCATCCGCCAAGCCATACAGCAACGCAGTACCAATTACAGCGAGTCCTATACCCTCTCTATCCGTTGGGAGCGGGATGACACGCTAGCCCATCAGGACGTGGGTCATTTCAGATCACTGTTGACAACCCTTAGACTTGCCGAACCCAGTGAAGTTGTCATTGCAGCAGACGACTTGAAACCGGGGCTGACAGCACGAACTGAATTGGAACAAATTCTTGTCACCGCCAAACAAACCAACGGTCGTGCCATTGTCGTCGTGCATTATGCTGGGCGTGGTGCCCAAGATAATGACAGCCTACTGGTTGTTGAACGGACCGGGGGTAAATCATTTTGCGCAATGGCTTTCCTAATATCAACTATGATACCGAGGAAGGGCTACGGCCTTGGAGATGAAGATAAAGTTGATGTTCTATTTATTTTCGATTGTTGTTATTCTTTTATCGCATGTCGTGCCCCTCAGCCCAAACAACGCATCGTCGAGGTGATCGCTGCCACAGACGACAATCAGCCAGAAGCTTTCTCGTCTCCTCGGAACACCATTACAGCAAAATTGGCAGGGGAAGTCAAGCGTCGAGAACGTGACGGGCATCGGTATGTTGAGATCGCCGACGTCGTCGCAACACTGAGAGACCGACCAAATGCTGTTAAGAAGCCATCGCATGGTCTTAGAGTCGGTGCAGCTTCCATATGCATCCCCTTCTCCGGCCTTGTCGCTGTAGACCCCCAACGCCTCCAGCCCGCATTGAGGGTAGTATTTGGAGTGCATATAGCCGACAATTTGACCGCAACTACCCTCAGAAGTTTCGTCAACTGGATTCGAACGCTACCGGAGAACTCCAGCATTACCCTTGAAGGGGTATACCCGACTGCGTCGACTTTGCTCATTTTATGCGGCCCCTGGTCAACATGGTCCAAACTCAACGGGATCCGTGGGTTTTCGTTTATGGCGGAAGTAAGGGAGGGGAACCAGATGGGACGCCTTTTAGCCCCTCCCAGTGGATCGAGCGATAGCGGCTTTTTCAAGAAAGAGAATATACCACCACGACGTGACCCCGCGGGCAGAAATCAAGGCTCCTAAGCTGGTTTCGCTAGTGTTTGCCCAGCCTCCCCGACTTTGCTTGTCCTGTGCGCTCCTTGGTCGGTCTGGTCAAAGATGAACGGAATACGTGGGTATAGTTTCATGGCTGAGGTGAAGGGGGAAAACATGATGCAACAAATTCTAGGGTGTTCTGGTGGTTCCTCCCCTATGCTTCAGGGACAGGTTAGTGAGGCTGCGGTGACATCAAAACAAGGCTAGAATTTGATGTAATAGGTGTTTAACGAGATCTTATTATGGATGTAACATGATCTGGTGCATGCCCATGAAGTGCAAAAAGTGAGGTGCCAGTGATCATGACAATGAAGCAAACGGAGAGAAAGCGTGAGAGTGATTGCCGTCTCTTGTCCATCGCAACCCTTTTCTATATTCTCCATATTTTGACCTTCTTAGCTTTTTACTTTTTCTCTTCCTAGCTCATTCTATCCCTCTACTATCGTCTCTCTACTATCGTCTCTCTCCTATCGTCTCTCTGGTCTTCTTTCTTGACTACTATCAAATCTACCTGTCTTTCCCCTCTACTTATTACCGATTTCACGACACTATCCCACCCACTCCACCCAGGACATCAACATTCATACCGTGATGGAGGACGAAGAGCATAAGGAGGAACTGATGAGTGATGTGGACGATGACCGTAAAGTGGAAATCATCAGCGATGGAGACTGGGAGGTTGAGTGCAAGGATGCCATATTCCAGGTCTCAGAAGATGCCATTACAGCAGCCGGCGCACAAGTACTTGTGGAACGAGCAGCGCCACCCGATGATACATCTTTTACGTTCTATTATGACGCAACGTCCACTCGAATCTTTTTGAATATCATTCACCACAAGTCCCATTCAGTCCCCCTCGATCTGGGCGCCAGGGAACTGTATGGGGTTGGGCTAATCGCCGCCCAAGCCGGATGTGTATCGATACTGGGCGGCTATGGTCGAGCTTGGCTCTACAGGGCCATGGAGAAACGTACCTCACTGAACGACATAGCGAGATTCTTTTTATGCGCAGACCTTTATGAACAGGATGATATGTATTCCGATATATCACAGAGCCTTGTTTGCCGAAACGCGGAGGAGTTCAAGAAGTCCGAGATAGAATCCGACGACTTGAATTACGGGCTTCCGGAGAGTGTTTTGGGTATGGATCTAGAAACACTACTTTCTCATCCGATCTTGGTGCTAATAATGATTCAAATAGACGAACTCGAGTCCAACAGAAAACTGCTAGCTCTCCGAACCGAGATCGCGCTTATGGCCCTGCTTGGGAAGCTGAACAAATGTGACCATGGCACGGCCCAGAAATTTGCCCGCACCTATTTCATGACACTGGTGAAGTTAGACATCATGCCGAGGAAAGAAGGTTTCAGGAAGAAATCTTATGACCAGATACGCCAGATCGTCGCTAAATTCCCGCCGGCCACTTACTATCCGCCGGGAAGGTGTACTGCGCAGGGCAACTGTGACATATGCAATCGCGGGTCACTTGAACAATCTGCCTATTTAACGGAGAGGTTAGCAGGATGCATTGCTGACGATAAATTGAAATTGTGTCGGCGGTGTGTAAACCATCTGCCCTGCGAAAGGCATCGAAGGACTTAGACAGGGAATGGCCATTGCATTGAAGTTATGAAAGCGAGTGTTTTAACACGAATATGCAAAATGGGGGTTTCTGGATTCTTTGGCAGCTCAGTAGATATAAAATATGATCTATAATGGAATCCAGATAGCAATCAGAGATTTTGATCTTCTTTCAGCCAGTCATTAACCGGCTGTTTGTGTTTTTTCCATCTCTCCATTCACTGCTTTATACACCTTTCTCCTTCCCGCACCTTAACACAGCGCACATTTCCACCCAACCTTCTTCATTTCGACAAAATGGCGCCAGAGGTAATGGACTGCGAAGGCGACCACTCCATCAGATGCGGCGATACCGAGTTCCTCGTTTCCTCCAAGGCTGTTTCACTCGCTGCGCCCCAGCTCAGCGGTGACAGTATCCAACTCCTAGCCTCAGAAAACCCACACACTATTCGCATATTCCTCAATATTGCTCACCACCGCTCGGATGATGTTCCGTCAGTCATAGATTCTGATGATATGTTGAGCCTCGCTGAATTTATTGAGAAGTATGGGTGCCGCCCTGCCATGATGGCTCACGCCCAGCAATGGCTACTGAGGGATCTGGAGGGTTTATCCGTCGAGGATCTTTGGAAGATGCTTCGCTTCGCCTCTAGCATGGGGATCAAAGAAAACGCCCTAGAAATCTGTCAGCAGCTGGTTGCCCACCATTCGGGCGCGTTCCACTCGTGGGCATTTGCTGTTGATAATCTCGGTTCTATGCCCCAGGAAATGCTACGTAGGTGCAGCCACTACCAGCATTCTCCCCCAGGTTCCTTGTTTTTGTCTTTTTTTTTTTTTTTTTTTTTCAAAAACAGAAAGTCCCTCCTAATAAGCATAATCCATCCAGATGAATTAGATGGACTTCACCAAAGCCTTCAGCTAGCGACCACGGCAGCCGTTCTCAGCGTGGCCACATTACTGGCGGAATGCGAGTGCCAACAAGCCCAAATTTTCATCGGGTCGTATATCCAGTCTTTAAGCAAGCTTGCTATTCTACCAGGGACTGTATCCTTTCATTCAAAAACATATTCCGAAGTACGCGACCAAGCAGGACAGCTGCCTGTTGCTCGGTATCCTGCTCACGCCAGCGGCTGCTGCAGTACATACGCTTGGTTAGAACAACGAGAGCACCTGTTGAGGAAGTTGGACGATTGTTTAAGCAGCATTCTGGAGGACCGCTGAGATTCTTGGGATGGCTTAGTTGGTTATCAACACGGCGGTTCGTGACAGCGCAGGAGATATGGAGATTTCAAATGTATTCGTCAGTACAAATGTTTTCAATATAATTTCGCATTTAATAAGGATCTATGTTATTCAATGTCCCCGCGAAAATCAACCAAGATTTTGTGGTTGGACCTGCTCCCACGTTAGTCCGTGAGCGGCTGCCATAATGGCCTGGCGAATCCAAAGGAGCCAGAATACAAGGTGGGATATCTCTCTTGATGAAGGCTTTAATATTGTAGTTATCGCCATCAGACGACACAGACACTTCTTATAATTAGATTTTGTTGAATTTCGAAAGCCAGTGCAGGGTCACGTAGCATTTGAACTGAGTTAGCCCTAAATACATGAGGCAGAACCTTGAATAGATTCTATATTAACACGGTACTATGAAAGCACTCCACCAGTCCTAGATTACACGCTTAAGTGATTTTCTCCAAGGAATACCCTATATCTACGCACGCTTTAGTTCTACTACTGAGAGAAAGGAAATTCTTCAAGCAGCTTCCTTTTTTGATTCTATCCTAGCCTCTTTTGAAGGTGCTGGGACATGATCTCCCCAGCAAAAAGAATTCCTCAAATTCTTGTCTCACTCTTTCTCTCTCCCCTCACTACTCTTGTTTTATCTACCATATCCGCGCCCCAGTCATCAGTCCTTGATCTCCCTAGAACAAAATGGTACCGCAGATCAGTGAACCCGGCGGTAATGTCATCCTCAAATCCAAGAAGGTTTCCTTCCAGGTCTGCTCAGAAGTCATTGCAGAGGCATCACCAGTCTTCCGTGCGATGTTTCGTCACCATTGGAGGGAAGGCCAGGCCATTCAAAATGCAGGGCCCAATAGTCCTGTTACGATCGAGCTTCCAGGGGATGACCCAGATATGCTTCGCATTTTCGTTCGCACAGCACACGACCAGATACTTGGCATACCCCGGGAGCTCGACATTAATTATATTCACCGTCTAGCGGTGTTTGCCGACAAGTATGACTGTGCTCCCTTGCTGAGGAACTACGGAGAAATCCTCATTTATCGCGTGCTACATAATACGTCCTTGATGGACGATTGGTGGGTGTTGTTGCAATACGCCTACGTCCTGAAATCCGAAGCACTCTTCGATGACCTCTCACGGCGGCTGGCAGTCAGACTACCAGGCAAAGTACCAGGCCAGGTCACGAGCTGGTGCTTTGCAGCGGAGAATATGGAGCTATTTGTACCTGTCGAAGAGATCAAAGGTTTGTGGCATGGGATTTTCGTTTTTTCTTTTTCTTTTTTTTTTTTTTTTCAATTTCCTTGGGTTTCATACTAATTCAGTGCACTGCCAGAAAAGCTTGATGCCTTGTCCAAGTCGTACTTGGCCACCCTCAGCACGATCCTTATGGGCCCCCAGGACATTGTCATTGATTGTACCTGCTTACCCAGGGAGTGCAGTGTTGGAGACTATTTATACCAGCTGGGGGAACTTGCCATCTACCCTCTCCCTCATTCCATCGACTTCGGGGGGAAGAGGCCTCTAGACGTCATAGAGAGGGCTGCCCGACTGCGTCCTGCTGTGGGTGTATTCTCCACCGGGAGGTGCTTCGAATTCTGCATGCTTGCTGAGCTTTTAACGCAAGGTGGCGTGGCTGCCAGGCTGGAGCAAGCTGTATCAACGGGATTGTGTTTGCAATGCGTGACTCCGGGCCCTTGCGATAAGCACCCAGAAGCTTGATGAATCAGTTGGAATCTTGTCACTGGCGTATTGTTTCTTATTTGGATAAATTTATTTGGAAATGTATCTCGTACCATGATCCTCTAAGCGTAGGGTTGACTTGTAAGGTAGTTGCTATCCAGACTCACAAACGATACTCATTCCGTTCCTGAACAACCGGAGTAACCGTGAATTGAACGAAATTCTTTATCCCCAGTTTGGCATCTGAAAGGAGTATCAATACAAATGAATCTCGCTTAGCTAGATGCCCGTTTTATTGCAAACGCAGCCTCATGGCCCGTCTATAAATGCCACATTACCTTCCAGGCGACTGTGATGCCTTCATCAAAACCGGGAAGATGGGCCCACCGCCAGATTTCTACAAAAACATGGAGATATCCTGGTACGAGCCCAAGGGCGACCTCCATATCGTATGCCACGATAGGCATTTCTACGTCTCCACGGACGTCATGTTGCGCGTCTCGTCCGGCATCGGCGAGATGCTCACTCCCGAGCTGATCGCAGTATACGAGAAAGACACCAAAGGCAAGACAGTTATCTGGCTTCCTGACGTTAATCCCGAGGCCTTCGATGTCTTCTGCAACTTGGTGTACTCTGGAATGGATTTGGTGAAAGCAGAGCCTCAACCCTTCCTCTTACGCCCTCTACTTGAATTCATCGACCAGTACAAATGCCGCGACAGGGTGTCGCTCACGGCCCAGACCTGGCTACAGTGTGACCTTGAGAGCCGACCCCACAGCGATCTCTGGATGATGCTGGTCTTTGCATACCGAATGAACATGGGGGCTCTATTCCGCGTTATTGGGAAACGGCTTATCTCGACGACGACAGCTCGGCCTCTTTTCAGGGACTGGGCTAGTATTATCGGCAACTGCGAGGCGATGCCGGAATCTTTTTTCAGTTTGTTCCTCCTCCATCTACCCCTTTCTCTATCTCAATCTGGCTATGGCACCCTGTTGGATATCTCCCCGTGCTAATATAGACTTCTTTCCCCCCGTCTAGAGGAGATCCAAAATAGTCAAGACCGCCTCCTCACCAAGGCAGGCGAGGCGATCTTAAACATTCTTCGCCCAACGTACGACGACCTGGACGACGCGGGGGCGACAGCTACCACCCAGCAGACTGGCCGATACACCGAATCCCTGTTGGAGGCCGGCCTTATGCCCGGGTCGCCGAATTATCAGAAGATGAGCTTTACTGATATGCGCACTGCCGCGTCGAGCTTACCACATGATATGTGGGTGACAACGCAGTTGGATATGAAATTGCAGAGATGCTTGGACCGCGAAGAAGGGCCTTGTTTTTTGTGTTTGAAGGGTGAGTACTGCGATCTGCATACTGGTAACAGGGCAACGGAAGATTGAAGGGGTGGTTCGTGGGGTGTATTGCAATTTGATATTCCTGTTTGCTTTCCTTGTATGTACTACTGCGCACCTGTTGCACTAGATGGAGTTGTTCGGAATGATATTGTGCTTCTGCTCAAGAGCCACCCGGTTCACCTGTATATCTCACAGAAGTGCCGACTCGTCAGCGACAGTCTCCTGGATGTACTGTTCCAACTTCCCCTTCTTCGGCTCCCAGCCCAAGAGCTTCCGAGATCGCAGGGCCCGACCCTGACCATTTGAGCCCAAGAACACCGCGCCGCCATTAATCACCGAGTTCGACTGTTCTAGGCTGATTGAACGAGTCTCGCTTGATGGAATGTACCCAAGCCTGTGCGCGGCCCTGGCCACCTGCTCTCCGATGTCTTTGAATGCCTGTAACAGCGTCAGTAACCAAGAAAACCTTGTCATTGTGATTTCAACATACCTCGAACCCATTCTCAGCAAAGAACAGTCCGTCCTCATTCCACACTGCCGCCGGGGAACTCGTAGCTCCCGCCTCAACGAGCTTCACAAACAACCGTCCGAGGTCCGCAACATGGATCGCGCCCCAACGACTCAACCCCTTACCAAGATACAAACCAGACTTCTGTTTCAGCGTCGCGCGAGCGATAGCAGGAATCTGCACACTGCGTCGATTCACCGGCCCTTCACCCCGTCCAAAGATAATAGGCGGGAAGATAATCGCCGTCTTGGGACCCTTATTACCAAGATCAAGGATGAAGTTATCGACAACCCGGCGGTTCTTGTATTCGCGGATGATTTTTCGAAGGTCGCCGATGTTATCTAGGTCGTCGAAGATTCTATCTGAGGGTTCGCCGTACGTGTTGGAGTCGATCTCTGGGCCGGCGAGGACACTGGCGCCTGTCACTTGGATGTAGTATGCTGTCGTGGTCATCAGCTACCTATTGCTCGGCTATCTGTGGAAGCTTGGTGGCGTGCAGAGCTTACCATCCTGGCGTCCTTCGAGTGCTCTGGAAATTGCCTTCACGCTTTCTAGATGCTTATTGCTAGCGGCGTCTATACGTCACTGTTAGCGATCAGGCGATCGACTTCTGCTTTTCTGTACGATATGTGAAACTCACGGACAACGACATTGGCCTTTTGGGCTTCGCTTTCGATGAGCTCGACTTGGTCCAAGTCTCCAAGGACAATGCGGGTTTTGGGGTATGCTTTGGTCACGGCTGCAGCTTTCGTCTCGTCTCTGACCAGCGCTGCGACTTCATAGTCAGGGTGAGTTGTTGATAGGGTGTGGAGGACTTGGCCTCCAATGAAGCCGGTTGCGCCAGTTCTGGCAAATTAGATGGTGATCAGGTTGTCAATTCAGCTGAATTTACACTTACAGGAAGATTTGAGGCATGACGAGAGTTGTAGGAGTATGATGGTGGCTTGGAAGAGCATACAGTGGCGGGGTTCTTATAACATCCCCGCCAACAACCAAATCAGGAAGGCCATTCCGTGGAGGAAGGTAATGGGGATTGCGGTATATTGCATCATTTCACGAAAAAAAAAAAAAAATGCCACTGACTTATCGTCCAGGGACTATTCTCTCTAATCATCCCGGGGCGACAAATCAGCTCCCAACCATGAGGGCATCCCCTACTTGTTGTATCCGCACTCCGTCGTATCCACGCACGCTGCAAGACTACCAAAATGAATATCGCGCTTCGTCGTCCCAGGGCCATGATGTGCATATTTCGCAGAATTCGTCATCAGATTCCTTGAGCCTAGCGGAATACCAGACTCTTCAATCAGACACCAGCACTTGTTCGTGATGAAGGTCGCCCCGAATTCTGCCAGCGAAGCGATATACCAGCTCCAGCAGCTCTTTCATACACCTCCCGACTCTTCGTGATGATCATCTGAGGCGATGGCGATGTTTCTCGCCCCCTTGTGAGCTTCACCAGGGCAGAGAACCCATCAAGTGCGAAATACGGAACTCCCAGAGACGTCAGTGCGACCGAGCTGTCGGTGAGTGTGTTCAGTTTCTCCAAACACGCCCTCAAATCACATAAAGTAACCCGGACACGCTTCAGCTCAGGATCAGATGCTCGGGCTTGTGCCCTTCGGGTATGATATTGTTTAGTCCAAGGATGAAAGAAATCTCTGCTCCAACTCCCTGCCCAACAAAGTATCCTAGCAAAGGGTATAAAGTGTCATCGCACTCATCCAACTCCAGAAAATCAATGCAGAGAGTAAGAACCTCTCAATTATCAGTATGGCAATTCGCATTCGGTGCCCATCCGGTAATGGCAATCATGACATCCAAATAGTCCGGGTATTTCTGCGTTCTAGCACCTAGGACACTATTGGCATATGCCGCAGCGTTGGACTGCCCTGCCGATCTAGTCTCCGGGTCCTGGTGCTGTCCCCTGCAGGTACAGTGCACATGTGAAGCTCTCTTTCGCACCCAGTTTCATATAGGGCTCACCAACTTCAGACGCAGCGGTTGGAAGGCTAGGATCACGACCCAAGCTCCTTCCATATTCGCCGATAGACGTTTAGCGAGTTAATCATCGTGGGAACAGTGACCTTAACACCCACAGCGAGAAGCATCTGCGGAATGAGGAGGCTGGTTGGGCCCATATACACAGGCGTCGATGTACGCCTGGGAGACGTCGATAAGTCCATCTGCACCTTGATCCTGCGACTAAAGTATGATAATGCCCATCACCTGCCTTTCTGCCTCGGCCTTCTTTTCGTCTGATATGTCTTTGTCATTTTGGCTCAACGCGAAGGATATTGGAGGGAAATGGGCGTACAGTTCGAGCGAGAGACAGAGGGCAGCATCTCCGAAAGTCACGCACCTCTCACTAATCCAAGCATGTTCCTCGTGCTGAAGTTGGAGAATAACGAAGGATTGAGGACTAACGCCGGCATCGACTTGTTGAACATAGTGCGCGAAACCCATACCCCGAGGGTAACTAGGACTTCTCGCTGGCCAAACACCAGGGCTGCCGTGCGCACCGTGCATGGAGCAGTTCCAAGATACCACCGCTCCCTGCGCAAGAGCCTCTCCCACCCGGTATCGCAAGGATCTTACCTTTGATATTCTGTTCAACACAGAGGGTGTTGCCGATCGCCCACCTCTCCTGTCTTGGAGTCAACACCGCCATAGAAACTTATCGGGATGTTAGTCCAGAGGACATCTCCGGTCGCGATTCCGGGGACCAAGGTATAACCCTGTTCTTGCATTGTATCTCGTTAGCGGCACACGGAATAGATGCTGGTACAGAGTCACGATCAAGGATGACGTGAATCAAAACGGAGGCGACAACTGATAGTTATCACTCCTTCGTGGCATCGTGAAGGCCTCATGAACAATATTACTTTCAACGAATGCCGACCGGGCTGAAAACTGAATACCAACTCCGCCATGCCAGCCCCAGGTTTCGGATACAACTCAGTTATCTGGGGTTAGAGCTTCCAGTGGGGAAGGTGGTTCCGCGATCCAAAGCGGAGGGCGTTTCCGCAAAGGAAGCACTTGCCGAGGCTGCCACAGCTGAGTCCTGACACGGGCGCGAAGGGGCGTTTTGATTCTGGGAATCATCACTCTGCTCACTCGGCAAACTATCGTCAATGCGCAAGAAAAAAATGTTAGATTGGCCCAATGTCTACAGTGGGACCAGTCCTTGCCTCATACGCCCTGGAGAAAAGCCACAGCAACCGCCTATCACCTCAGGTGAGGTTCTAAAACGGCCCAGGAAATCGACCAAGGACCAGAAAAGCGACAACATCAATCACCAGCTACCAGGACCAACCTACATCGCAGCGCCGGATCACCACGTTGCTCAGTTACCCCGGACCGGAAACCGTCCCGGTCTCGTCAACGATGCCGAGTGTATGAAACCCTCGCGACGCCACAAAATCCAAGCTTCCGTCGACAAGAAGCCAAAAACAACCTATCACTTCCCGTTGTTGAAGAAAAGCGCATCTTGTCATCATCTTAATTGGCTACCCCTACCAGCCACCAAGACCGGCAGCCGTCCCGGTCTCGTTAACGATGCCGAGTGTATGAAACTCTCGAGACGCCACAAACCGAAGCTTCCCGTCGAGCGGCAGTCAGAAACCTCGCATCGTTGAACTCTATCGCATAGTATAATGCTTTGTTGCCGTCTGGATGCCCATGGGAAACGCGCCGTCAATATACCCGCATGAGGGGCGCTGGACCTGTCGTGATAGGTCGGTCCACCGCGATGGCGAGAGATATCTGCCTGGTGCGCTTGTCATATGCGACCCGGCTGCCGGTTATGGATTGCGCCTAAACTTTGACATATAAAGGGAGCCGGGTGATAAGATGCCTAGACCGATAACAATTATCCTGGGTGAAGAAGGCGCGCGTCATGACTGGATATGACTAGAAAGCCCGGTATTGACATTTCTCCGAGGAAAAGCAAATAGCTCACCCTTATCAGAGCCGGTATCTATACAGAAGGCGCTCCCGTCGTTTCCCGTGGATTAACCGGCGGGGATGATAAGCCCTCGCGGTGACATTCCCGGTTCTCAGGGATGCTGCAGCCGTTCAGGAAGGCAACAGCGGGAGAAGGAAGGGGCTTATCAACTTAGTTCGCACGTCCATACAAAGCCTGGCGAATGGAGAGCTGGATGTCGCAGCTGGTTTGTCATGGGCGACCGTGCCATGCATGACAAGAACGTCATTGACTGGCGTTAATTTATTTTCGTGGCAGGAGGAAATCGGCCAGGACGGGAAATTGCTACGATCTCCCTCCAATCGAATAAATGGTCCAAGAACAGCATGGGCCCATATGATTATCATGCACATTTATCGCCTCGGATGCAGCTTTACGGTGCGCCGATATCTCTCCAGTTGCAACATTGAGATGGTGTCCTATCTCGTAGATTAATATCTTATGTGTGACCCCCATCCGGAGACTGGGGAAGGGCCAGCTGTCATTGCCATAATCGACATGGGGAAAGCAATCTCTGAACGTGGCAGCTGGAAAAGGTCTCCATTCCCCATTCCCCAGAAAGGAGGCAACTTGGCCAGTAATGGACGACACTACTGCGCCCCAAAAGTCTATCTTGCGATCTCTGATTTGCTGGCAGTGACGAGGGGCGTCCATATCCGGGGTAGCAATCTTGGTGGATCTGTCTGGGGTAGTGGGTACTTTTTGTTGCCACTGCCAGTAGACTTGGGCTCCTATCATGCCTGTCTGAAGAAGATACGAGATCGGCGTATATAACTGTCCCTTCAGTCCCCCCCTCGCTTCTCTTTAATTCCCGCAATTCATTTGTCTACTATTTTTCTCGCAGTTCCATTTTCCTTCGTCGCGATCTCCACCATGTCGAAGCCCAAGTATGAGGACGAGTTCGAGGACATTGCGCCTGCTCCCTCACAGGTGGGCGAGATCCTTGACGCCAAGGACACTCTTGAGCACGATGCTGTCTTCGGTGGCATAACAGAGGATGGTCCTAATTACCGGAATGTCCGTGTCTTCCGTGCCCCTGCGTGTCATTAGTGGTCTAACATCAAACAGGTCGGGTGGATGGGAACGTCAGTCCTCATGATCAAAACTCAGATCGGGCTGGGTGTTTTGTCAATACCGACTGCCTTCAACAAATTAGGCCTGATACCCGGTGTCATTATTATGTTGACTATTGGGGTCATCACGACCTGGTCCGATTATATTGTCGGTGTCTTCAAGGTCAACCATCGCCATGTGTACGGTATCGATGATGCCGGGGGCATGATATTTGGACCCGTCGGTCGCGAAGTGTTCGGCGCTGCATTTTGCCTCTGTAATACTCCCTTTCTTCATTTTGTGCCTCCCGAGTATGTATTGTCTAACAGATATTGTCCCTAGTCTTCACGTTTGTTTCTGGATCGGCGATGCTCGGCATCTCAATTTCGTTGAACGCACTTTCAGTGCACGGTGCCTGCACTGCCATATTTGTCGCCATTGCTGCGGTCGTCACGTTCGGCTTGTCAAGTATCCGGACTCTTGGTCGTATTAGCTGGCTGGCATGGATTGGTTCAATCTGCATCATAGTTGCCGGTAAGTACCATTGCATCCTTCTAGGGGTTCGACTGATCTGACCTATTCCATAGTGTTCACCGTGACTATCGCAGTCGGACTGCAAGGCCGACCAACTACAGCACCGAAAGATATCCCATGGGAATCCGACTTTAAACTGTTCGGTAACCCTACATTCGCCGAAGCCTCCACTGCAATGTCCTCCCTGGTTTTCGCGTACTGCGGAACACCCGCGTTTTTCTCAATTGCTGCTGAAATGCGCGATCCCCGTGAGTTCAACAAGGCGTTGATAGTGTGCCAAAGTGTCGTCACGGTCACGTACGTCATTGTTGGTATTATCGTTTACTACTATGCTGGATCGTATGTTGCTTCCCCGGCCCTGGGTACAGCTGGGCCGATCGTCAAGAAGGTGGCGTATGGAATCGCCCTTCCAGGACTGTTCGTGACTGCAATCCTGTTGACTCATGTAAGCTATAACCCTCTGATCGTGACATCAATGACCCGTAAAGCTGACTGGTAAAGGTTCCGAGCAAATACATTTTCGTCCGTCTCCTCCGAGGAAGCAGGCATCTCACCTCAAACTCCCCCATCCACTGGTCAGTCTGGCTCGGATGCACCTTTACCGTCACAATAGTAGCCTATGTCATCGCCAGCGGCATCCCAGTCTTTGACGATCTCGTCTCGCTTGTCGGAGCTCTCCTCGGCACGTTCATCGCCTTCCACCCGATGGCGTGCATGTGGCTGTACGACAACTGGACGAAGGACGGCACAGCTCGGACCTGGAAATGGAAGAGCATGGTGTTCTGGTGTGCGTTTGTGCTTATTTCTGGCACTTTCCTCATTATCGCTGGGACATATGGCTCTGTTACGGCGATTATTGATTCGTATCGTGAGACTGGAGGGAGTGCGGCTTGGTCTTGTGCTGATAACTCGAATTCGACCTGAGGCGGGTTTATATACATTAGAGTGTATAGAAACGCAGATACTGGACTGCAGAAATTAAATGTTTTAATGTGAAGTCTTCGTGCTGTACATAAGTCTATGCAACCTTCCAGTTGTGTTGCAGTCTTGCTTTGCTTGTCAGTTCTGAGAGGTTCCTCCTTCTCACTTCGACTTCTCACTCCGACTTCTCACTTTGACTTCTGCTTCTTCGTGTTTCTCTTCTTCTCCCGCCCCCCAACACTTCGAATTCTTGCCTTTCCTTCCGATCCAATCCCTAAGAAGCAGTCATTTCGAATGGCCGTCCAAATCGATCCCGACGGTGACGTTTTGGTCAACTGCTCAGGAACTGTCACCTTCCTAGTCTCAAAAAAGGCCCTGTCCCTGGCATCCCCCGTCCTTACCTGGATGGTGAAAGCGCCCGTGGAAGGTGGATTGGCCATCAAAGACGAATCCAGCAAGTATGCCATTGTGAGCCTCCCGCATCAGGACCCAGAAGCCTTCCGCATCTTCGGCGAAGTGGTCCACCACAAATCTACAGATCTCTCCGATATTCCCACGCCCCGCTGCCTTCGACGTGTCGCCTACCTGATTGAAGAATACAATTGCGGTAAATCAATGCTTTATTCAGCTCGTGTATGGCTTTCACAGACACTGGAGGGCAAAACCCGTGAGGAGCTGTGGGACTTGCTACACCTTGCATACATCGTGAACCTCAAAAGCCAGTTTTATGATATATCCCGCCAGCTTCTGTGGACTGGAAAAGGCAGATTCCGCTGCTGGGAATACCCATCTGAAGACCTCAGTGTGTTCTCTGATACTATGTTAGGTCTGTTCAGCCACAACTCTAAGAGAGCATCTTTTTAATCTACTAACAACCTACCCCATAGATAACTTTCAAGATGAACACAGCCGCGTTACTTGGCATTTCCAGCGGGCAATCATGGATGTCGTCCACGCGTTCCTACCCTTGGAATGCGAAAAAGCAAGCATATTCATTCGCGACTATCTCCGAGCCGTCAGGAATTCCGGCATTTTCCCCGGTTCGGACGCACTTGCGGAGAAGAGCTTTCGGCAAATTTATAGGGATGCAAAGCATATGAAAGAAAATGTCTTTATTGGCGATGGCGGCTGCCAGTGCTCTGCTTTTTCGAGAACTGCACAGAGGGCAACTTTACTTGATGGGCTAGACCAGTGTTTGAGTGAGATGGGGCTGTGCCTGGCATGTGTGAAAAATGTCGGTTGTGAGGAGCACTTTACTGCACGGTGAATGTCTACCTTGAGGTCTTGGAAGTGGTTGGAATATTACCTAGATCTACGCTGATTCAAGCCTTGAGGGCTCCCAATACCACACCCTGGTAGAGGCTTTTCTGGGTATCTAAATAGTCAGCGAGGTTGTTAGCACTTTCAGTGAATAGTACAATACCCTAAGTCTTGAGAAAATTGCCCGCCCGTTCTTACCTTCAGCTGCACAACCTGATAATTCTTACTAGCAGGCATGTCTGTTATACAACCCTGGCCCAGCATCATAGCCTATCTCATGACAGATGCAACCTATCATTCCGGTGGGTCTGTCGCACGTGGAATGACAACCAGTTAAGTTAATATACACCCGTCGACATTGACGACATCGGTGAAGGGGTGATATTTACCTCTCCATCAATATCAAAATGGCAAGACGAACTATCCACCGCTTGTATAATGAAGGAAGCATTCACCGTCAGATTAAACGGGTCTCCACCTATTCCTAGTGCAACGATATAAATAGAAAAATACGCGTTCCATGCACTCCTTTCCAGGGCTTCACCTTAGAGTCTTTCAACAACACTGATGGAAACAATGTAATTGAATGCCGCGCTCTTTCCTTTCCTTCATTGTCTATATCAAAGTCCTATCTCTAGCTTCGCCGTTGCTTTCCACTATGACCACTCCAAATGCTGCAGAAGAAACCGCCATTACGAGCAATCCGACCCATTCTCAACCGCGGGCGATCATCCTGCTCCCAGATGAGGACCTGGTGTCGTCCGTTTGTTCGTTCATATAGCACATCAGAGATACGATCTCGTTCCTGAAACCATTGATCCTCGGAGGCTAAACGCGTTGTCGATTTTCATCCATAAGTATAAATGTAAACCCTGCATGGACAGGCGCGGTCGGTTATGGATCATGGAGATTCAACAGCGGTCCACAATATCGATGGAGGAGCTTTGGGACGCTTTGATGTTTACCTATGTGATTACTTTACTGAATAATTCTTGCTATTCGCTAAAAAGCTGCCGTCCATGCGGGTGGGGAAATTTAGCCCGCGACAGCCTCGCATTCATGAGCCCGATCCTAGGTTTATTTATATACTATCCTCCTCCTTTGCTAAGCTCTTCTTACATATTATCTGCAGAGGAATCTGATCGCCGTCAGGAAGAAGACTCATCGGGGGCAATGAAATGTGACTGTATTTGCCGTGTCTAAAGACAATTTCGGTTTTTGTTCGCGGCAAGGACCGGACGGAGGAGAGGATACTTGAGGGGACAGGGAGACAGGGCATACGTAGACTCAAGTTCATCAAAAGATAGCTACACTGCCATTGCTGCCTCATGCAGCGTCGGGGTAGGCTATTCTCAGATGTTGGGTAGAGTATAGTGCACCCAGGAATAACACGGAGCAAATCCCGCATAGCAGCATTGCCTAGAGTACTCCACACTGCGCAGTATTTATCGCAATTTATCTCAAATCGGACTTTCCCTTTTCAATTGCATATTTTCCGAGTGGCACCTTCCCAAAAGAGTCCGGAGATTAGGCCTTGGTCTGCTTAACACCGCCTCTCTACCTACAACACAAGCTCCCTACAACCATCAGACTTTCTTTTCCATCCGCAACACACCCCTCGGTATCTGCCACTGCACGATGCGTTTTCTCTTCGCCATTCTGGTGGCGATATCGATCGTCGCCGCGACAATCCTCGAGAATGGCCAGCCCCGACTCAAGCCGTATCCCGGACAGGCTCAGCTCCTAGGACCTGAGGTTGGTGAAGGGTGGAAAACTTATGGAGCAGACGCGGACGAAATAGCGTACAAGGGTAGATGGGATAAGGAGCATGTGTCTTGTAAGTTTATGGATCCATCAACTCTATCAACCCGCTAATGAGTATCCAGGGTGGTCGTAAGTTGGCCGCCTATTCCAAGACTTCTGAAACTGAAAATCCAAGGGCTGCCGGAATCAAATTCGCATTTACTGGCAAGAACGTGGGAATTCAAGCCTCTCTGTTCCATGGAATGGGCTAACTAGGATCAGCTCGCGTTAAGCTTCGGTAACCATACTTCGGATGGTGTTTTGGTTGCCTATCGGTACGTCCCTCATTGTCAATACAATACGTCCGTCGTTAGTTGGCCTTGCTGATTGTACCCAGAGTCGGAGGCCAGGATTGGCAGTTCGCAAATGTCACTGCAAATAATTCGTATCAGTTTGTTGGGCCTTGGACAACCGGTGTCAATTTCACGGAGGCGGCTGGGCACAAAACATTCGAACTCAGAGGTATTACTCCTGGCTGATCATTATCCAATCTCGCTAACTATTGTAGTGACAAACTGGGCCTATGGATACGTTACCTCATTCTTGCCCCTTCGACGCTAACATCTTGCACAGTGCAGTTGACCGGTGTCGCAGTTGACCGAGGTGCTGCTCTGTACAACGTACAGCCGTTCCCGAAGATGGTTGAAGTCATTGGCGACTCGTATGTGTCCGCCTAGCCCTCCAAATTAAACTAACCTGGGTAGTTTGAGCTCAGGTGATTTTGCAACATATGAAGGACTATCTTCTTGGGCGTACCTCTTTGCTGCCGGACTCGGCAACGTTGAATATCATCTCACGGTGCGTTCCTTCGCCACGTCCTTTGGCACAACTGACAAACATACTAGGCGTACCCAGGCATTTGTTTGGTCGATCAGAACTGTTGGGGTAACCCCAGGGGCCAGGTAACGTAAATTGCCCATACTTTGACTCCATCTAACCCAGCTAGATACACCAATGGTACAGGGTTAGTGATACATCGCCGCGCGCTGCCCAGATCCATGGAGAGGATGCCCCAGAATGGGACTTCAAAGCGCAACAACCTGCAGATCTTGTTGTCATTAACATTGGGACAAACGACAATAACGAAATGAACAATGTATCCAGCACCGACTACTACAACGACTATGTGAAGCTGGTGGGCGATGTCCATAGGATATGGCCAGAGGCTCAGATCGTTCTTATGGTGTGTTTGGTCTCTGTTGTGTATCTTGTCCTGCGACTAACGAGCCAGTCTCTATGGGGCGGCTTCGGAGCTTCAGGTGATACATACGTCCAAGGCCCACTGTTCGTGGAGGAGATCCGCAATGTCTACGAGTCATTCCAGGATAACGGAACTTTTGTCCACTATTTTGACACCACTGGCATCCTGCAGCAGAACGATATAGGACCGATGTGGCATCCAACGGATGTCGGCCATATCAAGATCGCGGCGCACTTTATGCAGTGGGTGAAGATCAAGTTTGGATGGGAGATGGCGGCTACAGGGCCAATGGTGCATAGTGGAACGCTTTACTGGAATGATCAGGAGGGTTATTGATCTGATGCCATATTTACTATCTCGTTCGCCATATCGGGCTGATCGAATTGACATACAGTGGATGACATAGTACAACGAATTCAAACGGTTATCAAACATCTCCCCATTTGCTCCATATACCTTCGCCCTATCTCCACAGTGCCTTTGCGACAGAGTTGATAAAATCAATTCCATCCTTCCTCCAGGTGTCCGGCTCGTTATGGCTCGTTGAATTCGCATCGAGGACCAAATCAACCGGCTTCTTCACACTATAACCTTCCCAGTATACATCCTCGCTCTCGTCAATCCCCGAGTTCGGATCCAAGTCATGAATAAACGATGCCCACATACTAGCCATCAAAACACTCAAGTCCTCGTAAGACTTGGGCGTTCCATCAAAAGGCTTGCCATAGTGATACCCCAGGCCGGCAATATTATTAAACACGAACGCAACCTCAGTGAAATGCCCAACTCCACCAATGTAAGGCATATCCGCACTGCGCGTGTTAAACCGATAGCAGTATGCGGGAGTACCAGATTCAGCCCACGCTTCGCACTGTCGTCGGCGGTTCGCGTGCATGGAGTAGTCTCCTGAGTAAGCGCAAGTGCGGCGCCATTGGTATCCCATTGATGGAACTCGTTGCGATCCCAGGAACTCAGGAATACCCTGCGATGGGTCATCCGGGTAGAGCCTTAGGATCTCCTTTGCGATCGCAGGCGGGTACTTGAAGCCGGATTGGCCACCTAGGAGATAGTCAATAACTGGCCAAAAGATTTATTCGGGGGGTCAACCTACTCGTGAGGTATGAGTAGAACTGCTCGGTGGTGTTGATCCCTCTAGGTCCAAACGAGGCGCCTTCGTCTGTGTTTGTTCCAGCGAGGATGGGAACCTTGACAAACTCCTGCTTGTCAAGCTGATCGCTTCCCCGGTCCTGGAGCAGGTCTCCATCTATTGAAGGCCAGAAGGAATACGCTGGGTTGCCACCAGTCCCGTTGAACACAGCATTCAGGTCCTCGAATGGTACCTCCCGGAGACATTGCAATGTATCCTGCTCCCCGGTACATCCGACCTTACGCACAATATCATCATACATCCCTTGATTAGCTGTGTTATTTCCAGGGTTCGCTGTGACTGAGCCACCAGACTGCATAATGGCGCCGCGGAACAGTCCGTCATCGCGACCGCCGTATGCAATGAGATGCGAACCAACGGACATCCCACCGGCAGACTCGCCAAATATGGTCACTTTGTCTGGATCACCTCCGAACGCAGCAATATTCTCCTTTATCCAGTGTAAGGCCAGCCGTTGGTCTCGGAGACCCAGGTTTGTGATTCCATTGTCTGTTACTTCCTTCGAGGCAAGGAACCCCCAGGTTGAGAGGCGGTAGTTTATTGTCACGCCGATGAACGGTTTGCCTAGATGGTCAATCAGTCAGTCTGCGGATTTCCTAGGAGTGCGGAATTCAGGCGTACCAATTTTATGCGAGTTTGCGACGATCGCAGACATGTTGTATCGCTCGTCCGCGCCAGAGCCCATATAGAACCCACCACCGTGGATCCAGACGCCCACAGGAAGCGCAGACTCCTCATCAACGGAAGAGTCGCGGATAATGTTCAGCGTCAGACATGCTTCCGACTGCGGATACCAAATGGAATCACTCTGCGCGGGTTAGCCTGCGGTCTCCTTCCCTGGAAAAGAACAAAATGTATGCATACTCCATATCCAACACAAATATCCGAATACTGCTTCGCATCCCGTTCCTCATCCCAAGTCTCATTCAGGGACGTCGGTAATGCAAACCGCAGATTCTCGACCGGCTGCTGCGCGAAGGGAATTCCTAGGAAGAAGTCTTGGTTGTAGTTGTCGTTTCTCACGCCAACGTATGTGCCGTTGAGGACATCCGCTGTAGGAGGCGATACAGCTCTCGGGCTTGGGACAGCAGCACCCAGCACTGCCAGGACTGATAGTCCGAGGAACGAGTTCAGCAACATCTCGACACAGTCGAAAAGGAAAAAGCGCTACCCCGCGCAGAACTCCCCAGCCGGGGCACCATATTTATAAAAAAGGGGTATAGTCGGGAAGTGGACTGTGGTGTCTATCCCAGTGTCCACAGACCAAAAGCGGAGCGGAGCAGTGTCATACCCATGACGTGCAAGGTCTCTTAATGTAACTGTCTGTCCTGACTCCTCTCTGACTCGCATGTCAAATCCATGTCCACCTGCAGAATGCAGAGTAAACTCCGGTGTCAAGATGTGGGGAAACCCCTGTCGGTGCATGATTATCTTCATTGCATCCCCGAACAAGGGAATGATTGACTGGCGTGGGCGTGGGGCCTCCGATATTAGCTGTCTTGCTGGCCGTTCAACTGCCGATGTTTTGCCGTGTCAGCGTTACCGGTAGATTGTCCTCCTTGGCCGTTGGTTTGGTAAGTTGGAAGCACCGGTATGCTTGTGCTGTGGTTATGCTACCTCGGTAGTGAAGAGGAGAGGTAAAGGGAAAGAATTCTGGATAGTTCTTCATAGAATATTGATATTGAAAGCCTTCGCTAATAGATGCTTGCTTGGTCACGGATGGTTGGTTTGTTGGTTGACAAAGAGTTCTAGAAAACAGGTAGAATATCCTGACCCCCTCGCTCTTTCCCCAACAGTGGGCATATCAGACCACATTCATGATTTCTTCAGCCTTGTGAAATTCAGGGGATGAATGTCGATTTACCAGTGCAATTGGTAACCGTCATTTTCTCACCGAGTAATTTGAACGAGGCCATTAGTTGTTCAATTATAGTTACTCCATAGTTACTGTAGCTTATTGTGCCTAAACATCCCCAGGTCGCCCCACATTTTCTCCCCGGCCGTTATGCCATCCATCTTTGCATTATTCATGTGCATGAAACATGGTCTCCTGGCTAATGCTTTTATTCATTGACATAGTGAAGGTGTTTTAACCAATCTTATCCAGTAGATAGCATTCTCAATAATACATAGAAAGCAAGTATTAACAACCGCGGCAATAAATATTCAAGTCCGTCTGCCCTCACCCAAATCACCTAAACCTACTACATTACAACAGCCTCGGAACTGTCGAGAACGACAGCATCCTACTCTGCCGGCCATGATCCATTCGCCCTCTTCTCGGTCGTCTGCTGCGCATGTTCAACAGATCCTGCCGGCGACCCGGCCGGCTCTGTTGACTCCCTTCTCTCAGGGTTCACTTCGTCCAGCTCATACAGCTTCGGCAGCGGCTCGAGCTTCTGCCGCATGATCCAGGTCCGGAAGTGCCAGATCGCGTTCCTTATCTGGTAGGTGGCATGGTGGCGCGTAGAGACAGAGAAGACGCGATCAAGTTCCTCGAGTGTGAGTTCTATTATTGTTTATATTAGCATTTATGGCCCCACCGAGAGAATATGCAAAAGGGCTACCTTTTGTTTCCGGCACGAATAACAGCACTAGGAACCAACCAATCACACACCACGCTGCATACCAACCAAAGGCTCCCTGCGGCTTGAATGCCCGCAACAGCATCGGCCAGGTAAACGAGAGAATGAAGTTGAAGCACCACGTAGTCGCCGTTGCCCATGACATGCCCACCTCTCGTACATGTAGTGGGAATGCCTCGGCGGAGTACGTGAACGGTACCGGGCCCTCTCCGGGCGAGTAGAAGACTTCAAAGAGGTACATGCCTGTGGTGACCATTGCGACCCGCGCTTTACTTGTCGGGTTGTCTGGTTCAATCCAAAAGGAGAATCCAGCCCATAAGAGACATATAGAAAGCCAGGGGAACGTGAATAGGAGGAGATTGCGTCGTCCCCACGTGTCAATAGTCAGGAAAGCCGGGATTGCAAATACCCAGTTCAGAATACCGGTTCCCATCGACGCGAGAAGTGCCTCTTGGATACTATACCCGGAGTCCGCAAAGATCGTGGTTGAGTAGTAGGCGATCACATTCACTCCACAGAATTGTTGAAGAAACATGACGATCCAGCTAGCGAGAGTTGCACGACGGTTGCGGGGGACGGTGAAGAGTTCTGCGAACATTGTAAAAAAGTTCTTGCCCTTGTTGACCTTCCGCTCAAGTTCAACCCCAACATAGGCGTAGTAGAGATCCCGTGCGGCCTGCAGGTCTGTGTTGCGCAAACGCCGGAAGGACTTAAACGCGCTGGGTATTTTGTTGTGTTCGATGAGCCAGCGAGGAGACTCCGGGCAGTAGTAAACTTGGGCACATACAATGAGAGGGAGGACAACCGTGCTGCCAAGCATGAGGCGCCAGCTTAGGTCTTCTTCCACGCCCATGAATGCAACACCCATGATATTACCTACACAGGTTAGCATCCCATCATTAGCTATATGCTACAATACATACCTAACATAATACCGAATGCCGTCCACACCTGCCACTGCATGACCAGGGCGCCACGAATGGGAGCCGGCGCGCATTCAGCGGCGTAGACAGGAACAGTCGAGGACTTGGAGCCGATGCCGAGACCGAGAACAAAGCGGGCGAGGAAGAGATTGACCCAAGAGTTGGCCACACCTTCCCAGATTGAAGCCACGGCAGCAATAACACATGATATGAAAATGGTGCCGCGTCGGGCAAAAAGTCTGTTTAGCGGTTCGGTGAGCCAGCAACCCAGGATCGCGCAGGCCAGATACGGAGCACCGACGACGAGGCCAGTGATATTATCTTGCATCTGGGGAGAGAAACGATCGGATTCTATACCAAGGAGCTATGACCGTTAGTGACCTGTTAGGGCTAGGAGCGGATAAATGAGCCAACAGAACAAATGCACGAACCTTGGGGTAAATAACAACAGCCCCGTTATTGGCAGTCTCATCCATTCCCTGCACGGCAGCGGCCATGGAGCACATGGCTGAAGCTCAATTAGTATCCTACCCAACAAGGGATTAGGTCGACTTACTCGCCATGAAATAAAGCATCCAGGGCTGTGACCATTTGTGGGTTGTTTCGCGTCGCAAGGCGTCGCGGTCATCCTCACTCAAATCCGGCATTGTTTCCACCCGCGATGGATCCTGAGAGATGAGGGCGCCTCTGCGAAAGAGGTCGTTGTGCTCCTCTAAACCATATTTCTTGCAGAACTCGTCGACCATGTCGAAGAGCTCATCGCGCGGGACACCCCGGAGCGGGTTCTCAAAGATCGCATTCAGGTTGTTGCGATCTCGGGCTTCAACATCGAAGAGACCATGGCCATTTGGCTCCTCACTATGAGCAACGCTAGGTTGTCTAGCCTCTTTGCTGCTACCAGAAGACTGCGTAATGCCATCCATCTTGGTATGAGCACGCGATGACGGAGTTCTGGGGATGGAAAGAGACACAACAGTCAGGGGCGTCAGACCATGGGCGAGGCGGCTTTTATCTTTTTCCCCACCCCCAGCATCTGCAGTACGACATTCTGCTGCTTATGGACGCGACTCCATGGTACTGCACGCGAATGACAGCAGGGCGTTACAGCGTGGCTCATTGCGGAGTGATCATCACTACCTGTGTTGGAAACGAGCAAGACGCCCAGTAGAGGGACGGCGGCGAGCCAGGGAAGAGGATGAAGTTTGAAATCCCCAGATTCACCCTATCAACGCCAAACAGTTCCCACATGGGCCAGTCATCTAAATGCCTACCCCAGACCATCTCCACATGGATAACAGCTAAGGATCCCAAGAACAGCTAAGAGTGGTCAAGAATCCTTGGAAAGGCTTAACTCCTCATTCGGCCCCCGCGGGGTGGCGTCCCACCATTATGCCGTAAGAAACAGAAGATTGGATGCAACAGCAAGATCCATATTTCAACTGCGCCCGCCCAGGTCGTCTCAATCAGCCTCGTTTGGGGTAAGACGGTGCGCTGCCGTCCTCCCTGCCCGGAACCCTGCGGCATCCCCGTTCCATCCAACTATAGCCCCTCGTAGCGACAGTGAAATGGGCTCGTTTCAACGCAAAGACCCCAGATGCCCGAGCAGTCCGTATGCGAACCGACTCGCACTAGCAAGCAGATCTTTTCTTGCCTGCGGGTGAGAAACGACGGTCGACGTCAGCGGCTGTGTTTCCCTGGTTATAAGTGCGCCTCTTACAGCCTTATTCCAAGTCATCGGGCGTCCGATATGTCCACACTCGACGACGTATCCAGTCTGTTTCATAATGGCGGAAGTTGATGGATGGGACGGCGAGGCTGGGAGAGGCGTCCATCGTCCATGTTTTGAACCGGGAGGGGTAGGTGGCATTCAGGACGAGAGACTTGGCCGATCCAGGGTCGATCCGTCAGCATTCGCTGCATGACTCGTCAGAGAATGTGCGGGTTCCGGTCATCGTCGCGTTGTACAAGTTGTGACTGTCAATTGTCCGAACTTTATGCGACCGATGAGGATGGCAGCATCGTCGCAGTCGTCACGACTTAGGCAGACACTAACTTGTTGTGATAACGGGCCTGTCTAAAGCTCTCTGGTCTATCTGCAAGCCTCGGCGGCTCTCGGCGACCGTGGCTGCGACTAGTCCCAGTTAGGATGGCCAAGACATATAGCGTGTTTTGGTAAATGACCGTCAGCTTCTTAATCGAGGCACTTATGGCCATGGAATAGCAAAAGAAAAGTTCCAGAACGACGAGGCCCAAAATAAACTCAAGTCTATGAACACGATACTTATGAGTTGGAGAGTGGCGGTTGGTGCAAGGACGCGGAACCTGGTGCTGTTGTGGAAGCAGCGAAGGTGTAAGGAGCACTACGCAACAACGGTGATGAGACGATGACGGCCTGGTTGCAGATACCAAATTGATAACAATCTCCTCAAGAAAGATAACAACGCGCCTTGGGACGGAGTTCGTGCTGGATCTTCATTATGACTTGCCCCACTTAGCACCAACAACCACCAGTGCTTTGGCCAACAATATATATTGTTGACATATAATGCAAATAGAAAGGCGGCCTAATACTGCTGGTGGTTTTTATGGTCGAATGGTATTTCGATATATATATATATATCCACACATAATTGAGAAAGCAACCTCACCAACTTGGAAATTTGGCATATAAGCAGCGTGGATGCATAAAATAAGAATTAGCATAACTGGTATTCTATATTGCCTCTATGCCAAGATGGAAAGCTCGGAATCAACTGGTATTTTATGGATCAGCGATATGGCAAGCGGATAAGCGGGTCTACGTCATCAAGTCAGGCTGGTATTTAATTTACTATTTATATATTAACATATTATGCGTAAACGGGATGCTTACCCTGTCAAAGTGTCCTTCAAGTCCCTTTCTATCTATTTATATGGCTGAAAGGCCTAGATCATACTGGGTGAAGGTTATTATGGAAAAAGGGATTATCCATTAAACAGACTATTATACAGATCCAAAGGAATCCTCGCACTGATATCAATCGTAACACATCGCTCATATCATAAGAATACATCGCAAGCATAGACCATCCCAATCAATAACCACGGAAGTTCAGGTACCGCACCTGCCATTCATCCACTCCGCAATCATACCAAGAACTATCAAATAAAAAATTCTTTTCGACTGTGGGTTTGGTTCGTTGGCTGAGGCGCGTATAGCCTTATTAGACGCCTTTGGTGTATTCGCCAGCCTGGCCACTGTAGTCACCAGCCTTGCTGGCGCTTTCGCTGGCACCATGGCCGCTGTGGCCATGCTTGAAGGCACCAGTGGAGCTGTCAACGCGGGGGTCAAGCTTGTTCAGGAGGCTAGAGCTGTGAGCCTTCTCGGCGTGAGAGGCAGCGCCCTGGGCGCCCTGGGTACCCTGGGTGCCATGAGAACCGGCGCCAGTGCCAGATCCGTATTTATCTCCGGAGCCATACTGGCCTCCAGATCCATACTGACCAGACTCGGTACCAGTGCCAGCGCCAGTGCCAGATCCGTATTGACCTCCCGAGCCATACTGACCAGACTCAGCACCGTGGCGAGCTCCAGATCCGTAGCCGCTTTCGGCACCATGTCCAGCATGAGTACCAGTGCCAGATCCATACCCAGCACCGCCGGCTGCCCCGGTGGTGCCAGAAGTACCAGTGCTAGATCCGTATTGGCCTGCAGATCCAAATCCAGAACCGCTGGTGCCAGTGCCAGTACCGGATCCATATTGACCTCCCGATCCGTAGCCAGCACCGCTGGTGCCGGTAGTACCAGTAGTACCTGTGCCTGATCCATATTGACCTCCGGATCCGTAGCCAGCACCGCTGGTGCCGGTAGTACCAGTAGTACCTGTGCCTGATCCATATTGACCTCCGGATCCGTAGCCAGCACCGCTGGTGCCGGTAGTACCAGTAGTACCTGTGCCTGATCCATATTGACCTCCGGATCCATAGCCAGCACCGCTGGTGCCGGTAGTACCAGTAGTACCTGCGCCGGATCCATATTGACCGGCAGATCCATATCCAGAACCACTGGTACCAGTGCCAGTGCCGGATCCATATTTATCTCCTGAACCATAGCCAGCACCGCTGGTGCCAGTAGTGCCAGTAGTACCTGTGCCAGATCCGTACTGGCCTCCAGAACCGTATCCAGCGCCGCTTGTGGCACCCGTGGTGCCAGAACCATATCCAGCACCGCCGCCAGTGGTGCCGGCTCCACCGGCGTACTTGCCGCGGTTGTCGAGGTCACTGTCTACACGGGGGTCGAGCTTGTTTCCAACGTTGGAGCCGTGAGGGCCAGCGTTGGTGCTGCCCGAGCCGGCGCCGTAGCCGGTGTTGGATGAGCCGTATTCGCCGGTGTTGTAGCCGCCAGTGTTGGAACCATAGCCAGAGGTGACACCGCCGGCCCCGGTGCCAGAGCCAGCGCCCTTGCTGTCACCGAAGTGAGCGCCCTCAAAGGTCCTGGTGGAAGTGTCGGGGCCGGCGCCGCCGAGGCCTTGGGATCCAGATCCGTATCCGCTGCCGTGGGTGGTGGATGAGCCGTACTCGTTGCCGTAGCCGGAGGTGCCAGTGCCACCGCCAGATCCGGAGCCGTACTGAGAGGTATCGCCGTAGCCCGAGCCGCCGGTTCCAGAGCCGTACTGGTTACCGGAGCGAGTAGTACTGGAACCTCCTAACTGCGAGGAGTCGACGCGCGGGTCGATCTTGTTCGCAAGGTTGGAGGCGTGCGGGCCTGTGTTTGAAGATGCGTTGTATCCAGACATAGTTGCTTTGTTTCGTTTTTTGAGGTATAGATTTGATTGATGAGGGCCAGACAGTTGTTGGTGTTGAGGGGAGTTATATAGGGCTGATTGGCCGGGGTGCGATGACGTCACACTGATTTCAAGGCTGTCACTGCTGTCTTCATCTGCCAACTGCCCGACGCAATTCCCCACAACAGCTCGCGGTTTCTATTAATTCTCCCAAGTCCATAGGATCCCCATCCACGCAATGACATCAGGCCGGTCGGACGCTGCATATCATTACACAGGCCGTCGTCATGAACCTCTTGCGCCATTGAATGGTAGCCAATGTGGTCGCCGCCACAAGGCACCACAGTTAAGGAGCCATGATTCCAATGAGCCTTCACGACGATCGCCATCTAGGTAACGGCATGATCGCTCTTCGGCGAGATTCGTAGACAATTCTAGGGCTGCCGATCCCGTCGATTTCCCTGCTTCCCATCCCACCTCCAACGTCAACAAGCCGCTTTCCCTGTTAAGCAGCTGTTTAGTGACGTCCCCGGGCTGAAACTGAAACAAAGCACGGCCGAAGAACAAAGACCGCCGTAAAAAGTCCGTTCCAATCCAAGTCTCGCGCGCCGATTATGACGCACAGACACAACCGCTTTCCGTGATGCGCGACTCGGTGTAGAGGACCGAGAGGACCAAGTTGACCAACCAGGCCATGAATTGCCCATTCAAGGGCATGTACGGCGCAACGACTCGCATCGTGGCACGAGATGCATTTTATCTGAAACTTTAGATAATTCAGCTCCATTGTGGCGTGCGATCAGGGTGTTCGAAACATCTAATTGATCGCCTGGTTCGTGTACTCATTACTCATGTTTCTGTACCAGGGTTCAAATTTCAAGCGCCTGGGCAGGAGGGAACTGGATTCATAACTTCTGCCGGAAGATGCCGTACCCCAATTTACTGAGCATATGTGGTCTTAGGGCTTGGGATACTTGTAAATGTATTTCTCATGATCCCAACCATTGCTGCGCACGGGTGCTGATGGGCTGGTCTCTTTGACTGTCCCCGTGCTAGCATTCTTCCTCCTGGGGTATTGGGAGTAGAACGTAAGACTGTTGAAGAGGACATTTGGGAGTTTAATGGAATGCCTTGATAAGATGTGATGACGTGAAGCTCCAAGTATCTGTCAAAATACTAAGAGGCCTGGTCTTTCCACAACAAAGCTGAAGAAAATAAGTTACTCGACAATATTTTTTATTTAATTTTTAATTCCAATGGTCATTGCAACGTGATGATTAGCGAGTAAAGTATAGTATTTATTGCCTGTGGAAGCCACGACCACCCACTGAGGCTGCGGTCGCGGCCATGGAGAAGTACTGAGAAAAGACCTTTAATAGTGTTTACCTAGATTGTTTTTATTTTACACCTACAGTATAGCTTATCGAGCAGCGGACGAACTTCAGCAAGAATGGTCAAGTACCAAACAGACCCAGTAAATCGGGCAATCATGAGCTGGATCTCCGGTGGCAGTTTTCCAAACAATGCTTGGTTGCATGTATCGTGCACAACGTCTCGTGTGTGCGGGCTAAGGAGTGCCTGTCGTACAGCAAGCGTCTCCAACTTCGGGTCCCTAGGTGTATACAAATATTTCGTGGCGTCGGAAAGTCTTTTGAGCTTCTCTACACTAGGCCGGTTTGGCGGAGCGAATGTTTCGCTTAAAAGAGCATGGCATGCGAAGTGTATCAAAAAGCCACGCATGGTGGCCTCCCAAGAGCCGTGACCGAGGGCTATGAATTCTTTGAAGTCCTTTCCGCTGTTCAAGGAGGGAGCTGGATATTGTGAGAGATGTAGAGAGAGAGCGCGAGGGTTGCAGAATGGGGAGGGAACATACGAATACATTGCTTGCAGAGAAAGCACTTTCTTCTGCTGTGTAGGTCGCCCCTACCACTGATGTTTTCGCCCAGCGGAGAATGCTCTCGAACCATGGAGTATTGGCACCAGAGTATAGCCTCTGGTGATGTTGCCGATGTTATCAGAGCCAGGTAGAGGAATTTTCTTTGCTCGATAATACTTTGTGCTGCTGAGGTTGGTCTAGTGTCGTAGGATCGTTTTCGTCCGTCTTGAAATCCAACGAGGAGATGCTATATGACGTACCCAGTCGAGGTGGGTATTCCAAGCCTAGCTGCTCTTGTGAGACCTCGTGGGAATCCGAGATTGATATTAGTGACAGTTGTTGATATCAGGTGTGGGAGGCCCGAATACCGCTGAAGAACTACTTGGTCAATAGTGTCTGTAGATGAAATTCTTTCGTTCCTGGGAGTTTTCCCAGTTCCTGAACCGAAACCGAGCGTAAAAGCTTAACGTTGACCAGACAAACTAAAGGGGCGAACAAAGTTTCTATACACTATGGTATGACCAGGGGCATGACCCTGACCACCTTATCTAGTAATCTAATTCGGACTGTCAGGGGTAAGCTTGGACAACTTCCTCAGCCGCGGACCATACTTCATAAACAGAAACGGAATCGGCAAGAGGACCGCGGAAACAGCACCGATGATAGAAACAGCCGGTCCAACATCCAAAGCGCTGATCATAGGCCTCGCCGCAAGAGGAAGGCCCGCGGCCATGATACTCCGGAGAAAGGTGATCGCCGCAGTCGCGCTCGCTGCATAAATACCATACATATCAATGACATAGTTAAGACACTGTTGGAAAATACAGTTGAACCCGATTCCGAGGAGTAATGCTGCAAGACACGGAAGAATCCAATGGTGCGGTGGTTTGGCTGTCCATGCGAACCAGAAGGCAGCGACGACGAAGAATACAGCGCCGAATGCCATGGGCAATAGTCGGGCTTCTGGGACTGCTCTGCCGTTGGCGTTGCGTGCGATTTCGTTATACCGATACTGGTTCCAGATGTTGAACCAGACGGAGGAGATGACACCGAGTAATAGGGCTAGGAAGGGGAGGGCAGCGACGACGGGGTGCCAGCCGCGGATTTCTTGGAAGACAATGGGGAATACTTCGAGGGTGAGGTACAGTACGCCGTAGACGAAGGAGGCGTATATGGCAATGCAGGTGACGACCGGTTCTGTGAAGAGCATGAACAAGGGGCGAGAGAGCTGCTTGGTGACGATTGAGTGGATGTCGAGCTTCATGTGCTCGTGAGGGTGATAGTAGCGCTGGTCGCCTGTGTCTTTGCGAAGCTTTTGCGCCTTTTGCTTCAGCAGAAGCAGTGGATACACTTCAGGGAGGAAGAAGAAGGCCATGGCGAAGATAACGAAGACCCAGATGGCGAGGATGTAGGAGGTCCACCGCCAGCTGAGGTTGTCATTCGTAATTACAGCTGCACCGATAAGAGGACCGAGAGAAGGACCTCCGTTCACTGCTACTGCGTACATACTGACGGCCACTCCTCGTCTTTCGCGACTCCATATATCACCCAGCGCAGCGGTGACATTGCTGATCGGGGCGGACCCGAAGAAGCCGGTGAAGAACCTGGTGATGAACACCGAAGTTGCGTTGGTACTCCTGGAAGTGCCAATTGCGAAAAGCATCTGGATAAAGACTGCTGGTAGAATACTCACTCGGCGGCCCCAGATCTCCGATATGGGAGCCCAGATAATAGGGCCAAAGATAAACCCAACCCTGCCCAAGTTAGTAAGGAGCAAAAAAGCAACGAAATACGATAGCATACAGATACATGGTAATTTCCAGCACCGAGACCTCGTGGCTGATACCAGCATATTTCGCGATAGTGGCGTCGGCTGGTGTCTGGATACTCGAGCCTAGACTGCTCGCGAGAGCCAGCATGCCCAGTTGGAAGGTCACCCACCACTTGTACCGGTCGGACCAGTTCTGGGGGTTCATCGGGTCGTCCTGATCCCACTTGACGAGATACTCAGGAATAAGCTCCTCTGGGGGCTTCTCGCCACTTGATGTCCCATTGGCCTTAAGGCGGACTGATTGGATGACGCCCATAATGCCTGTCGTGCCAAAACCGATCCCGAGCCCAGAGCGCATCACAGATAAACTCAGGGCCAGGAACGGGTCCGGCCAAGCTTTATGTTTTTCGGAGTCGGCCGACATTTCTGCAGTGGGGGCTCGGTTAACTCGGCGATACGCGTCGATCGCGCAATTTTGCTGGTTGATGCTATCTTTACAGGGAGCCGGCTAAATGTTTATCTGCGGCCGCACATCCCTTGCCCTGTGCATGCAGCCACCTCCAGAAAGGGGCGGGTTGGTATGGATGTGTCGGGTTTCCTGCCTGTAAAGAAGTCTCGGCAGTGCAAGATTACTATTTAATGCCAGGGGTCTAGACTGTATGCAAGGACTGACAATATATGAACGTGGGTATTGGCTATAATTACCAGAGCATCAAATCTCAAATCTCAACTCACAATCACAACCGACTCCTCGTCATACCGGACTTCTCTTCCACCAGCCTTCGCACCTCCAGCGCCGCCCCATAACTGTAGACATACCCCAGACTCCCAAACCCATACGCGTGCACGACATCCCCCTCAGCCTCAAGTCGATGTCCGCCCTTCCTCCCCGGCCGAAATGCCACGATATCCCTCGTCGACTTCCCATTCGGGTCAATCTCATCGAGTCTCCCCTCCGCCAGCTTCCTCGCCCGCCTCACAATATCCGGCTTCAAACCCTCATCCACCGCAGTATCCAAATTCCCCTCCTGGCTCACCCCGCCCACAATCGCGCCCCCGGTAAACATCCGCGGAATCACATACGTATAATGCGACCCCTGCACCATAGCCATCTCATCAAACCCCGTCTCAACAAACATCGTCTGTCCCCGGACCGCCACAACATCCCTGTCATTTGCGAGACATGACGCACCAAGCCCAGAGGCATGCACAACAGCATCACACGGCGCAATCCGTCTCGCATCGGCAATAGATGTAATTTCCCTCCGGATGAAACGCACTCCGCGCGCTTCCAGTTTCTGCTTTATCCAGGGTAGAAACGCACCTGGGTTAACGGCGAGAGTGCGATACGTGAAGCCGACCTTGGATCCCGGATAGAGAGAGCTTTTCGGGAGGCGGCGATATTCCGGTACGACATTTTTGTACCAGATTGTTGAGTCGTCGTTGCGGTCGTCGTAGTATTCGGTTGCTTTGCGGACCTGGACAGGGACATTATTAACCATTATTTCGACCAAGACTGTGAAAGGTAAGATAAGTAGTAAGTTATTTACCTGCACCCTGCTGGTGGGATCTGTGTGCGCAAGTGCCCAGTAGTACTTGAACGACTCTGTTTGGGGGGACTGGCCCTTTGCGTCGGCGTCGGGGTGGAGGTAGATGGCCGCTCCAGCCCTGATCCAGCGTCAGCCATAAATTCTATCACCGAGCCGGAAAATAGAGCGGAGATGACATACCAA
The DNA here is from genome assembly GCA_021437015.1 of Aspergillus jensenii. Taxonomy (NCBI): domain Eukaryota; kingdom Fungi; phylum Ascomycota; class Eurotiomycetes; order Eurotiales; family Aspergillaceae; genus Aspergillus; species Aspergillus jensenii. Next base: position 594,025 of record JAJAED010000017.1, on the reverse strand, counting down.
GGGCTCGCCCAGTTCTGGTTCTCGTCGCCGGGCATATCGCGGGCGATGATGGTCACTTTGTAGCCGGCATCAGTGAGAACAAGGGCGGAGAAAAGGCCGATAACGCCTGATCCGATGATTGTGACGTCCATTTGAAGGTTGGATTTGAAGGTTGAACGGGGTGTTATTTTATTGAGAAGAGAAGGTGTAACAGAAAAAGGAACCGATTTTATATTTTCTTCCATACGGAGTAGATGGGCCGATATACTAGCTGTTTGAGCAGAACTTCCTAGGTTATGGGGTATCGCGGAATATCTTTCTGTCTACCTGCAAACCAACGTATTCCGTATACATTCAGCGGTAGGTAACAGTCATCAGTGCTTTGAATGAAGGTTTAATCTCTGGATACGTGGGGAGTTGGAGTGTGGAGGAGGTGGAGACAGTCCGGAACAATCTGCCCTGGGATACTGCCCCTCCTATGGAAAGATGCAGCCAAGCGTCTATGATGTAAAAATAATGAATTCAGATAAACTCGTTATATGATCACATATCCAAGTGATTGGACCTTCAACTGTGCTATCCTGGTTCTCTACTAAGAAGCATAATCTTACAATGTCCATGATCGTAGAAGACCAAGAGCGGAGCACGAAACTAAATATCTTGAAGTAATTGCATTGTTGTTATATTTTCAATCTACCTATGCAACAACACTAATTCCAGCACCCTTAAGCGCCACTGCCAGGGCGCTCTTCAACTGCCCCTCATGCATAACAAACGGCTTCCTCAGCCCCCCAGTCTTCCACCCCCACAGCTCCATCCCCGTTTTCACACCAGCACCGTAGTTCCCGGATTCCAAAATCTTGCAGATCGGAAATATCTTCTCCCAGATCTCACGGCCTTTTTCTAGGTCTTTCTGAACAGCAACAGCATCCCAGAGTTGCATGGACAGCTCCGGTACTATATTAGTAGCACCCCAGATACTACCCTTGGCGCCAGCAGCGAGACCATAGAATGTTAGAGTATCCCAGCCGTTGAAGCTGGTTACTGCGCTTTTAATCTCCTTGCTGAACAACAACTCAGTCAGGGCGGGGCCATTTCCAGATGTATCCTTCAGGTATTTCACCCCAACGTCACTCAGCGAGGCAATCTCCGGTGGAGTCAATGAAACGCCAGAGGCGGATGGAATGTTATAATAGACAAGCGGGAGCTTCGAGACATCATATATTTCCTTCAACATGGCACGCAACTCTGCAAGGTTGACGGCGTCATAGAAAGGCGGGACAACCATGAGCGCAGCCGTTCCAGCACCCGCTGCGTGTTTCGCCAGGTCAAGAGTCTTGGTTGTAGAGAGGTCTCCGATTCCAGCGATGACAGGGACGCGGCCGTTGGCAGATTTGATGGTTTGTTCTAGTGTGTCTTTTCGCTCTTGTGTGGATAGAGCCGTGAACTCGCCGGTGCTCCCGCCGGGAAGCAGACCGTGGACTCCTGCGTCGATGAGGCGGTTGACGTGCTGGTCGAGAGCTGTATAGTCAACGGCTGACTGGTCGGCTGTGAAGGGCGTGATCAGGGCGACCATGATGCCCTGCAGTTCTTGAGGTTGAGCCATTGTGGAAAATGGGCGGGAGAAGTGTCTTGAATGTAACAATTGAAAAGATCGAAAATAAAGTACGTGTCCAGCTCTCTTTATATGTGGAAGCGGCGTTCTATATCGCGAGACCTTCTTCAGCATTCCGAGCGAACGAATGCATATACCATAAATTAGGGCAAGAGGTCCCGGCGCTATGCCGTCATGGGAAGATCCGTTAGGAAGATATCCTAGGAAGTATGACATGAATTTCGATGTGTAATTGCCGGGGAACCCCGAATAATCAGTTCCAGGCTGCATGTTGGAGAAGTTTGGGTACGAAGTCGAGATTACCCCATACTTCTTTTATCCATCAAGTGCAAGTGGTTCCGGGAATGACAAGCCCTTCTGGAAGCACAGTGATGATCACATCATGGGTCGGTGGTCTTAGCATATGAACGTTCTTGACGTATTCTTATCATTGGTGATACCGGAATTAAATGCTTCGACTTTTATAGACCCCCTTCCCCTTGTAGATAATCCGGGGTCTGGCCTCCACGCGTCGCTCCCCCAACCCCGATGTAACAATAAACCCGCACAGTTATATCTCTCGCTCCTGATAACTGGAGATGGCTCCACTTCCCCGGAATGCATTTCTTGGATAATAATAGGTATCTATCTGTCAGCGGGGTGAAATCCAACCAAACCCTCAGCCCCGCGAGAATCGATTACTCGATTGCTGCAGAAGACGAAGCTCAAAAGCGGACTTGCACCTTTAAAAATCGCCGAAATATGATCTTCGAGGTATGGAGGAGGCAGGGTGTACAATTAGCTGCGAATCGCCGAGAGCCGTTACCAACGTGGATTGATGTCTCGAAGGAACAGGGGATCTGGCCTATGTTTTGCTAGTCTAATTATAGTTCTGTATAATAAACTTCATTCCATGTAAAAAGCAAAGGAAAAAAAAGAGAAATATTTAACTATACTAGATTCCCCTTCCCCCTCCTCCCCATACAGACAGTCCCATTCGCAACATCACCATTAGCAAGAATCTCCATCCCCATTCTCTTCTCATAAGCCTTGACGCTCGTCTCCGACCCCGTTCGCAGAATAAACCATCTCAGATACGGCATCGCCTGCACCAGTTCATCAACACAGTCGAGCAACCACCCACCCAGTCCAAACCCCTGGTACTCGGGCAGAATGTACACGTCGGTCAAGTAGGCGAATGTGTACCAATCTGTCGCGAGGCGCGCGAAGCCAATCTGCTCTAGACTACCACTTCCATTTCCATTTCCATTTGGGCCATCGGATGTATTCTCGCTTGCCGATGGCGATGTCGTTGTGTATAACCCGTAACAAAACGAGTTATTGACGACCCCTTGTAGTATCTCCTCTGGAAATGGACTGGCCCAGTAGATGGCGTCAGAGGCGAGCGCGGCGTTTATTGCTGTGATTGAGAGGAGCGAGTTGTCTGTTGAGATGAGGAAGGATTGGTTGTTGGTTTGTCTTGTCCATTGTTTGGGGGATTTGGGGAGGGTCATTTTTTTTTTTCTTTCTTTCCTGATTGTTTCTTGTCCTGGCTGGAGTTAATTCTAGTTGAGAAAGAAAGATTGAAATTAATGTTAATTGAGAATGCGGTTTTGTGGTGGAGCTGCAGTTCTTATACTGTCTGAATACGAGGGCGTGAGTCACACCAATCTTGCTGATCAATGTGTATTCGAGGCACGTCACACATGCATAAATATTAAGTCCAGATCGCGCCCTTTATAGACATTTAATTATTTACCTGACGAGTCGGGCACCCAGCCGATTTTATATGAAGACAGAAGTTTCCACTTGCTCGGATAAAGGTCCGAATTGCAGGGATTTACATTATGCGTGATACCATTCTTCGCGAATGTGACGATCAACGTATTGTATTATAAATCAGATCTATAGTATAAGGCACTGCTCTACAGAGAATACAGATCTAAAGCACTTAAGCAGACGATGAAGGCGCAGCGGTACCACTTGGGATAGCACCAGAGGGAGCACCAGACGAGCCTGGGCCACCGCCACCACCACCTCCCATCGCGCTGCTGTCAGTGTTCTCGTGGCCGCCGTTCTCATCGTAGTACCCAGCAATGCTGTAGTATGAGTTGTCCGTGTAATCGACAGACGCATTGATACCGATCTGGATCCACGCGAACAGACCATCCTGCAGCCCGTTGCCGAGGTAGACGTATTCAGGGAAGGGGTCGTAGTCAGAGCTGGCCTGCTCGACACTCCACATGTCCTCTGCGTTGCTGGTGATTTCTTGTGTGTTTTCGCTGTAGGGAGATAGCTCCTCCACGGCAGAGCGGAGCACTTCGTTCCAGAACAGCTGGCCGATGTGCGCGACGCTGCCAGTTCCAACCTGGAGAGTTCCGTTCTTGCGGTTGACAGTAGACCCGAGGTGGGTGAGGAGATGGGTATGGGTTGCACGGCCGTCGTAGTGGCCCGGGAATATGGTCTTGAAGGTGACAATGCCGTCTTCATTGGACTCTTGGATACCTCGGAGGTAGGTAGAATCCCAGCCGTCCTGGGCCTCATTACCTTGGGCGACGACGCCACTGCAGTATGTTAGTGACCTGGTAGGCCGAATATGATTGAAGGAGGCGTACCTGTAGATGCCAGTAGCATTGGCGTTCCAGATATCAACGTAGGCACCCTGAATGGGCCGGCAGGTGTTGACATCGATGTATTGAACCTCGAGGAAGACGTCGACGCCATCAGAGTACAACTCCTCTCTCACGTCTTCCCTAGTCGTCTCTCCCCAGATGTAGTATGGGCCGTCAGTGATCGTGGGCGAGAGGATGGCACTGGTGTTGCCGCCGAAGATTGCCTCCTCAGGAGTGTTGGGTCCGTAGTTCAGGATACCAGTCTTGTTGTGATCGATAGCCTCCCATTCCTCTAGGGCTGCTAGATCTCTGCGCCACTTTTGAGGGTCTAACAAGTCAATTACTAGTTCCTGCAACGGGGAAAGGAGACTCACTGGCAGTAATGCCTTTTTCCTTGCGTAGCTCGCGGGTGATGCGTGCACGACGAGCGACATTGCGCTTGTTCAACTGAACAGCTGCGTTCGAGTTGGAGCAGGTGTTCAAGGCCTGCTTTGCCCTGACTGCCTGGGCATCGCGAGCCCTGATTTCCCTCTTGAGAACGGCAGGGTCGTGCTTCTCACCCGGATGGGCGAGCGCCAGAGTAGCGGCAGCGAGAGCGAGGAAGCTGGAGAAGCGCATTATGAAGTCAATTCGAATAATAAGGAGTCGTTAATGATCTTTACTCAATTTCCGGCATCTGGCTCTCTACTTATAGTATGCTTCGTCCAGGCAGCCTTGTTCGAGACCGCGTACCCCCTATCCATTGCGGTTTCATCCATATCGGAATTGAAGCAAGGGATGCGTAATCGGAAAAAACTCATAGGCTCTCTTCAGCCTTAAAATAGAGCTAGACTGGAGTCCGCTCGTTCTGCAAGGCTGTGTGAAGCGGCGGGACCGCTTGGCGCCGCGTATGCCTTTGCAGTCCAGTGCTTGGTATGAGCTTAGCGGATCCTCAACCGGCTCCACCAAGTCTTCCACGGTCTGTCCTGCAGAGCAAAGAGTCTACGTGCTCGGGTTTATCGAATCCCGATTACTAACTTCCAGTTCGCCAGCCAAGCTCTAACGATGTCCGTTAAGTTTCATCGGGTTTGGCGCCGAACTGAAGGCTCCGCTCGTCGGCCTCAATCCCTCAATGGGAGAAGAGTGACGACGCCCTCACTCAGTTGATCGGCCTTCTTTATTTGTTCCTGCGTCGGCGAGACTCATCTTCGCCTCAGCCACTAAGAGCGCCTCTGTTTCGGCTATGGCATTTGGAAAGGTCCGAAGCCCTAACATGGAGTCGGAGTCGGATTGGGATCATTCACTGCCACTGCATCTATGACTATGAGTCCTTCATTCATTTGTCGTTTAGGTTAGATGCCTAAGGCACAACTAAGGCAAGTGACTGCACTGTCCATTTGGCAGGTGCGACCCGACCTGCTCCTGTTTGCAGTTGCCGTATGGCCTGTGTCTATGAAAACACCTACTTAGGAAGCCGCGACCTTGGTCGTTCCTTCCTAACTTGCGTCCCTGGATCGGTAAATATGTTGGTTCCACACGTCCTGCGAGCATCAACCCGTCTGGGTGTACACCGTACGCTACTCCGCGTGGACATCGTTACTGCCGATAGCATCGTTAATCCAAGTCGCTCATTAAACACCAAGTACAATGGCGGAACGGCAGGATCTCGAACCTCAGTCCGCTTCGCTCACCGACCCTGCCCTGCTCGAGAAGTTCGACAAGCTCTTTGCGTGCAATGTCGGCGACTATGTTTCTCTCCCACAGATCGTCGCAGTCGGAGACCAGTCTAGCGGTAAGAGCTCTATTCTAGAGGGCTTGACTGGCCTTCCGTTTCCTCGGGACAGCACGTTGTGTACTCGCTTTGCCACCCAAATTGTTTTTCGTCGAGCCACTGGACAGACGTCTCGCCGCATCAGGGCGTCAATTAAACCCGCACCACACTCGACCCCGGAGTGCGTTGCCAAATTGAAGGCATGGTCGAGGTCAGATATGACCACTTTGGATCCGAAAGCCTTTTCGAATATGATACGTGAGGTAGGAGCCCGCTACACGGTAGTAGTGATGCATTCGCCGCTGACATACAACAGGTGCACAGTGTTATGGGAGTCCGAGGCCTCGAGGATCAGTCAAAGCCAACATTCTCGCAGCATGTTTTTCGTCTCGAGATCAGCGGTCCTGATGAGGACCACCTTGCTGTCATTGACGTCCCTGGGACATTCAAAAGCGTGACTCCAGGTGTGACAACGAAGAACGACATCGAGATGGTTCGCACCATGGTTCAGGATTATATGAAGAACCCCGTTCAATAATCCTTGTCGTCGTTCCCGCGAACGTTGACGCTGCGACCCAGGAATTTATCGAGCGGGCTCGAGAGGTCGATCCTGAAGGCCAGGGAACTCTAGGCGTGCTCACAAAACCTGATCTGGTGGATCGCGGAGCTGAGCAACAGGTGCTGGACCTGATATCCGGTAGGACCATGCCCCTCAGGCACGGTTGGGTACTTGTTCGCAATCTCGGAAAGAGTGAACTCGCTATCGGCGACAAGGCCCGTCAAGAGGTGGAGGAAGAGCTCAGGACGAGAGGTGGATGGGGTGCCATTCCTCGAGACCGATATGGAATCCAATCTCTCAGAGAGCGCTTGCAAGAGACAGTAACTGAGAATGCTCGTCGAGAGTTTCCAATGGTAATCGATGATAGACCAGTGGCCAGTCATGTCTGCTAACTCAACTAGGTGCGCTTGGATATCAACAAGAAGTTGAGAGAGGACAAAGCTGCGTTACATGCCCTCGGCAATGAGAGAGCCCATCGCAGCCAGCAAATCGACTTCTTGTTGGATATCGTTGCCAAGTTCCAGGAGATTATGGGCAATGCACTGCGTGCTAACTACGGGGCAGACGGCATCTTCGACAAACACAAGCGCCTTCGACTTGCCACCATAGTTGTAGACCGCAATGAACAGTTCAAGTCTGACATGATTCAACTTGGACATGTCTATCGCTTTCGCAACGAGGCCGAGACTACCTCCCAGCCACCGTCCACTAGTTCGAACGACAGCAGGGGTACCGAAACCCAAGCCACCACACGTAAAGTCGAAACTAGACTTGATGTCCACGATAGCCTCATAGAGTCCGAACAATTGAGTGCACCCGTCGCAGACGACATTTACAAATGGCTAGAAACTGAGTATCGGAGTTCACGAGGGTTCGAGGTTGGGACTTTCAACACATCCCTTTTACCCACTGTCATGAGAAGGCAGTCTAAGAAGTGGAAGAGTATCTCATTAGGCTATATTAGCGACGTCATTGCAGTTGTGAATACGTTCATTGTCAGCGTCCTTACCGATATATGCGGTGATCCACGTATATCTCGAGGTCTGCTGTCCATAATGACAGATGGTCTCCATAGGGCATACTCAAAGGCAGTAAAGCACACTATCTTTTTGCTAGAGAACGAGCGAAGTGATAGTCTTATGTCACTTCATCAGTCATTCACAGATACCCTGCAGTCTCGGTAAGTTATGATCCCCAATGACCTTGTCGTGGAAGTGCTAAGAATGTCCAGGCCGGAAACAAAGATGCAAAAGCTCATCACCGACAAAACATTCCACGCTGGCTCTATGGGGAAGGTAGCTAAGGTAGATGATATCAAGGCCATATTGCCATTGTTGAGCAGCCAGGAGTATATGGTTCGACAGGTCCATGATATCTTGCAGTCATATTACCATGTCGCACAGTCCCGATTCATCGACAACGTCTGCATGCAATCTACAAACTACTATTTGCTCAATGGCCCGAATAGTCCCATGAAGCTTCTTTCGCCGACGTTCGTGTACCGGCTGTCCGATCAGGAATTGGAGGACATTGCCGGTGAGGATCCTGCCATTCACAGACAGCGGTTACGACTCTGCAAAGAAATCGAAGATCTTGAAACGGCCAGAAGGATTCTACTCTGACACGCTATCTTTATTTTCACACTTCAAAGCCATGGATAGGATACGTTATTGTTCCTTGGTGGGTGGCATTCTTACACGCATCTCTAATCTGTATATAACCATTATTACATACCGAAAGAATGCCTCTATTGTGCCCGAATTTGCTAGACCAACTGTCTCACATTCCTTGCAACTTGCAGTAGTGCATCCATGGCAGCTGTACTCCACGGAGCCATCTGCAAAAAGCCATGACATAGTGTCTCGTAGTGATGCCAGCTGACATGATTGCCAGCGTCCTCTAACTTGGAGGAAAGCTCGACACCAACGTCACGCAGGCAGTCGAAGCCACAGGTGTGAATACTCGCAGGCAGAAGATGCTTTAATTTAGGTATTAATTGTTGTCCCGGGGATATATACGGAGTCGACGGCGGCACTCCTGGTGGGTTGGAGTTGAGGAAGTTGGATACCTCGGGGTCCAGGATTGTTTTTCCTGATAATTTGGGTGTCATTATTAAAACTATACCTCAATATACAAAGGTTGGTATACGAGGAGTCATGGTAGTCCAGCCTTACTGCCGAGAAAGCTAATCTAGATCTTAACGTCATAATGAAGTGACAATCGAGTCCGATTAATCAACCCGATGTCCTAATCTACATTCATCATCTGGATCAAGTCATTGTCACCCTCTGAATAATAATCTGATATCACAATTGCATGGAGTTGACCTGTCGCGCCCGTTTTCTGGCCTGGGTATACAAAACCAGCAGCATTCCCACCCGATTCAACCTCTCGACAAAATACCTTAAACGACCATCAATACAGTCCCCTCAGATATTAAACTCCAAAATGCAATCCGTCCTCCATCCCATAATCGGCCCCAAGAAGGAAATCCACGACCTAACCGGTCGCGTCGCGCTGGTTACCGGCGGTGCACTGGGTATAGGGTTCGCTGCCTCCTAACCCTACCTATCCCGCCTCCATATCCGCATGACAGTCTCAGATACTAACCCAAGCAAATAAACCGGTCAGATATGAGATATCGCGCGCCTTCGCCCTAAACGGCGCGCGCGTGATAATGGTCAACTGCAAAGAAGAACAGGGCGAGGCCGCAATCGACAAGATTAAAGAGGAATCAGACCAAGTGGCGCAGATCGAGTGGGTGGAGTGCGACTTGGGGAATCTAAACCAGGTGAAGGATGTTTTTACGGGGATTTGTAAGAGAGAGGATAGGTTGGATCTTGTACGACTCCGTTCCCTTTATCTCGTTTAGTTTATCATGGGATGGGCTTGAAAGGGGGAGAAGGCCTGCTAATTATACCGTCCCGCAGCTCATCCTCTCCGCCGGCATAAATGCAAACAAATACGGCGAAACAGCCGACGGATACGAGCGGATCTTCCAAGTAAACTGGCTCGGCCAGTTCTACGTCGTGAACCTCCTCTACCCGCTCCTGCGCAAGACATCCCAGATGACAGATACACCCGCGCCCCGGATCGTCTTCGAAGGGTCCGAGGTGCATCGCGCGACGACATCAAGTACACAATTCGCCTCAAAGGAGGAAATTAATGACCCCAGTAAAGACCCGACGCAGCTGTACGCGCGCACGAAACTGGCGATCATACTTGGTGTCAAGTATGGGCTTTTGGACCGGGTAATTCGGCCGAATGGGGATCGGGTTTTTGCGCTGGTTGTACATCCTGGGGCAGTGCGTATAACTCATTCTCTTTCTACCGAGCCTTGAATGGTATTAATATGATATTAGGTCAACACGGCTATGCAGGAGCAATGGAAAGAAGCGTACCCCGGTCTCCTGGGTAAACTGCTAACGACTGCAATGACGGCCATCAGCCGCAGTCCGGAACAGGGGTCCTTCAGTGCGTTGTATGCGGCTACAAGTCCGGAGGTCGAGGAGAAGGGCTGGAATGGGTACTACTTCACGGACCCAGGACAGCCGGGCAAGGAAACCGCCCAGGCATCGGATTTAGGGCTGGGTTCAGCGTTGTGGGATCTCAGTCATAAGATGATTAAAGACAAGGTTGGGAATCGGGGAATGGTGAATTGGGATGTTAAGGTATAAACAGCTAATATAAAAGTAATATAAAGGTATTTGATAACAGTATCTGGGGAGTACAATTCCTTATGGTCCTTCAATGTTACAATCTACCATCTTCTAGCCTATCAACATACCAGGTACAAATATATACAGTACATCACTCTGGCCCAACCAGATCCTTATTCGGCCACTTCCTAAACAAATCCATCATCTGGTCAAAAGGCGCAGCGACCAGTCCAACGGCCGTCTCGAATGGCGGTTTACTGGGTAGATGAGGATGGGCTCTTGACGGGACAAAGATCTTCGTCCTCGAGAACCACTTGGCCAGATTCCGACTCTCGTGTGGGGAGAGCGTCTCCTCCAGAATCGCCAGGTCCTCCATTTCCTCAGCATGCATGTGCCTTCCCAGATCATCCATCAAGGTCATGAGCATTGGCTTGAAGTCTTTATTTGACGGGTCGAGTTGCTGGAATGCCTTGAGGCGGTTTTTAGTCTACATCGACCATACATCTCTGGTCAGCCTTTGTCCCGGATAGATGCGGAATAGGTATAGATTATAGGCATACCTCCTGGTTTTCCTGTCTCCCCTTCTTTGCAAGACGATCGCCTCCCTGGACGTGCTTCTCGAGTGCTGGGTACAGAACTAATTCCTCGCCGACGGTGTTGCGCGCGACTTCCCAGACAAACAGGTTCTGCCAGCGGATCTGCTCATCGCGGCAGTCTGACGCGACGATGCGCTGGTAGATGGCCTGGATCTGGAGGTGGTCTTGCTTGAGGGTGGCGCTGATGCTGGGCGTCATGGCTATGCTTCAGTACTATAGAGGGTCGTTGTTAGTATAGTATCTAGACTTGGAAGATGAGCGACAACCACTCCGACGGGGGTATTCTGAAAAGGTCATGAGGACCGCCGGTATATTTCTCATCCGCCAGTCTAGAGCGGTTCTTTCGGATATCCTCGACGTCATGGTGAAGGGGACAGAACCATGGTTCGCCCTGCCATCTACTTCCGATCTGGACCCATCCTAGTATAGGTTGCTTGTATACACGCGAACACCAACGATGCGTAGTCTATCTCGTATCCATGCCTTGATTCTTCAAACAGCGCACAGACAATGAAGGCTAAATCAAACCAATGGCATTCTTCCCATCTATTGCCTCTCCTTTATAGGTGGAACCTCGAACGCTGCCAATCTATTCTATACGCAGATCAACTCCACGTTTCACAAATTAGCCCCGAGCGAGTCAACAGCCCTGACTCCTGACTCGTGCAGCAATTTAAAGTGTAAGCAAGATTAATCTATCCAAAACCGGACCTGAGCTCGTCGTTTCTGCACGCTCGGTCTGTTCCTCATCCAGCAATGCTCTTCACCAGGTGGTCCTGGGCAGCGTCGCGCATTGATCATGCCAATAAAGCATTAATATAAATTCCGGTGCGTATAAAACACTCCCACCACCTACCTCGACAACCTCAAACAGTGCATCCAAGATCCTAACAACATGCAGCTCCCCCGAGCCCTCCTCCTCGCCTTCCTAGGCCTCACCACCTCAACCAGTGCCCTCCTCGCCTTCCCTGGCGCAGAAGGCTTCGGCGCCAACGCCGTCGGCGGTCGCGGCGGTGATGTCTACGTCGTCACCAACCTTGAGGACTCAGGCGAGGGATCCCTCCGCGACGCCGTATCCGCAACCGATCGCATCGTCGTCTTCGCTGTCGGCGGAGTCATCAACATCGACGATCGCCTTGTTGTCTCCAAGCGCGTGACAATCCTGGGCCAGACGGCGCCAGGCGACGGAATCACGGTTTATGGGAATGGCTGGTCGTTTTCGAATGCGGATGATGCGATTGTGCGGTATATCCGGATGTACGCCCCCTCCCACTCCTCTACCCATATCTCTTATAGTAGGTAGGCTGCAGGACTAATGTGTTAATAGTCGAATGGGCCGCGGCGGCGACTCCGGAAAAGACGGACTCACCATCGCCGAAGGCAAAAACATGATCTTCGACCATGTCTCCGTGTCCTGGGGCCGGGACGAGACGTTCTCGATCAGCGGGACGGCGGAGAATATCACGGTGCAGAACACAATTATCGCGCAGGGCCTGGAGACGCACTCGTGCGGGGGCCTAATGCAGACGGACGGCGGGGTGTCGCTGTTCCGGAACCTTTACATCGATAACAAGACGCGGAATCCGAAGGTGAAGGGGGTGAATGAGTTTACGAATAACGTGGTGTATAACTGGGGCGGCGGTGGGGGGTATATTGCGGGGGATTCGGATGGGGAGTCTCGTATGCTTGACTTCTTTTACTCTCTTTTATTTGTTTATTTTCACATAACTAACTGGTACTGTAGATGCCAACATCATCGGCAACTACTTCATCAGCGGGCCCTCGACCAGCGTGACGGCGTTTACGCGAGGAAATGCCAACTTCCACGGCTATGTCGAGAACAACTTCTACGACCCAGACCAGGATGGGACTCTGTCTGGGTCTGAGCTCGGCGCTTCATCTGATAGCTACGGGGGCATTGAGATCGTCGACACCAAGTACGACTACCCTGCTGTGGAGAATACCTTGACCCCCGATGAGACCGTCACCTATGTTACTGAGAGTATGTCTTGCCTTTCTTATCCCCATACAAAAAGAGCCCCGTTCACTAAGTACGTGTGATATAGACGTCGGCGCCTCTCTTGTCCGCGACGAAGTGGACACGAATCTCGTCGAGCAGGTCCTCTCGTATGGAACAGACGGCGCCTTGATCTCCGACGAGGACGACTTTGGTGGAGTTGGTGATTTGGACGGCGGCTCCACGCCGACTGATACCGATGGCGATGGTATCCCCGATGATGTGGAAGCCGATCTAGGGACTGATCCGAATGTGAAAGATTCTACGGAGATTGATAGCAGCACGGGCTACTCGTGGTTGGAGGTTTGGGCGAACTCGTTGGTTCCTGCTAGTTATGCGTCGCAGGCGAATGGTACCAGCACGGGGAAGTAGTCTGCTAGTATAGTGAAATCGTTGTATATATTATGTTGTTTGTATATATCGGTGGCTATGGCTTTTGTTATATTATTTTGCAGCTATTCGTACATATCGGTCCCCTTGCTTAAAAGCACCACATCCCTCCCAGGAGTATTCAAACACCAAGCAAGCAGAATTGAAAGTCATAGACCGGAGTATAACCCATACTTAATCCACCCTCACTATACCCAACTTTTCATTCTCGGTCTTGCTTCTCTGACTCCACTGCGGTGCCTCATCCTCTCCCGCTTCCTCCTGCGCATCCCCCTCGGCCTTAGTCCCATGAACCGTCCTGGGATCATGCTCGGCAGGAGAATAAATCGTCACAACCTCTAGCGGAACATCACCTGCATTCAAAAATTGATGCTGGGTTCCCGCGGGGACAATAACTACATCCCCCTCCTTGATCCTCTGCTCCTTCCCAGCCACAATCGCCTTGCCGGTGCCATGTGTGAAGAGCAGGATCTGGTCGACGGTGTGTTTCTAGTGCAGACGTTAGTATTTCACATAATGTACCTCGTTGATTCATGCTCCACATACCTCATCGCCTATTTCTCCATTCACAGGGATTTCCATTGCAACGAATTGCGAGTAGAGTCCTGTATGGACGACTTTGCGGAACACTCCAAACGAGCGGTTCGGGGATAGAATCCCCGGCAAGTAGACCATCTCATTCGGGGGCGGGTTGCTGACCATCCTGTATCCCTGAACTGGGTCTGATTTTGTTGAGTATAACTTGGCTGCGGAGCGAATCGGTTGTCGCGTTAATCTAATATTCGCGAGGACGTCGGGGCGGAGGTTTCTGGACAGCTTAAATAGTGAAAACCTATTCATCATCGATATAATTGATTTGCGGTATTTCGGCGTCTGGCCATGGTTCTTATGTTGCGATGACTGAGACTATCCGCCGTCATTGTGTGGCTCGGTGATGTCGGGTGTGACGTCGCCTTCCATCATGAGTAGGTGCATTCCACCAGAGAGATTAATCAGAACATGCGAGTAGACACTTTGCCGTATCGAACGTCCAGGCATGAAGCCGATCTTTGTAAGCCACTACTGTGAAATTAGTTAATCAGCCCAGATCTAGAAAGGCCGTATAGCATCAGCAGCCGATTCTCGACGTAGGCGGCTCTCCGATCTCGGACTGCAATATCCTAACATTAATGAAACAAGTAGTTAACTGGGCCATTCGACTCAGCCAGCAACGGATTTCTACTTCAGTCCAATCTGTCCAGGCTTGGGGGAATCCTGCTTAAAGTAGTTAGCCATATTCGGGATGGAGCTCAAACTGATTTGGCGCTGTTCTTCTCTCATCTTTAGCTGCTGGGCTATCGAGGTATCAGGGGCCCTAGCACAGCCATCAATGGAAGGATGGCCGAGCCTACAAAGAATACAACCCCTCCGCTGCCTAAATTGCTAAGAACTATGACCCCAAGTCTAGCGTCTTGTCTCAAGCCTACCTCTGCTTTGGCGCTCCTTCCTTATGCCGGTGTGCACATCGATAAAAGAGTGCTATACCGTATCAAGAGCGCCACCCATGCAACTTCAACTTCTTTATGCCACATTGTGTATAGGAAGGTGATCTTGAGACCAGAAGTGCCAGAAAAATCCGAAGGGGTGGGCCCAGTGGGGGGCCACGCGTGGAATGTTCGTCCATACCGGCGTCGCTTTCCTCAGCGCTGCAAGGAGAACTTCGGATCCCGCATTCTACTGCTGCCGACAGTTACCGATACCAGTATGCTACCTCAAACATCCCATTGGTCTGCATAATCCTCTCACAATGGCAATTCCAAGACTTTCCACAGTACAACGGAGCACGGTCATCCGAGGTGAGGGAGCTTTGGCTTGATCCTGAGCAAGGATATATCGGATCGACCAATAACCTCAACGCCACAAACATCTAGCGTAACAGCGTTACTTTCCGTATGGCCAGCGTCGCATCATTCCCGATGGCCCTTGTGAAGGATTGATTGCATCATATTGCAGACGGCGCTTTTGGGTGATTGTCGGACTACGGCGAAAGTAACACAAGAGGCAACGGGTGCGTATCCTCGGACTCACAACTTGGTATTGATTCTCATAGCTGGAGCATTGACCCCAGAGTGAGAGCGCAGACGCGGTGGGGCTCTGAATGCCAGGCTCAGAGGCTAGTACAGTTCATGGCGGCTGCCTATGGGGGTGGAGATCATCGCACAGCCGAGCGATTTCCGTCCAAGAACAGGAATCTGGCAGGTCGAGGTCCTGTTCAACTTCAGGCTGCTCCAAATCCGAGGGGCCATGCATGATTGGCGCTCTCCACCTCTTGCTGTTATATCGGATCCTCTCGTCAACGGAATGACGTCGGCCCACCTATGCGGCGTGGCGCCACCAATCATCCCAAGAGGCCGGGTGCGTCTTTAATTTCCTGATTAACCGAACTAGGGGATGGATCAGCCTGCCATTCCGATTTGCCCTTGTGGTGTTCTCGCCCGCGGTCGAGGTCGTTAACGGAGCTCGTATACCCTCCTGGGCACGACCCTAGCCGCCTCAATTTCCCGCCATGACTTCCTCTTATCTTGGATGGCTTGGGTCGAGAGGTGTGAGTCGTCGTGGATGCCTGTAGGTCGCTGGAACGAGAAGGGGTCAGCAACCAGCCGAAAGTCAATTAGGATGAGGCAAACGAAATAATTGGTCACCTTTCGGGGATGAACGTGAAGCTGTCGAGTAAGCATGGATAGGATGATGGCGAGGCAAAGGGGAAACAAGGGACGAGGGAGAGGGGAAGAAGAGCATGGAAACTGGGAAGAGGAGAGGGGGTGCGGGCCAAGGAGGGCGGTTCAGGTTCATTTCCAGGCACGCCGGCAACAATGACCTCAGCTTCTTCAGCTCCTCGCCATCCGAAAACAAATCCTCACTTTCCATCAACACTCTTCCTCTCTGTATCTGCTGGACTTTCTATCAGAGTCTCGACCGTCCCAGAACCACGAACACTCCACGATGCAGCTGTCAATCCCCCGGGTCTTCTCCAGATTTTTCAGTCTCCTCCCCCCCTCCCCCGCGCTGTCTCGCCGATCCGGTGGTCCACAGTGGGTGTGAAGCACTGGCAGGGAAAGCACACACCATCAGGCGAGGTGGATTCGCGCCATCCAACGATGTGCCTCAGGCTCAGGACCCAGCGGCACTGCCTACTGCAATCGTTTAATGTCGCCCATGCAGGCTCCACTTCCAATCCGACCCGAGGATCAAAACAAGTCGCATTCAACTCATTCCTCGCAGTCTTAGCTCAATGCATCGCCCGTTTCAGAAGGATTGGCGAAGGTCCGGGGGTGACTGGATGGCGAGCCTGGCGAGGACATGGCCTGGATGGGCGATATAAAGGCCGCAGCAACGTCCGCAAATCCAGCTAGCATGACTCTCCTCCGCGTTCTCCTCTTGTCTTTCAGATTACATTTTTCGCTATCTCAGAAACCTCCGTGACTTCATCTGTACCTTCAACATGATTTCGAAGATAGATCCCGCTGTTGAGTCCAACTCTAACGTCCCTGTGGCCCAGTTCCTTCCTCAAATCTATAAGGACTCTCTTGACGAGAAGGTCATCATCATTGTTGGTAGGTACCTGAAGGTTCCATCTCTACAACGCTACTAAACAGGCTTTAGGTGGGGCCAATGGCATTGGTGCAAGCCTTGTCCAGCTGTGCTGCTCAAATGGAGCTTATGTGATAATCGGAGATGTCGATGACTCCCGCGGAGAGCGGATGGCCAGCAAGTGCGTTGAGAACTGGCCTGTCTACTGGGACCCTTCTCAGCCTCCAAAGCCACCACGTTCTGTCTTCCAGAAGACAGACGTGACAGACTACCAGGCTGTCCTGGACCTCTTCGAAAACACTTTCAAGAAATACAAGCGTATCGACCACGTCGTCGTCACTGCTGGCAATACTGAGACCGACGAGACATGGTTCGATCACACCCTGAACCTCACCCAAATCCGCAAGGTAAGACATCTACCAAATGGCGAAGGCTTTAGTACTAATGGTCATCCAGGCTCCATCAAGCAAAGACATCGATGTGAACCTAGTCGGAACTCTCTATGTCACCCGCATCGCCAGCGTTTACCTCCGCCACAACCGCGGCCCCGGCGTTGACCGCTCCATTCTTCTCTTCTCCTGCGCCGCCGGCTTCAAGGAGACCCCTGTTGTGTCCGTCTACCAAGCCGCCAAGCACGGTGTCCAAGGACTTATGCGCTCTCTCCGCTCCAACCTCAATTCGCCATACAGGCACAGCATCCGTATTAACACTATCTGCCCTTGGGTTACCCAAACCAACAACAACTTCCCCAAGACCGTGGCGGAGCGCTGGACAGAGGAAGGCCTACCCATCAGTCTTCCCGAGGATGTGGCCAAGGTTTCCGCCGGCGTTCTATGCGATGACTCCCTCCACGGCACCTCCATGTACGTCGCGGGCACCCGCGCCTGGGAAATCGAAAACAACATCGACCGTCTAGAATCCCAGTGGCTCGGCGAAGAGCCTTCCCAGATCCTCGCCCAGGGGCAAAGCGTTCTAAAGGAGGTGTTTGCTGCGTGACGCGTAGGCTGGCCTACATGATGTAATAGCTGCACTGTTTGATATTTCATTGATACCCACCCTCATTATTACATTCTCTGCCAGCAAGTTATTATTACACGATAAATTTGAAGACCTGCTATGATGATTAGTAGATTGGATACAGGATGAATGCTAGCTAGAACTGCCGGTATACAGGTCTTGATGATGATGATGACGTTATGTTGCTTACTATTATGCAATACAATCAAATTAGTTATATATCTTCCTAAACTCATTCCCTACTTCAGAGTCAGTCGATCCCACCATGTAAGCCCAGGCGTCCAACCCAATACTGTAGGATGAATGTTCCGCTTGCCGCCACCACCCCCGTTGAGCTATCTGTAACCACTTCGTCCAAATTATTTGTTATCAACAGTCTCCTGTGGCATCATCCCACCATCGGCATCGTGCCACCCGACTCGGAAGGGAAGGGCTCAGCGATCACTTCCACCGAAACATTTAACAGGGATTTGACCGAATTCACATGAATGAGAGAATATTGTCCATCGGCATCTTTAAACTTTATATTGTATACCAACTGCCAATCGTAGGGCTTTCGCCACCTGGGCCATGTGAATGATTCACGCTGTGGATTTTAACTCTACAGGATGAAGGTTTACAATTTACAAATAAGTATAGCCGAACCCAAAATAATAGCTATTTCCCAGAATTAGGCATATGGTCTAGCCGGACAAAAAGCATTGCATTTTCACGCCAGCTGTCCAAAGTAGCCCCTGCCTCTAGCGGCCCTCGGTCGACACTCAACCAACATGGAGGGCGACTCGAGGAAATTAGGAACCTCCAAGTTCACATCCTGGTCTCTATTCTGGAGTAAATGAATCTAAAAATGCAAATGCGATTTAGTAAGGATATCAAACTAAGGAATCATTGCTAAAATGTTCTGCCAGGGTATAAGGCCAACTCACATCGTCAAACTCCCGCAACAGCACAACAACCGCCTTCTTCGCCTGTAACCAAGCAGCCTCTAACCTAGGGCAATGGGGCGTACAAGCCGTAAACGGTAAAAGGGATTCTTCCATAAAAGCGCGCTGTCGCCGATCCACAGCAAGCCAGCGCTCAGGGCGGAATGTAGCCGGGTCGTTTCCATATATAAACTTTTTCGCTAAGATAAGGCACGGGTGCCATATCGCCGTAGTTCCTTGGGGTATCCGTGTGGACGGTAGCGGTATATCGCGAGGTCCGGTTTTGATTCGCATACCGGTAGGGTGGTTTTGGAGTAGGATCAGTCTCATTGTCTCCTTAAAAACGGCGTCTAGGTAAAAGGCTCCTGTCATGTCTCCCGAGTGGGGAACGGTTGTTCGGTCCCAGAACCGCGGCATATTGTCTATTTCGTTCTGCAGTCTGCGGAGGACTCTTGGTCGACTCAGGAGAAACGTGAATACGGAGACGAGGGTCGCTGTTATGGTTTCAACACTGGCCGTTATGACGGACGATTCATCGGGACGGCCAGCGTCTTTGTAGACGCCGCGAGGAAAGACAGGATAATGCCCGTATGCTGGTGCCGATACGTCGCTCGAGAGACCATAGCAGGAGAATCGATCTCTCTTGAGAATGTAAACAGGACCTCGTAATAAAATTTCTTCTACTGTCGTGAAAAATGAAGAACTAGGTTGAGTCTGGCTCCTGTTATTAGGTTCAGCAAGGTATGCACCACTGGAGAACCAGGCCCTCAGTTCATCTGCCAACAGACGCAGTGACATGCTCAGGTCGATAATTCGATGTCGCCGGATTGTCCGAACAGTGTCCCGCATGGCTTCTGCGACGGCGTCCTCTTGTCCGAGTGGTTCCTGTTGATCAGGCGGTCGATCCCCCTGGTTATTCCGGCTCAACTGGATTGCAGTCAGTTATATGCCCACCCACACAAAAAAAAGTACGAGCGAACCTCATCTAGAACCCGTGCACGATATATGCTTGCAATATCGCGAGCATCGCTCAAGCTAATAATGTTCGGTCCCAAGCGTACGGCTTTCCCATACTTCCGATGCAATTGGGCTAGGCGTCGACCGTAGCCTGAGGACCGCTGCACACTCACCCACCAAAGATCCGAAAACGCGGTAAACACGGGTCCTGGAATGTACCTCACGCGACGATAGTTATAAAGAAGATGAAATAGACTTGCGACCACTAAAGCTAGCGCGGCCGCGATTACGCACGCGACCATGGCCGAGAGTATCCGGGGATAGCACAGTGAAGCATTATCGTGTGGACTGGTGGCGGGGATTTCATAGCTGGGCTACAGTAACAGTAAGAGTAATCAAATCTGGTTCACTCAAAAGTCCAGTGGCATGATTTCAATCTGCATTTTGATCGGAAGGAAGAACGCGACAGTTGGCGGCAGGCAGCTAGTTATATTCAAGGATGATGCCGGCCGTGAGATCCCGAAGTCGGGGACCCGGGGCGTCCCGAGATTAATCTACTTCAAATCGAGAAATTGGTGCCATCCAAGCCTTCAAGGTACTTCACTTCACTCTTGATTGTTGTCCATTTCTGATGGCTCAATCGAATGCCAACTTGAGTCACGTCACCGCTACTATATGCGTGCGCAGCTGCCTTCCACGCCCGGATATGTCACCCACCCACTACCACCTATGTTCGGGCAGCATTCTCTGCTGATCGGCCAGCTCATATGCATGGTGCCTTTCCGATGAACCTGTTGAAATCCAGGCTTTCTGCGGAAGAATACGCCCGTTCATATATGCTGTTAGCGATTCCAGAGTTGCGTTTAATGGTGCCAATCCGCTCGGTATTTTTATAAACCAGCTCAAGCGCGAGGATAGACAGTCCAAAAAGGGCCCAGACCTAGACCCGAGGTGACGACGTAAAGTGCCCCGCGATTGTTACCGTATGGGTCCCAGCCGCCATGACCACCATCTCCTGGCCCTACCATCCAAGTAGGCTATCCCGGATAATGGCGCCTTCAAAGGCACCAATTCTCGCATAAGACACCTTTCACATACCCGATTCGTTGAAGAGGGTCTTGAGAGCCAAAGGTTGATTCGCAGATCCATATCATCGGACTTGGGTAGTGCCTTGCCAACAGTCGTTATCGTTATACAGCTCAGTGAGGGCTAGCTGGTTCCTGTGAGGCGCTCGACATCTGGGAATACAGCTTGATGCCATCGTAACAGCCAAGAAACAAGCCGCTTCCCAGCATGGCTGCGACACAAGTCAAAGAGGCGCCTCGAAACAGACCTCGAACTCCCTCCGCGACAAGAATGCCGCGCGCAACGGCAATCGGCCCTTGAGGTGACGTTGCAGTTGATTTCGGGCCACTAAGTTCCGGGCTAATTGGTATTATCTTTGGTGGTAATGAGCTCTGGCTAGCTCGGCTTCCTGCGGCGAGTCGCATTCGCGTCTTTACCACATCAATCGGCACCAAACACAGCGAAACAGCAGCACCCGCCACTCCTGCAGAGAACAGACTCACTCTGACTTGTTCCGGGATGGTCGGAGGGTTTCTAAACCTCTCTAGCCAGGAGGCCTTGGAGTATTCATACAGGCAAAATGTCATGGTAGTACCGGGGAGATGACTAGCGGCAAGAACTGTGTACCCCGTCCACAGCTTCCGAGGACGGCTCATAAGCTCGCGAAGCATGGTCAGAACAGGATACTTATGCCCCCCTGACCCGTGAGACTTGGAAACTTGTGCGTTCTGCTTCAGCACTTCTGCAGGATTGAGAATGGCACAGGACGCAAGCTCGGCAGCTGCACTGCTGATTGCATAGGCCGCTGCTGCGGGCATCTTTTCGGAGCTTGTCTCTTCACTGCCACTTAAAAGGGCAGATTTTGCAGTCTCATATATGTAAAAGAATATGACTGATGACGGTATAGCTGTGACCATCGTAGGGCCAATGCCCTGGTACAGGCCGCGGAACATGGTTGGTCGAAACCCGCCGTTGGCATTTTTATATTTCATCAAATAGCCAGGGGACTGGATACGCGTGATAAGCGTATCAAAGGGGTGGATGATGAATTCCACAGCCATGGCAGAAGCTCCTGCAGACTTCGCACTCAATCAGCTATTTCCAAATAAACGGTCACCACAGGCCTTACATACGACCGGGATTGATACAGTCGAGCTCCAAGGCATGACGATATATATCGTTAGCTGCGCGTTGATAACACTGTTGGAAAATAGCTAGAACATAAATTTGGTGGAAGACAAACTAGTCAATACCATCGTAACCTTAATATCGGAAACAAAAGCAAGGGGTTGGGTGCATCGGAGTCCGCGGCTTCCACCTGACTCATATAGTATTCCCGAGGCCCGTCGAATTACTTCAGGTAGCCCCGATTTGAGTAACGAAGAGCCAAAGAAAATAATACGTAGGTGTAGGTAGTCCTGTTGAAACTTGAGCCTCAGGATGTTGGAAAGTTTGAACCACCATACTTAACATGGCAAATGGTGTGATCTGCCCAGGGTCTGACCGGTTCGCTGCCAACCATAATTGCACATGGTAACCTTCAAAGTTACAAGTCAGCAAAGAGGCTTGTCTTGCACTCGTTTTACATCTTTTTGATCCAATCCATCCATCTGGAGTGTTGAATGCTCTGTATTATGTATAGTCAAGTTAACAACAATTCACCACAGGCTGACCTAATCACAATCACATGCTTGCAACAGAAATGCCAAGAGAAAAATGAATGTTCTCTTTTTGCGCTCGCGATGTCGGAGAAACTCCCCAGTCTTCTATGAATAATGCAAGCTGCATTCTCACAAAACTATGCAGGTAGCTGACCTGTCATCATGCCACTTTCATTCTCGTGTCTCCGCTGATTCGTGGGCTGCAGGCCTCGTGTCTCTGTGTCTCCGCGTTCGCCCTGAGAAACAGAAAGTGAGAATGCTCTGACATTTCCCTACCCCGCCTAGGTACAGCAAGCGTTACCAGTCACATTGATTCTGGCAGCCTGTTTGGAGCCAGCTCTCCCCTCTTTTTTCCCCCTGTCTGTAGGCCGATCATTTCCTTGACCCAACTTCACCTCGTTGTTTCCTATAACGCAATCATGGGCAAACCTCCAGCGGCTATATTCATCGCTCGGTATGCAATACAATCTCTCACCTTATGGCTCTGGTCAACGCTGATTAACTGTTCAAAATAGGCACGGTGCGCGTCTGGATGCTGCCAACAAAGACTGGCACTTGACTTCTTCAACGCCCTATGACCCACCTTTATCGTATGGAGGCTGGCTCCAGTCGCGCGCTCTTGGGTCACGAATCATCAACGAGGTGCGTTCGTTGGAGGACCAACTAGACGGATCGGCGCACGATGCGCAAGACTCGCACCTCCAAGCTCATCGTCCTCGAGAGCGAAAACAGAAGCCGAGAGTCATCATCCATACCTCCCCTTTCCTGCGCTGTGTGCAAACGGCCATCGCTATTAGCTCTGGTATCAACCAAAACTATACTGATCTAGAATCTCTACATGGGTCACGACTCCCAACGTCACCCAGTTCAAACAGCAATCCTGCTGTACCCGAGTCATTAGCCAGCGCCGGATCAGCGACTCACCCTAAAAATAACCCTCGGTCCCTTCTACGCGTTGATGCCTGTCTTGGAGAATGGCTGAACCCTGAGTACTTCGAGAGCATTATTCCTCCTCCCAAGTCAGAGAGAATGGTTGCGGCCGCAAAGACAGAACTCTTGCGCCGTGATGACAGCATCATCCCAGCGGCCGACAAACACGCTACTCCAACCGTGCGCCATTTCCCTGGCGGCCGGAGCAGTCCGAATCCCAGCCAGGAAGAAGAAGAACCCAAAAATGAAACCGAGTCGACGCCCACTCCCACCAACCCGGGACAAAGGAATCGTGCTGGTAGTTACGATTCTCTGAAGGCAATACACACCCCATGGGGCCGACGAATGTTGAAGGTCAACACAGATATTCCCGCCGTTCCTGACGCGGCATACTCACCACCTATCCCAAGTTACGCGATCTCGCCCTCGAATCCTATTCCAGACGGTTACGTAACACATGCGCGTGATGCTTGTGTCCTGGTTGACTATCAGTGGGATAGCATGCGTGAACCGCAGAATTGGGGCAGTGGAGGTGAATATGGCGATGAATGGAGTACCATGCTTACGCGCTTTAGCAACAGTATTGAGCGGATGATCTCGTGGTACGAAAACGATGATGCTTCGACAGCACCTCTTCATCGCCGGACCCGCTCGCAGTTACAGTTCTTAGGACAGGATGAAGTGGAGGATTCTGCGGGCGACACCATTTTAATAATCGTGACTCACGGAGCCGGTTGCAATGCGCTGATAGGTGCGCTATCGGGACAGCCAACGCTGGTAAACGTCGCCACAGCTTCTCTCACACTCGCTGTTCGTAAGGACTGTGTGAGAGATACATCATCGACCTACGGGCGAGCAAAGGTATATGACTCGCGCAGTAAAATGTCCGGGCCGGAAGATTACAACCTAGTCGAGGTCGCATCAACAGATCATTTGCGACCCGGAACAAGTCCGAGTGCCTCGATCCGCTCTCCCATCACGAGCAGTACACCACCTCCCTCCATTCCTTCATACCGACATCGTTCGACAATCTCCTCAGGCCCCATTCTACTGAGCCCGTCTCTAAAGCCCGGTATGGGCTTGCACTCCTGGACAACACCTCGGGCCTCTTCGGGGCTCTGGAGCTCTGTTTCAGGCGATCGCGATACGGCCGACGATCTGGTTCCCAATTTTGGAAGTCCTGTCTCTCCACCCCCGTCATCACTTTCAGGGATGGACGGCCTCAGCTTGAACCCTGGGCCGACTTCCGGGGAGTCAACACCGTCAGGACCACTACCGCAGCGAACACCGTCCCAGCGCGGTCTCTGGCGAAGTGCACCGCTTAACAAAGAGCGGTCCGCTCATTCAAATCGGCGTTGGACAGTAGCTGAGAGACCACTATGAATTTGTCTTATGGACACCACTCCCTGTTGTTATTATTGCATACCTCACACCAGCCCAGTTAGGCTTTAGGTGCCTCACGACATTTACGTATAATGACTGAAACGATTTGGCATTTCAGGGCAGTCTAGTTGACAGACTGGGTCTTTGAGTTATCACTCGCTTATATCCTCTCAATTCACGCTGTACAAAAACGCCTCCCAATAGGAATATTTGCATCTATAATAACCTTCTTCCACTAAAGTAGCCTGGTCGATCCTCCGCAATACGTAATTGCTGATTGGCGGGGCACGCCTCGGTGCCTGAGTGCCTGACAGCAATTGTCCCGCAGCTCCCGCGTGCTCACTGTGTCCAAGACTCCAAACAATGTTTCCTTCTATCCACCCACCCCCCTCCTTAGTCTTCTCCTCTCATTGCTGCGTAGCCAGGAGCACTCTGCCCTTTTTTGCATATATACGCGCCCAGCATGGCTTCCATTGAAACCGATGGTTCATCCGTGACCTATTCTTCTGAAAGAACCGGCGTCCCCGACCTCCGCCTTATCCACTACAATGACGTCTATCATGTTGAGTATGTCATTCCTTCATACCCGTTGTTTCCTATGCCTTTCCGAATGGGACTAATTGATGCTTGAAGACCAGGTTCTGCCGAGCCAGTAGGCGGCGCCCCGCGCTTCCAGACCATCATAAACCACTACCGATCGCATTCCAGCTTCGACGGCCAACCCACACCCCTCACCTTCTTCTCCGGCGATGCATTCAATCCCAGTCTCGAGAGTACCGTTACAAAAGGCAGGCATATGGTTCCCTTCCTCAATAAAGCAGGAACAGATGTAGCTTGCATGGGCGTGAGTGGATCCCGGTGCCCATCGATCGTTGTGGAATCGTGTCAACGTGATTGTCTAACTCTTGGTAGAATCATGATCTTGATTTCGGCGTTGCGCAATTCCGCCATTTACGCGACCAGTGCCAATTCCCTTGGCTGTTGGCCAATGTCTTAGATCCAGCACTGGGCGAGGGTGTGCCGATTGCAAATTGCGAGAAGACATGCATGCTGACATCCTCCAATGGGATCAAAGTGGGAGTAATCGGTCTGGGGGAACGCGAATGGTGCGCCGTACATGTCTTATATTATGCGGATATGGAACTAATCTTTTCGTTTCTACAGGCTAGGAACGATCAATTCCCTTCCTCCTGATCTTGTCTATCGATCCGCTTCAAAGACCGCGATCGAGCTAGTCCCGGGTTTACGAGAGCAAGGAGCAGAAATAATTATTGCTGTTACGCACCAACGAGAGCCAAATGACCATAAGCTAGCAGAGAACATCCCCCATGGGATGATAGATATTATCTTAGGGGGTCATGACCATTTCTACGGCCATGCATTCCTGAATGGCGTTCACGTATTACGATCAGGTACCGACTTCAAGCAGCTGAGCTATATCGAGGCCTTCCGGAAAGCAGGCGGCTCAGGCTGGGACTTTAATATCATTCGACGGGACATGAACCGATCGATGCCCGAGGACCCATCAAGTATAGCTCTAGTCGCTAAGCTTACAAGTAGCCTAAAGGCTAAGTTAGATAAGCCCGTTGGATACACCGTCCGCCCCCTTGATGGACGATTCTCTACCGTACGCCGCCGAGAGTCCAACTTGGGCAACTTTGCCTGCGATCTGATGCGCTTCTATTATCGCGCTGACTGTGCGTTAATGGCAGGAGGTACTATTCGTGGTGACCAAATATACCCTCCTGGGGTACTCCGTCTCCGCGATGTTTTGAACTGTTTTCCTTTCGAAGATCCTGTCGTTTTACTACGCCTGAAGGGAAAGGCCCTTTTTGATGCGCTGGAAAACGGCGTAAGCCAACTTCCAGCCCTGGAAGGCCGCTTCACACAGGTTTCCAATATCAGCTTTAGTTTCAACCCATCCGCGCCTACCGGCTCTCGCATCAACTGGGCCAAGGTAGGCGGGAAACCGATTGATTTTGAACAGAGCTATACACTAGCTACCAGAGGCTACATGGCACGCGGGAAAGACGGCTTCGACTCCCTTCTCGTTCAATCCGAAGGCGGCGAGGTAGAAGAGCTCGTCGACGAAGAAAGCGGAACTCTCATCAGCACATTAATACGACAATATTTCCTAAGTCTAAAGGTCCTAGGTAAATGGCAACGCCTGGGAAAGAGCATGACCCGGCATTGGGCAGACGTGCAGAAGAATATGCAAGACAGTGGCTTCCTAAAACCACCGTCCGCCCTTCCATCGCCAATCGCAGACAAGGTTCCCAGCCACTCACTACGCCCGCCCATGCAACGCAAACAGCACTACTACTACGGCCGCTTCGCCGAAAGCGAAGAAGCAAAAGGGCCGGCGATAGACGATTCAATGGACTCGGATTCCGACGAAGATCCGGACATCCTTATCTCTCCGCGGCCCATCACCAACTATGTCACCCTTCCCGCGCGATCAGCGGAAGACGAGGAGTACCGACTACGGCTGGCTCGCTGGGCGACGCGCCGGTGGTTGCGCAAGGTAGGGATCAGCTCGACTATGGACCAGGAGAATCAGGACGATACATTTACACCGACTTGGACGCCAGGAATTTCGCCCCGGCTGGAGGGCAGGATTGTCATTGAAGAGAAGGCGTGAGCATATTCAAGGCTAGAGATAATTTACGACTATACGATACGAGATCTACTTATTGGCTACCACTTGGTAGATGTTCTGGCCATGCGTGACATGACGGTCTAAATGAGGTGCTATTGGTAAAAAGGATGGATATCATTATCGTAGAGATTTCGTCTATATACATTTATTTAGATTTTCGGGTATCCGAATCAAGAAATCGATTCATCTGAGGAGCAATTCTGCCACTTCCTGATTTGTAGAAGTTGGGTATTGACGGGGAAAATTGAATCTGATTGTAGATTGATTACTGAACACCAACAGGTTTGGCACCAGAGAGGTTCACCACTCTTCCCCCGGCAGCTAAAGCGGCAGCACCACCAATAGCCATAGTCGGAGGGGGTTGAACCCAGCCCGGGACACCCGTGTCCTCCGATTCACGAGCATATATGGTTTGCCATACATTGGGGAACCCCGTGGGCAAAGCACCACGCAGTCGCGCACCGGGGATAGCGAATCGCGGATTCCGATGCGTGAGGTACCCACGCATAAGACCCTGAGTCAGGAGGGAGGCGAGTATGGATTCAATTTCACGCAACAGTGTAGATGGTTTGTCGGATTCTTCGTCGAATCCTTCCGCGTATGGGTCCAGTTCGTATTGGCTGTAGTCTGAGTCTGGGGCCCCGTCGACCAGGGTTCTGGATGGATTCGATTGCCACTCCCCTTTGGCGTCGAAGGAGCCCTCGGGGCAAAGGTAGTCAGAGTATTTGGATAGGAGGGACGGATCGGGACCATTTCCGTTCGTGACAGGGTCGTTAAGGGAAACGAAGTCCTGGTCCGGGGCTACTGACACGATCTGTGACCCGTAGGAGCTCTTGTTCGCTGGCTTTTGTAGGTTGTTTGCGAATGGGGATGTTGTTGGCATCGTGGATGATGAAGGGTGTTGGGATTGTAGCCATCGTACGGCAGCTTCAAGTTTGTTGAGGTACAGGAATGGAGGTGGCCCTTTCTGGGTTTGACCCTGAGGCTCTCCATGAAAGCCACCGTGTATGAAGACCTTCCGTGCAAGAGAGCGCCATACGAGGATTTCACATCGGTTGCGCAATGGGAGCAGGATGCCTTTTCGGGCAAACCATTCAGTGGCTGGTGAATTCATACTAAGGTGGTCTCTGAAGGCAATGTAATCTCCGCAGGCAATAAGTTGGCAAAGCGGGATAAACTTGTCAGCTAACCCCTGTGCTTCGGGTCGCTGTAGTAGGTTTAGGGATGGAAAGCGGCCCATTACAATATTGCACGAGATGAGGTATGTGAGAATGAGTCGTTTCTGGTTTATGGCTTGATGGTGACATTGGTCGTAAGCGGATTGCAACGCAATCTGGGCCGGAAAAAACAGGTTGTTCGAGAACAAGTAGCGTCCAAGGTAATAGAGGTAGGTGACTCTCTGGCCGGCGGGAAAGTATTTCAGTGGCGGGGATTGAGCAGTGATGCTTGCAAACATCTGCTCTGCGTTTCGAAGCTTGCCACACTAGAAATCAGTGTCAGTGGCCGTTCACCAAACAAATGCATCGAGGATTGTCGCACCTGAAAAAGAAGCTTGAGGCACAAGTTAGCCATCAGATAGATCCCAACCCGCTTTCCCTCGGGCTTCCCGTGGACTCCA
Source organism: Aspergillus jensenii (assembly GCA_021437015.1). Classification (NCBI taxonomy): domain Eukaryota; kingdom Fungi; phylum Ascomycota; class Eurotiomycetes; order Eurotiales; family Aspergillaceae; genus Aspergillus; species Aspergillus jensenii. The sequence continues at coordinate 565,086 of JAJAED010000017.1, read as the reverse complement.
GGTGTGCCGCTGCGGTCAGTCAGGCATTTAATGAAGGCCTCTCGAACCACATTCGCGGACTTCTCCACTAATGTGACCTTCTCGGTGCTCTCATCCTGATCTGCACCACCCTCTAGTCTCAACAAGTGTGCAACCAGTTCAGGTCGGCGATCTAGTCCCATGGCCAGCTTTGCCAGAACTTTGGAGAGGTAAAGTACGGTGGGCAAGACAACGATACCGAATTGGCTGTCACCAAGTGCCATGACGCATTGGCTGAGATAGAGCAAAGCAGTCAGTATACAAGGCAGTGAGTAACAGTTGAGGTATCAAACTCACTTTAAGAGCCCTTTTAACACATCATATGTCTCAAGCAAATTCTCGACATTCACGTCGCGCAGGAAGGAGAAGTACAGCTTCATGAATGTTGGGAAAGCAGTCCATGAGCTCCCTCCTTTAGATTTGGGCACCAATCCTTCGCAGCGCCGTAACAGATCCGCTTCTTTTTGTGATCCATTGGGGTATCTGTGTTGCAGTTCAACCACCATCCGTCCGTACACGTCGGGCAGCGGCGGTTCGATCTGCAAAAAGTCTTGGAGTTTGGCGCCATCCCGGTCTCTAACTATCTCGGCCAGTGATGTGATAAACCGGTCAAGGACAGGAGTGCCTTGGAACGCCATCGTATCGTCCGTAGGAGGCGGGTCGTGGGGTGAAAGGAGGGCCTGGTGACCAGGGTGATGCCGTTGTCATAGGAGCTCGAATCTCGCGCTGGGAGCGTAGAAGGCGAAATTATCGGAGGTCGCGCATGTTCAAAAGGGGTGGTTTCGAATTTTCCCGCGCGTCGCGAAATAGATCTAGATTTCGAGGACGACACAATTGTCGCGTGGGAAACTCGTGGTGAGGAGCTCAAAGGTGCCAGGATCAACTTTCAAGCTCTCACCTCGCGAGAACTCCGCATGAGGGGCGCTAGTCCGGATCGGGATTATACAAAAAGGCGCCCGCCCGCCCGCGGATCCACAATGCATAAAGAACTTGGAACCATCTGTGTTCTCGACCAAGCATGTGAATTCAAGGTACTCAATATTATTTGTGGCCAAAAGCTCGTATTCTGGTCGCCTGGGAAGATTAGGATTCTCGATTCACTTATCCCCCTAGTATTTGAACATCTTGTTTGAGAATCTTGATGTGGTGCACGGAATATATATGTAGCATAACAGCTCATATTGAGCTTCAGTTTCAACAAGAATCAGTTTCCAATGCAAGGATAGACGTTACAATTACGTCTAGGAAAAGAGGAATCAGGACATATCCTAATCATGGTTTCCGATAGCGCAAGCACGTTGCACATGGTGTAGTTAACGTAATTGTGTCGGCTGGGCTGATCCACTCATACGTCATAATAAAACAGCAACACCACCTCTCCAGAGCCTGGATCCTGTTCCCAGCACTTTTTAAGTAGAGAGGTTTTCCGTCAATTTCCCCCGGGGTTTCCTAAGCAAATTCTTCGATCCAAACTTGCTCCTGCATAGCGACGCATTTTCCCTACGCCTCGCTGGGACTTCCACTCCCCACGTTACCCATTTGCTCCCTATACTTCAATTATCACATGTGAAACCATCATGCCCAACACGAGCAGCTCCCAGTCTTCTCTCTCAACCTTCATTAGCAATCCCTTTCTTCAGACTTACACCTTTCTCTACCTGCTTCTCCAACACCTCCTCAATTGGGTCTTTGCTCCAAGTCCCCCGCCGTCAAGCCCAATTGTCAATGATTTTCCTAGAAAGAGAGTCGCAGTAATTGGTACCGGCTTGACAGGAGTGTCTGCAGCTGCGCACTGTGTCGGCCATGGCTTCGACGTTCAGCTGTTTGAAGGCAAACCAAAAGATAAAGGTCTAGGCGGTATCTGGAGTGTGAGTTTATCTTGATCTTTGCAATTGAGCATTTACTGATGGTAGATAGCGAGTCAATTCGACTTCGTCGCTTCAGATTCACAGCATAATGTACCGCTTCCACCCATCAGTGCACTACGATACTGCTTATCCCACCCAAGAAGAGGTCCGCGATCAGATCATTGATGTATGGAAGCGGTATAAGCTTGAGGATCGTACCGTTTTCGACACTCCCGTCCAGTCCGTCAAACAGACCAGGACCGGCAAATGGATAATTAACAATGACGAAGACCAATGGGGCCGGTTTGACGGTGTCGTTGCCTCTGTTGGAGTCTGCGGTGATCCGAAAATGCCTACTCTGCCCGACCAAAAAGACTTCGGAGGCGCAATCTACCATTCGTCGGAGCTGGACGGCAAAGACGTCAAGGGCAAGAAGATACTCATTGTTGGTGGCGGAGCAAGTGCTATTGAGGCTCTGGAGTTTGCTGTTAAGTCTGGCGCTTCTGAGATCGATGTTCTATCACGTTCCGACAAATGGATCATTCCACGAAACGTTTGGGTTCAGTCTCTTTTGGCAATGAACATTTTCGGCCAGGAGACGTTCTTATCCTGGATCCCAGAAAGCCTCCTGCATAAGTTCTTCTATCGCGATCTCCAAGACATTGCTCCCTCTAGTGGTCTTTTCACACAGACGCCGATGGCAAACAGTGAACTCTTCGATCAGATCCGCGAGGGCAAGGCTCGGTGGCTTCGCGGTGATATTGTGTCTGTCAAGGAAGATGGCATCTTGTTCAACTTCAGGACCAAGGGGGTTCCCCAAGGCGGCCCTGGGCGCGAATCCGTTGTCCCAGGCGAAGTTATTATCATGGCAACCGGTTTCAAGCGCCCTTCGCTTTCTTTCCTTCCTGAAGATGCCTTCGAGGATCCATATGGCCCACCTAGCTGGTATCTGCAAGTATTCCCTCCGATGTACCCCACCATCTGCGCCAACAACAGCACCTATGTCAACGCAATCGGCACTGTTGGAAATATGCACATTGGCATCTATACACGGTTTTTACTCATGTTCCTCGTTGACCCGTTGTCGCGCCCTACTGAAGGGCGCATGAAGACCTGGATTGACTTCACCCGCTTTATGAAGCGCCTCTCTCCTGTCGGTGCCTTCGACTTCTTCACCTACACTGAGCTGATCTACTGGTTTGTGTTTGTCATTCTTGTCAACCCCTTCCGATGGAAGTGGGCACCTTTCGTTTTGTTTGGTATTGGTAGAGGTCTACCAGCCCAGGTGGTGAAGCAGGAAGAAGCGTTCCGCATTACTTTGAGGAAGCAGCGCTCTACCTAAACTGCTTAGGTTTATGAAATCAGAGCAGTCTTTAATGATTGTCCGCTGAGCTCCAGACAATGACGAGTTTGTTCAACGACATTCTGACAGATCTGCTATGGCTATGTCAAAATATAATGAACATTGTATTCGAACTATTATATAGGCTAGCATGCATTAAAGACATCCAAAAAGTTACCATCTTTGCTTTATGTAACCTTAAGGTCCTGAACATGATTATTCAGAACGTCAACAACACCCTCCCGGGCCCCATTCGCAACGCGGTAGTTATAGTCGAAAACCCCCCTCTCCTCCGCCCACATAATCGGCCACAAGGCAAAGACCCCAATGATAGAAAACAAGCTTGCAAAGGCATGCCACATCGCAACAAGAAGGCTCCCTCCAAAGGGCATAACAAACTTGATAAACTCCTGCGGCTGGTAAAAGTCTTCCTGCTTCTGGATATAGTACCGTTTCGTACCGTCGCCTCGCGCCGCATCCTTCTTGTCCTCACCAGGATCCGTCGTGAGGTCCAGAACGGTCGTCAGGGATACAGGCGCAGAGTAGAATGGAACGAGCCAGATGGAGAATATTTGGAAGATGGTGACGTAGAGCTTTAGGTTTTCTTTATCATATGCTATAAATGGTTTCGTTAGCATCCATCAACTATCATTTTACTTGAAAAATAAACAACAGGGGCTAAGCAGGAAATCATGGAGGATACATACCAACAGACCCAACGTCCAGCTCTATATGCGGCGACATGATCTTGTACCATTGGTATATCTTCTTCACGCCCCATCGGCTGCCATTGTGCCTCCAAATGCGACAGAATGGGTGCACGAATGAGGCATCAGGGGTAAAAAATCGGTCGATTGTTTCTTCTTGAAGAGAAGGTGGTGACTGAGTGAGAAGGTGAATAACAGTTGGAATTTCAGCGACTATTGACATGCGTTAGTTACCTAAGAGTTGGGTGTGAAATTGGGGAGATTCAGTTGGGGTTTGACGTGACGTGGAAGCGTTGGAAAAAGTCGAATAGATTGATTATACTGACCTGGGTCTTCCATCTTGTCGATATGATCTGATTTTAGAAATTTAGGGACATTGGAATTTTACTGAGGGCTGGGAGGTGGTTAAATGGAAACGGAGGGGATGATGTCATGGTGGTTGATAACTCCCACGTGAAAGTTGAGAGCTACCAAGAATTCTTGACTCAGGTTCTTAGATTCAGCCCTTTCGGGGCATAATGTATGGATGTTATTCGATAGAAACAATTGAACTTGTAAGGTGATGGTTCTCTGCAATTGTTTAATATCGCGTGGCTGGCGATAGCCAAAACGCTTATGCAAAGGGTAATCTATAAAACATGTAGCAGCAGCACAAGGATGTGTTCCGTATATCCAAGCAAGATAATTGACTCCTAACTCCTGAGACAGCGACAAGCTACCGTTTCCAAGATTCAACCTTCTTCCGTCGCTTCTCAAATATCTGGCCGGCTCCGACGCCATCGCCGCGCTGCCCGTCCTCGGTGGGCTTGCGCTTCCGACTTTTCTCGAGCGCATTTCCGCTTCCTTTGGCCCTCTTGGTAAGTCTTGAGATGCGATCCGCGCCTTCAGTAAGGCCTCTCCATTCCTCGCCTCCGAAAGTACCTTCAGCCCGACGAGACGCGGCCTTCTTGGCTCGCTCCTTCTTGTTGTCGCCTGCGAGACGAACAAAGTTGGTTTCTTCGTAACGAGTACGCTCGGCCTCGTGCTCTCTCTCTTTCTTGCTCTTTGAGTATCTTCCTCCATTAACGATTGTGCTACCAATACTTGGCTCGGCCATCGGCGCCGACGACATCTCAGCGCCGACGAACTCATCAATAACGTTGGATCTGCGCGTGGGTCGCTCCTTGCGTTCCTTTCGTTCAGTCGTAGGCATCGCGGTCGGCATAATCTTCGGTGGTCGGTAAATGCCATCACTCGTAGCTTTCCGCGCACTCTTGTCAACCTTGGCCTCGGGTTCCACCTTCTTCGAGAATGCCGACACGTTAGGCCGATATGCCATCTCGTCAATGTCTTCGTCCTCTTCGCTGTCATCTTCTTCGTCGCTGCTGGCGTTCTCTGATGCTGATTCACCCTCGCTGTCGTATTCGTCATGGTTTTTAGATTTGCTCGGCTTGGGCTTGGTAGCCTGCGCATCCTTCTCTGCCCTTTCTGCTTCCTCGGCCGCCTTGATCACCTTATCAACCTGGTACTTCAGCCTCCCCTCTAGTGGACGGACACCGCGATCCAAATATGTTCGCAATTCGGTTAATTTATTGGTGACCTGTGCCCGAATTGATTGGCTCGACTCGGAATCGCCATCTTCCTCTGCTGAATCACCTTTCGAAGGCAGTTCCCTCAGTTGAAGAAGCACTAGAAAAACGAGGTTTTGAAGGTACGAAAGCAGCAAATCGCATTTGGTGTCGAGCAGCGAAATGCCATCTTGCGGGGGTAATATCGAAACTTCCGTAGGCGATTCGCGTTTGTTGCTCGGTAGCGACGTTCCAGTGGAGGAAAGAGATGCGGTGAGACTTTCCAATAAGTCTGATATATTTTGCAGCTCGGGCTGCTGTGATTGTGAAGCTACCAGTGCCATTGTTGATTGATATGCTGTCTCTGGAATTTTCGAGAGTCCGAGATTCGTTAAGGGAAAAAAAACTCAATAGCTATCTTATCGGCACGTGAAGGCCGGCTCTAGGCTGAATCACGTGACTAAACCGACTGCCTTGTTGCTGTTGCGGATGTGTCCGCTAGGCTTCTTGATTACGACACCTTTCTGTCGACACTGCTCTTGAAATCTTTTCCTTTCTTTGCAAGCTAGGGGTGCCATTCTTAGATCTGTATCCCAGGAACCTTTGATCATTAGTGGTGCGAAAGCTGTAGACTGTATGTTGACCAAACACGGTCTATCCCTCGACTGGACTAATCTCGAAACGACTGTTCCAAGCTAATCGAGCCTTTTCCTTTTCAGAAGACATCCGCAATGCGGTTCGACAGGCGGGCGTCGCCATTCATCAACCTTATCCTAACAGCTCCCACGCTGTCTGCGGCTTTCTATCTTCCAGGTGTAGCACCCACCTCGTACGATGATGGCCAGTCCGTACCTCTCTACGTGAACCATCTCACCCCCGGGATAGCCCAGCAGGACGAGCAGCTACATTCCGTATTCTCATACGACTATTATCACCCAGCTTTCCGGTTTTGTGTTCCAGAAAATGGCCCAAAGGATGTTCGGGAGTCGCTGGGGAGCATCCTGTTCGGAGACAGGATCCAAACCTCACCATTGGGGTTGAGCATGCGCAAGGATGAGACCTGCAAAGCGGCTTGTCAGGAGGCTACGTTTGATGCCAGAAGCGCCACGTTTACCAACCAGAAGATCGGGCAGGGATACAATATCAACTGGCTGGTGGACGGGCTGCCGGCCGCTCAGCAGAATCTTGGGAATGAGCCTCAGGCTTATAGCCCTGGTTTTGCCCTTGGTGAACTTGATGAGGCCGAACGGCCTGTCTTGCACAACCACTTTGATATCTTGGTTGACTACCACCCCGTGAACGTTGGAAACAAGCAAAAGTATCGAGTCATTGGTGTGCTAGTCCAACCAAGTTCCCGGAGCGGCTCGCGGGTCTCCGAAGATGGAACGGCAACGTGCGATGAAGGCGACCCAATTTATTTGGACAACGATGGCGAGACAAAGGTTACATGGACTTACAGTGTGAGCTGGCGGGAGTCAGCCACCCCGTGGGCAACTCGATGGGACAAATACTTGAAGGTGCAGTATCCGAAAATTCACTGGTTCTCGCTTGTCAACGCGGCTGTCTTCGTTATTTTCCTCGTCGGAATGGTCAGCGTGATTCTTGTTCGTGCTCTCAAAAAGGATATTGCTCGGTATAACCGATTGGATTCGTTTAACCTGGACGATTTGGACGGAACATCCGCCGCTGTCGAGGACGGGATCCAGGAAGATTCGGGCTGGAAGCTGGTCCATGGCGATGTCTTCCGATGTCCCAAGTCACCTTTGCTTCTCAGTGTGCTTGTCGGAAATGGAGCCCAACTTTTCATGATGACCGGCGCCACTGTTGGTACGTTCTCAATACTATGGCACACTCCTATTGCTTGCTAACTCTTTGCACAGTCTTTGCGATGTTTGGCCTGTTGTCCCCTGCCAATCGGGGTTTCCTTGCAACTGCTATCCTCCTTATCTACACACTCTTTGGATTCATCGGAGGCTACGTTTCATCGAGGGTTTACAAATCATTTGGTGGTGAAGCCTGGAAACGTAACATTATTATGACCCCCGTACTGGTCCCAGCGTTCATCTTCAGCGTCTTTTTCCTGCTCAACCTATTTGTTTGGGCCAAGGGCTCAAGTGGCGCTGTGCCATTCGGCACAATGCTTGCGCTCGTGTTGATCTGGTTCGTTATCAGCGTGCCATTGAGTGTTGCCGGTAGCTGGCTTGGGTTCAAGCAGCAGGTAAGTGAACGAGCCAACACATGCACCTAAATAGCCTTCTAACGGTCATATAGATTATTGAGGGCCCAACGAAAACCAACCAAATTCCTCGGCAAATCCCGCCCATGAGAGGTAGCTTGAAGACAGTTCCATCGCTTTTCTTAACTGGTATCCTCCCATTCGGCGCTATTTTTGTGGAGCTGTACTTCATCATGACATCTCTGTGGACCAACAAGATCTATTACATGTTTGGATTTCTGTTCCTGTGCTACGGTTTGATGGTTGTCACCACCGCTGCCACGACAGTCTTGCTGGTATACTTCCTCCTTTGCGCTGAGAACTACAGGTGGCACTGGCGAGCTTTTGCAGGCGCAGGAATGACCGGTCTGTATGTCTTCCTTAACGCTCTGCTTTTCTGGGCCACCAGGGTAAGCTTCGGCGGTCTCACCGGGGCTGTGCTCTACGTGGGCTACTCGGCATTGATCGGATTCATCGTCTTTATCCTTACCGGTATGTATCTCCTCTTGATTTGTCGGAATTGGCAATTCGCTGATAATCTTAATTAGGCGCGATCGGTTTCTTTGCCAGTTGGCTCTTTGTGCAACGCATTTACGGCTCGATCAAGGTCGACTAATTACTTCTATCATCGGTGATTGCGCGGTGGCGCGGTAGAGGTTTGCTTTTGACTCATCCATATCGGGGTTCTTTAAGCGCTTGTTTTTGCATGTCCTTTTTCTTTTTTTTTTGTCTTGTAAATGCCATGCCCTGTACATAATGTGGGTGCGAGAATGGCGTTTTGAGTCCTGTTGTTTGCGTTGGTAAGAGGATATGTACAATATGTAGAAGCATTCAGACCGTACTGTTACTAGTATTCCTTTTTCAGCCCGAGAGGCAGCGTATGGCAAAAAGCTAGGCTGCCGATCATCAGGCCAGCAGTCTTGGACTTGGAGGCTCGAATAGAGTTGACTCAGGTTGTGCCAGCTGGCTGGTGTTGGCGATACGATCGATGGAGAGCGCGCCAAGCCGCCCGGGGTTCTGGACCTGTTCAGGGAAGCTTCTTGCGAGCAAGTTGTACTCGGGTGCCATCATCTCTCCAACCTCTCTTTTACAGGTCAGATTGACTCTACTACGCCGATTTTTCGCTTCAAATCCCTTCTTTGTGACAGCCTGTTTGTTTTGGCTTGCAGCCCTCGCTCGCTTTTCGTATTTGCCCCAGCCCCTCGACACCCAGGCGGCCGGTGCACCGATCTTATCAGTTCGCACTCCCACTCCCTTACCCCGCGGCCTTCCGCATTTCCAACCGACGCCAAACACTCCTGTCGCATGACAAACCGTGAGCCTCAGCTAGTCCGGACCTTGTCTCGACACAGGATTTGCAATATTGCTGAAACAGCCCTCCCGCAGAATTGATTGATCATGGGCAAGTCGTAAGTTTTCATTGCCTCGGGCCAACCGCTCTCTCTTCCCCCTCTCCCTTCCAGACAAACAAGCTTTAGCACTGTGTGGGGAACTCAATGGCCTGCACTGCCACGAGGCTAGCTGGGCCCTTTTGCTGTTGCCTGGACGGTCGTTTGTTTATCTACGAGGACTAACAGCCCTGTCACGCCGCCCAGGCAGTCAAAGTTATCCCCGAGCCAGCTTGAAGAGCTTCAAAAAGCGACGCATTTCGACAAAAAGGAGTTGCAGCAATGGTATAAGGGTACGTGATGTTGCGGATGAATAGTGATATAGCCAAAGGGTTCATATATTCGTGACAAGGTGGTTGCTGACGACGCGTCATGCTAGGCTTTCTGAAGGATTGCCCGTCCGGGCAATTGACGAAGGAGGAGTTCCAGGACATCTACCGAAAATTCTTCCCCTTCGGTGATCCGTCGTCATTCGCGAATTATGTATTTCGGGTCTTTGATTCAGATAACAGCGGCATGATCGATTTCAAAGAGTTCATCTGCGCGCTGTCGGTCACCTCGCGTGGGAGGATGGAGGACAAGCTGGACTGGGCCTTCCAACTCTACGACATTGACGGCGACGGGAAGATCACATATGACGAGATGCTGGCGATTGTCGAGGCGATCTACAAGATGGTATGTGATATTGGATTGATCTTTCTGCAGCCCTCGCACGGAACGGCGCGGCTTACTAACCGCAACCTGTAGGTTGGCTCGATGGTGAAGCTCCCCGAGGACGAGGATACACCGGAGAAGCGGGTTCGCAAGATCTTCCGGATGATGGACAAGGACGAGAACGGCAGCCTCGACATGGAAGAGTTTAAAGAGGGGAGCAAGCGCGACGAGACGATTGTCAGTGCGCTGTCGCTGTACGATGGACTGGTATAATTGCTTTTATCAGGTCCGTTCCTTTGCTTCAGGCTGGTGATCTGATGTCTTGTTATTGGCGAAATCGGCGCTCGTATCTATGTTCTTTTCATTTCTTTTTTTATATACTACATTGCCCTTTTTCTTCGACATCATGTTTCCCTAGGATTCCCTCTCCCATTCCCATTTCGCCACCCAGACGTTTCAGCCTGATTCTGATTGGTGCATACTACGCATGGTCGGGTGCCAATTCTTTCTCAGATGTATGTATGTAGTCTATGCCTTACTCGTACAAATAGTTTTGCGTGAAAAAATAAGAGACTTCTGAACCAATGAGATCTGGAAAAATTATTCTCGATGAGACAAGATATTAAGGGATGGAGTCGCATGCATTTGAATCATGGAGAGAGTGCAACCCAAGAACTGCAGGGCAAAAGAGACAAAGAGGTCAGTGCCTTTTTTTTTTCTTTTCTTTTCTTTTCTTTCTTTTTTCAATTATCTCGTCGTCCTTCGGCGTGTTTCTTTTTCCTGGGGCCGTTATTCCTGGATGGTGCAGATCGCCGGAGACAACCGGCAGCATCCGTGAGGAAACCATCCAAGGAATGCTAAGATTCTGCAGACTCTGGCTAGACAAGACCGCGTTCCTACCTGCCGGAACACCACACATGGCATCATGGATTAGTATTGGTTTTTGGAATTGTGAGAGCCCGCACCTCAACTAGTCAGGATATTCGACGATCTCGCCCAAATAGTCCGAGGCTGCTGGCTGCTTGCTGCTGTTCGTCCCCGATCGTCGCCTCTGCTCCACCGCTCGCCACTCCTCACAACTCTGACCACACCTGCTGCTTGCTCGATAATATCGTCTTATCTTCCAGCTTCCTCTGCCTGCTAGCTGCCCTCGCCTGCTCTTCTTCGCGCACAGCTCCGGGCCTTTCTTCCCAGAAAGTGCGCCTCGATGTTGCTGCGCCCGCTTATCGCTGTTCCGGCTGCGCTTCTTCCTTCAATCTGTGGCCAGCATGGTCAGAGTGTCGCGCGGCTGTCAGGCCTGCGTTGATGCTCAGCTTCAGGTTAGTGTCACATATCAATCATGCCGCAAGCTGGTCGTTGTTGTTATTTTTCTTTCGGGAAGAGAGAGAACGTGCAGACAACGTCTCTTGTGCGACTGCTCTCAAGCCCCCCCAGACTGCCCAGACCAGACAGACCCCAGCTCCCCCGCCTCCCGACCGCTGCGTCGGTGCGAGCATTTTCCTTCGACTACTTAGCACCACCACCACCTCCTCCACGTTCACACCTTTGAAGTTTGCTATATCCCTGTCAGCTGTTCTAACTTTCGCTACAGTGCAATGGCAGGTCTCCCTGTTCGCGATGCCAGGCTATGAGAATTAATTGTTCGACCGGTCGCCGAGTCTTCAAGTTCAGAGACGAAGCTCCTGCTCTACGCCAACGCTATCATTCAACACCTTCGCCCTCTCCCTCAAAGTCCCCATCTCCTTCCACGTCTCCCGAATTTATTAATCCGCCACGGTCCGGCGAGGTTGTTGAACTTCCGTCGCGACCCTCCTCACGAGTCTCACGAACTTCCCCGCGGGCCGAATATAAAAAAGTTTCGCTCCCCATGGATGAATACATAAACCCATCCTTGACAGTCAAGGCAATCGGCACCCAACAAACTCAGGTTTTTACGAACTATATACTCGCATCTTTTCCCTGCTTCTTCCGGTGTACAGAAGACCGTGTTCCTGTCAACTGGGTTGAATATGTTGACCAACGTCGGGGGTCCATGAACTCTTGCTTTGACTGGGCCGTCCGTGCATGTACGGCTGCATATGTGGGTTTTCTCCATAACGACTTACGATATCTTCATGCCTCGCAGAGCTTGTACCATCGCGCCCTTCGCGGTCTTGCCAATCTGTTATCAAGTGAAGTAACCGCCAAGTCAGACGAGGCCCTGGCTGCTGCAATTACATTAGCCATTTTCGAAAAGCACAATTGCAGCAGTCCAGACGCTTGGTTGCGCCATGCATCTGGTATCCGGACGTTGATGAAACTACGTGGGGCGAAAGCCCATTTGCAGGGTTTTGGCCGAGCCATGTACATTGTCTACCGCAATTTTCTCATCACTGCTGCCTTGGTTGAAGGCGAAGCTTGCTTCTTAGAAGAGCCTGAATGGCGGGCACTCAATGAAAAAATCGCTGCGGACAACGCGAAACTGCCAACTTCGTCGCTATATACCGACGTGGTGGAGCGGGGATTCCTTGAAGTATTAAAGATTCCCGGACTCGTGAAACGAACGCGCGGGCTGCAGCGTCAAACACCGAAGGAAAGAGCCGGGACTCATCCGGCACTCCTCCAGGATGTACAGGCACTCCGGGCCGCACTTCGAGGCATATACACGGAATTTGGTGTTTCAATGTCGATGCTTCGGTCCGGTCAGGAAGCCAACGATACTTTCGTGGGTCCTGTGCCTCATTTCTTCTTCGAAGGCTATTCGTCCCTTTTCGCCCGCGGTATCCGATTAGCCCTACTAATACTCAACTATCTGATCGTGATCATGGATCCGAAACAGCGAGCAACGATCGATTCTGATAACTTTATGCTTCTCAATGACATGGCCCGCAATCAGCAAATTTCACATCCAACCTTCAAATACAAGCTTCCACTCACACCCCCCAAATCGCCAGGCAAACCAGGTATCGTCGTGCAGTCATTGATAACCGCAGAAACAAGAGAACCGCCGACGACCAACTGGATGGACCGCATCATTACCACGATGGGCCTCGAGGCTGTTCACGTCTGTCTGGTTGGATAACCGGACGCAAACTCTTGTACATTTTCCCCACTGTTTATGGATGCTAAAAAGCTGGAGTTGGTTGGACTGCGCAGCGTTTTGTTACGAATTTTCTTTTTTCTTTCCTTTTTTGACCCCTCATCCTGGTTATTCATTTCCCTTTCTTTACCCTCCCTGGCCGGTCTTTTCTATCTTCCCCGCCAGCCTTTCTTTTCTTCCTCCGACGATTCGATATATGATATATCCCCCCCCCCTCCTTTCTCTCCTTCTCTTCTTGTACATAGTTTCTTCCCTTTCTTTTTCCTTTTCTTGATTTGATACCCAGGTACGGAGCGATGACCGTCTTTTCGATTATTGTAACTTAATTTGGGTGGTTTTGAGGTACGCAAGGAGTCTAGGATTATGAGGATATATATCTTCCCCATCTTCCCCATTTTTGGTGTATCGGATAAGCGCATTTTGGGTTTCCCTTCTTTAGCATTTGAGACTTAGAGTATAATTTCAATGCATCCTGACTTTCATTCTTGACAACTAGAAGAAAACATAAACAAATCTACAGTAATCCAACGCCGCATTTCGCTTCCGATTAGGATTGCGATTACTTGCTGTCTAGTTCTTCATGTACATGGGGTATTTGCAAGGACCAAGCCCAGCCACTCTATTTTTATAGGCGTAGACACTGGAGATTGTGGTCCGAAAATAAATCGAGGAACCCTCGATTGGAAAACATGGGAAGTATGTAGATGTGCATATTGACAAGGGAATGATGAGAGGGGGCGTACGAGATGAGGAAAGAAACAGAAAGAAATGGATAGGGAAATCGAACGAAAACTAGAGCCAACGCCTCTTATTCTGTCCGCAATCTAGTACTTAGCACCGAAGAATTGGAAGCATAGGATATCCCCACCATTAAAAAGAAGCGCCAATCTGTACTGTATTGTGTATGATAAGACGCTTGATCGAAGAAAAGGAGGAAAAGTTGGAAGAGGGGAATAGGAGGGGAAAAAAAAAAACATCATAAGCATTTCCAGGTTGAGAGTCTTGTGACCTCCATCTAAATATCTGCATGAAGAGGGTAAAAGAGACAGCAGAAGAGGAAAATTCGTGGATCATCGTCTATCAAAAAACCAACTTGTGCGCTTCCCTGTATCCTGGGACTGGACGGCTGCGACGGGCTCATTGCCTCCCCCGCCACCGCGGAGGGGTTTTGCGATCCTGGAGCCCGTGAAACTGAATCCGCCGTTGCTGTCCATGCTTGGGAGACCTTTCGTCGAGCCTTGCTTGGCGGCCTCGAGACGCTCTTTGACGGCTGTGAGCTGGGCTTCGAAACTGTTGCGGGAGAAGTGGGTTAGTATGATGTGATAGGTTACGGGTGAGAGTACACAGGAATGGTACGTACCGATGGTTAGCTTGGGTGAGCTTCTCCTGGCTCTCCTGGAGCAGGGCTTCCAAGCTCGCTATCCGCTCATTTCTCGCGATGAGCTTGCGCTCTGCGATCGCGACCTCCTTCTTCAGGCTGCTGTTTTGCTCCACGAGCTGCCTTTGGACGTGGGTAAGTTGCTCGAGGTTGCGCTCGAGGAACGCCATCTTCTTCTGCTGAGCCCGGTTGTTTGATGAGCGGAGCACGTTGTTGTACTGCTCCCTAGCGTCATCAAGAGATATCTCAAGCTCCACCACGCGTTCGCAGCGGTTTTGCAAGTCGCGCATCAAGGACTTCTTCATCGCGTCAAACTCGGCAATTTGCTGCTGCAGGCTCTTGCTCGCAGCGCCGTTAGTCGAGCCTCGTGATTGCGAATCTACAAGGGAGCTCTGCAGTTTCGTGAGCTCCTCATCCTTGCGTGACAGTTCCTGCTGCAGCTCTGATGCAGCGGCCAATTCGGCATCCTTCCTGGTTATATACACCTTTTCTAATCGCTCCTTAAGTTCCACCAGATCTTCCTCTCCTAGGTTGCGGGCTAGGAGACCCTCATAGTCCTGCTCGAGATGAGCCAGCTTCTGCTCAAGCTCCACCCTGCGGCTGTCCTGCAGCACGTTCAGTTCACTCCGGTCGTTCATTGTAAGTTCTGCCTGTCGGATGAACCCTTGCGTCTCCAGGAGACTGGCGCGGAGTTCTAGAATGTCGTCTGGAGCAACGACCTCGCCAGTTTCACTGACTTGGTGCAACGAGTCGACGCGTTGTATAAGGTCTTGCAGCTTACGCTCGTTATCGGAAAACACTTCTCCGCCGAGATCAAATCCGGCCATCATCTTGGCCATCTTTTCGGCCTTCTTCTTCTCCTTTTCATCAAGAGCTGCAGTGGTTTCTTTTGCCTTCATTCTGACGTCTAGAAGCTGTTGCTTCACTTCGTCTAGCTCTGTAGTCAACTCTGAGTTGGCCTCACGCAGGCTGTCCATGGTGATGGCAGCCTCTTTACTTTCGTAGGACACCTTCTCGAGCTGCATTCGAAGCTCATTGACCTCCGTGTTAAGCTTGTCATTATCCTTCCCTGATCGGGCGGAGTTCTCCTTGAGGCCTCTCAACTCCTCCCGTGCCTCACGCAGGCCCCTTTCAACGTTGACAATATGGGATTCCTTCTCGGCGATCTGATCCTGAAGTTCGTTCTCGCGCCTGAGGAATTCTTCCCTCTCGTCCTTTTCAAGAATGATGCTAGGTGTGCTGGAGCGTTCACCTAGGCGGGAATCGGGCCGGGGAGTTTCAGATCGAGAGACGTCCTGTAGACGGGAGGGAGTACTCGGGCGTGGAGCACGAGCCTCGGCTTTTGCAGCACCCACAGCCTCGACGCCTCTACCAGGCGTCCACCTATCCTTAGGAACTGCGTCACCACTTCGCCATACAGTAACTTCAGATTCTAGCGCCGATATGTAGGTTTCGAAGCTTGTCACCTGGCTCTGGGCTTTGCGAAGCAACTGCTTCAGTTCTGCAGGGCTCAATTCGGCATTGACCTTCGCCTTGTTCTTAATTGCCTTCGCCCGAACACCGAACCGGAGTGTCGAGACAGTTTCAGCATCGTTGTAGCTGCTGGGAGAACAGTTGATAATCAGGGTCGTCCGCGAGTTACCTCCTAAACTTTCCTGCAAGATTCGAGTAAGTTTGGAGTCACGGTACGGAATATGCGTCGATTTCCCGTCCGTGAGCGCGTTGATAACCATTCCGAGAGCACTCAAACTCTTGTTGATCTTCTTGGCTTCCTCGAGGGTCTGACCGCTGGCTCCAGTTTTGCCGACCTTTTCACTACCTGCCAAATCAACCAAGAACAACTGACCACTCTTCGCAGATCCTGTTTCCAGATTCTTCTGGGTAACAGTAATAACAAAGATAGAATGTGATCGGGACGATTCCTGGTTCATGTTGGTCGCAGCAACCGCTCTCGAGTTTCCACCACGTCGCATAACCTCGTAAACCTCCTGCACACTAGAGACATAGACTTCAAGAAGCCCTTTCACGTAAACACCTCTTGACTTCTCCTCGTGCACCGGAAGATTATCGTTATGTGGCACCAGAAGATCGCGAATACGCTCCATGTAAATCTCCATGTAGCTCACCCGGACGGTATATTCGATGTTGCTCGGACTCGTAAGGATACTAGCGAAGATCTGCTCGACGATACGTGGAATGATACCCTTCCCCATTTCATCATCAATATCCGATCCCATCATAGTATACGACTTTCCTGCACCGGTCTGACCGTAAGCGAAGACCGTTCCGTTGTAACCATTCAGGATATCGTCAACGGTAGGTGCAATCGAGAAGTTGAAGACATCGTTTTGCATCGAATCCATCGGAAACACACGATCGAATGTAAACGACCCGGAGGCCTCCCTTGACTGTTCTCACCTTAGTATTCCCTTCCATTCCAGCATATATTACCAGATTTCCGAGGATGCGTGAGACTCACGTTGATAGCACATGTTTCTTCGTTTTCAAAATCAACGATGGGCTGTCCTCCGGATCCAAGCTCAACCTTGTTTTGAGGTCGAAATCTCGCAACCACTGTGCAAGGGTCAGATTTAGAACGTTGCAGTTAGTGGGAGGTATTCGGATAGGAGACACGCACCCTTAATGGTGTTGGAGGGGTTGCCGCTGGACCTGTCATTCCCCGGTCTATCAGTTCACATCCAACGATAACGATGCGGTGAAGAAGCGGGCAAAACTCACGCCATATTTCGCACAGCGCCCAAGTTGACAACGGTATAGATAGGGGATCAGGGACACGCGAGGCCCCGATGGGAGGGGAGTAAACTGGCGATTTCGTTCAGACCAACAGGAAACGAGCAGACGTGCTTGTTTGGGGATTCAGATTGGTGGGCGGCGTTGTTTGGGTCAGGGGTCCACGTGCCGACCGAACAATAGGTACAGAATGCGGGAGTTGCAGGAACGCCTGGAGAGGGGGTTCAAGAGACAGGGAGCCCGAGTGAGTCTGGCAGGGGGTTGGACTCAGTTCGAAGGGAGGTATCGGGCGGACGGCCACGAGCGTGGAGAAAAACAATGATGTTCAACGGTGTGGTCGAAGAGTCGGCGCGGCATGATTTCGACACCACCGTTTAGAGTCATTCTTGGCGCCCCTCCACCCGCGCATCACCGACGGTATGGAATGCAGAATGTTCTACTGGGGCATGGAAGCTGTGTAATTTTACTCCACGCAGAAAATAAATGTTTCATGCATGACATATGAACAAAGGGGGAATTTTTTGCATTAAGCAATCAATAAAACTAACAAATCATGCAGCTATCCACAAAGACAAGAGAACCTTCATTACCAGGCGCCATAACCCCGCGCTGTGCATATCATTATATACTGGGATGTCCCCTCGCACCCAGGCGCGACATGGCGGTCGTACCCTGGGAATATCGAATAGTCCCAATTGCTTGCGGCTGAAGGGCCGAAAGAACACACTCCAGTTTCATCGTCAAATTGTCATAGTCTTCACCCAGAGAATCTCGATTCCGACCAATCTACTCATCCCAGCTCTTCTCCACGGTCTCACGTACACGTTTGATGTACTCCTTGCGGTTGTCTTTGTAAAGGTTCGAGGCTTCCACGTTTGCCGGTGACGATGTATTCGGGTCATTGAGTAGACTATGCTCGAAAGCAAAAGTGTTAGAACATATGTTTGATTTGCGAGCGTCGGCGAACGCAACTAAAACTTACCTCTGAATACTGGTGAGAATCGCCGCCACGTCGTAAGTTGGGCTCCAACGGTTTTGTAAGATATCGAGACAGAGCTCTCCTGTGCCATAAACGTTCGGGTGGAACATCTGACTGATGAATTTGACGCCTGGGGGCTTGTTTGGATACTGTTCTTCAAAATGCATGACAAGCCGGAATGTACCATCCTCAAACGGAGTATCCGCGGGGCCGATGATAACGGCGTTCCTAAAGATGACAGTGTTAGAAGCCACTGGGTATGGCGAAAGTCGTCGAAGCTTACCAGGTCATCACATTATCGGCGACCGGGGAGGCTGAGACGCCTGCTGGAGGATCAGTTTGCATGCGCTGGCAAAGCAGAAGCGGATTAGCCGGGTAAATTTAAACAGCACGGTAATTTAATAGACAGGGTCCAGGATGGCATAAAAATGTCGAAAGGCTGAAAATTGAAAGTCTTGGGCATCATATCAGGTACTTACCTTGAAGTCACGCATGAGACGACGGCGTGCAGAGGTCGACATAGTGGTGGCGGGGTGTTAAGAAGATCCAAGAATGCAGGCGATATTGTGATTATGGGATTCTCGCAGCAATAGCAACTGACCTTGCAATGCCAGCAGCAAGTCGCGGTCAAGGTAAAGGAGGCTCACCACAGTGAGGACACAGGGAGAATGGGAAGAAGATAGAGAGGTGAGCACGAGAGTTGGTATAACAGCATGGGAGGGGGCCGCTTTTTGGGCCGATATCTCAAGCGCTCAGTTAAGAGGCGCTAAAATGTACGGCCCCGTTGCCGCTAGCCTGCCGCAAGGTTCTCGGCACAGGCGGCATAAATTTCTTAATGGAGAAGTAATGGAGAAACCACCCGAATAGGGAGGATTAAATCATGTGATAATTCATTCCACTAACCCAAAACAGTGACAACAATATTACACCTAGATGCTATCGCAATTACAGTATCATCACTGTTATCTGTCACCTTAGAGGGAGCATAGGTGGTCTATCTGCTGTTTGACTCTGATATTCGGCACAGACCTGAGCTGAGAGCCGACTGTTCTGTATACTAAAAATGCTCGACCCGCTTGAGCTCCAAGTATTTCCGTCTTCGTATAACTGTGTTTCCTGGTCAGAGGATGGAGAAATTGCAATTGCTGCTGGTGAATATATTCATATTCTGGTGAGTCATAATATATCTATTAGACAGCACAACCACTCAAGCTGACACATGCAGACGCCAAAAGTATCCTCAAAAAACAAAGCAAATGGCGCTCCTTCCCATTTCTCCAGTGCCGATTGGCATAGGACACGCTTCCGCGCCAATGTCTTCACTATCAATGAGTGGCCGATTATGTTTCCGCAGCCACGAGACAACTTCTCAGTAGGTGCGGAACAATCTCTGAGCACCGTTGTCGGCGTTACTTGGTCACCACCGGGACTTGCCAAGTACAGACGCAGTGTACTAGCAGTCCTGACGACCAACATGGTCCTATCGCTTTATGCACTTTCGGGCACTTCAGGAAAATGGTCGCGAATTGCAGTAGTCAACCAAGCGTTAGAAAGTTTCTTTCGCGAGAGCATTGAGAATAACACTCTAACAACACGCTTCCAAAGCTTCTTCCGCAGGGACGCCGAGGACAAGTCTCCAAGAACACGCAAAACCAATATACGTACATTTTCATGGACACCGCCTCTCAAAGTTCCAACCAAAAGCCAGTTGTATCCCGGCCCTGAGAGCCGGTGGGGTGTTCCTTTACTGGCCGTTGCGAATGATGACAATGATTTGGTCTTTTTACAGGTTGAACAGCCTAAATCCCAGCAAGACTCCTCGGAGTCACTGGATGTGGAGGCGGTATCTAGCATTCCTTTACCAGCCTCGACAGATTATGGCCGAGTCCTTCAGCCTGGCTCAATTTTATCTTCCGCTCTCCGAACCCAAGCTCGGATGTCCTCCTTAACCTGTGGGCCGTGGATTTACCAGCCATCTGGAAGTGGACAAGACACAATATCTGCAACTCTCAATGTGGCTGCTCTACAGGGAATGAAGCTTCGCGTTGCCAAGTTGACAGTTGGTATCGAATCACGGGCCCATGATTCAGATGGGGAATTACGCTACAGCTTAACCTTCGATGCCGTAGAAAATAATGTAATGCCTCTTGCGCGTATGGAAGAGTTCGAGTGTACTGGACCAATGCATTGGGCGCATAAGGTAGGGCACTTCACTTCGGCACCCGCGACTCTCTGCCTTTTCTAACATACATCATAGATTGGATCTGGAAGGGTTACTATGACAGTTGGCGCCATGACTGGTCTAGCTTTGTTAGACCTACCAGAGGATGTATACAAAGGGCAGAAACCAGAGTCTAGCGATTCGCACGTTTTCTATTACCCATTGCTCGACGATTCTACTACCGATACAGTGATACTGCACCAGGAGAGAATAAGTGGTAAGTCCCCAGCCAAAGATCGAATCGATGGCCCCACTGATGCTTAAAAGGAATGACGGTTGCTATCGACCCGGAATCTGAGACGCCGGTGTTACATTTTGCCTCAGTTGGAGGCCATGCAGCGGTCAAGGCTTTAACTAACATGGAAGCGCCGTCTCCGGCACCGTGGAATGGTCAGGTAGAAGACATCAGGGAACGGTTTGATATCGACCGGGATCTTGGCGGCCTAGCGGTTGCGAGGGTCTGGGGTCTTGCATCAATACACGGGCTGGTTGCAGTTGTTGTAACACTACATCCGGGTGACATGGTTGAGTATCGCACTAACGCAGAAGAACGACTAACGGTCGTGTTTTCCACTACGAATGGACAGCCAGTAGATCTTGAATCCGTGCCTTTTCTTCATGAAAGCCCGACTGGCTCGACTGAATTCCTTCGGGAACGCCGGGACATTGTCTTACAGTACATCCTTGGGGACCACGCTGGCACCAAGAATACGCTATCTCCAAAGGTCCTCTATGCAGCAGCTTGCTGTGCAATTGTGCAGTCACAAAAGTTTGAGTTAGTTTCGAGCGCCCAGGTGGTTCTTGAGAGACTCGCAGCCACTAGCGGTGTGGACATGACAGGCGAAATTGCGAAATGTTCCGCGCCCGGTAGTACCATTGAGCCAAGATCTACTGACATATTAAATGCACCTGGCGGAGATATTTTCGAGAGGTGTGAAATTTGCGACGCTGGCATTGTCTGGGACTCGGCTCGGGAGGCCCAATGTGCTACAGGCCATATTTTCGGTAGGTCGCTGCAGGCGTCTATAAATGGAGTCACGCTCGCTGACGGCGCAACCAGTCCGGTGCAATCTGACTTTCCTGGCAATCCAAGAGCCTGGAATTTCAAAGTTCTGCTCCAAGTGTGAAAACGAATATCTAGACGAGGACCTGGTTTGTCTTTCTGGGAAAAAAGACATCCAGCAGACCTGCAAGAGCTTATCCAACGTCTTTGATACTTGCGTATATTGCGAAGGGAAATTCCGTTCTTAATGCTTCGACTTTGCTTGGCCGCCAAACCTCATATTTGACTCTCGTTCCGCTCTTGAGCCATTCTGCGGTTATGTTATCTCAACTTTATGCAAGCCCAAATAGCTTCCCAGCTACCGGATTCCACTCATCGTCCCAGCGGTAAGAACTTGCCTCTCGCGCACCCGAACGGAGCGTCTCTAGCTCATTCGGATTCCCGAGGAGATCGATTAGCTGTTCTGCAAGTTCGTCGGATCCCCCAAAGCCTCTTCCGTTGACACCCTCGGTAACCAATTCGGGCCACGCCCTGAACTTGCTCCAACCAACCACCGGTAAACCAGACCCAAACATATCAACTACCTTCATTGGCAAATCCACTCCGCTGCTACTGGTGTGCAGACTTACCCCCAGCGAGGCGGATGCCAACAGTCGCGCGTAGTCGCTTGTACTCAACCATGCAGTACAGATAGTGACCTTGTTGAGTTTTTCATCTTTTTGTAGGTTAGATACCCGTTCCATATACATCTCACGTTGGGGCCCTTTCCCGGTTATAATGGCAAGGATCGCGGGCAAGTGTGGACTAGATGTACTGGACAATTCAGAGTAACGACACAGGGCGTCAAGGAGAAGTGAAAAGTCTTCATCCGGTGTCCATGAGGTTGAACTGACAACAACTTTGGCCTTCCCTTCTTTTATAAGGGTTCGTATGGGTGCTGTTTCGGGTAGAGATAGGAGGAACTCGTGACGCTCTCGCTCGTCTAAGATCGGCTTAAAATGACTTGTCGGCCGATCGTGCAATGGCAGAATTGGTGCTTCAAGACCGAATTCCTTCTTCAAAACTGATGCCATGGCTTTGGTAACACAGAAGTGAGCAGTGGCGGTCTTGCAAAACACGATCTCGTACCACCTGGACACTCTGACCAATGGGTGTCTGTCACCAAGTTTCAAGGCCAGAATGGTATACCCGAAGTTATGCCAATCGATAACCAGCCTAGTCTGTCGAAGGTAACAGGCGAGGGACGCAACCGCCAAAGTCGGAATAGAGGGTGGGTTCTGCAACATGATCCGTTAGAGGATGCGGACGAATAGCCACGGGCGTGAATGACCAACCTGAACCAGAAGCCATCTGACGGGTTTTGTACGGTATGCTAGAATCCACCACACAGAGACGACCTGGAAAATCACCTTCAAGGGTGCAAAGACGAGGAAAAGAAGCTTGTTGCTCGTTTGTAAACAGGGAGGATGAGGAGGAATGGGGACCACGGAGATACGGGGATCCGCCGAAATATCAGGATGAACTTCCGATTCTACAATACCTTGCGTTAGACTTGGTTCTGAAGAGATATTAATGGCCTCAGTTACCACAGTATCCAATGATATCCACCTGGCCGCCGCCACGAGCAATGCTTAACGCATGGTATTGCATGCGGGGGCTGCGGCCGATATCACCGAGCACTAGGACCTGTGCGGTGGTCTTCGTTTCAGTAGAGACATCGCCACTACCACGGCGCTTCGGCTCGTATTGTGATGGGAGCGACAGTATAAACAAGGTTACGGCGGTGGAAATATAGAACGCGACTTCAATCACGAGTTCGATCATGGCGAGTGGAGGGAGCAGCTTATCGGAGCTGAAAAGGGAGGCTTTTTGGCATCGTATAGTAGCGAAGAAAATCGGCGATCGACTCTATGTTGGCATACAAGTATCGAGCAAGCCTTAACTGAACAGCAGCCTAGGACTCGGAGGAATTGGCCTGGAAGAGTACGAAGTGAACGTGGTCTGAAGGTGACGATTGACAATGGCCTAGATTTGATGACACCTGAATTTCCAGGCAATGTTGCGATAACACGCGCGGCGATCACGTGTGGGCTCGTTATCGCCGAATGGGATCGTGGAGAGCAGCTGCAGCATTTTGTCCCTATTTATCAATTCTGCGCAAAGCGAATTTCGTCTGATCGCTCGGTGCCTCAGACCTGTCGCCCCTTCTCGCGCTATGCCGCTCTCGTTTGCACAATTGCTCGGCAGGTTGTTGTTTCTGGCCTCCTAAAGCTCGATCGCCCCCCGTTTCTTGGCCGCTCCGCTCCTCGAACTACCTTAGCATCTGTCCTCCTCGCCTCCTATCCCCCGCCCAGCGGTCCAATTCTCTGCGAAACCGGTGTCGAACGTCTGCGCCAGACCGTATACAATGCTGGCGGGGAACACCATGTCCTCTGCGGAACCAATTCCCTCTCTTCCGCATGGACATGGTCTTGGCCACTCTCGAGGTCGCGGCCACACCCGCCGCTCGACGCCGCTCTCCCAGTCGATCTCTTATGCCCTACCCGCAGCCCAGCAGCGGCCAGTTACAGATGCGGATGGCTTGAACGGTCACACTGAGAACTCAAAGCCGGGAGCACACCATCATTCGCACTCCCATACTTCCATCCACCACGATCATTTGGAGTTGCCGTCCGCCGGCCACGGCCACAAGAGCCTCGTGATACAAGCAGAGGCTACCCCAAACCAGTTGTGAGTGGTGCGTTAATACTAGTCTTCCGGTTTCTGACAATCTTCAGCAATGAGATAGTTGCAGGGCTTATAATTGCGTTACCATGGATCGCCCTATCGTGGTTCTACGAACACTATGCGCAGTGGACGCGACCAGAACCCACCTCAACCTCGTCCGTTGGAAATCTCGATCGCGTTATCTCACGGACATTTGGATTAACCGCCGCAACGCTGATAGTGTACGGAGGTTGGGCTTTGGCCCGTCTGAACCTGCGGGGCGAGGGTGAACACGCGCTAAAGAAGCTCAAATTAGACCCTTCGACGGGGACCGAAGCACTCAGCCAAATATGTTCAATTGCATTGCCGATTTATGCAACTCTTCAAGTGGGCGGGTTTCTCGTCGCATTCGCTTTGGCAGTTGCAGTGGGCTCCGGACTGCCAACGGTTTTCCGCGATCATGCTGCGCCTACCGATGATAAAGGGAGGCGAAGTTTCAAGAAGCTGACTGCCGCTCTTGTCCCTACTGTCGTGGTGCTGAGCTTTTTCGGCATGAACTCATTATGGAATCGCACACCGTTTTTTGGATACATCGCCTTACTTGCCTCCGCTTTTATCATTCGGCCTCCTTTCCCATCAGCGCCTAGCCCAGCCCCCGAAAAAGGCAATGGGCTTGGGATTTCTATCCCCGGGCATCTCAATGGATCAGCACAGAGCCTCTCTCACCCAGCCCAGTCATCCCTTGACCCAGCTATGGCTACTCTATCCGGCCTTGTTTTGGGATGTTTGACCCTTCTCAGTACAAGAACTTTCTCTTTCGGTGCTTCTGATATCGTGTACTTATCAGCGGTTGCGGGCACCATGGCCACATGCATAACGTATCTAGACCTTACTCATGTATATTCCCCTAGCAAAATCGGCGTTGCAATTGCCACTGGGGGCGCTGCGTTGCTTTGTTCACCACCTGCTCAGGATGACATTTATATTGTTTATATTATTCGAGCTTTGCTAGCTACTACGTCTTTCTTTGCCGCGAGGTTTGACGACAAGCGTTCCAGATCTGACGACCATACTCACCATCACCATTCAGCTTCGAAATCTTCATCGGCAACGAAGCTTATCCTCCGTTACAGCGAGCCCTATCCACTATTGTACAGCATCCTCAAGGAGCGCGATTCTCGCCGCATATTTTACTTCATGACGTATATTCACCCCACTCTTGATACATACTTCCCACTATGACTAACGACCTGCAGACTAAACTTTGGCTTCATGCTGGTCCAACTATCCTACGGTTTCGCAACTGGCTCCCTTGGGCTACTTAGCGACAGCATACATATGTTCTTCGATTGCCTTGCGCTTGTTGTTGGACTATGTGCCTCTGTTATGAGCAAATGGCCTCCGAGCACTAGGTTCCCTTACGGTTATGGTAAGGTAGATACGCTTTCGGGGTTCGCGAACGGAATTTTTCTCATGTAAGAATGATCAGAAAATGTTATGAATTAGATTACTGAACCTGTACAGGATTATCAGCGTCGAGATTATATACGAGGCGGTCGAGAGACTTTCCTCAGGCAGTCAGATGCATCGTCTTGGGGAGCTCCTGGCTGTCAGTGTAGCCGGTCTTCTCGTTAACCTTGTTGGAATTATGGCTTTCGACCACGGGCACGCACATGGCCACGATCATGGACACGACCATTCTCACGGAAATGAGAACATGCACGGGATCTTCCTCCACATTCTAGCGGATACCCTCGGATCCGTTGCGGTTGTTATCTCAACTATCCTAGTTCATTATTCTGGCTGGTCAGGGTATGATCCTATTGCATCTTGTATGATTGCGATTTTGATTTTTGCCTCGGCTATCCCATTGGTCAGTAGCACAGCCAAGAGCTTATTGCTCACTCTGCCGGCTGATGTGGAATACAACGTTCGTGACACCCTGTCTGGCGTCAGTACCCTAAGAGGCGTTGTCAGCTACACCGTCCCCAAATTTTGGTTGGATGACTCGGAGGCAAAACCTTCAGGGCATGATCACGGCCACAGTCATAGTCACACTCACGATCATAGCCATAGTCATAGTCATAGCCATCATCATGACCATGACCATGACCATGACCATGACCATGATCACTCTCATACCCACACCCACAGTCACGGCCACGATCATGATCACGACCACGACCACGACCATGCCCAAGAAAAACGCAAGTCACCAGTCCTCGGCGTGATCCATGTCATAGCTTCCCGCTCAGCAGACCTAGAGGATGTCAGGCAACGTACGGTTGAATTCCTGCAAGAAAAGGGGATGGATATCCTTGTGCAGGTTGAACGTGAAGGCGAGGGACGCTGTTGGTGCGGCGGAGGAGTCAACGGAAATGGAGGAGGCAATCTCAAGGCTTCCTGATCCTACGGTTCTATTCATCGCATGCCCGATTTAACGGCCAATGTTATGCTTTCTTGAGTGATTACGGTTAGATGTCATTGTAGTTAGCTTTTACGTATTTGCTACTGTAACTTTTCACAATACATAGAACCAAACTTTCGGTTGCATTATTTTTTTCTTTTACCAGTAGCAACATTTCTAAGAAATTGGCGCCTTCGGAAATATTTGGTGGAAAAAAGGCCGAAGGGAACATGATCAAGTTGAAGGTTTGTGCTACCTTTTCTGCTAATTAAATAGTCGCGTCACCAGTCCGACAAGCACCATCTATATATACGGGTTGTTTTGAGTGGGAAGTTTATAATTACCGATAATTATAGAACTAATCCAGGACCAAATAATATTCTGTTGGAGTTTGGCCACAGAAAGGAGTGGTTTCGTGGATATATATTTCTTTCGTAGTCAGAGATAAACCCCGAAGATCTAGACCATTTCCCCTTCCTTAAGTATAATTATTAGTATCCCCGCTCAAGTTTCCATATAAACCCCAAGAATATTTTAGATTCGATGGGTTATTCCCCGAAAAGTGGTTGGTCGAACCAACGCCTTGTCCTCTCAAGTTGGACTTTGGACTATACCAATGGGAAGAACGACCACTAAGAAGGAGAGCGATGCTCTTGAAGGAAAGGCGCTTATCGCCGGTATATAAGATACATAGAGGCCTGTATAATGAGGGAAACCAATGAGATGGTCTAGATGGGATGTAATATGGACCTAGACTAGCTGTGCATGCGGCCAAACGGGGTATCAAATAGACCATCTTCATGAGCTGGATAAATGAGGTCGTACAACAAGACTGAACCTCGGCGGCACATGGGTCGCCTATGAAGTGTATATACAGGGAGTGCGTCGTTTGCTCATTGCCGTCGCTCGCCAGAAGTTGTTCTCTATATTGGCGCCTGCGGTTAGGATCGCTGTTGCGCTTGATTTCATATACAAATGGCTCTTCCGATGGCTTCGCAAGAGGATGAGGTCAGGAAAAAAGGCTACGCAACCTTCTTCCAAGCCCACACTGTGTTCCTAACTGGGAGCACAGGGTCCCTGGGAGGATGTCTGCTGTTCAAGCTGACGTTGCAGCTGCCGACACGGAAGATCTTTGTTCTTGTGCGAAAGTCATCGGAGCTGGCAGTGAAGAAATGGAGGAAGAACATGCCTGCCCAGACTCAGGCGTTGCTTGCCTCTGGGAAAATTCATTTTGTTATCGGTGACATAACGAAGCCAGACCTGGGGATGGATATTCCGAGCCTTAAGCAATTACGAGACGAGGTGACCCTTGTTATCCATACGGCCGCCAAAATCTCCCTTGACTCCAATATCATGGATGCTCTCGAAAACAACTGTTTCCCGGCTCTAGAGCTGGCGCGGCTTGCTTCGTCCTTCAGGAGGCTCAAGCTCTTTGTCCAGTTGTCCACAGCGTATGCCAATAGTTTCCTCCCAGATGGATATGTTGGAGAGCGCCTATATCCGCACTCTGACATAGACTGCGATGACGAGATCGCATCCATTCAATCTTCCGGCCAGTCCACGCATACATCTCGGTTCTCGGCCACGTATACTTATTCTAAACACCTCATGGAGCGCTTGATATTGAAACATTATCCAACCCTTCCCCTGCTATTCGTCCGCCCGACCATTTTTGCGCCCGCTCTCCGTCATCCGTATCCACTGTATGGTCCTGATGGCTCGCATCCTCTTAATAACTTCGCCGACCTTTTTCTTTCAGACTGTGGAGGAAAGCAGACGTGGCATGCGGCCGAGGGATACGAGAGTGGTGCGAATATTTTAGACGAGATCCCCGTCGACTTTGTTGCCAACGCTTGTCTACTACACGCCGCAGCAAAGTCGCGTGGAATTGTACAGGTTGGATCGCAGTTGTACGTGCAGCGGACGTTTGATGATTTCTTGAATATCGTGCGAGATCATGTTCCAGCAGAAATCCGAGAGCAGCTGCCACAGGTTACCTTCGTGCAAGACAGAAGTATCCCACAAGTGTTTCTTGCAGAGCTGGTGAAAGTTGCAAGCCGGAACTGGATATTCGACTGTGGAAGATCGTTTTGGCTGAAGCAAATGGGTGGTCCCCTGAGTTTGGCAGCGTGCGAATATGATGCGGATCGCTTGAATACGGCGCGGATCGAAGACATCTTCAAGAAAAACATGAAAAAAATGGCAAAGCTTTAGTAGCCACCGACGTACAAGTATATACGGCTTCAGTCATCGTTGGCTAGCTGCTGGGCTTTAGTGGTTCTCAGTCTATTTAGCACATAGTCAGTACTGCATTTAAACGAATCACATCCACTCATATACATACCCGAAGAGATAGAAACCGAGATTGACATACCTGAGTGGCGAGCAGTATGTATTCCATTAAAACCGTGCAAAGCACCTTGTTCTCGAGGATAGGGTGTATTCTG
The DNA here is from genome assembly GCA_021437015.1 of Aspergillus jensenii. Taxonomy (NCBI): domain Eukaryota; kingdom Fungi; phylum Ascomycota; class Eurotiomycetes; order Eurotiales; family Aspergillaceae; genus Aspergillus; species Aspergillus jensenii. The sequence goes on along the minus strand of JAJAED010000017.1, from coordinate 536,397 downwards.
GTCTGCTGTCGTACTGGCTTGTTCAATGCGGCGTCTTCATGCCACTGCCATTGGAATGGACCAAAGGGCCCTGAAGGCCAATTCGTTGCTTCGGCCACAATATTATGTCTTCCCAATCCGGTCGGCAGGGTTGTAGTTGGGCTAATAACTCTAGCACAAGGGATGAGCCTGAATTGTGGGCCCACCATAGTCTACCGTGAAGTTCATGAAGGAGGACGCCCCAGTACATAAGAATGAGCAGAGCAAGCGGGTCACGGCACCTCAAGGCGGAGATAAATTCTTTATCCGCCGCAGCAAGCCAGGCAAGTATGGACGCAATATCCCTGGAGTTGGCATACCTAGTGAAACACTGTGTGAGGAGTCTCACCGCTTCTCGGAACATCTCACGCTGGTCTGCATTAGGTATGTCGTCAGTCAAATAGGACAGATTCCTCAATGCTGCGTCAGTTTCAAGATCTAGGCCTATATCAGACCGATCCCAGAAATCGCCTCCTCCTGTAAAGGGCTTCATCTTCAACCATCCACGATAGATCCTGAGGATCTTGCTTACGCCCTGAAGTAGTTCTGTAGCAAGAACTATCTTCTCGCATGCACCGTTGCTTTCATCTTTCTCAGTAGTCAGCTGGGGAAGGGCTATGCTAATGATCGTAGTTACGATCGAGTGAGCGAAAACTGCATCGCAATTATCCGGGTTTATTTTGTCTATGGCGTGGCGGAAGGGGGTAAGCGTCTGGTTGTGGTATTCAAGTGCCGTATTGATATAAGTAAGTGCTGCTGAGGGATCCATTGAGGACGCTATATGTAAAGAGGCAGTCGCTAGAATGCCTTTCATCAAGAAGTCATGACTGAGCGCCTTTTGTGGGACCGCAATCTGCCAGGTGTAAAAGTCGGCTGAAGAGTTACAGAAGCTTTGAAATGTTTCGGTAGAAAACTTGTGCATCAACTCTAACTTGCGCGACTCTGCGGCGTTTGAGCAATCGCTCTGCGAGGCACTGGGAGCTTGCCGATATGTATCGGCGACAAATGCAGTGGTATTGTAGCCATATCCTGGTGGCGGGCTTATCGATGTGCTAGTAGATAGGCTGCGGGATACCGGGGGGTTCGCGTAGGAGCATTCTAGCTCTCTGGACGCGCAATTGGAGCATGGCGGGCCTTGTTCATCACACTAGAATTGTTAGACAATGGGAGTAAAGGCTACGTTATATGGCTAACGAGCTGCTCAGAGCAGAAAAAGGAGACCCCATCCTACCTTAACGCGTCGCTTCTTGCACTGGCCGCAACCATTGCGGGATTTTGTATGGGATCTCCGGGGTGGCATATCGGGAAATACATGAACCGTACCCGTATCCCACGACGCACCCGACGAAAATAGCAACAGTTCCTGGCCGCCGGCTGATTGATGCAAGAATGCTTTTGGGGAACTTGAAGCTGACGGAGACAACAGCCGACGCCCACGTGGGTCCATGTGCTTATCTCTTATCTACACATGACCTGAATCTGCGTCCGAACTCCGGAACCTCGGGGTCCCCACCATTCTCTACAGACCAGACAGGTTTAGAGCTGCAGCCGATGATGTTTATTCTTCAATCATGCCTGAGTAACATTGCATAATCCTGGTTGGAAGTACGGAAAATGAGCTATACATGATCTAGCTAACGGGCACTAGTCATATCCGAATGCCGACCGACAACTCTATCTCAGCGTCGACGGCCATGATTCATGAAAATCTGGCTGACCTTTTCGGAGAAAAAAATGCCGGAGAACGCCGCCGTTAACAAGGCCGATCGCCGTTGGATGCTGCCTGCTCAACATGTTTATCTTTGAAAAACCGATGAAAGATGGAAAGGTTGACGAATCAGATATGAAACCGAAGATGACCTGGAGGTGAACATTCAACATGGTCAATGGCCTACTGTGCTAAGCGAAGGCTGCAAAGCGCCCAGCAGGAAGTATGACCAAGAATCTGATCAATTTCCTCCTTTCCCGTTGGTCGGCCTGGGCTTTCGGGGCCGGGGATAAGAATCTGATATTGGATCGGTGGGGCATGTGCGAGAGCGAGAACGAAAGCGAGAGCGAACACGACAGATGTGGCCAATCACGGATATAAGACGGAAGATTTTGTATGGATTCTAACCGACTCGGGTCCACCAAACGATGGCAGCGCCTCAATCGCGAAATCGCGAAGAACGGGGGGTGAGCCCCGTTTCAGGGATCTTACCTTCATTAAATAACTAACTAGTTACCAGGCTGACCTTCGTAAATCTTGGTAAGCCTGAAATTTCCAAACTCTCTTGCTCTAGACACCAAAATATCCAGGTTGTTCTTTTGATGCTGGCGTCAACGTTTTAATCTGTCCTTCGTTCGTTCTCTTGCGCTTTCCCCCCTCCTTATTTGAACCAGTCGATTATCTCCCATCGTACTATATCGACGGATCACTTGCTCTCCATGGCGAACAACGGCACAGCAATCCCTCCGCCCACCTACGACTCTTGTTTTGAAGTTGGTCCCTTCTGTCCTGTTGAGGCGACTACATACGGATATTATCCCAACTTCGGCGGAAATGTCTTCTTCGCGGTCTGGTTCGGTCTTCTCGGTGTCCTTCAACTTGGAATTGGTGTTTACTACCGGTCATGGACGATGATGGTTGCCCTGGCTGTTGGCGGGCTGATGGAACTAGCAGGCTACATTGGGCGGGTGCTAATGAGCAATAACCCTTGGAACTCAGACGCATTCAAGCTCCAGATCGTCTGCCTCATTCTCGCCCCGACCTTCGTCGCCGCCGGCGTCTACCTTACCCTGAAACACATCATCCTCGCGCTCGGCCCCGAACATTCGCGCCTGAAGCCCCGGCTGTTCACCTGGATTTTCATCAGCTGCGACGTCGGATCGCTTATCCTGCAGGCAGTTGGTGGAGGTGTCGCGGCAGCTGCAGGGAACGACCAGCAACTCCTCCAGGTTGGCGACGACATTATCATCGCCGGTATCGCGTTCCAAGTCGCCACGATGGCCGTATGTGGAATCCTCGCCGCCGAGTTCTTCTGGCGGGTTAAGCGCAGCGGCAGTGGAGCTTTCAGCGAGAAGTCCGTCGGCCGGAGAAGCATCCACCTTATCCTATTCGCGGAGATTTTCGCCTACACTACCGTGTTGATCCGGTGTATCTATCGTCTCCCCGAAATGGCCGGCGGCTGGGGTAACCCGCTGATGCAGAAGGAAGACGAGTTCTTGGTGCTCGACGGAATGTAAGTTTGTCACAATCTGAGGCTGTCACATTTATTCAAGGGAAACGCTAATTCGTCATGCAGGATGATTGCTATCGCTGTTTTGATGCTTACAGTCTTCCACCCTGGATTCTTCCTTCCCACGTTGAGGAAGGGGGTCAAGGCTCAGCCATGAGTACTTATCATACCAAAATAATTAGAATTGCATTCCGCATACATATTTATGTTAGACTTGTATATAAGCATACTGTTTCTCTGGAATATGCACTCCGCGCCCATGGGCTTCGCGCGTGTCTTGACCTCCTCCAAGACCCATGCATGTTGCGCCAACCCAGAAGCCCACATTTCTTAATCTAATTCACTGACAGACGATCCATATTAAATAAAATATTCATTGACTACTGAACCAGAACTCGATGCTAAATATATACCTAGGCAAGCTGTGCTAAGATGATATGCAGCGCAAAGCAAAAAATAAGAAATAAAAACCGTTCCACCATGATATGATGCCCAAAAGGACCAAGCAAGGACGTATAATAATTCCAAAAGAGGCCAAAACAACCCGGTAGGTAAAGAACCGGGTTGACTTGAATCGTCTATACTGAAAGTAGAGTCCAGGAACGGTGAAGGAGAAACAAGTACGTAAATAGAAAGGGCCATCAAGTCGAAAAACGCCCAACACCTGTTCGTTGTATGACCCCAGAAAAAGAGATCGAGATGCCGTATAGAGAGAAGAAACAAAAACAGAAAGGTGGACGTATTAAGGACCATTAATCCATAGAAAGATTATTCCTCCCCAAGGCTCTCACGGACGCACTTGCGGACGCGCTTCTTGAACTCCTTGGGATCGTCTCTCCACAAACGGGCGGCCTCAACATTGGCAGCACTCTCGTCGTTTGGGCTAGAGAGCATTGAAATGACGGAGAGGAGGATAGTCTCGGGCGTTTGGACGGGGGACCAGCGCTCCGCGGCAGACTCGTAGCCGTATTTATCTTCCTCTGGAGGGTGGAGGATTGAAATGCAGACTTCGCCATTGGGGTAGACTAGGAAGCGTATCGTAAGTATTTACTTCATTATGTAGATCGGATCCTAGGGTATATAGGAGGAGGACGTACTGTTGGGGTGGAATAGAGGTGGCTCGAACTTCATCTTCGGTGGCATGTGAGGGTACTCAGAGGGGAAGGAAAGTCTAGCACGGAAAAAGCCGCCTTATGGAGAAAGAAGAGTTAGTAGACGTCCAGACTGATCGATAGACCTGTAGAGAGCAGGGCACTAAGCGGGGGTACATGAGAGCCTGGAGAACTCACCCCCATAGAGTTTGACATCGTCAGAGATCATGAGCATGACTTCCCACTCAAATACATTGTTATCCACGAGGCCGCAACTAATTCCTGGCAGATCTTTATCCGATTGCATGTATTGCAGCTGGCGAGACAGCATGCGGCCAGCTGGTGTGGTGGCCATGGCGGGGGCGGGGTGTTGTAGGACGGACGGAAGAGAGGAAGAGCAATGACGAGAGCGAGAGGAAGATGGTTGATGCTGAGCAAGAAGCAGAGCGATAGGAAGCGATAAAGAGCAAGGACGGCGCGAGAATGGAGAGAGAAAGCCCGGAATAGCCTCCAGCAGACCAGGAGAGGGTCACGGAGAGGCTGTCAGTTGATGGTGAAATAATCACAGAGGGAGGCGGTGTGGTGCAGCAGGCACTCTGGTTGGCCGAGGGCAGCGGGGTTCTCGCAGTCTCCCCTCATCGGACGCAGCACAGTCAGCACTGAGCCGAGCGCTGCCCTTGTCTTCCCTGTTCCCGCCAGAGGTCCCCGGGTAAGGCACGGGGCTAAGTCTGGCATGACTTTAACTTTCTACACTGTATAATCCTTTACAAGTTTGAGGGGGAAAATAACATGTCATTTATTTATACATCAAATTGAGATCCTCATTCTTGCTACATAAAATAACTAAAGCATGTAGATACCCATTTACACTAGGTAAAGGTATGGTGCTTGCAGTCAACCCCCAAAAAGCGATATCCAACACTGTCGTGCCAATGGCAAAGATTCCGGGACAGATTCCTTCGTAGTCTAGGACTTGTCGCTGCCCTCCTTTCGAATCTGAACAACAGACTGGGCAACAATCAAGACCGAGAACAGGACGATGGCGGCGACTTGCATAAGCCAGGCCTTCACAGTAGCCTTGATGTAACGCTTCCAGCCATCACGGTCAAAGGTGTTCCATGCGTCGGCGATGCTCAATACACCGCCACCAGTGACGGCTGGAGCGACCTTTCCGCCGAAGCTGCGGTCAAACGGGACGATAGACTCGTCCTCTTCGGGAAGCGTCGAGGCTGCCACACGAGTGAAAATAACTTCGGCGGGAACAGAGACGAGGAAGCCAACTAAGGAAGCGATGGTGTATATTATAAATTCTGACTCGCGAACACCCTTGGTGAAGTCAACGGGCGTGTCGTTTTCGGTTCCGGCGATTAGTAGGCCGAGGAAGGTAATCGTAGCGGCAACAGTAGAACTGCCAATGTACACCAAAGCGAATGCAGGGAAAACTTTAGGCAGAGACCGGAAGCTTGGAATACGCCTGTAAAAGGGCTTGGAAGAGGGCTCAGAGATCACGATATGCACCCACGCGACTTGGATGTTGGCCACCAGAACAGCGGTGATAAGCTTAGCAACGAGTAGCCAGACGACCGAATTCTGCACCCGGAACGAAACGACCATTTCGATGAAGCCGCCAAGCATGGCCATGCCGAACCCACGGAAAATAGCGAGACGGCCACCGCGAGCACGGAGATGGCGGACGGTTGTGCGCAGCTTGCTGGTGATGGGCTTAGCGGCGACGGCTTCAACGCCCATGTCTTGGGCCGTCGGGTCTCCAGGCTGCTTGTTGGCAGGGTCATTATCGACGCGGAGAAGCAAATCTGAGTCAGAGTCCTCGACGATGGCGAGAGTTGGAACTAGTGCACCATAAGTGTAATTGATCTGTACGATAACTCTCATCAGCCAACCAGCCAGGCTGATTTAAGCAATAGGGCAGGGGATCTCAACTTACAACGAAAATGGCGAAACCAAACCCTACAACCGAAAAGATAAAGAGCAAGATGCGCCAGGGGGAGTCTGGCAACGAGGGCTCGATGACGCCGCTCTGGACGAAGGCCTCGTCGGCGCGACGCACCAGGTGTGAGATCGCCATGATGAAGGATTAACAGCGGGTTCAAGACCGAACAAGGATGAGATGGAAACTGATGAGAAAACACAAAGTAAAGACAGGAGTTGGATGGAAAGGAAGAAACAAGAGGCACAAGCAATGTTCTTAACTGGGGATCCGGGGGGGCGATTTATTGGAAATGGCCAGTGAGCCCAGGCAGAAGCGGAGGCTGAGCAGCCTACACTATCCCCAGCTCAGGTAGCGCGGCGCTACGCCAGCCAATCGCAGCAGGTTGGAGTGTTGGTGTTTCAAGAGGCTGATTTCGTTGTTGCACACTGGCTCGTGATAGTTTCAGGCGAGGTTCTAATTGTTATTCAATAGCCCAGAAGTCTAGGGTAAATAGGTATTTGAAGGCATTCAGGTCCAGCATTGTCTAGAATATCCATGTTTATCGAAGAGTTGGTTCCTGGTGGCACAGCAACTGGAATGTGACGCAATGTCCCGACAGGGCTAAGCGCCTTGGGTGGACCGCCTCAGACAACAAAGAGCACCTCCATTGGGTCTGCTCTCTCGCAACCTACAGCGTGTAGTACCAGTTATCCATCCCTTCAATCTGCCCTCCTGTCTCTCGCGCCTTTTTGTTCTTCTTCCAGAAATAGACGTCCATCATTGCTGTCATCAGGACGCTGACCATCGTTACTCCAAATGTCACCCAGATCCCCGTCGTGTAGTATGGACTCTCATCCGACTTGAAAGTCACACTCGCAATGATCCCACCAACCCCTCCGCCAATCAAGCAAGTCGCGGATGCCACAGCTCGTTTCGAGTGTGAGGTGATGTTGTTTGCCTGGTACGCAAGGACCCCTGGGATGCAGAACTGCAGGAACCCCACGCCTGATGATGTTTGGTTAGTAGGAATCCGGAACAACTTTGGCTACGCCAACTTACCCAAGAAAACCCCAAAATATCGCGCCGCGTTTGATTTGGCATATGCTGTAACCAACATACCAGCCGCCGTAAGCACTTGATGTACAGCAATCACCGGGCCTCGGATCTGATATCGATCCGTCAGCCAGCCAGAGACGTAGGTGGCGGCCGCCGCAAGGATATATGGGGGAGCACTAAGCAGTTGGCTCTCTTTCCCTGTGAATCCCATTCCGGTCAGGATAATTGTCTTGAAGTAGCTGTACGCATATCCAGGGAGCGTTGACGCCATGAGGTTGAACGCCCAGAAATAGAGCTTCCAGTCCTTGAGATGGTGCAAGATCTTTGCCGCTGTGAGTGGATCCTCTTCTGCGTCTCCACGGTCATGGTTGATACGATCGATAACAAACTGCTTCTCTTCGGGCGACAAGAAGCCCTCTGCTTTGGTTGGAAAATCGATGATGATGAACCATCCAATAGCACACACTCCGACCGTGATAGCGCCCTCGATAATGAAGATCCCTACGTGCTCGCGAGTTAGCCGTGGGTCTCAATTTTGGAAAGCAGCGCCGCATACATCTCCATCCACTGAGACCATGAGTCCCATTCAGCAGGGTCAATGCATAAGCAAAAATAGCCGCGAAGGCGTTCAAGACCACCGACATCAACCAGAACGTCGCCAGTCTCTTGCCGACTTCAAAACGTTTGTACCAGCAGGTAATCAAGTAGGTGCACCCTGGTTTTGTTAGCCCAATTATAACAAATGAGCTTCCATTGGCATTCTCTACCTGGCATAAACCCAGCCTCCATGGTCCCTATCACCATATGCATTAGCACCCAAAAAGTCGCCAGTGATGGAAGTCTTACCAAGGAGAGCTCGACAAACTGTCATTGTTTTCCAGTTATACGTGAATCCCATTCCGATCAGTATCGCCCCGAAACTTATGCCGAGAAAAGCAAGCCAATTCGCCGCACCGGCTTTAGGGAGAATCAGATTCTAAGGGACCCCAATGAGCTTAGTCGTTCGTGGTAGGGGATATGGCACACCAACACTAGGAATTTCAAATACACTATCATATTCCTGGTCAGAGCGCGGCTTTTGTATGGCATGGATTAATGGAATCTTACATATAAGCCACAAAGAATACCATCACCATAATGGTATACCGTGTGCCAATATTAAGCCCAAGGTCTTCCTCCATCCCTGCCACAAAGGCAAGGCCAAGGTTGGTACGATCGATCAGAGATATTGAGTACATGATTCCTAGGATGGGTAGAAGGCGCAAGTCAACTCGTCGCCTGCGAATCAATGAGATGTCAGCGTGACTCGTGGGAGAGGTCGACAGAAATCGCACATTACTTTCTTCTGATGCGCCTCATCAATGCCAAATACAGGACTCTCATCATTTTTCCCGTCTTCCAGACGAATTGACTCCAGGTGCTGCACAGGCGAGGGCTTTCCCTCCATGCTGCGGTCGGACGTTTCTGTCATTTCGTGAAGTGTGAATCAAGTACTAGGAGACACGGAATCCACAAAACAAGGACACCAAAAAGCAGGACTACAAGATCTTATAGCCACTACGCATGCATATAACTATCCATTGACCGAAGAAGCCTTCTTCATTCGATCATTTTACTGGTCATTGAAGAGAGTTTAACCGAGTTTAACCTAGGACATAAACTCATCTTGTCCATAGCATCACCAGACAGTCGCAGTATCCAGTAGCCACTGCCAGTCATATAGGAGAATCTGGAGAAATGGCCACCTTACCCCGCATATTGACTTGATGCCAAGGGCCTAGAGTTGCGGAGAGCGTCTTAATACCATCTCCACGATTTCCCCAAACTGGAGTACCCCCGGATCCCACAGAGGATACCATTACACGGCCTGCCGTCCTCTTTGACAAGTAAACCATTTCACAATGATCTCCTATATGGATACATGGCAATTATTCCTCTCACACCTGGACGTTTTCTCCACGAACTATGATCGCCCCAACGCCAGCCATCGTTTAGCGGATGGCATGATGTCCTCATATAGGATGTACTCCGTATCTGCCCGCGCCCTCTTGGCGCAGCGCGGGGAATTCATTAAAGAACTTGGCATCGTCTCGTTCCACCATTCAACACGAGTGTAGGGGCGTTTATCTCTGCTCATTGCCGGGTTGGCTGCCGTATTTGAAACTGCCGTCCCTTGGCAGGACTTTTGCGGGTTTAATCACCTACCCACGTCGGCGACGTGGATGTTCACTGCTCAGATTCAGAACGTGCCAAGATTTATATCTTGACTTTCTAGAGAGGCACGCGGCTGGGTCTTAAGACCGTCGAGGTATGAGTAGGCTCACGGGGATGCCTTGTTTTCCCACTAGGGTTGATTTTGCCTAGGATATATACTGCGCCGCACAGCACGCAGTAACGCCTTGTGGTCTGGTTTTGCAACTCAGTCGAGAGCCACGATTTATTATCAAGTGCTCTTAATTTAGCCTCCAATGGTTCGAACTCGGTCTTTTCGCGGGTTGTTTTACTGGCTCTATTCCACTCAACCTCCATCTCTTCTATTCTTGCTACCGTACACAAGGCCTGGGGAGTAAGCAGCCTGCCCGCTCCAGGCTGGCCTTCAGATATCGAGCAATGCTTTCATTCGTTAGGTGTAAATTGTGGATTAACCATATTCTCATGGTACCTCGCCAAGTTAGCACGCCGCCGGCCTTCACATCCCAGCCCAACCTCTATTGGTGCCTTTCTTTTTTAATTCGGTCCGTCAGTGTACGAATTCGAATACTCCACGCGCTCATCATATTCACTCGGCTCCAACCTCTTCAAAAACCCACCGTCAATCAACTCCAGCACATTCATGGGCGCGACAAACTGTGTCCCCAGGCCAGGCTGCTCAAACCACGGCGCAATCGGGCCCAGCCCCACCACAAACTCCGTCGTCACCTGGTAAACATGATAATTAAACGGATACTCCCCGTCATACGTAACCAAGTTACTCGGCGGCAACGAACGCTCAATATACGGCGACCCCAAGGGTGCCAGGAACGTGCGGTACTCGGACCCAAAGCGGTCCAGCTTCTGACCCACGGGCAGGGAGACGTTGCCTATGATGGCGACATTCTCGGTGTCGACGATGAAGCCGTTGGAGGGCGGGTAGATGTATCCCCCATCAGGTTGTACCGATGTGGCCCATTTTTCGAGGAACTCGGCTGGGCAGAGCGAGCCGAAGCGCGAGTATGTGCGTAGTTCAGTCCGGAGGGGGAATTTGGTTGGGTATTTGACTGGACCGAGCCGGGAGTCGCCGCAGACGTAGGTGTTGTTCGTCGATGTGATGCCCTTGCAGGGGTCTGGGAAGCAGTGTCGAGGGAATAGGGACTGGTGCGAGGGTGGGTTAGTCACTTAGCTTGGCCGTATGGGAAGGGCTAGTGATATAGTGGACATGGTGTTACCTCAAGCTGGTCCTGCGCAAAGACAGCTGGTGCTACTGCGCCTAATGCCAACAGAAGTTTGTGGAAATGCATGGTTGGTGATGGGAGTCCCGGTTAGGTTATGTATTACCAGAGGGTAGAGAGGCTGATCCAGGTCTCGACAGGGAAAAAAGATTCAGAGCGAACAGAATCCTCTTATAACCATGACCAGCGCATTCTGCAGCTTGAGCGCACTTGTTTTCCTTCGGTCGATCACAATTGGTAAGTAGTAGGTAGTTCGTGTTTTGTGGATCATGCAGGGGCCCACGAGCCCTTGGCGTGTCGATGAAGAGTGCAGCCCCGATTCCCCAGTGGGGGATTGGATCACTGGAGGATTCTTGCTCATTCCAAATTCCAGGTGTCCATCTGCCGTGCAAGGGGAGGGCAGCTAGTCAGCTGCCTTGGTTCATAGGAATTAAATCGATGTTAACGCCGAACTGGTGTTGAACGAGGGAGAAAGGCGCACCCGCAGCCAAAATGGGAGCTAAGCCTAGTTTCGATTGAGATGAACAGGGGATGTCACGGATCGACAATCACTACGCTAACTGAAAAGAATGAACAAGTTGACGAGGCAAGCCCAACCGGTCCAATCTCCTCGTGCAATCGCTGCAAGATCGATGGGCGATTCCTCGAGGTTCTCTGCATGCAGGCCTTGGCGGGCTTTCATTGGACGGATCAGCCGAACAATTTGAAGAGAGGAGCCAACTCATTCCTCAGCTGAGGGCCAGACCAATCTCAGAGCTGGAGACTCAATGATGAACGAGCGGGCTTGGCCGAATTGCTGTCAGTGTGCAGACTGCAGCCTGTGCATATGTGCTTGAGGCGGATGGTGCATTGACCCTCAAGACAACATTGAGAATGCACATTCAGAGAGTACCTTTTTCCAGTTCAGGGCAGTCGCAGCTGTATACGAAATCCGCCGTTTGACCTTGACTTTTTGGTCACTCAGAACCCAGAATACGGTTGCCGATGTCCACGGGGCCAACGAGAAACACCGAGGCAAGCCTTCCCCGACATGAACTGCTGAAATCTCTAGTCCTAAATAAATCGTGTCGTCTTCAGCTTGGCTTAACAGATCGATGGATCAACGCCATTTGAGGTTCACAGTAGTTTCAGCCGCTAAGTCGTCGACTTGACCATCCATGCTTGTTTTTGTTAGATAGACAAACAACTGGTAGAGCTTTGGATTCGCTCACTTTACCTATTCAATAGCTTTATAAGCATATCGGCGCTTTTCTTTTCTCGCTGTAATATCAATCTGAAGATGCACCCCTCCTCAGATGACCTGAGGAAAGGATAACTCCGTAAATAGTCGATGGCATTTATCCTACGGTGGAAGGTTGGTTGAATTGTCAGCGTTGTCAACAATGATTACCCGGTGGAAGTTGGAACAAGTAATCAGTAATCATTGCTTACTTTGCTGCAGATGCAGGCAGCTTATGTTCTCCACAAAATGCTTAGATCTCCGTGTAAGGGTTATCCTGCAAGACACAAGGCTGGATCCACAACTACTACTATAGTAGCACTACGGTATATTCCTGGAGCCCTACAAATGATTTGGAAGCAGTGTATAGTACACCCCAGTATTGCCACGGATAATGAACCATGGACTGGGGATAAGCATTGTGCATTAGTGCACTGGCTCCACTACTGACAGGTTATTCACAGCTCTAACCAATGGAATCGAGTTGTGCAACCGGCACTCGGCATGTGGCGAACTGCCCGAATTACCGCCGAGTTCCGGCCAAACCGGGAAGGAGCGATGAGGGCAGTCAGTTAGAGCAATGACGACAGTCGCGCCTTCCGTTGTTGGATATGCGGATTTGTAAGCGCAATTGCCTCGGGTCCCCGCTTGCATCACTGCCTGTCTCTATCCAGATTCCCGTCATGCCAGGTTCCAATATCACTGCCAGCATGCCTAACATGAAGGAAGCTTTGGTGCACAAAGGACCGACCGTCGAGATTGTCGACAGCCCCATTCCTAGCCCTCGGCCAGATGAGGTTTTGATAAAGGTTGTCGCTAGTGGAACCAACCCGAAAGACTGGTAGGTATCCTTAGTTGGTGCCGCCGGTAGCAACTTAATGCTGATCGACCGGTGCCAGGAAACTCCCAGAATGGTTGGATAGAGCGGGAAACCAAGGCGATGACATTGCGGGTATCGTCGAGGCAGTTGGCGACAAGGTGTTCGAGTTCAAGCCGGGTGACCGCGTTGTTGCCTTCCATGAGATGGTGACACCCGGTGGCAGCTATGCCGAGTACGCTATTGCCTGGCAGCATACTACAGTTCACCTCCCGAAGCACATTTCCTTCGAGGGTAGGTTTAACCACACGCGGACTAAGAATTTTAGCTAATGACAAGCTCAGAGGCCGCAACAATCCCGCTAGCGGCATTGACTTCCGTCGCTGTGCTGTACCATCATCTTGCACTTCCAGAGCCATGGCGTCCGGCAACTTCCTCAATCCCATTGGTGATTTACGGAGGAGCATCAGCAATCGGGGCTTATGCTATCCAACTTGCCCAAAAGAGCAACATCCATCCTATCATTACCGTTGCTGGACGCGGCGCGCCTTTCGTTGAAAGTCTTATCGATCGATCCAAGGGCGATGCCATTGTGGATTACCGCAAGGGCGACGAAGCTGTGATCTCCGGAATTAAAGATGCTTTGAAGGGCGCCAAGCTGCTGCACACTTATGACTGTGTTAGCGAGGGCTCAAGCTACATCAATCTAGGAAAGGTTGTCTCGCCCGGAGGCAAAATTGTTACCGTCCTCCCCGGAAAGGACTACCCGGGAGTGTCGGATGGCGTTGAGGTGATCAAGAACTCCGTTGGCTGCGTCCATCAGGACCAAAAGGATTTGGGGTACGTCTACTTTCGATACCTTGCCAAGGGACTGCTCGACGGCTGGTTTAAACCGCATCCGCACGAGGTCGTTCCCGGTGGACTTGGGGGGTTAGAGAAGGCCTTGACAAACCTGAAGGAGGGCAAGGCCAGTGCTACCAAGTATGTTGTGCGCATTGGGGAGACCAATGGAGTGAGTTCGTGATAGCCATTTCCACAGCCGTAGATAAGCAATTGACTTCGGATTACTATAAGACATGAATCATGAACCGTAGTACGGATAAGTCGCTTACATGCTAGGGTATAACCATGTCAGCTACATTTAGGGTTGCTCGTAAGCAGTGGAGACACGCTGTACCGCTCGGGATCGGATGGACTCACGCAAGACAAGCATTTAAAGTCTCCGAGTGTCAGGCCCAGACTGCTTACCCTTAAGTCCACTCAGGTACGGAGGACGGTACATAGACCTATCCACCATCTACCGATGCTGCAGAAAAAATAGACTGCTTACGGGCCCACCACGGACTTAATTCTGGATCCTGGGATAATGTCGTTGGTCGATCCAAACATTGTGCCGAATTCGATGACCTTCTCTGTGGGACCCATGGATACGCAGCTACTTACAGATCGACCCTGATCAAGATTTGCCGATGCGTGGCAATAACTGGAGCCACTCTGCGATTGTATAAAGGCCCTTCGAAGAGACGTTGATTCTCTCAAGGTCCTTCTACAAGACAACACTATCCAATCACATACCCTCCAATTTAGTGACTTTACTATACTCCATCCCTATTCAAGATGACGACCGATTACAAGTTCGAAGGCTGGCTCGGCCTTGACGCCAGCGCCGCCGATGGCAAGATGCAGTGGAAGGAGTTTGAGCCCAAGCCCTGGGAGGAAACAGACATCGACGTCAAGATCTCGCACTGCGGTATCTGCGGGTCAGACCTGCACACTCTACGAAGCGGCTGGGTATGTTATTACCCTCCAGATCCCCACCCTGCGACTTAGTTAGGTAGCTAACCGACATGACTTCATAGGGCCCAACAGACTACCCCTGCTGCGTCGGACACGAGATCGTCGGCACGGCCGTGCGCGTCGGCTCCCAAGTGAAAGACATTCAATTTGGCGACCGGGTCGGATTCGGCGCCCAGAGCGAATCCTGTCAGGGACGCAAGGGCGACTGCGCCGAATGCGCCGCCTCCAACGAGCCCTACTGCGTGAAGCACTTCACGGGCACATACAACGGCAAATACATGAACGGCGGAAAGTCGTACGGCGGGTACGCTTTGTACCACCGCGCCCCTGCACACTTTGCCGTTAAGATCCCCGAGTCTCTCTCCTCGGCTGCTGCGGCGCCGATGCTGTGCGGTGGTGTGACTGTCTACTCGCCGCTGAAGCACTTCGGATGTGGCCCTGGCAAGCGGGTAGGAATCATTGGTGTTGGTGGACTTGGACACTTTGGTGTTTTGTTCGCGAAGGCGCTGGGAGCAGAGGTTGTAGCTATTTCCAGAAAGGCGGATAAGCGCGAGGATGCGCTGAAGATGGGCGCTGAGCTTTACGTCTCGACGCAGGAGGACACGGAGTGGATGGCGCAGAACAAGCGCTCGCTGGATCTGATTGTGTGCACGGTTTCCTCGTCTAAGATGCCTATCACGGACTACGTTTCCCTGCTCAAGGTCGATGGGACGCTCGTCCAGGTTGGTGTCCCTGAGGACGGCGCCCTGACTATTCCTGCTGCGGCCCTGGTGATGAACCGCGTCAAGCTTGCTGGTTCCCTGGTCGGGTCTCCTGAGACCATCCGTGAGATGCTGCAGTTGGCTGCGGACCAGAAGGTGCAGCCCTGGATTCAGGAGCGGCCGATGAAGGACGCCAACCAGGCGATTGTCGACATGCATAACGGTGATGCGCGGTACCGCTATGTGTTGGTTAACGAGAACTAGATATAGATATGTATGACGAGACGATATACTTATAGACTTCCAATAGAATTCATTTATTGCTAACGCACGTGCTGTGCCTTCAATTGACGTCACGCTTTCCCTTCATTCATCTACTCGTTCAGATCATTAATCCCGGAATTCCATCTGGCCATGTTGTATCTGACGACCGGAGTATGCGATCGGGCTGGGACTGTCGACATTTCCGAGTCGCCCTCTCAACCAGACGAATGGTTCAACGAGGGAAAGCCATCCTTCTCTAAGAGCTCACTCCGACATATCCAGGAACAGTTACAACGGCCGCTCAAAAAAGGAGACAAAATACGAATTCTTGATCTCCTGGATGTACCTGTCTTCTTCGAAGCGAAAAGAGGCGATTATCAGGCCCACCTGGGCATCGGCAACGTAGTTTATACAGCGTGAGAGCACTCCTTGGATACAATCTCAAGCTAACATGCTCCAGACAAGAGCCAATCTTGCAATACGTCTCCTACCAGTCTCTCAAAAGGCGAATTGAATCAGCCTGTGAAAGCCCCAATTTGGCGTTCTGTAGCCTGCGCATTCAACATACCCTAAACGGTCATAACACGATCACTGGTGAGCCTGCAGCAGACTTTAAATCTAAGTCTATGGATGAAGTGCATCGTCTCTTTACTGCCGCTCTGCAGATATGGGGAGAGAGCAGTATATGGGCGGACATTAAAACATATCATCTGCAACTACTGCAGACAAGATAACCAAGATCATCGGATTCGGATGCGGGATAATGTCTGCTTCAGATTATGTGCCTCACATGTCATACAATGCCGCCTTTCAGCACGCACTACTTCTGACGCTGCAACAGTTTCTGCAGAGAAGTTCGGGCCATGAAGTTATATGCGCTGTCCAGGACCCCGCCTACACAAACAGGGACATATCCGTTCTTCGCTCTTACGGAATTAATATCCTGAAAGACCCTGACGGTTTTATCCAGACTGATTACTCCTCGCTGGTATTTGCATGCGCTCCGGATGTTCCAGTCAGGCAGATTGTCGCTGATATCGCTCGGCCTGCTGTGCTGCTGTGGGATAGGGTTTCGTCCAGTGATGTTGTGACGTATGGAATGTGTCTATAACTTTTGTATTCTGCTGATTTAGTATACGTAGGACTGGCCCGGATTCGCCACGGATAAGGAAGATGATCTCTGGTTCATACGAACGTTTTGACTTTCCCTACGACGAGCATTTCGGGGACATGGCTATCTATATACGACGGGACCCTGAATTCGCAACGACAATTTGTTCAGCTTGATGCCGCATGATGCTATTGAAGAGTCGTCACCAGTTTCCCAGTATTGGCTCCTTCGAATAGTCTCATCCAGACTTTCGGCACATCCTCCAGTCCTCCTTTGATGATCGTCTCGTTCTTTTCCTCCAGCTGCACTTTCCCTTCAACAACGGCCTTCCCTATGACCTCGATCGCCTTGTCCGCCTCATTGTAATACTCTAAGACAACAAACCCCTCGATCCGAAGTTTCATGGTGACGACATTATACCAGTTACGCAGCGGCGGACCATGATCCCCATTGTACCCAGCAATAAACCCACAAGCGACAACTCGGCCATGGACATTGAGCACCCCCAGCGCTTCGTCCAAGACTGCTCCGCCGACATTATCAAAATAAACGTCGATACGGTCTTTCGTCGCCTCCTGGAGGTCTTGCACAAATGATGGCGATTTGTAATTGACGCCTATCCCATATCAGCACGCACCACAACCAGAAAGACAGGTAGAAGACACACATCTATCAGCACCCAACGATTCAACCCACCGACATTTCTCCTCCGTCCCTGCAATCCCAACAACATACCTACAACCCAGCACCCTCTTCGCAAGCTGCACAACCATACTCCCCGTCGCCCCCGCAGCCCCAGAAACAAGAACCCCTTCACCCTCCTTAATGGCCGCAGTTTTGACCAACCCAAAATAAGCCGTCAACCCAGTCAGTCCAAACGCACCCAGATAATGCGTCTCGCCCAGCCCATTCGGCAGCGGTTTCACATGTACCATAAGATCCTGGTCCCCGAGCACCGCGTACTCCGCCCACCCCATCACCCCCGAGATACGGTCTCCGGGCTTGAACTGGGATGATGTCGATTCAACGACTTCGCCGACGCCCAGGGACGCCATGACCTCGCCTTCTGCGATTAGTTTAATGTAGAACCGTTCTTGCGGGTAGGTCGGGTTTATCCAGCTGCGTTGGGCGGGGTCGTTGGAGAGGTGTAGGACTTTGACTAGGACTTGGTCTGGGCCTAGGCTTTCAGGGAGAGACTGTGTCGTTAGAGTGAAGGTTGGATCCGGGCCTGATATGGTGGGCGTGCCATGGGGTTTGTTGCTGACGATCCAGCATTTCGTTTGTGTGGGACGGGGCATGGTGTATGTTGAGATGGAAAGTGGGAAGTTGAAGACGATAAGGATTTAAAGAAAACTGCGACGGCCGCGGGGTTACATTGGAATTTAATAGGATTGACCTCCAATTAAGGCGTCCCTTCTCGATGGATTCTCCCAAGTCTCTTTGCATTGATCGCATCTCGTGGCCAATGACGTAGATCGATTTCATTGCAACCCTAGGGCAAGTCCAAATCAGGCCCCCAGCTTGAAAGCTGCCCAATATTGCTGGGATTTGTCTTGGTATCTTCTTGTCATGGCGGTTAGAGAATAGGAGAATAGCCGGAAACGGCCATTCCCTATGTTGTGGCTTGTCAGTCAATCTTGTATTGGACCCTGCGTCTAATTCTGACCACTCTAAGATTAAACTATCACTTTGACGCCTGGATGTATATTAGAAATCCTACAGATATGGCTCATGGACAATGCAGGTCCGGGCTTAGATCGAGCCAACATTGTAAGATTCCAAAACTACCCTGGCAAGGCGATAACCATCCACCACCAATGATATAACTCGCCTAGTACGAAATGGGCAGGCTCTTTCCGATGGGTAAGGTACAGATAATAGCTCACAGTATAGGTACGTCGAGCTTATTACCATAGGTAGCTAGTCGCCCGGCGCTTTAGGGCACGAACGGCAACTCTACGACTACGGTTCTTTCAAGGACGGGAATATCGGGGCATAGCTATATATGGCCTAGTATTGAATCGGCAGCTAGAATCACATGTTTAGCTCTGCTGATCGGGCACACCTCTCGGCTAGGGCAAGGCGCATGCGTCGTAGCCTCAATATCCGACGGCGTCCTGACCCGTCCTGGGCGTCCTGGGCAGCAGTTACTGAGCCACGACTAGTCTCGATAAAGCTCCCATAGACGTGACACGACGCGTCACAGCCTTGTTACAATTACTGAGTCCTTTGGGAGGACGGGGTGGCTGCAGGTGCCCGGCTTGACTCCACACTAACCGTATCATGCAACAACAACTTACCCCTTATAAGCGAGCTGTCTATGGCCAGATGAATTTCCTACGCAATCCCTATTTCTCGTTATCTCGGGCATTTCCAGGGGATGTTCGGTACAAAGGAGTCCAGGGTAACGGGCTGTCTCGCTGCACCCGGGCTGGCCGTGGCCTGCACTGCCGGATGCGGACTCCGCGGAATATACCGCCTCTATTGCAGGTAGAATGGGTTCGGAGTTGTGCATTGCTCCTAAGTGGCCAAGTGAAGCGTGCGGGGGAAACAGATTTGTCTTTATGAAGGATCGCGGATGGGGGCTGAAAAGTACCGAGTGGGTACATCGCTTGAGGCTGTGATTCCTGGGCATCGGACTGACGAACAAATCGGACTTGATATACTAGCATTTGTGGAGGCTCTTAAACATGCTATTGGCAAGGCCCAAGCTGCAAAAGGTCGACACGCAGCTCTTGGAGAAGCTGGATCTACTATATACTCTGGTCCCGCGGACTGCGGTAGTACATAGTGGACTTTGGCCTTGTCCTCTAGCATGGTATTACCCTGTTGCCCTGCCTCGGGCGATTGTATTCCCCTGATGGTAGTCCAATGATGCTTCTCACAGAGGAAGAAAGCGTAGATCAAATCCTCGGATCCCCGTACAGCCACTCTGCTTCGTCACGCTGTACAAACCATCTGTAGAAACCCGACACTCAGTGCTACAAGCTCCATTCTCAGAACACTGCCCTGATTAAACATGTTGCCTGGCTCTGTATATAGCCCCAAGGATCTAGATGCCAAGGCATTCAGATACTATATAGGACTGGCCAAACCACCTACAAGTCCGCTCTTCATCAGCACCAACTTCTTCATTCTCCTCGTTCATACTAGGGCAAGTCAATATGAAGGTCTCTAACACCCTCCTCCCACTTCTCACCTCTGTCATATCCGGTGCCTTCGCCGGAGAGTTCATCATCGGGGGCGACGACACCGAGATCGAATCCTACCCCTACCAAATCAGTCTCAACCAAGACGGCGAACATAACTGCGGCGGCAGCATCGTCAGCAAAACCCACATTGTCACCGCAGCCCACTGCCTCGCTCAGGTCCAGAACACCTCCCAGCTAGGCGTGCGAGCCGGGTCAACCTACCACGCACACGGCGGCCAACTGCTCAACGTATCCGCCTACCACGTCCACCCACGCTTCAACCAAACGAGCCTCACTCACGACGTCGCTGTCATCAAACTATCCGAACCCCTCGAGCTCGGCCCCGCCGTGGCACCCATCCGTCTCGCCTCTGCAAGCGCCGGCTATCCCGAAACAGGAACAATCACTAACCTGACCGGCTGGGGGTCGACCGATGTGGACGCGCCGTCTCTCCCAGATACACTGCAGGTACTCGAGTTCCCTGTCGCTGATCGGGGTGAATGTATCGAGCGTTGGAAACACCATGAGTATCAGCCTCTTAACGTCACCGACACCATGTTCTGCTTGAGCAGCTTCAAGGACGAGGAAACTGCGTGCCATGGAGATAGTGGCGGGCCCGTTGCTATTGATGGCACGCTTGTGGGTATTGTCTCGTGGGGAGAACCCACCTGCGGCAGTGATTACTACCCGAGTGTTTATTCGAGTGTTTCTGTTCTTAGGGGGTGGATAGACGCGCAATTACGTGGCTAGATGGATGTTTGTTATGTGTATACGGGTTCGAAACATAGAGCAGTGGGGGATGAGTTGAGATAGAACTTGGTGCCATTATTCCAGTCTGTACTTAGTCTGAATTTCCAATTCTCGAGGAGACATCAATACAGAGAGTGGAAGTACTGGAATTTATTGTCGAAGAACCAGTATACCAATATAACCAAGCATGTAGAGGACTAGTAAAGTCTGATTATGTGCAAATGACTACACAGCCATCGAGCCTGCGTCAACAAACAATCTCTTCGCATCCAAGACGCAGTCCGAAACCGGTGCCCGCCATGCTAAACACAGCACCGCTTGCCAGGCTGGAGCAGTCTATTTTCTAGCTACCAATCATGGGTTCCTCTAAGCCTCCCCCGTTCAGTGCAGTTCCGTGCTGTCCACGTAGACTAGGTGGAGTCCGCAGCTTATACGTCGATACTGCATTAGGTCCCCGAGAGAAAAACGGTGAGATAGCTGTCGGATGACACATTGCTGATCGCTATCTCTTAATCAGTGCATGGCATATGCATATGTCTCACGTTTATAATGAAACGGGCTAGGTCTATTCGATACCAACTGTGTCTACAACAGCCCCTTCTACACTCTACGGGGGGTTAACTTTCATTTAGACGACGGTTTTTATAGTTCGGTAGTCGATTATGATTCCATATCCAAGTTCTTCAATTTTGTTATCATTATTAAATAGTCTAGAAAGAACGCTGTGGTGACTTGCACTAAGTCGAAGCCCTAATCCAATGACTCACGGAGTAGGCACCAGTGAGTCAAAATCTCCTCCAAATTAAATCATCGCAACTATTCACGGAATTAAAACAATAGTAAATACTATAAAGTACATATAAATTGTCCCTTAAACGTATAACATACCTCCATAACAAACGAAACACCTTCTTTACCTTACAGCACAAACTCCCTATAAATCAATCCCAGTGAACTCCCCATGAAGCACCTCGCCGCATACCTCCTCCTCACCCTCGGCGGGAACAGCGAGCCCTCGGCAGAAGACATCAAGGAGGTTCTCGCATCGGTCGGTATAGACGCCGACCAAGGCCGTCTGGGACAGCTCTTGAACGAGTTACGCGGGCGGGATATCAACGAGGTTAGTCCTGCTGTAGTGCTATAACTCTTGAATATAGTGGAAACGGGCGCTAGACTGACGTATACCTAGTTGATCGCCGAGGGCACGTCCAAGCTCGCTACAGGCATTGGGTCCAACACCGGCGGTGGTGGCGAGAGGGGCCAGGAGGCTGAAAATGGTGCAGGAAATGATGGATATGGGTCGGCGAATGGGGGAAGTGACGAGGACGGGGGCGGAGACGATGATGAGGATGATGACTTTGGATTGGGATTGTTTGGGTGATGTGGTAGATAGACATAAGGGTAAACAATGCACAAAACTGTCATTGATGCTTCACAGCTCCTATGAGAAGATAGAGTTGGATTTTACCGTATAAGGCCATCCCAATAATTAGTACTGTTCTTCTCTGCGGCTGTTCATGCCGCATATAATTCGATGATGGCAATGGAAATTATTGGTTGTAAAGGAAGATTGATGTTGAGAAACGAACTACTTGCCATATTTTACCTATTTAGTAGGTGTTTACATGGCACAGGAGTATAATGGAAATGAAAACACCCTCAGGCATGGGTATTCTAACCAAAAATCGCCAAGTCTAAGCAAGTCTCGCACAAGCTTACAATGCTCAAAGACATCTCACTCTAAACAAGGAATCAAAATACGTAAAGAAACGCCGCAAATAATGGATATCGTGACACTCTCCAGTCGCTTCAAAGACACCTTTTTAGTCGAATAGCTTCTTCATGAAATTGTGAGCCAGCTCGACACCGGCACTAGTAAATTGTTAGCAGGCTGCCATTTAGATAAAGATAAACGTAGGACGTACAATGTGGCGGCGTTCGCAGGGACAGCACGGGCCAAGGCTGGGCCAAACCCGGGGAAGAACGCTTTGAATCCACCGTTGCCGTAGACGGCACGAATGGTGCCACCGATCGTGGGCTTCCCCGGTGCACTCTGCAAACGCGACTTGATTGTGTCGACAGGGAAAACAGGAATCCACATGGCAATACCGGCAGCACCACCAGCCGCTAGAACAGCTGGCAGCGACAGATCACCGGTCACGTTGCCTTCCGCGTCCTTGGGAGTGAGCGACCGCTTGATGTATTCGTAGGCAGCGAAGTAGGCAGCCGAACCGGGGCCGTCACGGGCCAGGGTCATTGCGCTTCCACGGAACACACTGCGGATTCCTCCCTCCTTATACAGCTGTCGGACGACATCCACACCGCCGGAGTACTTGGGCTTCTCGCCAGGTGGCGGGGGGTTCTGCCCTTGGATCTGCAACAGCACCTTTACGCGCTCGAAGGGAGCAGTGATGAGAGTCATGGGGATAGCGGAGAAGAATCCAGCACCGGAAATCTGGCCAATTGTGTACTGCGGGGTGTTGTTGTGGACCTTGACTTCAGACACGCTGCTGACAAGCGTTTTTCCTAGATCGTAACCCTAGATGCGGTCAATTGTTGTTCTGGACAAAATCGCTTTCCATAAGCACATACCCAGAAGCTGACGGCGACTAAAATCCACAAGTGTTAGCTTTGTCGGGAAATTTATTTGAGAGTCGCCACTTACACATGGGCGTAACGCCGACCAGAGGAGCAGAAACACCAGCATAGAGACCCTGCACATGTCAATTGCAAGCCCACGGGTTTCGACCTTCAATTACTCACGCGAGCCAGACCCTCGCGGGCGATAGTCTTCTTCACCACATCAATGGCGCCCGAGTAGACACCCTGGGCAGCAGTCTGCATCCGCACCTTGACCAGGTCGAAGGGGTGGCCGACAACAACCGCACAGACACCACCAGCGCCGCCCGCGGCGAAGGAGCGAAGCTGAGCAGCGGTCTGGTTAACATTCTTGGGCTCGGTACCCTTGAACGACTCCTGGACGGTGTCAGACGTGGGGGATTCGGCGGATGACATGATGGCGGGGAGGTGCCGAGGGCGGTTAGAGGCGGGCGAGGCGAGAGACAGCGGTGCAGAGGAGTCGCAAGACGCTGAAGGACAGGGAGAGTGACAAGGGAAGGAGTTGAGAAGAGGAATTGAGAGCTGGACGACCGTTTGAAGAGGAAGACGGAGGGTGAAGAAGAAAAAGAGCAGGCAGGCCGTGACAGGGCGCCGAAAGCCGAATCTGGGAACAGCTGCAGGCCGACGGTTTGTGCCTCGGCTCGGTTCGGATCATTGCTTCTCCGGCTGCCACCGACGGTCCAGTGTCCACCTCTCCCCACAGTCTCTCTCCAGAATCAGATATCGGAGTGGCAGTCGCCAGCTCACTGCTCAGATACCGGCAGTGTACCAGCTGTTGGCACTCATATCTCCTGAAATCTACGGTATACGCATATCTGCTGACACCAGTTCTCCTGTTCCCAGGACTCCTTCACAACTCGGGTGAACGGAGCCGCTGGGCATGGCCTGACGCCTCTTCCACTGTGCCTTTAATCCGTCTCCAACGAGTACGACCCAGAGGCGCAACTCCGACTCCGGACGACAGGATCCCACCCACCGCCCAATTTCACCGCCTACAGTCTGCACCATATGCTCCATTTCCCCTGGCAGGTCACACTTCGGGACTATGGTACGCCTGTCGTCATCGCATGGGCGCCAAGACAATCACATGAACGGCACTGAGCATTACAAGGCAACAGTCAACACTGAACACACCGTGGACAAGTCAAGTCTCAAATTAATTTCGATTGAATTATGAGTATATATAATACAGCACCCGGGCACCATGTCCCCATATTTCCATCGCTGTGATTGGGTTGTTCTCAATCCCAGCTATCCATCAAATTCCCCATGCGCCCGCTGAATCAATTTCCAAGTTGCTGCTTATTTGCACTGGCCCTGGTCCTGGTCGGGTTTTTGCTATATAGGAGTCAGCCTATCATGTCTCGAGACCAAACACTGCGAGGACGGGGGATACATACGATGCAGACCTTGGACGGGCAAATACCAAGGCTTCCGTCCTTCTTGCATGGCGCGCCGGGTTTAAGCTGAGACACCATCAGTCTACCTGTACAGAGTACCAAGGAGCAGAATTCAGACAAGATGTTCGACGTACCTGAGTGTTGGGTCCGGCAGGGGCAGGGACGGCAATGGCAGAGCCGACGAAAGCGAGAGCAGCGATCCAAGAGAGCTTCATTTTGTTTGAGGTATGTTTGACAAGTTGACAACGTAGGTTTTCAAGAGGTGTGAGATGTGAATGTACACCAAAACATTCGACGAGATCAGAGGCATATTTATACCTCTCCGTGCCAGGTCAACACGCAAGCACTGCATCTCCTTTCCCCTTCCATGGAGCAGCATACCCCAGTAGTCCTGCCTCCCCTGGTGATGATTTTCTCGCCATGACTGGTTCCGTCTCTCCATAACCGGTTCGGGAACGAAAATCAGTCACAGGCAGCTAGAACCTACCCATTGACATTGAAGCTCCAGTATCGACCCCGTCCCCTGACAAGAAAATGACGTGCTTTGGTGTACCAGTGGTGGGTATATTCAACTCCACCAAACTCAGGAACCAACCATTAAACGGCGGTTTTCTTTCAAGACTACTCCGCATCCTTCAGTGCTATTGAACGCCGTTTCTCAGGGCTGCAGAAGCTCCCCACGTTTGGCTGCAAACCCCCATTATGATCGCTGCTTGGCGCCTTATTCCAACAGCCTTGAACTTGCCCCTGAATACATCGAGACCGAAATGTTTCTAATATTGTTCCATCCTTCGAAGCCACCGTGAAACTCCTTCCCCATATTCCACAAAGCCTTAAGGCCAAGGCTAGGGCTCCATTTCGGCGCGCTCCGCCAAATGTATCAGTATGGAGTATGGACTACGTACTCTGTAGTACGTACGTACCTATGGAGTACGGACTAGGAGGCCGTCCAGACCAGACGGTGTCCACTGGTGCCGACCCCCGACTCCTCGAGTCTCAGGAACACAATCGAACATTCCTCAGTCCACCCTATAGGGTACACTAAGAAATACAAAGTACGTACTTCAACTCCCGCTGTAAATCACAACCTCAAGCTTCCGCTGCTTCCGCTTCTCCACACGCCTTGCACAAGCCTGCTCCCTCTCCGAGTCACTTGCTCCTGTACACTACGTAGTACGTACTGTGCAACATTTGTGTAGACACGCTTATGTTGTTTGTCAGGCCGTGCTGGAGTCTTTTCAATTCCCGCCTCCTCCGTACAATATAATATCCACGCATGATGTCAGCCCTACATGTTATTTACCATTACCAATAATTCGGTTGGATAACCGTATATACATACTTATTTGGTTGCTTCATACTGGTAAGTGATGAGCTTGATAACCCACTGCGAGTCTGCGACCGATGCTTGGGTATTTCGAGTTCGTCGGGTATGGCGGACTCGTAACCGAGGCGTATTCACAGAGCACAATGAGCAACAACGACAAACAACCACTATTTTACAGAGGAGGCGGGAGTGGTTGTTTGTCGTTGTTGCTCATTGTGCTCTGTGAATACGCCTCGGTTACGAGTCCGCCATACCCGACGAACTTGAAATACCCAAGCATCGGTCGCAGACTCGCAGTAGGTCATCAAGCTCATCACTTACCAGTATGAAGCAACCAAATAAGTATGTATATACGGTTATCCAACCGAATTATTGGTAATGGTAAATAACATGTAGGGCTGACATCATGCGTGGATATTATATTGTACGATGTAAACGATGCGACCAAGGTATCGCACGCCTGACTACCAAAGTCCTTCCCCGTCCGAATGAGAAACGGACTGTTGTATTTCTTGCGTAGTACAGTTATATAATTATATCCAAGTACATAACTCCCTGGTGAGGTTTTTGGAGACATTCAATGAGACGTTCCCAGAAAGTAACGGAAGTATATCACCATCCGATTATTACGTTCAAGAATATATATATATGCACCTTGCAATATATATTCCAATCAATGAACTTCAAGGTCCAATATTTCAGCGAATGGCCGTCATGTCGCTGTCTTAATATATTTTCATGACTGCAATTCAATAATTAATATATCTGATATAATCACTTATTGCTGATGCAAAATTGACGAAACCCTGTATCATAGCTTGAAGATATCAAGATCTGAATAGCTTCACGATCTGGGAATTGAGGTGCTGATTGCAGCCCCAGCTTTTATTGGAGTGTACTTAGTAGAATTAGACAGGTTGTTGCAGATGGATGAAAGATCGTATCAGTTGAATTAATTATTGACGTGTAAGAGTATCTACTAATGGCCATTACAACGTAACCCGTGATAAAATATACATATTAGGGCCCAACCAGTAGTCATCTTCACCATACATCATTAGGGTAAGGAGTATCCAGCAAGCCCAAAAAGGCTATAGCATGTTAATCAAAGTCCATCCTTTACAGGACAAGGATGGCGGCAAGACCGAGGGCACCAAGGGCACCGCTGGAGACGGCCATGCGGGTAGCAGCACCAGTGTCAGCATCAGAGCCGCTGCCATCGCCACTGCCCTCGCCGCTACCGCCGCTGCCGCTGCCGCTGTCACCACCGTTGCCACCGTTTCCACTGCCGCTGCCACCGTTGTCAGAGTTGCTGCCATCAGTGGACGAGGAGTCGCTGCCAGACGAGGTAGAGGAGCCAGCACCAGAGGTGGAGGCCGAGGTGCCGAGGGTGCTGCTAGCACCGGTGGAAGAAGCGCCGGAAGACTATACATCATTAGCATCACGGTCAATAGCAGGGTACAGGTGCAAAGCTTACTCCGGTAGGGGAGGGGGAGCCAGAGGCACCGCCAGCACCGCCGGTGCTGGTGCTGTCGCTGTCAGAGCCGCTGGTGGAGGTAGCGCTGTCATCACCGTCGCCGGTCGAGGTAGCGCTGGCACTTCCAGTGGAGTCAGAGTCGGAGTCGGAGCCAGAGGTGCTGGTGGGCTCAGAGTCGGAGCCAGAGCCAGAGCCGGAGGTGCTAGAGCCAGAGCCGGAGCCAGAGCCGCCACCACCGTTGGCGGAGGAGTCAGGGCACTTGTCAAGAGCAGAACGGACAACAGCAGAAGCATCATCGTCAGGGCAGGCCTGAGAAGTGCAGTCGCGGATACCGAAGCGGTAGTTCTCGCTGTCGCAGAGACAGGCGAGGTCACCCTTCTCGCAACCAAGGGTGTCGGCCTTGGCGAGCATGTTGCTCAGGCACATGTTCTGCCAGAGTCAGCATATGAAGATATTGAATTGTGACAGTGTCCGACTTACAGCACACTGGCTGACAGAGACCTGGGCGCCGGCGAGACCGACGGAGGCCAGAAGGGCCATGGGGAGCGCGAAAGACTTCATTGTGTATTGAGATGAGGGTATAAGAGAGGAATGTAGATGGCTAACGCGATGAAGCAGATAACGCGACTCAGAGCTTGAAGGGAACGCGAGGATGCAGAGGAGGAAAGCGAGCGAAGAGCAACGAAGGGAGGACTCAGACTTTAAAAACCGGCAGCAGCTCAGGGCGTAGAACAACAAAGCAGGCTGCTTGGGCCGTGCCTGCCCCCCCGTGTGAACCTTGCGAGTTTCCACCGGCCACAATTTGCGCTTGACTTTTTCATTTTTTTCCCCTTCATTTTCCCTGAATTGCTTGGTTACTCAGGGTCGGGTGGCGACGGTGATTGGACACAGTACGAAGAGCTTCACCTCGCAGACCGCAGTCCTCGGCCAACGTGGCGACTAGGCCCCACAGCCAATAGCCAGCTGAGGTCATCGAACAGGGAGCAAGCCCCAGCAATCTGTAATTCAGATCCACCGGGGGAGATTGAGAGTTTTCATAGGAGGAGGTGGCGTTGTCACCCCACTGTCGCCTGGATGGATCTGGAGCACAATCAGACTCAAGCCGGGCCAGGGACCACTGGGCGCGCAGATCGCACTTGGCAGTGGCCTAGCGGAGCCTAATTGACGAGGAAACAAAGTATCGGGGAAGCAGGGAATAGCTGTGCGACCCGCTACGTCAATGGCAGCGTCATCACGCAGACCGGTTACTGCCTACAGAGCAAACAACACACACCGTACAGATGGAATACAGATACAAACTACGTACAATAAAGAGACTCGACGACAGAAAGAGCCCGATCGCCGAGTCTAACCAGCCACAGCAACTGTGTGTTTATCATTGATAAACTGTGTTCAATGGTGGCTGGATCTGGCCCCACGCACAAAACTATTGCCTAGCAACCGTGGATCGGAATCAGAAAACTTGGTAGAGTTTGGTTCTCGCGCATCCTGCTTGATCTGGTAGATCTATCACTCTGGTCTGCTCGGCGAGCCCGACTCTGTCCCTGGTACTGGTTATCGTCTCCTCGGAGCACCTCTGTATCTAGTTCGCCTGCCCGTTTCTTGCCACAACACTCATCTGGTAGAACCGATGGAGCTCCTCATTTCCCGCCTCCGCACAGAGACTCGCGATCTTGTACCGGGCACACGAGAGGTGGTACCGGACGTAGCCCTTGAAGAACGCGTGGACGCGACCGTACAGGAGCTCGCCGCAGTCCATCGAGCCCAGAATTTTCTGCACTCTCTCCCACGGGGCGG
The DNA here is from genome assembly GCA_021437015.1 of Aspergillus jensenii. Lineage (NCBI taxonomy): Eukaryota > Fungi > Ascomycota > Eurotiomycetes > Eurotiales > Aspergillaceae > Aspergillus > Aspergillus jensenii. The sequence goes on along the minus strand of JAJAED010000017.1, from coordinate 507,186 downwards.
CAGCTTTTTCCACCATTTCATTTAGCACCACTAGCACCGACCGGCCGCTGCACGCCGCCTCGTTAAGCGGAAAATTGATCCGTTCGAACGGAGTGTCGCTCTCCTTGTAGAACGAGAACAGGTCGTTGACAAGTGCCACAAAGTCCTCCGACTCGGCCTCCAGGGACGCGATCAGCGAGAGGTACTTCTCCTGGGGGAACTCGGCCTCGGGGAAGCAAATGGAGGTCTGGACGGGCCCCTGGGCGCTCATGCGTCGGATATAACTCGGATACGACGAGTCGGCGTGGCCCCGAAACAGGGTCCGCTCGAGGCAGGTCGCCTGGATGAACTCCAGCGCGCCGCGGAACACAGTAGTCTGCACGTAGGGCCCGTAGTGCTTGAGCAGCAGCGGAATTGCTTTGAAGAACTCGCTCCAGACCGGGTGCTGCACCTTGTCGCCGGCCGAGAGCTCCGCGCACAGACCCTGGAGGCTATCGTGTTGTTCGACGGGGGTGTCGTCCATCGACATTCGAAAAGCGTCATACAGTGCCACTGCCTGGCGGATTTCCAGCGGGAGGAAGGAGAAGGTGCAGTGCACGTAGTCGGCCATTTCACGCACGATCTTTTTGTTGTCGGGGATGTATGGGAGCACGAAGTTGTAGATGGCCTCGAGCTCAGCCTGGGGGAGGCGGTCGTTGTCGTCGTACTCGAACCGGTGGAGGAATCGGACGAGGATCTCGCTGAGGTCTTTTGCTGAAACCTGCTCCATGATGATCAATTGAGCCGATTGAGTCTACAAGAAGGGAGAGAAAGCTGAGAGATGAAAGACAAGAAGACAAGAAGATAAGCAGACAAGACGACCGACAAGAGGACAGAGACAACAAGACAGCCAAGAGCAGAGAAAGAGGGTCAACTATATAACACAGTAAGAGAAAACTCTGAAGCTTTTTGCGCAATATTCATTGAGAGAGTAACACATCTTGGAGAGAAGGCAATTTCAGCTTCATTATATCTTCAATGAATGATATGAGGGAATAGCAAGACGAATACTAAGTGGAGATAACATCTTCGCAATAGATGGGTTTGTAGAGGTAACAAGAGAAATACCAAGTGCATGTTTTAGAAGATCTGGAAAATTTCTTGATGTATCAACAACACCAGCCAGACCCATATAATAATGAATGCTGAGATCACGGAGAATTCCATCATGGAGTGATTGATGATTCAATGAAAGGGATATTCTCAGCAGTCCATGTGCAACACACCAGCATTACAGCAGAGAGTAACACAGCCGCCTGACCAGATCAAGCCGGCTATTTAGACACATTGAAGTCTTGAACACTCATTAATCTCTTCAACATCAACATCCTTACTGCTCTCTATCCAACATGACCAATCAGACTCCATACCTGGCCATCCCGGCTCTCGTTGCAGCCTTCTACCTGACCAGGACAATCTATCGTCTCTACTTCCACCCGCTCAGCAAATTCCCCGGCCCCAAACTGACCGCAGCAACCGGTCTTGTTGAGATCTACCACGATGTCATCCGCGGCGGAAAGTTCCTCTGGGAGATCGAGAAGATGCATGAGAAATACGGTATCTCTACCTTCCCTTTCCCCCTCTACTTAAGCATCTATACTGGCTTACATTGTTCAAGGCCCCATCGTCCGCATCACCCCCCACGAAATCCACATCAAAGACTCCTCCTACTACGACTCCATCTACACAAACAGCAAAAAGCTCAGCAAAGACCCCAACTTCGTCGGCCTGTTCGGTCGGTTCTCCCCAGTCCATGATCGCCACCGTCGACCACGCCCACCACCGCTTCAGACGCGGCATCCTCGCCAGCTTCTTCTCCAAACGCTCCATCACAACCCTCACCCCGGTGATAAAGGGCAAGATCATGCGACTCATGGAACGCCTACACGGGTTCCACCAGACCGACAAGAACAGCAGCAAGAACAACAGCGAGAATAACAAAGCAGTCGACCTAAGCGCGGCATTCGCAGCCCTCACGGCCGATATCATCACGTACTACTCGTATGGCGAGAGCTTCGGCTTCCTCGACTCGGACAGTTTCCGGAGTGAAGTGCGTGCGGCGATCATGGAGACCGAGGAGCTGGACCACATCACGCGTCTGTTTCCGTTTGTGCTGACGGTTATGCGGCGGGCCCCTGGTTGGGTGTTTGAGTTTGTGAAGCCCGCTACGGCCGTGGTTGCGATGATACAGAGGACTGTTGCCGAGAGGTCGGCGAGGGCGATTCACAGTCAGACCCGGAGTCGGAGTGCTGAATCTAAAGCGGAGAATGGGAAGGCGGGAGGAACCTCCTACGGCATGTTTGATGCACTTACTGATCCTGGACTGCCGGATCAGGAGAGGACGCTGTCGCGCATCCATGATGAGGGCATGATTCTGCTTAGTGGGGGGATGGAACCGGCGGCGAATGCTCTGACGATTGCTGCGTTCCATATCATCAATAATAAGGAGATCATGGCGAAGATGCGCGCGGAGCTTGGGGCCGGGGTTATGGATCGTGGTGTTACTCTGGCTCAGCTTGAACGGCTGCCATACCTAGCCAGTTCTTTCTATCTTCTGATTTTAGAGTTTGATTACTGAATATGTCGATGCAGACCGGAGTTGTCAACGAAGCACTGCGCCTTTCTCACGGGCTTGTTATACGGTCTCCCCGGGTTTCACCTACAGAGGCATTGATATACAAGGACTACAGTATACCCGCTGGAGTACGTTACCTATTCCATGATCCATTTCAGGATGTACTGTCACTAATCGAAGTATTAGACACCCGTGGCCATGTCCAGCTACTTCGTCCACATGGACCCGACGCTCTTCCCTGACCCGACAGTCTTCAACCCAGATCGCTGGATCGAAGCCACCAAACGCGGCGACAATCTCACGCGATTCATCACCGCCTTTAGCAAGGGGACCAGACAATGCGTGGGCATAAAGTACGGTTAACACTTTCCCAAATATAAACACAGCAAGCTAATATTATGTCGGTACAGCCTCGGCTACGCAGAGTTGTACTTGACCCTCGCGTACTTTGCAACCTTCTTCGACTACGAGTTGCATGAGACGGCAGAGGAGAATATCACTGTTACGCGAGACCGCGGGGTCCCGTTTCCGGAGAAGGGGCATTTGATGGTGAAGGCGAAGGTTGTCAAGGTCCTTCGTGATCCGTATGCTGCATAAGGTGATAATAGCGACCAGCACGGTTCGTAGTCTAGCAGAACTAGCCAAGCTCTTACAGTTGTTGGGCACAATATTAAATGAAAATGCCAAAGAAAAGTGGCTGCACGAAACTCTCCGAAGTCTCCGACGCGAATGTCAAGGTACTCACCGGTGAGGTCCTTATATCAACACCTCATTATCGTACAGACACAAAACCACCATCTAAGCATCATTCAAACTCAAGAATAAAATGTCCGACCTCACAGAAACAAACCGCAGACACTTCGAGTACGGATACATTTCCTCCTCCACATCCCCACAGATCCACACCATAAAGTTACGAACTAATGAACCACTAGCAAAGTCGCCTCCAACCACCAAACCGACTTTGGCGAACTCATCGCCGCAGTCATTGCCGAGCTCAAACGCCGCCGCGGCTGGATCAGCGGCACGTTAGCCGGCGACCTAAACACTGACTCTGACCCTGACACTGTTGGCTTACGAAATGAGGTCCGCCTGCTGGATTATGCGTGCGGTTCTGGGACAGTGTCCAAGGTATCTACCTACCTCAACACCAACACACAAGTGACATCCTACAAAGTATTTAACAAGCGATATGACAATTCCAGGCTCTAGCCCCCCACGCAACACACACCATCGGACTCGATCTCTCAGCTAACATGGTGGCCGAGTACAATAAAGCGGCGCGGGAAATATTCGGAACGCACGGACCTGGACTCCAACCTGGACGAATGGAAGGATTTCAGCACGATTTACTCGCTGGCTCGAATTCTGATTCCGGTTCCGACTCTGGCACTGCGGATGCGGAGAGTAATCCGCTTCCTAGCGGAACACTTGCGCCCTTTGATGTCATTGTTGTCGGGATGGCGCTGCACCATGTTACCGAGCCTGGGAGGCTATTGAAGCGGTTTAGTGAGTTGTTGAAGCCTGGTGGGGTGTGCGTTGTGCTTGATATGGTGCCGGGGAGTGCTGAACATGAACACGGTGAGGACGTGACAGAATTAGGACATGAGGGAAGCGTGTTGGACACGATTGGGAAGCATGGGTTCAGCGAGGCGGAAATGCGGGACTTGTATGAGGGGGTCGGGATGTGGAGGGGCTTCGAGTATGCTGTTTTCGAGGAGCGGTTCCGCTTCACGCTCTTTGGGCAGCAGTGTAGCGCCTTGGGGTTTATTGCGAGAGGGGAGAAGCTGTGACGTCTGTCTGTCTACTTGGGTGTGGTGGTTGTTGGAGTATACCTAGAGTGAGTCGGCTATATGATTCAGCGATGTCAAAAGGTCGGGTAGCACGGATCACGAATAGCAGAAGCATGGAGTCTCTACCAATGGCCGCTAGTCGGTAATTGATATCTGTGATTGAGCTCTTGGACTGTGGGGCCGGGACGTCGTTCTTTTCTTCTCCGCAGCCATTTGACATGCGCCCCAGGTCCATCCCCGCGGGGAATCCATGCAGGGAACAGCGCAGGGACTACGGGGAAGATGATTTGATTCGGTGGGAGCCAAATACCGTCAAATGGAGGGCACTATACTGCCGTTTGCCAAGGGAATCAGTAGCCGGCATGCTCTTAGGGCAATTGCCGCCGTTGAGAGCAAGCTATATAAACGTCCTGTTGTTGGTAGTAAAGTGGATAGAACCAGCTCAAACAACGTCTCGAAGTCATGAAGCTCCTCACAGGGTTGTCGTTGCTATCACTGATTCCTTCTTCTCTATCTCTTCCCTCTGCCCAGCACTATGCCCGCAGCCAGTCCCAGGATCCTCTCCTGATCCAACTGAAGCCGCAGCAGACAACCACCAGAGAGCTCGTCTCCCTCGACGGCATCTGGAAGTTTGCCCTCGGCGAGCACAACTCAACTGCAACCCCCTGGACAGCCCCCCTGCCAAAGGGACTGGAATGCCCCGTCCCAGCTTCATACAACGACATCTTCACGGACAAGTCCATCCACAACCATGTCGGCTGGGTCTACTACCAGCGCGATGTAATCGTCCCCCGGGGCTGGTCTGACCAGCGATACCTGATCCGTCTTGAATCCGCAACGCACCACGGCCGCGTGTATATCAACGACAAGCTCGTCACCGAGCACCAGGGCGGGTACACCCCGTTCGAAGCAGACATCACGACGCTCGTCCCTGCAGGCGAGAAATTCCGCTTGACCATCGGCGTCAACAACGAACTAACCCACGAAACAATCCCGCCAGGCAGCATCGAAGTCTCAGAATGGACTGGCAAGCGCGTGCAAAAGTACCAGCACGACTTCTATAACTACGCTGGTCTCGCGCGCTCCGTCTGGCTCTACTCTGTGCCCAAGAAGTATATCCAGGACGTCGTCGTCGTCCCAGATGTCAACAGCGACACCGGTCTGCTCAACTACACCGTCAAGACCTCTAGCAGCAACAGCACCAACACCAACGGTAAAATCCAAATCACCATCACCGACGAAGACGGCAAAAAAGTCGCCTCAGCCTCCGGCACCCAGGGGATCGCCTCAATCTCCTCCGTGAATCTCTGGCAACCCGGCGCAGCCTACCTATACCAATTCACCGTAAGCCTCACCTCGACCTCCAACAAGGTGCTCGACACATACACCGTCCCCGTCGGCGTACGCACAGTCAAAGTATCCAACAACCAATTCCTCATCAACGACAAACCCTTCTACTTCACGGGCTTCGGCAAGCACGAAGACAGCGCAATCCGCGGCAAGGGCCACGACCAGGCCTATCTAGTGCACGACTTCCAACTCCTCAACTGGATCGGCGCGAACTCGTTCCGGACAAGCCACTACCCGTACGCAGAGGAAGTGATGGAATTCGCCGACCGACACGGCATCGTCATCATCGACGAGACCGCAGCTGTAGGATTGAACCTGCAACTGATGGCGGGCGAAGAGGGCGGAACCGCAGTGACGTTCAGTCCGGAGGGAATCAACAATAACACGCAGAAGGCACACGCCCAGGCAATCCGCGAGCTCATCGCGCGCGACAAGAACCACCCCAGCGTTGTGATGTGGAGTCTGATGAACGAGCCGGCGAGTTTCGAAGACGGTGCCCGCGACTACTTCGAGCCGTTGACGGAACTCGCGCGCAGTCTGGATCCGGCCGGTCGGCCGATTACGTTTGCGAATGTCGGTGATGCTACGTATGAGAAGGACAAGATCTCGGATCTGTTCGATGTGCTGTGTCTAAATCGGTATTTCGGGTGGTACTACAATACCGGGGATCTTGAGGAAGCCGAAGCCGCACTCCAAGAAGAAGTCGACGGATGGACGGAGAAATACCCCGAGAAGCCGATTATCTTTTCAGAGTACGGCGCCGATACGCTTGCCGGGCTGCATTCGGTGTTTGGATTGATGTGGAGCGAGGAGTTCCAGGTCGCGCTTCTGGATATGTTCCATCGGGTGTTTGACCGTGTCGAGGCGGTCGTGGGTGAGCATGTGTGGAATTTCGCGGATTTCCAGACCAATGTCGGCATTAATCGCGTGGATGGGAATAAGAAGGGTGTGTTTACGAGGGAGAGAAAGCCCAAGGCTGCGGCGCATGCGTTGAAGGCGAGGTGGTCGAATATGACTGCTGCTTAAGCATATATTGAATAGTTGGACAGTATACTTGTCTGAAATATAAACTATTATCAGATTACAGCTTCCAAGGGAAAGCAAGACAAAGCGAGAGTGAGAGCCAATGAATTAGCCACGCTTCCTTGTTTAGACTTAAATGCTAGCTGGATATTGATTTGGTGAAGCTATTGATACAGATTCCTGTCTTGAGGCATCTCGACCTTCTTTTCAGAGAATGCACAATGACCCACTGGCCCATCAACCGGGACAGCGCCCCATTTCAGAGGCATGAATTCGATTCCCTCCAGCGGATCCGCGGGTTTGCTCTCCTCGTTATTAGGATTATAGGTCGGATGGCACGCGGCACTGATTGCAAAAGTACAGCTCCCCGCAACGGGCATGCCAGACGCAAGCTTCTTGCAGCTCACAGCAACAAGGCAGATAAACATGAAGATACCGATGGCGATGCCGGAGATAATTGCACGAGGGGTATATCCACAAGTCATGACATCGCGCTCTGGCGTGCGGCCATAGCCTACTTGGTAAGCGTCGATCCCCACCAGGAAGAGGCTCTGCGAGATGAGCCAGTGCAGGAGAGCAGAGCAGCTCATTAGGGGAACAGCGTAGCGATATGGTAGAGAAAGGAAGTAGCTGCTTCGCTGACTACCCTGTGGATTCCAGGATACACGGAGTCCCCTGCGTGAGAGGCTGAACCTGCTCCATTCTGCTGCAGAGGTCATGGAGGTCAGAATACTGTTAAAGGCGAAGTAGAGGGCTGAGAATATGAGTTGCGGAATGTTCGCTATGATCGTGTTGGCGACGATAGACGTGGGCCAGCCCCCGTCTCTGATTAGGGCTTGGGCGCTGATGGCTCCAAGCTCCGCAGCCCAAGCTGCACCTCCATCACTTTGTACTCCAAGTATTAGCAGGACGATGAAGGCGAAGGCAGTAATGTTCCATCTATTGCGACTTGTCAGTTTTCGATGCTATCGTTAGGAGGTTGGGCTTACATTGAAAAAATGATGCACCACCTAACCCACGACACTGCAGAGTACCATCGCTTGGGCTTTGCCCTGTACGCAAGGGGGCCATACTCATAGTCAACAGGCTCATCATGTAAAGGACAGCGGTTTCCGACTTGGAATTTATTCTGGCCAACCAAGCATTTGCGCTGGGTGACATTGTCCGGCTGGTGTAGAAAGGAAGAAACAGCATCCCCCGTGGTCAGCATGGGCGGCTCTGCGGACGTGATGGCCATATAGAGCATAATGGCACCCTTTATAACATTCGCAACAATCACAGTTATTGTCAGTGCCAGAGAGTACTGCAACTTGCACAGCTGAGGGACTTTCCGGACGAGGCAGGAATTCGCGCGGTATTCACCAGAATCCACATGGACAACCCAGTTGCCCTGGTCAGCCTGTGACTGAAGACTGGGTACATAGGAGCTGCAAGGTTTGTTCGGACCTGCGGGGCATAGCCACTGGAATGGGTCGCCGAGGGATGAACCAGGGATATACGAGGGGGGATCGAATACACTCTGACCATCGACCACGGCATATTGATTGGTGCCATTGTCAGTTGGAGGAATGAGGAGCACGTCTCCATATTTTGTTTGATAAGTTGTTGCGTAGGCGTTGATGCACTCGGAGCCGTCCATCTGTTCATATTCACTGGACCCATTGCGTGCATCGTCGTAGAATTGTCTCAGGCTAGCCTGTACCTGATCAGAAAAGCCATTAGCCGTAATATTCGGCTGGCCGCTTTGCCCAGTAGGGTCGGGACCGGCGAATATCATATACGAATATGCGGCCGTGGTAGAGAAGATGGTGGAGTTGTAGCTGGATGAATGTTAGGAAACAGAAGCAAGTAGATACCGACATCGCAAGCTTACACAAGATGCAGAGGGAACGATGAGAGAACCAGGACTATCCACATGAATGACCGCAGTCTAGACACGTAGAGCAGGTTTCGAAAACTGGGGACACCGACATCCAGCCAGTTGCCCTTTGCATGCGCCTTGTCGATGTCCCTCCTTGTGGGCGCGCACAGGCATTGCTATTTCAGTTAGAATGAGCAGGCAGGGAGGAGTATCAAACATACCATGCAATAATTACTAGCCCCCAGGAGAATCGTCCCCAGGACGTTAATGAGTAAATGAATCCCGGTGCTTAGATGCCGTACATGGTCGCATTCCCCCTCGTAAAGAACCCCCTGGTCACCGTGGACGCGATGACGAGCAGCAGCCCATGATAGGAAGCCCAGATTGAAGGCGAGAACGACGACACAGGACACTGATGCCAGGGAAAGGGTGATCTTCCACCCATAGCGCCATCTTTGCAGGCAACCTCGCTTCGGCCGGTCTTCCTTGTCGGCAATTGGGCTCTGCGACCGGCACGAGTTTGTGGTAATCAACGGGGCTTCATGGTCCTCCTTGAACGCATTAACATTCATGGTGTGTCAATAAACCGAAGGAAAGGTGTCGAGTGAAGTTGGTCGGGGCTGGACGGAATTGGGCATCGCCAGCCACCAGCCATATTAATGCGAGGCTGCGGCTGTGCTGTAAGCTCCTGTAGCGAGTTCAGGGCACTGGGCTTCAGTTACGATCGCAGTTTTGGCCCCAGACGGGTCGGTGGATGGGGCTGTGTTATAGACTTGGAGAGGCCTGGTTGGTGTTTTGATATGCACGCCCCATACTCCTCATAGCAATGATAGACAGCAAAAGGAATGGCGGAGTCCGAGATCAGCCTCGTCTTAAAATCAGCGTGCACGCCCGAGAGCATTCTACAGGTTTTTTCATGGTCTCATATATACTTGCCGTGTAGGTTGGAGGATTCGAATGTACAGCACTGCCGGTACAGTTCTACATTCATGAAGAATGGCGAGTCAGATAATATTTATTTTTTGACATACACAACTAGAACTGCTTAGCTTCCTTGGCGAAATGCTCAGTCAGTCAATGCCTCACTCGGACTCACTTCGGTCCGATATGCTCACCTTTGGTTCAAGGGAGGCTTGTTTGTTCGACCTGCACCCACCAAGTCTATTTCACATTCCTGATGGATCTGTGCTATAAACCATGCTGCTGTGCATGAGAACTTGGATGAAAGTTCGTCGCAACGCAGAAACAGTCGCGCATATCTCAACGTTCTGTCGCGGTACGCGTAATACCTCTATCATGTAGCATGCCACTAATATAGACAGGCAAGCCCATTAGTCGCGAGAATCTCTTCGCGTACACCAATGGCCACTTCTTGGTTGACGAAGAACATCAGCTTGAGCGACGGTACCGCGAATTCAATGTAGGCGCACTCTGTGATGTAGCCAGGGCCGCTGGGGGTAGTACTTCGCGCATCAGCACCATCGAAAAGCTCGAGGGGGGCTTTAGCAAAGCCTTCTTAATGACAAAAGAAGACGGAAGCCAGGTGATGGCGAAGATTCCATGTCATATTGCCGGGCCAGATTTCCGAACAACAGCCTCTGAAGTAGGGACTTTACAATACAGTATGTGTTATCCCATCCATTATTCCCAGATAGACTTCTGATACCATTCTAGTCCGTAAAAACACTGGACTTCCTGTTCCCCAGGTGTTTTCCTGGTCCGCAGACGCCGCAAACCCCGTCGGGGCCGAGTATATTATCATGGAAAAGGCCCACGGGTTTCCGCTATTCCAGCAATGGGGCAAGATGCCCAAAATCGAGAAGCTGAAACTCATAAAGCGTTTAACCCAGCTTGAAGCGCAACTGTCCGCCATTGAATTTCCTGCATATGGTGGACTGTATTTGCAGGTAGACGCGAATCGCCTTAAGAACCATAAACTGGACGTGGCCCTGGATGAACAGAGCCAATTTTCCATTGGACCTTCGCCTGAGAGATCTTTCGCCGTGAAAGATGAACCTGATCTCGACCAAGGACCTTGTATGCACAATATTGCCACCTTTTACTCACGGGAGCTAATAGCTGTATAGGGGATAAACTGTCCGATCTTGGAATAGCAATTGCCCGACGGGAGCTCTGTCGGATTTCCAACAGGGGTTCAGAAAAGCACCAGGTTATGGACCATCTAGGCAGCGTCGAGGAACAAAGTCGCTTACTAGAAATGACAATCAGCGTGATGAAAATGCTGGACTCCCACGCACGCCTCGTCGAATCGGCACAACCAACTCTATGGCACACTGACCTCCATATGGGTAATATTTTCGTCTCACCTGATGACAATACCCAAATTACATCTCTTATCGATGTCCAATGCCAATATATACTGCCGCTGTTTCTCCAGGCCCAGTGGCCTGTGTTTCTGCAGCCGCCGCGAGAGTATACCAGAGGCTTTGTACAATCACGCCTACCGAATGTCTTTGAGTCTCTAGACGAGGACGGAAAAGCCGTCGCTATGCAGGAGTGGGCACAGTCCAAGGTAGCAAAAGCATACGAAGTATCAACGTTTATCGAGAACAGAGCTGCACATAACGCCATGAATGTTCCGCGCGTCTTTCGAGAGCTTTTCATCCGCACCGGGGAGGTATCTGAAGCCGGGGCTGTTCCGCTGCGAGAGTGTTTGATAGATATATTCCAGAATTGGTCGCAATTGGGGTTCCCTGGACAATGTCCGTATTATTTCAGCCATGAAGAGATCAGTAAACATGAACGCCAATTTGCACAGTATCGAGAATGGAACGATGTTCGACAGCTGGCGCAAGAATGCTTGGACACAGATGTGGAAGGATGGATTGCACCGCAGCTTGACTTTGCTGAAAAGCGTCGACAGAATAGGGAATTGCTGTCTATGTATATAGAGCGAGTCGCGGGGGATAAATCACCAGAGGAGGCAAGGCGGATATGGCCATTTCCAGAATGAACATCCGAACACTGGGGATATGATATTCGAAACAAGGGACTATATAATCGAACGAATATCAATGAACACAAGAGAATATCTCCTCCCAGACTCCCACCGACTGCGCCACTGTGTCATGATCGGTCCCTTTAATCACTTTACACTCGAAGTCAACGCCTTCAACACCCGGTGCATTCCAACACTCTTGAAAATACTTCTGCCCTCGGCTGCCGACCAGCGCATCCGTCTCAGAAAAGTACGTCCTGACGGTGGCTCTATCATTATCGTCCCTCTGCCTCTCGAGTGCTGCCAGAGTATTTCTACAGGTAGTATAATCTCCGCAAATACCCCATTCACCTCCGTCGCCCTTCCGAAGACACTGCAGTGCCTCGCTATTCGCACCAACTGTACTTTCCGTGAACATAAATCTGACAGCCAAGCGGGACAGCTCTTCTGATTCTTTCTTTGGAACGCCATAATCCCGCTCAATGCGCCTGAAGTTCTCGTCTAGGAATGTGCGGTCTTCATCTGCCTGGCTAGTTCCTATTCCTGATGACATGGACATTCGGCGCATCACCGCACCACTCGAAGCCAGCACGGGACTGGCCTGCGTGACGAAGAAACGAGGGATAAGGTGCCAGTAATCGAATGCTTTATTAGGTAGATACTTGGCAATCTGCAGTGAAGTAACGCGCGAATGGACAAGATCAACCCAGGGGGCTGGTAGCACAGTTAATTAATTGAACATGCCCAGCAGATGTTTGTTTCACAGGAAAATACCAACCTAACAAGAAAATAACCGGATTCACAAGATCGCGGCATCTCGCCCATGTATTAAACAGGTACATAGTGCCCGCACTATGCGAAGCCAAACTGACGCGCTGAATCTCGAGGTGCGCCAACAACCGCGGGACCAAGTCAACCCAGACATCAAAACGCCGTGCAAGTGGCACATCTGTTGAGCCGCCCATCCCCGGGCGATCGACGACAATCAAGCGGACACCTGACTTCTCTGCCATGACATGCATGGGCACTCCAAGATAGCGCGAGGCGAACATGCCTGGCAGATACAGTAGCGCGGGACCGGTTGGACAGCCTATATCGGCGAACGAGACAGATAGCGGGCCATGAGGAGTGTCGAGGGTAATGCGCCGGTGAAATCGGCTGTCGCAGATAAGTGTAATAGGGTCTGACATTGTACTCCAGGAAGAGGAATGTCTGATGAGAGCAGAATTTGAAGAGCTGAAGTCTTACATTCGGTTTCATGGCAGCCTACGGATACGTACCTTTCCCGTTCGGGTTAGTGGTGGGCCTATTTCAAGCCAGTATACGTAGCTATACAGTTGACTGACCACGGTCTTTGGTGTAGCGACTGCCCTCTGCCCACGCTGCTCACATCGCTCCTTCCCCAGGAGTTAATCCAAGTAAAGTAGGAAGGAACGGCCCGGCCGGGGTCCTTCCTATTCTGGCTATAACATATATGACCTCATTGTTTAGGCAGGTGCCAATACAGCCATATGAGAACAAGGGAAAACAGGAGGAGTGACTATGGAGGAACGGGATATTATACTAGTAGCTGATTCTGCGCCAGATTCTACCTATTACTTGATACTTTCCAGCCGCAGCCGCATTGGAGAATCTGCAGGAGTATCGAAGGAATAGATATCATTTCGGTAGCATAGGTATGGTTACTAGGCACTGATTGCAATATGGCTCAGCTATCTCGGAAGGAACAGACGGCCCAAGATAGTCCAAAGCGAACTATCATAGACATCCTCTTCATTATTCCAAATATACTCTCTGACGCGACTACACCGGACGCGATTCCAAATGGCTCCGCCATTGCGATGTTAGATGGGCATAGAGAAGGCGCTCGAGGAGGAAGGAAGTAAGAAAAAGAAAGCTTCAGAAAAGTGGCATTGTCTTTGACAGCTTTTGATGAGATAGGTAAGTATAATAGGTTAATAGGGTCTTCCCAGAGAAAACAACAGAATAATCTAGAACAAGCCAAACGCATAGGCGGACATCATCTTGCGATTGAGTCGTTTCTTCCGCACCTCCCTCGAGTCAAAGCGTGGTTCTCTACCGCTCCCCAGCTGCTCAATCGCCCTGTCGACGCCGAGATGCTGGAGACAACAAGGACAAGCCGGCGTGCAGTGGCCAACCCAAGTTCTGAAGTCAAGGTCTCGTACCTTCTTGCTGATACAGCACTTGCAACCTCTTCCACAGCACCCTCCAGCTTGTGCGCACTGCTTGTCTAACCAGCGTGTATACCACCAATATGAAATTTCGCGATTTGAACTGAGACCACGAGATAGCGCAGTATTCCCGAGACCGTCTGCCGTTGCCTTCCACTTGTCGAACGCGAGTCTAGAAGCTTGTTGATTCATCGCCCTCTTGTGTACGGCATCAGTGTATTGCTGCACAAGGTCCGGCCTGGGCAGCTCTCCTCGGCTCAATTCATCCTTCAAGATGCGTTTTAGCCGCTGGGTTTCCCTTTTTAGTCCGGTCTCCAGCTGCACCGTCACCCCGAGATCTTCGAAGTGCACAAAGCACGTGCTAAGGGTGTTCCATTCGTCCTCTGTGAGACCAAAGATTAGATGCTGGAGGCGGCGGAACGGTTGTGATAAAATCGGTGGGAATTGGCGCTCTATAAAAACGCAGTAAGGTGTGACAGCGTCGCGGATGCGGATGCGGCGATGCATTTGGATAGTGTATACCATACCGAAAGTCCTTCGTACTTGCGTAGGCGTGGATAGAAAGATGCGAAAGGTTGGTTGTGGGAGGCCTTTATAGGGATGCTCCCACCCGTTTTGAGTTTCATGGACAAGGTTTGCAGCATGATCCCCATTTGCGTTGCATGACCGGTGTCTGGATTATTTTTCCCTATTGTGGCCAGAATACTTCTGCTTCATTGGAACTCTTAGTCCTGAACAATGATCTGCCTATGAACGAAGGCCTTCAGTACATTCGAGGAAGAAACTATCTTAGTCTAAGACAGGCACGTTTGTTATGCACGGATCGCAATTGCTCTCACCATCTCCTATGACAGACATCCCAGGAGGAATATATGGACCTTTCAAGCTCAAGGATAAGTATGACTGCACGGTAATATACTATGCGCGCATGCGAGTGAAGCTGAATGCAACAATAACATTAGAGCTACCATCTTATACGCGTTACGTTGTTGGGGAAAGCTCAGTGTGCGCATTTATCCACCCACGTCATCTAACAGCCAAAGGCTCATAAAAGAATACTGAGAGCGAGTGTACATCATCGACTTTCGTTTATTGTGGTAGGACCAATTCGAGTCACAGCGCAGACCTTTCCGTGCGTCTGATTCCGTCAAGCTGGAATACTTGACGTCGTTTTGGGCGGCTTGTATGCCTTGTTTTCGTCCCACTGCCGCGCAAAGTCCGGGTCCAGACGATTGCAAAGAGAATGAGACTCTACCTTCTCGCCATTATTCCAAAGGTACTCCCTGACACGACGGCACCAATGAGTGCGGATATATTCTAGCAGCGGAATGCCGAGCTGATCATACTCCCGAATAATCTCTTCAAGTAGCCCTTCAAAGTCAACCAGAAGATATTTCTCCTCATCCTGAATTTCGACTGCTTCTTCTTCATCGAATGGGAAGTCCTTTATTCCGTCGCGGTCATAATCGAAACGACAGCAGGTGTGTGTCAATCCAAGGTCGGTAAATGTAATGAATCGAAGCACTTCGTGTGCAGCAGCTGCAAAGCTTGGTATCTCCAAAATAAATTGCGAAAAAATAAATCCCTTGTTCTTTGCGGAATAGTGGAAATGGCCAATGCTTCTCCACAGACCAAAAAATATAACACGCAACGCCATTGAGATGGGTGTACAGCCCGCTGCTGAACAGGAACAAAAGCATTTGTCTGTGTGCCCAGATCCATATACTAGTCCAATAAAATCACGATGATGAGTACCGAGGGATTTAAGCCATATACACTGGGGACTTTCGAGCGTGGTTTTGAGGGCAGCTTGAAGCGGCCTCAACAAAAAGGAGGTCATGTTTCTGGAAATATGGACGGCACGCTGCCTGTAACTGTTGGTGGAGAGTGTAGCCTCGCTCCCTTGCTCACAAACCATTTGAGTCTTTCAATGTACTCTCCGATCGACTGCTTGCTCATGAATTCAAGATTTGCTCTGCTTATAGGTGTATATCCCTCGCTATTAAGAGCATCAATATCGTGGAATCCAGCGGTATATAGAAGCACCATATCGTCTACCGAGAGGGTCAGACCATGGAATACAGATACATCTCGATCCCACCCACAATCATATGGTCGGAGAAATGAAGACACGAAGGTGTTATGCCGTTCAAGCTGAGCGTGAATCTCGCCGGCGTTTGAGTCAGGCAAAAGATCACGTTCGAGACGGAGCCCCTCTTGTGAGTATTCGGGTAGCATAGTTCTGGCCAGTTGCAGCAGGTGCTTCCGGCGGGCTATGAAAGCATCGAATACAATCCCTTTTGTCTCTTTAGAATCGCAGACCCAAACTGTGGAATTGGTAATCGGGGAACCATGGTCAATGAGAATTTTAACAGAGTCCAGGCAGCCATGCTTTACAGCAGTTTCTAACAACAACGCAAGTTCGTAGGGATCAACGGCAGGCATGAACTCGAGTAGGATGCCAAGACCAGGAGCCCAGCTCGAACACTTATGACAGAGTCTATGATCATCAGAAGAGACTTTCCCTGATGCAATGAGCCGTATAAGCTCAGTCTCGGACCGAGACAAGATGGCGCGAGTAACGTCCGATATCATAAATGCTGCCGATGTCAGCTCTGATATCATGCCAACAACATAATGCTTTGTATGACCTACATTCCTCGCTGTGTATGAACGCATATCTGCACGCTCCTACATCTACGCCTGATAGGTCTTTGTCGGTGATCTGAAATCCAATCCCGGTGAGCTTCATGACGAAAGTGCTAATATTTCTGCCGTGGTGGTACAGCAATCCGAAGACAATCTGGTGAAAAAAGTCCTGGAAATACCAACCGTTTTCTATTGGGCAGCCTGCGTCAACAAGATATCGTAGGATCGGGTAATACGGTAGGAAGCCTGCATACGACGAGCTCATCAGGGAATATATAATTTGAAAGGATAGGGTCTGGTTTCGTCAGTCTAAAAGCACACAGTTTATCCGTGTAGCACACGCCGTCATTAATGTGTACCCGCCCTGCGTTTGGTCACCAGGTCTGGCCCGCCCTTCATCGAACATTCGTTGCAGGCTGCGGATAGCTTGATTAGAAATTTCCTCGTTCTGCTGTGGGGTAAAATATCCACAGGACAGGTTGCCTATCAGGTTGAATGCTGGCGAGTTCTCGGGGACAATGCCACGAAACCGTAGTGAAGGGGACAGAGTAAAGCCCTGCGTCCCATTTTCAATGGTCATCATCAATTCAATTGACAACCGTAACCATCCACTGACAAAACGAACCCGCTTCGTTGTTTCGTTGTTTCGGTACTTGTGGGATGCACGTCGACATTGTGCTGGATATTTCGATGCTATTTGAAGCTGCGAATCAGAGGGAATAGAGTGCCCTTGCACTACGACTTGCTGGAGATGCGGTCAATTGAATGATTCCTGCAATACTATCATCCCGTGCCTACCATCTTATCAAGGCTTGACTGGAGCTGGTCGACCGTAGTGATGATTGAAGCCCCTTGGATCTCGACTTTGCGTAGTGACTGCGCCTGTTGGATTTGCAATCTAACGCGGCCATGGTCAATAATAGCCTTTTAACACGCAACAGAGTAAACTCACGCCAACAATGCTGTGTTGAGATTGATCTGGATATCCTGCAGGTCATTCGCCGCACTTTTCAGGGTATCCCGTCGAAACGGATACTTCGCCTTCTTCGCTGTTTTTCGCAGTTTCTGGTCCACTCCACTGCTATTTGGAATGACAGAACATTTGGCAACTTTCTGGCAAACGTCTGCTATCCTGGACCCAGTTTGAGACATTTTAAGTGCGATATCGGCGGTGATAATCGGACGAACTGCACTAGTTTCACCTAATAACTTATCAAGAACTTGAAGAGTCGATAAGAGCCCTTCAGCCTTCATTTTGACACTGTCGATCTCGGCATCGAATGCACGCCAGCCATCACAGTACGAGACGAGCGCTTTGCACGCCTCGATACTGAGAGATGCGATTCCAAATGGCTCCGCCATTGCGTTGTTAGATGGGCATAGAGAAGGCGCTCGAGGAGGAATGGAATAAGAAAGAGGAAACTTCAGAAAAACGGGTGCGATCGCTTCATGCAGCGTGACGAGGCTGTCGTAAAAAGGCTGAGCCCCCTCACACGTCACGACGTGTTCCTGCCATCCAACCAGACATGCAGATTGTCGTCTCAGCCTTGCTGAAAGTGCTGGAAGAGCCAACACCAATCATATCTCCGTATATCGTTGCTGACGGGGATGATATTAGACGCAGTCGGAGTGGCACATACTTTTGGCAACTATAATGTCGTTAAGTATTTGAGCTAGGTAGATAGTCAAGGATGTTGTGTCTGGATATAGATGTAAATTTTGAGACCCTACTACCACTATAACCGCCAACCCCATACAACAGCACCAACAACCACAACGACAGCACCCCATCGTAAGAGCCCTCTCCGAATATGATACTGTGCTGTCCGATCAATCGCCTCGGAGTCATTAATCCTCGGAAACGGCACATCAGGAGCCTCCACCCCAAGCATCTCACACAATGGCTCCCATCCATCCTTAACATTAAAAAGCCTCAGTTTCTCCGGCGGGACTACATCCCTCAACCGCTCAATATGTTTCTCATAGACACTGACATTCGGCCTATCCACACCAAACATCTTTATCCACAGCACCTCCAGCTCTCGGGTATAGTCCACGAACCACCGCATCCCGGGGAGCGGTAATAACACCACCCTTAAGAACCACAGCGTCGAAAGACTCGCAACCTGACTCATACTCCGCTCCCACGATTTCTCATCGCGGGTCGTCACAATAACCAGGGCATCGGGGTATATCTCCAGCAGTTCAGGTACGAGTTGGTCACCGGGGGAATCAGTGACAGCGGCGTATCCATCCAAGGTAGACTCTATGACCTGGAGTGTGGATTTGCGGTCATCTGGCCGTCCTGTACCCCAGAGACGGAGAATCCGGATCCAGGATTTTATTTCTGACGCTGGCCCGAGTGTGATCTGGGTGCCGCTGTGGTAGACGGGGCCGTTTAATAGAATGGATAGCGCGGCGCTGAAGGAGGCGGTTCCGGTGCGTGGGAGGCCGGCACCGATGACTTGGATTTTCTTCCCAGGTTGGGGGATTGACGGTTTTTGGCCCATTTGGGGTTGTGATGGGCGGACTGGGCGTCTTTATTTGGTGTAGTTGTGGTTGAGGAGATAGGGAACGCCTTAGGAAGTCTGTACTGGCATCTGGTGGAGTTATATAAATCGCACGGCCCAGCACAGTGTTAAAGGTGCAGCCAAGATCCAGCTCCAGTGTCTTGGCGATATACCTAATGCGTCGCTGAAATTCTACCATGGCGTAAGCGCTAAGAGGGAGTTCGTGTTCGGATTGGATACCACGGCTATCCATCAGCTGGGTATACTTGGCGGCTGAAACCCAAGAGGCCTGGACATTTTCAGCTGAGAGACTGCCAATGGGGTGATGAGAATATTCAGCGCCTCATAGAACGCCTTATATTTATCCGCTGAGTGTTCTGGCAGATGGCACTGTAGAGTAGAACAGATCGAACACGGAACTATGCCATTGCGATTCTAATTACTACAAGCTTGTCTTGGAGCTATGCATCCTTTCAAGCTCAGGAAGAGCCCATTTAACAGTCCACTCCGACTCAAGAATGTTCTGCACATGGACGATTATCCGGTCTAAAAGACAGCATCGGCCATAATATCTGTAACAGAGAATCTCACTCACTTGGCGGTATTTCTTTTTTGTATCCAAGATCTTTGTATATCCAATTCTAAGATATTCCCAAAGATCTGTACTAGGATGCTGCGGGGCTAGTTGGTTCGCCGTCGTCAGCGAAGTGGTCTCGACACCCTTCCTATCGGTCCTACCATTCCGTGGGTAATGGGTTCAAAGCTGCGATTCTTTGGCAGGTCATGTCGTCTTCATTCGTGAAGAGGCCTTCAAATAGGGTCCTCTACGAAGATATGCCAGATAGGTACAGGATGATATCCCCCTCCACCTCTTCAATAGGTTCGTACAGAGTTCGATTTGTAGAAGCTGGGTGTTTAATTGTGCGCGGCGATGGAGAAAGGGCGGGAAGGTTGTCGGTATAATTATGGTCTTTTCCTGGCAGGAATGAAGCTATATGGAACCTTGGTAGGAATAACTATAGTTTTCTCATGGTTGTTTAAAGAATAACGTGTGGAGCAAGAGATGTTGACGCCATCTCCGATCAAAGGACAAATATTAAATTATCTAGCGCTATGTACAGAAATATACAGAAATATGCAGGAATATGCAAATATGCCGAAAAATTATTATACAAATTCTCGAAATTAATGAATACACCACCACCACCTTAAGAGCTCTCGCTGTTCTCTGCTGCACCGTCCTTGCCCTCCCCAGAGCCTTCCTGCGTATAGCGACCAGGCGCAGATGCAGATGAAGATGCGCCGAATCGAGTTGGGTCCTTGTGTTTCCTCTCCTGCATCTGCTCCGGTGACATGAGATTCGCGATCTTCAGACCCCTTCTTGCTCCTGAAGACGCAGACCTTGGCGGTCCTTGTTTGACTCTTTCTGACAGCTCGATCGGCTGCGTAGACGACGCCCTCGGAGGCCAAATCTGTCCTTGTTTCGGCTGTTGCTGGGACTCGACCGGTTTCCCCGATTTCCCCCCAGGAGTCTCCTCTTTAGGTTTCTGCTGGGACTCTGCGGTCTTCCAAGACTGATCTTCCTCAGACGCAGGCGAACTGTCTTTCGACCGGTACATAGACTTGACGCGTTGCGGTGATTGCAAGGGCACAGGCGGGCGGCCCTCAACCGGCGTCGGTTCTCGCGTAAGTTCCATATTGGCGATTAATTTCCCACAGAGATCCTCCAGAAAGTCGCGCGGGAAAGTATCCTTCTGACGCGCATATTCCAAAACGGTCGCGCTCTTCGCCCACGCATCAACAACCAGATGGCGCGGCGACGCCCCCGGGTCCGTCCGCGCATAAACATAACTCACGGTCGCGGCGCTGAGAACCGATTTCTTATTACTGTCGATTTTTTTCTCGCACATGGACAGCGCCTGAGTTTGCAGCGCGCCGATCTGGAATTTCCCCGCCAGCACCCACAGCTGGAACAGGAAGATGACCTGGCACCGCGACTCGAGATCGGGCGACAGCGCGCCGCGGTACATCCAACTGACTATCTCGGCGAACACATCGGGGCTTTCGGCTGGGAAGATAACAGGCGGACCCTCGATGACGCCCGACCGGGCTCTGTCCCTGTAGACGGCGTCGAAATAGGGGGAGCACTCGCACAGCAGCTCCAGGTGCACGTCGAATGGCGTGTGCGCGGGCCCCACGCTGATGTGTGCTATCCCGGCACTGAGGGTTCTGCGTCTGTTAGTAGCTGATATGGGATATAGAGACGGGGGGCTTGCTTTTTCTTGAGTTGGCCAGCCATTGGAGTGAGGAAACCTGCATCGCGACACTCAGGGGATGTTTTTCGGAGTTTTGGCTCGTGGCTGATCTGCAAGATTTACTGTGGGGGAGTTTGCGAGTCCGTGAAGGTCGCTCGTACCAATGAGATCCACCCAATTCTCAAATATTGCTATCTTATCTGCTGTATCTTATCTTAATATTCAGCTCCTAAATACTGCGGATTGAATGCAACTTTTCTCTAATTTCCTTCCTGACAATACCTCAACCGCCTTCAGGGCGACATAAGCCAATAAGGAACCCAAGAGAATCAAATTGCGTGTTTCACCAGAATCACGACACTGACGCGACAGGATCTTGGGTCTCCCGATTCGGCAAATGCACGGGAACATGTGGGTCGAGCTGAGCTGGTGCCTGGCGATCTGCTCGTGGCACATTGTGAGTAGAAAATACATCTAAATATCTAGAGATCTTATGTAGATTTTCTAGAATATAAAAATGAACTAGTTATAGTCTAGTTCCTGGCTGGGGAACTCTACCAATGGGTATAGAGGCACAGATACAGCCTTATATCTACCAGCCTTGCTTGCGTCTAGTCCATCACCGGCTACGTCGCGGTATGGCATAGACTACTGAGCATGGGAAGATTGACTGCAAATATAAGTCGAGGGATTTCATGCAACCGAGTAGGACTTGTTTGAGCTTTACAATTTCCCCTTAACTTATAGGTATCTGGCCACCGATTTTACACTTCTGATTTCCAGGTTCACGATCTGTCATTGGGTGTACATTTCCAGGGCCGGGGTCCAGGAACCAGCTCAGGTCAAACTTTATGTGTAAGGGCCAACCCGAATAACCCTTGTGAATGAAGCCAGCTAGGTTATGTTTGCAAATACAGTTCAGTGAGAGTTACAGTTATCATCCGACCTGAGTCACAGGCGGTGTCGGTTTATAACACAAAGGCTTCTTCTTGGCCCACCCTTCTTTCCTTCATACATCTACCACATTACAGAACACTGATCAACACCTATCAAAACGATTACTGAAACCAAAATGAGCGATACAAACGCACAGCTACGGCGCATCGGCGCCGGATTCTGCGGCACTGTCTGGGCAGCAGGGGATCATGGCTCAGCCTTCAAACGCGAAGACGGAGGCCCAGACAGGTCGTTGCTAAACGACTACACCATGCACCAGAATCTACAGAGTCACAAACCCTCGATGCCCCAAATCCAAATACCCATATGCTACGAGCTCCTCACTCCGTCAAGTGCATGGTGGCACGACAACCTCGATCGATTCCCACACGGGTACCAGCCATGCAATATGATCCACGCACAACGAATCCCTCCCATCGCAGAGAATTCGAGACGGCTCATTACCGAGCGGTATTGTCCGCCGCAGCTAGTGCGGGAGATCATGGACAGCGAGACAAATCGGGACTGCCTTATCCGGCCGTACTTGGGTCGACGGCGACACCACACTCAGAGGGCCTCGAGGTTTCAAGCATTTTCTCTACGCAACTACCCCTTACACGTGGACCAGATGGAGGAACTTGGGATTCCGGAAAGCGACATCACCGGGTATGCGCAGAGTATGGCGGAAGCTCTGGCTGTCATGCACTGGGATGCTGAGGTCGATGGGAACGACGTGGAGTTTGTTCTTGCCGCACCGAACGATATCAATACAGCGGAGTCACAAGGGCGATGGTCCAATATCCTGGGCCAGCATTCAAACTGGCTACTTGATTTTGACCTAGTTCGCAAAATGGACATGGACGAACAGGGCGTTGAGCAGGCAGTTAGGGCGTTTTGGAAGAACGACCCTTTCTTCCCTCGCCCTGATGGTTCGGATAGATGGGAGGCATTCCGAG
The DNA here is from genome assembly GCA_021437015.1 of Aspergillus jensenii. Taxonomy (NCBI): domain Eukaryota; kingdom Fungi; phylum Ascomycota; class Eurotiomycetes; order Eurotiales; family Aspergillaceae; genus Aspergillus; species Aspergillus jensenii. The sequence continues at coordinate 484,109 of JAJAED010000017.1, read as the reverse complement.
GGCAGTATCTGCAAACAAGCAAGATGTGTACAGAGAAGAAGACTGGGACTGGTTATGGAGATTTACACACCCTACCTGACTTGTTCATTCACTCGGTGGAACAGCTGGGGCAGCAGACAGTGGGGCATTCGCCCTAACAGTGTACAGAATATACGTCAATATTGGAGACAGATCTCATGGTCATAATGGTAGAGGCCGTCGACATCGGGATCTGATGAGACAATGGGTAGAGGTTGGCAAGGTGGAAGAGGGAGAAACCGCCTGAGACGCCCTCGAGGTCGCCAAAGCCCATCGCGTTAGCAGCCAGTCTCCCTCGGGCTAGCATTGCAGGGTTTATTTCATCCTGAACCCCCGGGTGTTTCTGGACAGGGTCGGGTTGTGTACCCTAGGCCGACAGCGTCGAGATGCCATTTCATGAACTGGCCATATATTAACCGGTCGGTAACTTAGTCGGCCTGGATTGAGGACGCCTGGAGATTGGTGGATAATCATCGAGTCAACATTACTCGGGACACTAGAAATGCACCTGATGGCTTTTTCCCTGGGCGCAGACCTGGACATGGTGCTGTTGGCTGTAAGAATGAACCTGCCAGATTTATTTAGTGCCTGGAGTCGCCAAGATATGATGATATGAGAATTTTGTTCGCACTCAGTGGCAAAGATCGAAGGCCAGAACAAGATTTTCACAGCGGGCCAGATTTTGCGAAGCAGAAGCTTGAATGCCGGCGATTTCAATTCTCGGAAAATCCTCCCAACTAGATCACCGGTGTACGGGAATACGCTACTTGGTATTATAGATATAATAAGCCTAAAAGATAGTGTCTGCCGGAAACATTCCGTCTCGAGTTCGGCATTCGATTAGTGGATGCATGGCTAGTTATTCCTTGCCAAAGTCGTAAATATTGCGTAAAACAGGCTCAAATATCGCTATGCACAAAAACTCCACCAAGGACAGTAAATACAATCCAACATCCAACACCCGGGTATACAGTTATACAGTTCAATTGAATCGACAATGCCGTAGCCGCGCCGTTCCCTACCACCCAGCCCTGGCTCGGCGATTGAGCTCTCCTGGGTATAATATTAAGGGAGCATGTTGCAACAACCCTATGTGGTGATCACTGGGTCAGTCCATTCCCTATGCGCATTCCCCTGGACGACGGGGCAGCTAGAAAGGTCGTAAACCGACGGTGGTAGAAAGTATGGCAAAATGACCATATGACAGCAGGGCTTTTCTGCATGGCACCGACCTAGGAAAAAATGATGCAGTCAAGGACACAAGGAAATAGCATCACAACAGATAGTGATGTGAAAGAAGTCAACTACGACTTGACGCAGCATTTCTTCGCAGCCGAGGCAGATCCACAAGGCGCTTTGGCAAAGTAACTGGAATCGCTGATATTCGCATTCGACTTGAGCACAATCTCGGGCGTCAGGGCACACCCGGTGCCGCAGACAGGGACGTAGGAGAGAAAGCGCGCGAGGACGTCGAGGCAGGGATTCGAGTATGCGTAGAACACGGCGGTGCGCCCGTGGTTGTCGCGTGCGGAACAGCTAATCCCCGTTTTGTCTGTCTGCAGGAGGAGGTCGACGATTTCGGGGGAGGAGCCCTGGGCTGCGATGTGGAGGGGAGTCTGGCCGTTGTTGTCGGGGGTTGAGGGGGACATTCCGGCGTCGAGGAGGCTGCGGAGAGCGTCGGGCTGGCCGTGGAGGGCTGCCAGGTGGAGCGCAGTGCGGCCGTCGGAGTTGGCTTCAGCTGTGTAGCATGAGGCCATGTTGTTCAGTATTGTAGCAGACAGGAAGATTGTAGAGAAGAGACGTGAGAGATGTGCTTGACATCCCGCGGGACAGCTGTCTTCATAACGGCGATAGCAGCTTAACTGCGCACACGACCAGTTGCTTCTCCCAGGCTAGCCAGCAGCCTAGCCAGCAGCCGAGCCAGCATCCTAGCCAGTATCAGTTAGACCAGGTAGTCTTATGGGCCAGATGGGGACGGCTTCGTCCGGCCACTCGACAAGATTCACCGGCCGAAAGCCCCAAACAGGCAAAAACGCCCAGACACAAACCACGGCGAAGCTTCTCTTGGCCTGTGCAGGACCCCCGTGGCGAATACAAGGACCGTGATTTGCCGGTTTGTCTGGTTCCAGAGATTGGACCTGAGCATCAGCGTCGGCGGTGGGTCTGGCTGTCGGGGTTTCCCGGATTGCTTCAATCACGAATGGCCGCGAGTCGCGACGGCGCGAACAAGTGTGGGATGGCGATAAAAGATCGCAATAGGCCAGACCGATTTCACTGTGTCCTGGAGCAAATGACAACCCCACCTCCCGGAATCCGATGGGGCAATCACCGTGATGCTGGCTGATGACACTCGCGCTAGGGCTGGTAGTTCGAGTAAGCGTATATCACTAGCTATTATTATTATCTGAAAGAATTCCTAAAAGCCGAGCTCTGCAATGCCACGCCCATATTCCAAACAAAACACTCCTACTACGAAAGCCAAGACGAAGGCGCATGCAGATACGATCCCAGCCAAGGAGCACTAAACCATAAGATGTCCAATCTCGAAGCCGGCACCGATACGACCAAGCAAGCCCCTCGGAAACTCGGTACGGGAGCATCAGCCAATATGTGGTCGATATCAACGGGATCCGAAAGAACGGGACCGAAAATGGTCCTGACCGTCGACGGAGACAGGTACAGACGCGGCTCGGGACGATTACGCCGCCTGGTATAAGGTATGGAGACAGCGGCCGGGGGGACTGGGGGAAATTCCGAGCTGAGACTGAGACTGTTGATTATACAGATACTACTCCGGACGACGGCACGGATACAGGCCCGGGTCTGTCCACAGTGGAACCTCCGTGCACGAGCCATGAATGCTTGATATATCCCCGGCGCGGCGCTTGACACCCAAGTGCCCCTGCATACCGTATACCGCCGCCCCAATACGAGCGGCAAATAGAGATAAATATCAAATCAGTTCTGAGACGGTGCTGCTTGTGGTAGAATAACAGAATGTTAGGGTTTCTCAATAACATCATCAGATGATGGTTCTATTTGAATTCCCAAGGCTTTACACGCAGATCAATGCTTGGCCTCTTCTCCGATCTCCTTAATAGCCGATCTCTTCTCTCCTCCCTCTTTATCTCCCCACCACACCTGGGAAGGAAGCAGAATGCCCGACCTGCTCCTCCCAACACTCCACGCCCGATATACACACAATGGCGCACGCCAATCGCACACATCGCTCTGGCGATTCGTGCGAACGGTCATCTCGAATCCGCGAATCGCGGTACTGGTGCGCGCACTGAGTATCAGGAATTAGGGATTCTATCCGGATGTCATAGCCCAAGATAACGGTGTTATTGGGGATAATGTTGACTTTACGGAGGGGGAGGTTGAGATGATGCGGCGGCGTTTCACGCGGGTTTTCACTCGGGGGGATGTGCTGGACGCAAAAGTCCTTGACCTGGTAAGTTTGGTAGAGAGGGATTGTCGGCCGTTGGTTGCGCTGCTGCTGGTTTGCTTGTCGAATATTGAGACGGTTTATCTGCATCTGCCGGAGGAGTATTCGGTGCTCAGGTGTGTTTTCGAGGAGTTGCTACGGCGTCAGGACGAGGATGGGGAGCTGCCCTGTCTACGTCATTTGGTGCATCTGTATCTGCTCGCTGAGGTACCGGTCTATGGGCCCGACAAAGATATTTCTCTTGAGTGGCCTGAGCCGGCGTTACGGCTGGACAATATATGGCCGTGTATCTACTTCTCCGAGCTGCGCACGCTGGCTCTGTATGACCTGCAAACAGAGGGCATTGCCTCGCTTTTGGCAAAGAACCAGGGCCGGATCTGTCAAGTCGATAGCTTGAGTATTGTGGTAAAAGCTACACCGACACGCTCTTCTGCTGATATTCTAGCCCTGATCCATCTGCCGCAGTCCCTCACATCGTTTTCAATATACTGGGACCACAATATACGCAACCATATTACACGCCAGAGAGACCCAGCCCCAGTTATATTAGTCACTGAACTCTGGGACGTGCTGCAGAAGCATCGAGAGAGTCTGGAGGAGTTAGCAGTCCTCTACAAGGTGCACCAGACGAAATAGATCTCGACTTCCCGGACACTGAGTTCCAGGCCCTGGTATCCGAGCGAAGACAGCCTTTGAAGCATCTTGCCATAGATGATTACCTCGTAGTGCCGTACTATACCAAGGCTAAGATCACTGAAGAGGGTGGGGTCCATGTAGGAATAGAGCCAAATGGTCCAGAACCATATCCAGGGTTTTGGGAACTGTGTAAACAAGCCGGCATCCAGCTGCACGTCGCAGTCGGCTGTATCGATACATGTTTCGAGGGCCCTTGTGAATTCCATCAGGGAGGGGCATGTCAATGGCTCTGGCGCAAGACTTGGAATATCCGTGTCGATGGAATCCAGCGGAACAGAGACAGTGTTGAGCGGCTGCGGAAGAAGAAAAGGACACGCTGAGTACGGACTCATTTTATACACAATAATTACATGGACCCTTTCTCCGGTTTTATTACCAAGTGAATGTCTCAGGATACAGGTATAGAGAGTTGTATCCCCTCCCTAGAGCCTCAACTACCGCATCCCTAACATCATCGGCAAGAGCTCCAGGACCACACGACACAACCGCCAGATCCTCCTCGGGCATGGAACACGCCTCTGCAGCTTCATGGACAATATCGTGGACGCGGGGTCTATGACGGAAGATGTTCTTCTGGAATGATACTGAGGGATGAGTCTCAGGTAGAATACCAGAATCTAAAAGTCCAAGATCTGTCTCGTCTGAAACCATTTGTTTATTAGTAGACGACTGACCTACCGGAACAGCAGTTGACGAGACATTCCCAGCTCCAGTGACATAGGCATCAAGACGCAGATCAAACCTCCTGGCAGCATCCGAGCTTCGCCACTGCGCAAGGTCCTCCTCATAAACCTCGTGCAACAACCCCTCCTCCCGAACAGACCACACAACATGGATAAGCCTCGTTCTCATATTTTCATCCCTCGCAGCAGATTCCAGCAGAGCCTGTAAATGCGACAGCGCAACTGTGACTCCAAGGCCGCCGACGATAAACAGCACAGAGCTATGCCCAGAAAGCGTGTGACCATGTCCGTATGGACCTTCAATGAGCAGATGAATGGGTTTATGGCACTTTTCTGACCCATTATCGGCGTGGGTGTTTACCTCCAGCCGTTCGTGCACTCGCCGTGTGAAACCGTTGTATACTCGGAACATGAAGCTTAGTGTCGACGGGGCGTCGTTTGAGGTCTTGGAGTGAGAGGACTCCCATGAGCTGAGTGTAAATGGGTGACATTCCCAGATTTTCAGACCGCTGACCATATATATATAGTAGTATGTACCGGGTTTCGGACGGATAATGCCCCGTACTGGGACGGTGACTTTGACTACATTTGCCTCTTCAATATATCGCGCCGTTGACTTCACTGTAAATCGGTTGATGGCCAAGATGCGTCCGTAGCGGAGTGCTCGGTCGAATGCCCACACGGCTGCGCAGGTCCAGATGTAAGGGTCGTATTCGCCGTTGAATATCTCGAGGTGGCTGTAACAGTTAGCACAGATAGCATTAGGGGGGATGAATTTGACATACTACCACATTGCCACCAGTAGAAGGACTGCAAAGAGTATATGGACGAGTAAGAAGAACTCATACATATGCTTTCGCAGGGGATAAACGGCGAGAATCCCTAGGAAGCTCATGGAAGAAACGCCCTAAACACCGGTTAGAGGAATTAAAGGAAATTATGAATAAGTTGAACATACAATAACACCCATCCACCAATATCGCTCGGTCCAGACGAATTTATACCCCTCAAATCCAACTTCTGTGGCAGCTGTTAGCAATATTTAGGTCGCCTTGATTATATTAGACCAAAACGTACCCTTGAATTCAAACACCGTGTAGCATATCCCATGGCAAATGGCCTCTACCGTAGCAAGACGAGCGACCCATCGATGAAACTGATTAAACGTTGCAAAGCTCCACCCCGTAAGCCATATAAGCACGTTATTCCTCATAGCGAACGCCCAGAGGAGGGTGAGGTTGCAAAAGGCCAAAACACCCGCTCTGTCCGCGACGTATCGGGCGAGTTGTGAGGATGGATTCGGCCAGCTAGTTGACGGTCAGCCAGAGTATTATGATTTTGATTTTTTGTAGCAAAGCTTACTAGATATTCCCTTCGAAGATATCATGGTGCACGCAGCAGAGAGCAAAATTGATTATGACAAAGGCGACAATGGTTAGAGACTGCAGTCTTGTTGGTACTGTTCCTGCTATGCTAGGCTGTGCCACTCTCTTTCCAATGAGAGCAGGTGTAGATATATGCTGCTTCAGCTGGCGGCGTAGAGTTGGGAAAGATTGAGGAACGGGAAAGGGACATGTGTGAAGGAGATAACCAGCCAGCCGTATGAAAGCAGTAACGACAATTATGATACCAAAGTATCCAAACATTGCGTATCTAATATCGGTCAGGATGTAAAAGGGCAAGTTTAAATGTGACAGTCGTACCCATAGTTGGCTCGCGTTACAGTGGAAGTGGTCCACGTTACCTAGATTCGTCAGAAGCAACGACTAAATGGTGAAGTGAAGTCATACGATAGTCTTAAGAGCGAGAGAATGCACCTGTGCTTCCACAAAAACAGGAGTAGTGTACGTTGTGGTGCTGGTCAAATCATCGGGACCGATATGAGGGTATTCAAGGTATTTGGCATCCGATATATTGCTGATAATTGACCAGGGCAGCAGAGATACAGCTCCATATTCTTCGCAGGAACTGCTCAGGTCTTCGAGCGTCGCATCATTTTCACTGTCCGTACAATAATGCTTCATGCAAAGGAAGGTTGATTGAACGCTGAGGGCGTTGGTACATAGAGAGCCATAGTAGTCCGAGAGGGGAGAGACTCCTGTAAAAGTAAGACCGGAGATCACGGATTTGCAAGCATCGCCGCAGTCTCCAGGGCTACTTGCTGCGGCAGTTATATAGACAAACAGTAGCCAGAGGATGATGGAGCGCCGCATGGTGAGACTCTTCTCCCTGTATAGGTGGGGAGTTGGAGGCTCGCTTCCTAACCGGGCCCTCGTCACACTTATAACTGATTGACAACCGAGACATCCTGGGAAATAGTGGGGTTACGGGGTTTACATTGGTAGACCCTCTATCTAGACCCTCTACGGACTGAGGGATCTGCTCATGCTGGGCGTGGCATGGGTCCAGGCTGTTCCACTGAAGCCAGATCTTCCTAGACACTTCTACCCAGTGCACACCAGTAAATTCAGCGCTTATAGACGGCAGAGAGTAGAATCCACAGGAAGACCATCCACGTGTGTATACAGTAATGATAAGAATACAGACAATCTATTTCTGTCGCGTCACAGAATCACGGCAATGCTTGGATCTTCTGATGAGATTGATAAGATAATTTCACCACCTAAGTGGACCTTATTATCCTGGTCGAGATATCACTGGCTCTGGTCTGGCTTGGAACGGGGGATGTACGCAGATCTGCATATCGGCTCCCAGAAAAAGGTCCCCCATTCGGGTCATTTGTCACATTAACTTGCTAGTATTTCTGCCAGAAGGTGGGATATGTATCACGGTCATTTAATTCTAACACTCTAGGTCAAGTCAAGGCAAACAGCTTATTAATCTATATACTCCTTGGCTCCTGGGAGCAATGCGTGCAAGTCCGAGCCAGCCGCGGTGAGATGCGTGGGGTGCGAGCTCGGTGGAACTCGTATTCAATGACACTCCTCTAACAGGGAAGCCCATCATATTCCCTCATTGGTTACTTACTGATGAAGGACCGATCAGATTAGATTTGCTTGCTTGATCGTCGGCAGAGTTTTCCTCAACACGAGTTCCGACCTTTTCCTGATTTCGGAGGACGTTGGGATGACACTTCACAGGTACAAAACTGAATTTCTATTCCAGGCCCCTGAATAAGTGGTCTCGGTGCTGGTTTTGTGGTACCGTGCTCGCGATCATTGTCTCTTTCTGTCATAGTAGCAGCGGTGGACCGCATGGCTTAACCGTATGATTTGCTGGATTTGGGCCACGGAATTTTACTCGAGATTATACCTCAGAATTTAAAAGAATTGCTTCCTTTCCAAAATATGTAGATTGGATCACAAGTCTTGAGGAAGGCGCAACTCACTAGCCTCGCCCATTGCACCTTCCTTAAAACTAACATTTTCCGTAGAGGGGGGCGTAGAAGTAGGGGACGTAAATGCCGATGAAGTGGAGCAGGAGGCCTGCTGTCATGATCTGGATACCGAGTTTGCGGAGCGCAGACACGAAGGGGAACGAGCCCAGTTTGACGGCGTTATTGCGTGGGACGTTGGTGCGGATGAGCAGCATTGCGGCGACCATGCAGCCAAGCTTGAATCCAAATGAGCGGCGTATCCCGGGGTATCCCACAATGGGAGGAGTGTGAGAGGTTAGGGATGTGAGGGGTTAGGGGCATACCTGGACAAACCCGATGGCGCGCATGGTCCAACGATATCCAACGCCGTCGTCGTTAAGCAACTGATCCACCATGACAGACCAAATAACTCCTCCCACAGACGATCCGCTGATTGCAATGCCTACAGCCAGACCACGCTTGGTGCTAAACCACTGGTTTGGCAGGCCGATGATGGGCATGAAAGTAATTCCAATGCCCAGGCCGGTGCAGACACCGTGGGAGAGCAATACCTGGTAGTACTGGGTCGACAGACTCGCCATCATGACACCAAACACCGCCAAGAATGTACCACAGGCTAATGTCCAGTGCGGCCCAACGTGGGAATTCAAGATGACGCTGGGAATCGCCATGCCAGTTATGAACCATAGCTGGAACGACCCGATCCAGCTGATGTCGCTGGCGCTGCGTCCTGGCCAGATGGTTTCATAGTACGCTTGGAAGACGCCGAACGCGGTCACGAAACCAAAGGATGCAAAGAAAGCCAGGAAACAGCCCAGGACTGTGAGCCAGGCGATTCGGCCGCCGTCTTGCGCTTGCTTGGGCTGAGCTGCCTGGGTGCTTCCCTGCCCCATTGTGGAGGCATCGCGGGGGATTTCGCCTGGAGTCTCGTCGACTGGCTGTTTCCCAGCCATAGCGATGTTCCTGAAACAGTAGTTCTGCAGTGAAGACTGGTATATATGTCCGAAGGTGTCGTTCAGCACGTTTGCTGAAGAAAGGGAGTTCCCACTTCCCAGTGGCCCCTTAACTATGTCAAGAACACACCTGGGAGTTGCAGCCAGGGCTGCAATAGAAGCTCAGCAATCTCAACAGGCGCAGATACTGGCCCCAGAAGAGGCAAACTTGGCGAATGAGCCTGGCCATCGTGTCTTGCATCAATCTCAGCCCCGCCATTTGCAGTAAGTGCGAGGGCGATCTGGATCCTGGCGCGGTCTCTGGGGCGATTTCGGCCATCGTCCGATTGCAGTCATGGCCATGGCGCCTGAAATCGTGCTGCCCCTCGGGAGGAAGACGAACTCTGCTTCTGTATTGATTCTGCATTGACTTTGTACGTTGTCTTGTTCTTTCAACCCGTTGGCAACACCGGCAATACATCATGTCTTACACAGTAACGAGCAACTACTCACGGCCAATATTGCGTCCACTGCGAATAGCCAAAGCAGAGAGTTTGACGGTATCTCACTCTCCATCGAAACAACAGCCGTCGACGTCGCCTTTATGGCGGGCTACAACACACACCTTTTCAGGAACCGGAAACCACGAGACACCACGATGCTGGCCACCCAGCCGGTTCAACGAAGACCCAGCGAGCATCCCAAACGATAATAAATATGACACCCCGTATGACCCTGCCAGCGCGGATTCCAAGGCCGGCGTCTATCACCTGTATGAGGCTGCTGGACAGACCACTGATGAACCGGTGCCTATCCCACGCATCGTTGCCAAACGATATATACCTACAGACAACGTGAAGGCGACCAGTGCGGGTATAACGCTTTTAATGCTTACTGGGATGGGTGTCCCAAAGGAGGTGAGTTCAGGTAAATCGACACGTAAGGCATCACTAATGCGCCTTAGATGAATGAGCCGATGATGGGGCTACTTCTACCACAGCTCCGCGAGGCAGGGGTACAAGTTGACGAACTATGGACTGTCGATTTGCCAATGTCTGGTGAGACGGCGATGGTGAATCCCGTTGGGTATCTGTATGGTGCGTGGGCTGGAGTCATACTTATACCAATATCGGAATGCTGGACTGACGCAGTGGCAGGCAATGAAAAGGACATCACTCGCGACCTGCTCCTGTTCATAACGGCGTATCTCCCCCTCGAGGCGGGTCAAGAGCTCCCCGACGAGCTTATCCCCCGTCAGCCAACACAAACTGGAAAGCAACCAGTTCGGCGGTATCTCCACGCCATCGCACACAGTCTAGGAGCCCAGATCATGATGCTCTGTGCCGCACACGCCCCAAACATCCTCTCCAGTCTAACAGCGATCGACCCAGCCATGATCCCCTCAGGCAAGACGGTAAAGATGTACGCAAAGCTCCCTAAAGACGTGTACTGCCTCATGCTCAACGCCTGGTATGCCGACCGTGAGTCCCTTGCATCAGATCTCCGATCCAACAAGCGAACGCGCGCATGGCACGAGCAGGCAGTCCGCACCTTCGTCGACAGAGCCCTCGTTCCTGACGAGAAGGGACCAGTATTCCGTCTAAGTGCGCACCCGCGTTTGGAGTGGGCTCTGTATTACGATAAAGAGACGCCGACGCAGTGCTATGATCGTCTGACGGACTTGCGTGTGCCGTTGAATATGATCATGCCGGCGCGGCCTTTTGCTGTTTCGCCTAAGCAGCTCACGGCCGATATCGCGAAGATGCCGCAGAAGACGAGGATTACGTGGATTGCTAACGCGACGCATCAGGTCCCTTACGAGCGGCCAGAGGAGTGTGCCAGGGCGGTTGCGTCGTGGCTGGAGGAGGTATTTACGGACACGCCCCGTGCGAATTTGTAGATTGAGACAGTATATAATGGATCCTATATTCAAGCCTTGCCGTAGTAACTGTACGCTTAGACTTGCATTGGCACGTAATTCATGATCAGAAAGTGTCGCAAGATGGCCCATAGCTTGCCACCGCAGGAATAAAGGCAGAACCACAAAGTTAGATCAGTTATAGATCGTCAAGGGATTTCAATTATTGGCCCGGAAAAGCCTAACAGTTCACTCCTTCAGGCCATCCATTCTTCAGCCAGTCCCAGCCCAGAAAACGGTTCGCAGATCTGGATTTCGTCGCTAGTGCCGACGGCGAACTGGGTCTCAGTTCCCTGATTCGTTTGCATGCTGGATAGTGGTCCGTCTGGCGGCATATTCGACAGGCCTCGCACTTGATCGGCGTGAACCGCGTCTGCCCAAAGTTCAAAACGCATCCCTCTGGAGATCCATACCAATAACGTCACCAACGTCCCTTGCTGTCTGTCACCAAACCCCTTCATTCAGCACCTGTTATTTGGGAAACCTCTGCACCGAGGCTGCATGGTTGAACTTGCGTCAATGTGCGTGTGCGTTGTGCAACTGCAAATATCGCTGACACTATAACTGCCAGTTTGTCACCACTTAGGTAGCAATGCTAGGTCTACTATGGCTACCCTGCGTTGCCGTCCTGTCTATTCTGATGTTCCTTGTACTAAATATTGTCCATGACAAGTCGTTCCTTATGACATTTCTTCACGCCGTTTTATTAGCGCTACTAGCATGGCTTGTGTGGACGATACTCGTCTACCCCCACTATGTATCTCCCCTCAGACATCTGCCCACACCAGGGGGAAACCACTGGTTATGGGGACACGGCCTCAAGCTCATGCGCGAGCCGCAGGGCCAGGCCTCGCGAGAATGGTAGATACTTCCTCCTGAAAAAATAACTCTACATTGCTAAACAAGGATAATCAAACCAGGCTCACCAGCGTCCCCCATGATGGCATAATCCGCTACTTCACCTTCTTCAACCGCGAACGGTTGATCGTATACTCGCCCAAAGCCCTCGCAGACATCCACACAACCGAGTGCTACTCGTTCCAGAAGCCGGCCTTCCTTGCGAACCAGATGCGCGTGATACTCGGAAACGGTCTGCTGCTGAGTGAAGGCCATGACAACAAAGTCCAGAAAAAGGGCCTCATGCCTGCTTTTACGCGCAGGCGCATCGATGCCCTTTACCCGCTCTTCCTCAGCAAAGTGCAGGAAACAATACATGCCATGACGGCTTCTATAAACAATATAAACAATGGCGGACAAAAAGATATGGAGATCACAAATTGGGCATCGCGGTACGCCCTCGACGTGATTGGGGTCGCCGCACTGGGGAAGGACTTTGGCGCCATCCAAGACGACGCGAACCCGCTTGTCAGGACGTACAATGCTGTATTCAAGGTCTCGAAACAGCAGCGCATTATATTCCTCCTCAATTCCTTTCTGCCCTGGTGGCTGCTCAACAACCTCCCGCTCAAACATAACCGCGACTTCTCCGGTGCATCAGACCTCGTCCGTGCGGTTTGTCGGGACATCATCACCGCGAAGCGAGTCAAGTTCGCCAGAACCCAGAAAATTAATGCGGACGTCGACGTCGACATCCTATCAACCGCCATCCAAAGCGGCCGCTTCACAGACGAGGGCCTTATTGACCAAGCCATGACCTTCCTCGCCGCAGGCCACGAGACAACCGAGTCGTCCATCGTCTGGGCGATATACATGCTATCTCGAGACCAGACACTACAGCAACAGCTCCGCGAGGAGATCAGGCAAAACCTCCCCTCGATAGACTCCTGGGATGCGAATGCACAGATTAGCAGTGCTGAGATCAACCGCCTTCCTCTCCTGCAAGCAATCTGTAGTGAGACGCTGCGGTTCTTCACGCCTGTTCGTCTTACCATGCGTGAAGCAACACAGGATACATACCTCCAAGGTGTATCCATCCCCCGGGGTACAAAAGTCATGATCTCGTCCTGTGCAACGAACACAGATAAAACGCTATGGGGCCCGGACGCAACAGAATTCAATCCCTACCGATGGGTTCACAGAAACAGCGACGAAAAGCTAGAGATGGTGCCTACTGGCGGTGCATCGAATAACTATGCCCTGCTGACATTCTCGCAAGGCCCGCGGAGCTGTATCGGGCAGGGTTTTGCGCGGGCTGAGTTTGCGTGTTTGCTTGCTGGGTTGATTGGGAGGTTCGAGTTTCGGCTGAAGGATGGAGCGTTGATGGATCTGGCGAATGTTGAAGTTGGGGATGGGATTACGGCGAAGCCGAGGAATGGGTTGAGGGTTGTTGTTAGGGCTGTTCCTGGGTTTTAGGCATTTCCTCAGTATATATTGTACTCGTGGGCAGATTACTTGTGTTGCAGTTAAGTAGCGGGGTCCTTGAACGTGATGAGACACCTGGGTAATTGGTGACATACCAATTATCGACGACCTGCCCCAGAGCAGATGCGAGTAAAGCCATCGGGGATTCTGGTCTGTCACCACTTATTGATAATCAGAACCATTTAATGTGGGCCTACGTGGATATAAGAAAGGCTTAGACCCATCATACCACCAAGCCAAACCCGGACTGGATTCACTCATACCAAATGTACAAGTACAACTACCCCTTGAATTATCGATTACTCGACTGCTCTCGACCTAGGCAGCGGCAGTGGCATCGATGTCCTCCTGGCTGCTCGCAGAGTTGGACCGAGTGATCAAGCAATCGGGGTCGATATGACCAAGGTGATTGTTTCCCAAGCCCCTTGTCTGTCGAAACCAGTACTGATAATATATACCCAGAGCATGATCGAATTCTCCAAGAAAAATTCCCAGAATGCAGAACTTTCCAATACGAAGTTCATTGAAGCAACTATCAACTCTATCCCGCTGCCAGACGCTAGTGTTGACTGCATTATCAGTAACTGTGTTATCAATCTTGTTCCGGCCAGCGACAAGGCGGCCGTCTTCAACGAGATTGCTCGCTTGCTAAAGCCTGGTGGAAGGGTCGCTATCAGCGACATTTTGGCCAGAAAGCCACTGCCCGATAATATTACTAGAAATATGGCGCTGTTCGTTGGCTGTGTCGCTGGCGCTAGTCAGATCAAGGAGTACGAAGACTATCTTAAGCAGGCTGGATTCGAAGGTATGTACACCGTTGTGAAAACGACCTTCTGTACTAGAATACTAAACTGGCGGTAGGAGTGTTCATTGTTGATGCCAAGTCGGACCTTAATCTCTACAAGGGCTCTTCATACTTGCCTCAGAGCTCGTGTGGTGGTTGTGGGAATAAGGAAACCACGAGTGATATTGCCGAGTTGGATTTTAATGAATGGGTTGGTCAGTGATTGTCCCCCGTCCTGGATTGACTTCGCTATTAACCCTTTTTTCAGGCTCTTTTCAGATTTATGCCATCAAGGCTTAGGTAGTTGTATTTAGGTACTATTCTATAAGAGAGGTATATTCTCAGAGTTTGGGTGGGAACAGTTGGAGAGCAAAATCCAATGTAAACGCAATATTGCGCTTCATCGTCCATCCAGTAGCTGAAAGATATCCATATTCCTCACCATACAGCTAGAGCTCGACTGACAGCCTAATTCCGACCGCACGTCCTGTGCGTCCGGGTAGCTTCGCATAGAGGTTAAGATGCCGGCTGCAGTTTCACATGGTGTCGATTGCCCTGGATCTTGGTTCCTACTGCGTGATTTTAATTTAGAGACATCATTGGTGGGAGGTTCAACTGGGACAGGCTGCCCCGTGTTAGAGCATTGACTCTGGGAGATAGCCACCTGTCGGCTGGCAGCCGGACTTGACGGGGATGAGGTCGGCTCGGGAGTCGCTGTCTCGTTCTCGTGAAACGGGCCTCTGCTCTCGTTCAATGAGGTCAGTTGCGAGGAACTGCTGCTGACCGCATGTCCGCTTCTCCCTTTACACAAGTGCGGTTTTGGCTCAGGTAAAGCTTCTGAGTGAGAGGTAGATGAAACAATATCCCGGGTGTGCGCTGCCAAGTATCCCTCAATATCATGGTCAGAAACGCCATGTAGTTGAAGCAGCGCCCGGAGAAGAGTGTTCTCGACAGCGACCTTTCGCCCCGCAGCCTGGATCTCTTGCGTCACTTGAACTCCGTGAGTCTCAAACTTTTGCAGGCGTTGCTCGAGATCTTCAATATATTCTCTGCGCCGTGCACGTGAACGCCGCTGATTGTCGCGGATTCGCGCTGAAGATGTCACTTGGTCAGTCTGGGTATTGTTAGTCGGCAAATAGTGTGTCAAATGGCATGTCTTTCACTCTCTGGCGTAGCTAACTGACCTTGACTGTCATCATAGTTTTATTTGCATTCTTAGTGTTCATGTTGGTTATGGCCGAGGCAGCTGAGGAGGGCTGCAGGCGCAGGATGTGAGATTTGGCCTCGGGTAGGCCGACAAATGTTACTCGTTCTTGGGGATGAAGCTGGCCTTGATGGTGCACCGTTATTAATGCCCTACAGGCCACAAAAACGAGGTTGATCTTCGGTGTCACCAACAGACTGATGGGTGGCAATCGGGTAATGCAAAGATAAGGTGCGGGAAAGTTGGTATAATACTTATCTAAGCAGGCTTTGTGCCCGGAATAACTAACTGTTTCTGTCAGGATTTTCCATAACGTCGTCCAATCACAGCCCACGAGTGACAGACTCGTCTGGCTTGGATCTATAAATAAGCAGCAATTCACCACCTCCCATTACCAGATACCAATACAAGCTCATAGAAATATCCCCGATGGTCGGTCGCTTCAGACTCCCTTTGTCGCTCACGTCGAAACCCGCATTTCGCTCCCAACTACTTTTCCCGCGCTGCGGACACACCACAATGGCCCATCCCGCTGCCGCTCAGCCGGGGCCAACTGTCCATGGGCTTCTTGATGGGCTTTCCTCTGAACACCCTTCTCTGGCCATACCCAAGAATGAAGATAACGCGGACATCCGCCAGAAATACCGCCCCTTCATTCTCAAGGATGATGCGGCTGAGGACTGGGTCAGTACCTTGGAGCTGACAACCGCTCTGGACATGGCGGCGAAGGAGCTCCAGGTGTCGCATAACAGGTTAAAAGTTCTCGTTCTGTACGGCAGTCTCCGTCGGAGGTCCTACTCTCGCCTGGTGGCGCTGGAAGCCAGCAGAATTCTCTTCCGTCTGGGGTGCGATGTCCGCGTGTTTAACCCTGAAGGGTTACCAGTGAAGAACGATACCGAGCATGGCCACCCCAAGGTGCAAGAGCTCCGGGAGCTAAGTAGATGGAGTGACGGTCATGTTTGGGTTTCGCCGGAACAGCATGGTAATCTGGTTAGCATTCTGCTCCTCCCTATTCTTAATTTCTGATTACTGACAACGTTCAGACCGCCGTGTTCAAAAATCAGATTGACTGGATTCCGCTTACCACCGGGAGTGTTCGTCCCACGCAGGGCAGGACCCTTGCTATTGCGCAGGTGTGTGGCGGATCGCAATCATTCAATGCTGTCAACTCCCTGCGTATTCTCGGCCGGTGGATGCGCATGTTTACTATCCCAAATCAGTCCTCTATTCCCCAAGCATATACCCATTTCCCTGACGAAGGTCAACCGGGAGATCAGAGACTTATGCCTAGTGGTAACCGAGACCGGCTGGTGGACTGCATGGAGGAGTTTGTGAAATATACTATCCTCATGCGTCCTCACTTCGAGCTTTTTGGTGATCGGTTCAGTGAGCGGGTGAAGAGGGTGGAATAAGAGAAGCTAAGGGCAGCGCGCACAAAGAAAAGTTTGGCAGTAAGGAGGGGTGGGGCTTGTATATATTGTGTGGCATTGGAAAGGTCCAACTCTGAGAGTATATACCTAGTCGATAGAATAGATTGTTTAGAATAGCCCGTTCAGTCTGCGTCTTTTCGTTTTGGCACAGAGCAAACATGTATAATATTGATTTTGAACTTTTTTATAGTTAGTGAACATGTCTGTTTCGAGGCAGATATATACAAGATCTAAGGACACGCGGAAATATAGAACCAATTTAATCTATCCTTAGAACGAATCTTTATGAACACGAAATATATCCCTCCACATATCCAGTTTGTGATGTCATATGAAACTTTTCGTGCATAGGGAAGAGTGTCGGTAACTCTGGGGGGACGTCCCATTGCCCTGCTGGCTTTTACTGCAAAGCTATGCTCATATCTCTCACAGTCCTTACTATAACACCAACTTGCAAATATTTTCTATCATTTCTTTTCCTGCTGGAGCTCGGCAATAAGCGTGTCAACGCGGCCACGGATTTCGTTGCGGATTGGACGGACAGCATCAAGTCCATGCCCGGCAGGGTCGTCAAGCTGCCAGTCGAGGTAGCGTTTACCGGGGAAGAAGGGACAAGCGTCCCCACACCCCATGGTGATTACGACATCGCTAGCTTGGACAGCGTCGGCATTGAGGATCTTGGGTTTCTGATTGGCAATGTCGATACCTTCTTCACGCATGGCTTCGACGGCGATAGGATTGACGGAGTCGGCTGGGGCCGAGCCGGCGGAGCGGACTTCAATAGCGTTGCCTGCAAGGTGCGTGAGGTAGCCAGCGGCCATCTGTGAGCGACCGGCGTTGTGGACGCAAACGAACAAGACACTGGGCTTGTCGGTCATTATCACCATTTGATGGTTGGTCGGGCGGTTTTGGCGAAACGGCTGGTGAAACGTGATGAAAGAAAATCTCAATAGTGGTGTTTTTGTAGTAGTCAATGACTGCCAAGGGGGGAAATCTGTAAGCGTCTAATTTAGTGACCATTCAGTTAGCTTGGTAAGACTCATTCTCACTAACAGGGTCTAATGAGGCTGATATGACAGCAGTGCCGGCTGTAGTTTTAATTTGCCCAGTGCCGGCGCTCCAAGGGCCATAATATAGTTGTACTGGACTCGAGCTATGATCCAGCATTGGATGTCACTCCCGTGTGCCGATTGGCGGCAGGAGGAATCTACTTTCCAAAACCAAAAGGGTAAAAGACAAACTTGGTGTCGATGATCTGTTATAACTGGTGCCCAATAAACATCTGGTAGTGACATCCTAATGCGACCTGTCCGCTGTCAAACAAACCCCCTGGCCCAAAAAAAGGAAGAATACCTCAACGTTTATACAGCATAAGTCTACCAGCAGGAAATCTCTGCCGGTCTGTTTGCCTGAGCGAAATCATTCTGAAGGTCCTGGCGAGAAATCCGTTGCTACGCAGAAGAATGGGAGTGATTGCATGCTACTCGACAACCTGTATCACATTAGCTGCCTTTCAAAAATAATGTGCTGCAAAAAGCATGTTCAGGAAAATCGTGGTTAGTCCAGACCACGATAGCTCGCTAATCAGGTCGACAATTAAGGAGTGAAGTTCGTCAACACAGAGTGATGTGGAGGCGACAGCCTGGAAAGTTCCCAGTCTGTCACTCTGACTATATGATTGGCTACTGAATTGCATTTCTGGGCTGCAAGCTCTGCTCCGGTGGGCCAGGCCAAGAATCACCGACCCGTCCAGCCGTCCTCGACCAATCATCATCTGCTAGTGACATCCGGGCCGATCATCGATAGAGACAGTATCAAGGACGGTTCTTCACTCAATATAAATCCACCTCTCACCGCTGCAAATATTACTAGATATCAAGTCAGCACTAGGTGCGCTTAATACTCTTTATTTTCTCGCGACAATAGCAAAATCACCGTCCAATATAGTAATCCTGTGTGGATTTACTTTACATGCCCCTGTTGCCCGACGCCGCGAGCCATTTATGAGCCACATCGTACCGGCCATCTAGCTTCACTGCATTTGATCTTGGAACAGAATCACCCCAGGATGAATCAAACCCAAATTGCAGCCGATGCTGCAGTCCAGGCGCCTCCCCCGGCCAACGCCAACGACGTTGAAAAGCAGGCCGAGGCGAACGCGTCAGACTCGCCGCAACAAAAGCAATCCGCCTTCAAAAACATGGGTCTATTAGACCGGTTTCTCGCTGTCTGGATATTCCTCGCCATGGCTGTCGGGATCATCCTAGGTAACTTTGTTCCCAGTACTGGCCCTGCGTTGCAAAGGGGCGAGTTTGTGGGAGTTTCAGTTCCTATCGGTGAGCACATCTGCCGCGTCTGCTGCGTTGGACTTTAAATGGGCTGATAATAGTCGATAGCTGTCGGTCTACTTGTCATGATGTACCCTATACTCTGCAAGGTGCGGTATGAGAGCTTGCATCATGTCTTTCAAACCCGTCAGATATGGATCCAGATTGCATTCAGTATTGTTGTTAACTGGATTATTGCTCCATTTTTCATGGTAATCCATCCTTTTACTAGCCCACCAAGTCATGAAGCAGCTACTTACATGGAATACTGTATATAGTTGGCATTGGCCTGGGCTTTCCTCCCGGACGAGCCAGAGCTGCGCCAGGGACTTATCCTTGTTGGACTAGCGCGGTGCATTGCCATGGTAAGTTCCCCAAAATTCAAATAATTTCTGTACTCGACGATTCTAAAAAAGCCCTAGGTTCTAATTTGGACTGGCCTTGCAGGCGGAGACGGCGAATACTGCGCCATTCTCGTCGCCGTCAATTCCCTCCTCCAGATCGTCCTTTTCGCCCCGATGGGTGTCTTCTTCATCGAGGTCATCAGCGGTGATACCATCACCTTCGAATACTCCACGGCCGCCAAAAGCGTCGCTGTCTTCCTCGGCATCCCGCTGGGCGCTGCGATCCTCACGCGCTTCATTCTCCGCTGGGCCACGAGTCGCCGATGGTACGACGAGGTGTTCCTGAAATGGGCCAGCCCCTGGTCTCTCATTGGCCTTCTGTTTACGATCTTAGTGCTGTTCGCGTCGCAGGGTCGTCAGGTTGTCCATCAGATTGTCTCTGTGGTTCGGGTGGCTGCGCCGCTGATCGTTTATTTTACGGTTATTTTCTTCTTGACGTTGTTTGTGGCGTACAAGTTAGGGTTTGGGTATAAGCTCTCGACAACGCAGAGCTTTACGGCTGCGAGTAACAACTTTGAGTTGGCGATTGCTGTTGCTGTTGCTACTTTTGGGGCAGATAGTAACCAGGCGCTTGCTTCGACTGTTGGGCCACTCATTGAGGTTCCGGTTTTGCTGGGGCTTGTGTATGCTGTCAAGCTTTTGGCGAAGAGGCTTGGTTGGAAGGATTAGTGATTATTTATAAATTATTGATATAATCAGAGTGGTTCGCGTGCTTTGGCATTGCAGGTCCTCTTCTTCTGCCTCTTTGCTCTTTGCACTCTCATCTTCCACGTCCGGGTTTCTGCGGCGCGGTTCCAGATGCAGGTGAACCCCGAGCTTCACCTGACGGCGATGCTGTTTACGTTGTATAGGGCAGTCTTCTCACCACGGTCAGGAATGCCTATGGCTTGGCGGAGTACAACGAGGGAGGGACCGGGTATCCCCAATCGCATGATGGCCCACATATGGGTTGGATGTGATGCTGATGGCTGTGATCATGGCCATAACTCTGTTTTCGTACTCAGCTGATATCAACGAGACGCTCGAGGTATCTTCTTACCCACTGGCCTATCAGCAGGAAACGCGCTCACATTTGCTTGCAAGCCCGAGATGGCATCGATTGTTTTGTCCACAGAAACTGAACTTCAAAGTGGGTTAGTTCGAAGGCGTGGCCAATTGTACAATAGAAAATAAATGGCCGTTATATTCTCCGTTAAAAATACATATCACATTCGCATAGATATTCAGCACTGCCAATACGTATACCGCCGGCCGCCACGGATTCTGTGGATCTGCGTTTGGCCTTTTCATCAGTCAATTTCGGGAACCGGCTTGATTTCACAATGGCGGATACCATTGCAGAGATCTCTAACGCTTAACCATTAAAGAACCAATTTAAACCCCCCTCCCAGCCAACGCGTCCTGCGAATTCCAGAACGCGCATCTGGCACCAAGATCATCATACCTGGTCTTCCTACTTCCACTGTCTGGCCCCCCGATGACATACAGGAATTGATCCTGTGCACCACCGCCAGAGCCAAAAGCATCAGCCCACCCGGTGATAGTCCCATTCCCACCTGAAGGTCGCCCAGTATTCGCAAACGCAGCCCAACTCCCACTAATCTCACTCGAAAGCCTCAAATCTTCTTTTGTGGCATACGGGGCCAAGGCCTCCGAAGACGCCTGGTTAAATACGTACGGAATGTCGCTGAAATGCGAAACAGCGAGGTATGAAACATTCGCCGCTGCATAAGCGAACCGGTATACTGTCTGGTTCAGGGAAAAGAGATAGTTCGCTGTATCCGGGGAGTACTTGTGGTTCATCTGCGCCGTGTACAGACTCGGGCATGTAAACTCCGCGTCACGCTCCAGCCGGCTAGTCCGGAAGTAATGCGCAGAGATGTTCTCAGATGGAAGATCGGGGAAGGACGAGACTGGGTAGAGGGCCATGGCCTGCTTGATTGTCTTGTTGGACAAGGCTGGGTACTCGTATTTGAGGTATGCAAAGACGTCCTCGTCTGATGAGAGTGTAGGGAGGGTAGAAAAGGACCCGTCGTCCTCGTTCCAGCCAGCCAGCGTGTCGATATTCCGCGAGAACCGCCCTGTAGCTAGCAGTTTGGACGGGCTGTCCGGGATAAACGTGGATGGGGCAACCGGGACCAACACACCCATGCCCGAGTTGCCGCCGACTTTATTCTCGTATGTGACAGCGATGGAGTTGAGCTTGGCCATGGGGATACTGCGCAGACATTGGAGCTCGGCCTTGCTGGTGGAAGCGGTGCAGTTGACAAGTTTCGTCAGTTCTTTAGTATGCCGCAGAGACTTGGTGCCCGCGGTTTCTTTGTCTGCCATCGGGCTTCCAGATTGCATGATGGCTCGTTTGAAGGACGCCTTCTGCTTGCCTCCGTATGCTGTGATCTGGAGCCCAACACCAGTTGCTCCATCACTCTCGCCGAAGATGGTGACATTCTCCGGGTCGCCGCCGAAAGCCGCGATATGGTCTCTAACCCATTCAATAGCGAGGAGCTGGTCGAGTAGTCCTGCATTCAAGGAGTCTGTTGCATTCAGAGCAGGCGAGGGGGCAAAGCCAAATACACCGACTCGGTAGTTCATCGCGACATAGATGACTGGGAATCCCTTGCCCGCTGCACCGAGCACCAATCCCGTCGGGTCGTATGCGGAGTCATATATCTGGCCGAAAGTGTCACCTCCACCATAGATCCAAACCATGACGGGCAGCTTTGCGGATGTCGGAGTACCAGCTGGTCGATCGACTCGCAGAGTCAGGCAGTCCTCGGACATGTGTGTGACGTTGTCGAGCAGGGGCATGGTTGATACTGCCTGTTCCGGCTGTGGACAGGCTGCCCCAGATGTTGTCGCATTGACCAGGGTGCCAGGGGGGTAGTTGAATGGCTTCGGAGGTGTGAATCGGTTGGCACCAGAGGTGTCTTCGCCGAAAGGATGTTCAGGAAGGACTCGACATTGTTTGCTGTCGTTCCCTTGAAGCGGACTGCATCTGAGGTCGGACAGCTAGCTATGGGCTGGGAATCCTGAAGAGGTCTTGAATGTATAGGGGATAGAAGAGTGGAAAGGACAAGCAGTCCGAAGGCATAGTACGCCATGTCGTTAAAATTGGCTCTATTTTCACTGAATCTTGGGAGTAACGGCTGGAACAATGGGAGGCGTATTCGGGGATTATATAGCATGAAAACATTTAGCAGAGTATCTAGTATGGGAATTGAACTAGGGATAACAAGGCAGGCGAGAGACATTGCAGTTCAGCCCTGATATCTCCACAACGAGGCTGAGTCTGCGTCTTTTAGTTGGTGATATTTCATTGGTCGAACATCTCGATTGCCTTTCTGGGAATGCAATACGTAGATCTATCTATGGTCCACTTCAATTCAACGTCTGTCTGGTTCTATTCTTGTATATAGTGCTCAGACGAGAGCAGTCGTTTCTTCACAGTACGTCATACAGTTGGTACAGCTATTTGGGCTGTGCACGGTGTATTGAGCTGGAGCTCTGTCACTCTGCATTTCACCCAACTATGCCAACACGAGGATGAAACAATTGAAGCAATTCGAATTGAGCCTAAATACATATATAATAAGACTTACTTCAGGGGTCGTAAGGAATAAATTTATATATTATCTAGCCATTAAAAATGTCGAGAACATTGAAGTGCACCGATATATATATCGCAACAAACCCAAACCATAATTCAAAAGTAGGACGATCACGTCTACACACCCTCAACCTTCCGTCCGGTATTCTGCCGAGGAAAAGCCACCCGTACAAAGTCTGCCTCACGCACAGCCGATACACCAAGAGCCATAGTCACAACCATGGCAACAATCTCCTCCAGCACACTCATACACAGCAAGATGGTCGGATCACCCACAAGAACCGTAAAGCGCGAGTCGTGACCGTAGTCACTGATCGCAGAATAGACCAATCGAACAATTAGAAAGGGTATTGAAAGACCAATGGCAAGGAAAAGTTTCTTTTGAAATGCGCGCAATCTGCCTTGAAGCTGGATGTAAAGAAAAGCCGTGAGGAGGAGGACAAGCGCGAAGACGCCGAGGAAGATGCCCATGGATGCCTTGACGATATTGCTTGGGTGATAAGCCCCGTTCTGGGTGTCTGCTGTGCTGAAGCCGGCGATACCTAGAATCAGGCCGATGATGCAGATGATTGTTACTGCTGGGATGAACCGGGGAGGCATCCTTTTTTCCGTATCACTGATAGTTATTAGTTTACATTCGTGTTGAAGATGTAAAGAATGCCGTTACTTACATCTGCCTCAGTATCCCGATATAGGTCAATAGAAGAGGGGCAATGCCAATGAGTTCGCATATTGCGACGGCAACTTCCGTGTCGTGGGAATCATGATCGATTGACACCAGCGAAGCAATACAGCCGGCGATGCGGATGAGGGAGAGCGTAACGGGGTATCGCCAGATCTTGCTGCCGACCTTCCAGCCGGCTCGACTCCAGATGAAAATACCAGCAACAAGGATGAAGGGAAAGACGATCAGCTGGAGGATAGCGATGCCATGGCGGTAGGTCACGGTGCCCATTGTGATAGAAGTTTGATAGAATGACGAGAAAGTCGGAAGTAAAGAGAATAGAGATTATCTTGCTTCTTTCAAAGTCAGGAGAGAGTCCGTTTTATATTCTTTTACGTTCTTTTACGTTCATTGCCTCCGTGTATCCAACACAGCCCTATTGTCCATCCAGTTCAACGATGAGCGTTGATTGGCCGGGCATCTAAGATGCCTAAAGCGGACTAGCGGCGGGATGACAGAGTGGGTCTGATCGGGATCGCCCGACCAACCACAACCGGCCAGCTTCAGCCCACAAGAGGGGCCAAAGTGAAGACACGGACCTCTGGTTGAGAGGGTTGAGAGACACTGACGACTGACGAGGCAGCTGGGCCTCTCTGGCAGCAGATCTGCAAGTGCCTGACGAAACTCAAGCTGAGAATGCTTAGCGTGTGGGGGCCAGAACTGCGCCACCAGCAGCCTCGTGTGCGCGAGTATTTCTTGTCCCCGCGCAAACTGCTTGGGAGTCAACATTGGCAGGAAGCTTGATTCGTCTTGTCTTCACGCACATTCTCTTGGCTGTTCTACCCTTCATTGTCTATATCTGGAGTCCGTGTTATCAGGCAGCAATGTCACCGCCCGCCCTTCGTGCTAGAGCCTCCCGCAACTGCGGCAACTGTCGGGCTGTCAAACGTCGAGTACGTGAAGCCTTCCTCTTTAGTCGTTGGTTCATTCAAATAAGCACTAACGTACACATGGGTAGTGCGACAAACAAGTTCCCTCTTGCGGACAGTGCACCCGCCTGCGGGAGATATGTCCCGGATACCGGGACGAGTGGGAGCTGGTCTTCCGCGACCAAACCGGCCAAACCATCCAACGATCCAAGGAACAGCAAAAGAGTAAGAACGGGATATGCCTTGAGACACGGCATACCAATACCGATTTGGTTCTGCCGCTCTGCAGCCGCAGCCTCAGCCCCAGCGTGGGCCAGAGAGGCGTCTACTACTTCTTCCACCACTTCGTCACCGGCGACCACAGCCCAGACCGCGGCTATCTCAACTACATCCCCGCCGTGCTCGGCGCTGACGGGGACCACCCAACCCTCGTGGCAAGCATGGCAGCCGTGGGTCTGGTGGCGCTAGCAAACTCCACCCAGCAGCCCGAGCTGGTGCGGCATGCGCGAGTCAAGTACTCGCAGGCGATTTGCAGTTTAAACGAGGCCTTGGCGTGTCCCGTTGAATCATGCAAGGATAGCGTGCTGATGTCGGTGATTTCACTGGGCGTTTTCGAGCACTTTTCGAATTTTGAGTCTTGGGTGCGCCATGTTCAGGGTGCGGCGGCGCTGGTTGTCGTTCGTGGTAGGAGTCAGTTCCGGAGTAAAGTCTCTATTTTGATGTTCAATCAAGTCCGCGCGGATATGATAATCGCCTGTTTGCATACGAATAGGCCGTTTTTGGAGGATATGGTTTCGTTGCAGGAGGAGGCGTGCAATTACACCGACCCGATGAGCACATTCTGGCTGTTGGGGGTATACGCAACCAGGTGTGTAAACCTCCTGTTCAGGGTGCATAACAAGGTCAGTGACTTTCCATTGTCGCACTGGATCGAGGAGGCATCAACCCTGCAATCCGACTTTCAATATATCCTGGGCATCCTGGGAATTGAGGAACCGTATACCACAGTCCGGCAATCAGCATTCGACTCAGCAGTGGCATATAATGGGCGGTGCGATGTGTACAGCAGCCCCTGGGCGATCAGGGTCTGGAATCATGCGCGCATCATGCAGATCATTGTCAGTGAGATAATGTTTTACCTGCTCAACGGGGTTCTCAGGTCTAATCCGCCTCCACCTGCCTCGGCCGTAGCAGCTACCAAGGTGAAGCTGCAGGATACCGTGCAGATTCTGTCCGAGCTGGGAAATGATATGATAGCCACCGTTCCGCAGGTCCTAGGCATGGTTGGCCCAGACCGTCTGTCCGCTGCCTCCTCGGACGCGGGGGTTTCTGGAGGGTACCTACTGATCTGGTCTCTCTACATGGTGGGGAAATGTCCAGCCACAACAGACAAAGCACGGCAATGGATCATCGGACACATGCGACAGATTGTGGGGAGTTCAGGCATTGCGATGGCGGTGCGATTGCTGGATGATGTTGTTAGATTAGACAACTGTACGTCTGAAAGGACCGTCTCCTATACACCATCGGAGCTTGAATCCTGAGCTTAACCATAGAATATAGAATGATATATGCAGATTACGAAAATGAGTGGAGAGCTGAATAATCCAAGATCCTCCGTTTCCCCACGCTGTAAGTTAACTAAGCCCTGGGGCCAGATTGGTAAGCGAGGAAGGCGAGCTTGGCAGCTTCATATAAATAAACCCAATCAACCCAGTCTTTTCAACTCAGTCAAAATCAAAATGGCTCGCGGTGGTTGTTTCTGCGGCAAGATCCGGATAGAATACATCGGCCAGCCCGTCGCATCGGTTCGTCTACATTTCAATTGACAACTCGGACATGGTTTAAAAACTAATTTCAACCATTCGCCAGGGACTCTGCCACTGCAACGACTGCCGCAAACAGACAGGAGCAGTATTCAGCTTCTGCCTCGTTATCAACAGAGCAGACTTGAAAATCACCGGAACGCCCAAGGAAGTCGCCAAAACAGCAGATAGCGGCAATCACATCAAAAACTATTTCTGCTCCGACTGCGGTACGTTATTTGGTGTTTTAAAAAATAAAACATCGACTTGACAACGAGTACCAGTATCTGACATATCCACAGGCACACCAATCTATGGGCAAAGATTAGAGAAATCTGGAAAGCCTGCCAATAGCGCAGTCTTTCGCGCGGGCATTTTTGATGACCCTGAAGTGCTAGACCAGAGGAAGCCTGTGGTGGAACTGTATACGAGTAACAGGGTGAGCTGGCTCAACCCTATTGAAGGCGCCGAGCAATTCCCTGGGATGCTGGCTATGCCGTAGGTTGAGATATCATGTTTTGCAGATGGAAACGTGCGATGTGGCCTCGCCCAGTGAATTCATTGGAGAAGTGTAGACATCATAGAATTAGAATACGTTCAGTACGTAAACCAAGGTTCCTCTATAAGCGAGGACTTTCCGCATGTTTTGACATAAAGCTAGGAGCATTTGACATATCTAATACTTGATTGAACCACTGCAAATGCAAGAATCTTGGAATTCACAGAACTTTCTTAGGCTATAAAGATCCATTCAATTATTAGATCTCTCGACAGACAGAGTTGGGTGAAAATGCGGACAGGAATTGATTGTAGTGTCTCAGAACCCCCCTATCACCTCGAGGAAAAGATCCACCGTTTCATCAACCATACTCAGAAACGGACTGTGGCCGGATTCCAATAGCTTGGATGTGATGGAGGCACCAGCTTTCTTTGCCGCCTCAATCAATGCTTCCTGGAATTGAACGGGAATCGCATGGTCCTGGGTGGCAACAATATAAGAGACTGGGACATCCATCCACCCAGCGTAGACATTCTCGCGATCTGTAAAGCAATCAGTAGACTGCTTCAACAGGCGGCCTTTCCAGCTATCAGCTACCGCGGGAGAAAGATCGTTATAAAACAAATCATTGACGTCGGCGTTGGTTTTGATGTGTTCCCAGCCATCCGGGCCCGAATAGTGAAAGCACGCGCCGGAATCGATGGCCGGACGGAGGACGTCGTACTGGGAGGTTTTCGACGGTGGCATGAAGGCGCAGAGCTGGATGATGCCAACGACTCTGCCGGAATTGCTGTTTAGACGCGATGGATCCTTCTCCGTGAAGCCCTTAACAGCCGAACAGCCCACCGCGCCGCCAAAAGAATGGTTAATCAGAACAACATTGCGCCCATTTCTCGTCTCGTCGGTAATGATGGTTTGAATCTGACTTATGCTTCCCGCGAGAGAGTCGACTGGAGTCTCTGTACCGCAGAATTCAACCTGGGGGCTGAGACAACGATAGCCGTGTTTCTCCAGTGCAGGGATAACGTTGGACCAACAGTCGCGGCTATGCCACGCACCGTGGATAAATAACAGCGTCGGAGTCTGAGCCATGGCTGATAGTAAGCATAACAGGGACCTTCAGGGGAGGACTGGCTTTTTAAACCTCCTGAAACCTAAAAGTTGATTACCGTGGTTGCCTAACATGTCCCCACTTTAGGCGTCCTGGGGATCCGCCTGTCGATGTATTTCCCTGTTTATGTGCGGCTGAACGTCGTAAGCGAGTATAAGGCCCCCGAAATGCCACCTCTGCCGAGACACAGCGGCGCAATCAGTTGAACTGGCTGGTTAGATTGTTCAGGGTCAGGACTGCACGTTTGCGTTGATTGTTCTTCATATGCATTTTAACAAACAGTAAACATGAGATTCGCCGTCAACGACTGCGTATTCCTCCTTCCCAGAGGCACACCATGGAATAATTGCAAAGAGGACTGTGCAGCCATTCCGGAAAGCATCTAATGAGCGTTGGGCTGCGAATGGCACCATGGTCCCTCAGTATGAATACTACGGACAAGTTCAGAGCGCAGGACGCCAGCGATGAACATTTACTTCTTCTCAAGTTGGCTTATGAATTAATTCTGGACTACCAGGCAAGACAACTGTTTCCATTTTACAATTTCGAATTGCTCGCAACGCCGTCTCTGATAACCCGTCGCAATATCTTTCCAGACTACGACATTGGGCGTCAACATATACCACTGCCACTAGGTTCGCAGCACTTACAGGGGCTCTTGGAATGGTATCAGTGAAGACAACACCGCCAGTGAGTCTCTTGATCGTGGATACCTTGCTGTTAATGAATTCCACGATCTCCTCAGCCGAGACGGAAGTTCCTGGGGCTGCCACGACGTACGCGCGGGGATGCTCGTCGTCGCCCCTGTTATGTTAGTCCACAAATCGTGATAGGACTAAAATGGCGGTGTTCGGTCTTACTTTCTCACGCCAATCACGGCAGCGTCATTGACAGAAGGATGATCGAGAAGAAGTGCCTCCAGCTCAGCAGGCCAGACCTGGACGCCCTTTACCTTGATCATTTCCTGGCACACTGTCAGTCCTTATTATACAGATGCGTTTGCGCCTTGACTCACCTTCTTCCGATCCACCACATAATACCACCCATTTTCATCCTGGCGAGCTACATCCCCTGTTCTCAACCACCCGTCTTCAGTAATAGTCTCATCGGTAGCCTTCTTGTTCTGCCAGTAGCCCTGCATAATGTTTGGACCACGAAACCATATCTCGCCGCTTTGCTCGCGCGGAACCTCATTCTCGTCATCGTCCACCAGCTTGATCTCACAGTTCGGCATTGGCTCGCCAACAGAGCCGGCCACGGCCGTTAGGGTGGGATCCCAGCCGAGAGAGCTGCAACAGGATCTATACCCAGTTAGGTCCTTAGCACTACCAGGTAAAAGAGAAAGGGCTCACTCAGTCGAGGCCAGACCCTGTTTGACATTTACTTGTCCCTTTGGCCAAAGCGCCTCGTACTGTACAGTCGGCTCTGGACCTAGCGGTGCCGCACAGGAGAAGGTCTTGGTAACGCTGCTCAGATTGTACTTCCCACTCTTCACCGCAGGGTGCTTGGTCATGGCCACGATGATTGGCGGTACAAGGTGTAATTCTGTGATCCCAAACCTCTGGATACTTTCCAGCATGTGGGTAATTTCGTATTTTGGCATGATATACGACGGGATCCGTCGAGCGATAGAGATGGTGCAGAAATAACACAGGGCCAGGCCATGATACAGTGGAATGGCACATATCCATCTGGAGTTTCTGGCCGCTAACTCTTTCGTGGAAACGTTGGGATCGAGGTTCATGACAAAGTCCGTCTGAACGCAATTTGCGATTATGCTGTGGTGCGATGCCTCTGCTGCTTTGGGCAGTCCAGTAGTTCTTGAACCCAGTACATCAGTATTATGTAGGAGATGAATAACTCAGGATAACAAACCCAGATGTCATTATCGTGTATACTGTCGTAGACTTCGATTCGCTCGGGGTGAGCTTCTTCCACGCGAATCGGCTACCAACCTCTTTTGGCGCGAGTAAATGCTTCCAATGTTTTACTCCAGCGTTAACATTGTCATCACCACCGCCATCCTGGATTAGAGGGCCGTCGTTGAAGACGAAAACGCGCTCCCGGGCCATATCCACCATGGCAGCGGCCTCAAGAGCACAGGCTAAAGTTTCCTCACTCGCCAGCATAAATTTGGGCTTTGTAAGGCCCAGCTGGTACGCCAACTCACGAGGATTAGAGTGCGGATTGCCAGACTGGTAGATGCCACTGGCCATAATAATACCCAAGTTGACGACAGGGAACAAGACATCGTTGCCGCTGAGGATAAGGACCCGATCACCTTCCTGTAGTCCAGCAGCTCGCAAACCAGCGGCGAAACGCTGCGACCAGAGACGGAGCTCAGTCCATGTCAGACGCAGTCTCTCTGGGTCTTCGGCGTCAGCAAACGCTAGAGAATCCCCTAGCGGAGCGGTAGGGCTGCCGAAGAGATAGGTAGGAATGTCGACCTCTGGGACGGGAACGGTCCATCGTGATTTCTGTGGCATGACGTATTTGATTATGGTAGAGATATCCTGGGGGGTGGAACAATTAACAAGTGACGAGGGAAGTGTCAGGGTGTGAAGGTCAAGATGTCAGATTTGGTTTCTGGTTCACCGCACTCCGCACGGATCCTGGTGGTGCAGGAAGCAGGAAGCAGGGAATCAGGAATAAGCAGCATAAGCACAGATACGCACATTTAGCTTTCCAGTAATCGTAGAGTCGTGCTTGTCAAATACTTCGCCACCCTCCGTCAGCTGGACGCCTTAAACGTCGACGCGGTAAACATTATATATGGAATCCTAATAATATAATTCTATCTGTCAGAGCATATAAAAGGGATTAATTGGGTAGAGGATCTATGACAGAAAGGTAAAGGATTCATAGATATCCTTATATTAATATTAGCTAAGCCTTGTCCTTTCTTAATTACCATGGGATATATAAGATAATAAGGGAGTCCAAGTACTACAAACTATAATAATAAGATTATAAGGTCCAAAGTCATGAAGTCACTGTATATCTAGACCTTAGCTATTGAATCGCTGATGAATCGACGAATACTTTTATAATTTAGGATCACAGGGACTTGTAGCTAATTCTTGTTTTTTATTTACATATCCCAAGTTTCTTGCCATGGCCTAGGTCACGGCTCACTGCACAGATTGCTGACTCTTCACATAGGACTGAAAGTATCCCTCTTCCTGTATGTCCACCAGTAGAGTTCTATGTGGACACAAAACTAAATATAGTCCCAAGTCTAGCAAGGGAAAGTACATGTAGTGTCTTCGATAGCACCAAAGGGTCAACCTTCCTGTGCTTATCACAGCCCTTCTCGTTGGAGTCCTTGTGCTGATCAGCGTAGTCGATATATCCATCAGAGATCTCGGAGTTTCTATGGACGCTGTAAAACAGTTAGTACTCCTCCTATCTATATCGCACATCATAGACAGAATCTGCAGTGTAATATAGTAGGTTGAGGGTCATATACCAAATAGTATACGGGAGCTTCGATGCGTAGCAGCGGGAGCTGGCGACTTGGTTGCAGGCATCTGTGAGAGTCTCTTCTTCACCATTGCCGTAGTCAACCCGTGCATAGCAAGGGTCGGAGTAGTCGGGCGGATGGCTGATGTCCGGGTCCGAGTCGCAGTAACCCTAAGTCACCCCTGAGTCAGGAAGGTGATAGATGTATATATCCAAATAGAACGACTATATTCAATCCATAAACAGAGTCCATAAACTAAACAATAGAGGTCTCCGCTCTTTTCTGATATGTATCGCGACCCCTCACAGAACTAGATACATTTCCCGACTTCTCAAGACCGTCAATAACATCCTCAGCCCCAATGAAAGGCCCAGTTTCGTCGATACCCACCACAGGAAATACCCAGTTTAGCCCCAGGAATACCAAGAAGGCGACCGCTAGCCCAACCAAGAAGGTAAGATTGTACAGGCGCACCCATCCAACCCACTGTGGTGAATTCCAGCCTTTCACGTTTCCTGCCAAACCAGCTGTCGTACGTCATTAGTAACTATATCTCTTCCGTTTGTCTGAATATACGAGACGGCAGGATAGGAAACCCACGAAGAAGCGGCCACATTCCCGCCGTGAACGCTGCAAAGGCGCGCCAGTTCACCCCGTGGCGGAACCAGTAGATGCTGGTGCTATCGCCGCGGTACAGATCGGAGAGCTTAAGCCTATACCTCCGGATCAGGTGGTAGTCGGCCAGCATTAGGCCCCTATAATACGCTTAGTACTGCGATCTCCGAGAATAAGTATTATGTGAGCCGCCATACGTTGCAGGAGCCATAAACACGCCAAATCCACTGAGCACGGAAAGAAATTTGTCCGCTGTAGAGAGGAGCTGCCACGGTCTAGTATACGCTTAGTTTGGCAACAGAAATGTGGATACTGAGGGCTTACTGAGTGGCGATCCCGATGATGGCCATTATATACCCTCCTCGTCGGATATTGATATACTTTGGCCATAGACCGGCGAGATCCATGCCGCAGCTGACGCTGTTCAGGACGACGCTTATCTATATCCTGTTACTATCTAAGAAGCTGACGATAGGTATTTAAAGTGACTCACTGAAAATTGAGAAGCGACCATACCCACACTGGCGAAGAACACACCCGCACGCACCCGAGGACTGGAGCCGTAATACTCCTGGATATCAGCAAGAAGGTAGATCGGATTCCATTGGATATCGCCGCCCATCAGCTTATTGCTGGCACTTGTGACGATGATTCCAATTGTTGCCGTGATCGCAATCGTAGCCGGGCATGCAACCAGCTGCGACAGGGTAGGCGCGTATCGCCTCTTCGAATAGCGCACCCAGTCGGATTGACCTAACGTACCTGACCCCCAGGATCCAAGAATAGCTGTGACACCGAACATAAAGGCCCATCCTGTATCAGGGGCTGTGCCAGGCTCATAGAAGAGGTCGCCGGGTCCATGAGCTTGTGAGACGGCCCTAGCCCTGTTAGCTGATTTCTGTAAGCAGCGCAAGGAGATGTACCATATTAACATCCCAAAGCAGGATCCACAGAAGAAGACGAAGCAAACAAAGAATGGAATTTGAAGCTTCTCAGGGCGGATTAGAACGGCGGGAATAAACCCGCACATCCAGATTAAGAGTCCGATGAAGTCGTTCGTCTGGAGGTGGGAGCTTTCAGCAAAGTAGTTTTTCATATGTGCGAAGCCTTGCTTGTTAGTATACCTTTTCACACACAACGAGGTATATAGGCCTGTCTACCTGGGATGATTGCACCGATCAGGACACGCGTTGCTTGTCCTCCCCAAAAGGCCTGCATGCCGAACCACATACATGCGACGAAGCTGCGAAGGATAACGGGGACTGTACTTATTAGCCACTGTACAGCGTGCGATATCAGTGGATCGGCATACAGTAGGAACCTCGCATCCCCCAGGAGAAGCGACTGGAGACAGTGAAGCCAATATGATGTATTTCTCCCATCCATCCGCAGAACACGGCCAAGAGGCCGGACAGGAACCCGCCAAGAATCTAACATCATCAGCTTCAAGCTTAACAGGAGAAGGAGGAAAGCGTACAACTACACCAATAGCCTGCTGCGGACTGAGGCCAAACGACAGCAGTGTGCTCCCAGTGGACCAGGCTGAAATGCAAGATCCGGATACCGTCCAGTATCCTGCAACTCGTTAGCTAAACAAAATATAAGAAAATAGGCCAAGAATCAGAGACTTGCCGAAATACGACCAGACTCCATATGTTCTCCGCTCTGGGGGAATTGGAATCAGGTCTCGATTGCACCAGGTTGTGTTCTCATATTCTGCGTCCTCATCAACAGGACTAAACAGTCAGTGTAAGAGCACACCAGATATGTCGTGAGAACCAAACCATTGAAGCCGTTGCTTAATTTCAGGCCACGACCAAGGCATTGTGATCGACCACTGGAACAGTAATAGGCAGAACGTGGGTGACAGCGCAGGTCACATCGCTGAAGAATTGGGATGCATAATGCCGGCATTTTAGAACTCCCCGCTTATCGTTACACAAAACATTCCAGCATTCCTCATTGGAGGTTCATTCCCTGTTCTGCCTCTGCTGTATCTGGGGCGGTTACATATCGCCATTCGCAATAGAGTTAACCGATCATGTTGGCCGATCTTTCTCCGCATGGCATGTTGCCTGCGCTAGACACAGACTTAAGCCTATATGAGCTAGGGAAACTGTGATAAGAGGATTTGGAGAACCCATGTAAGACCACCCTATCATGATCGGCAGACGTTGGCTTTCGTTAGCCGAAAAGTTGGAGAAGCTGTAGTTGCGGAGGCGATAGGGAGCCGAAATAGATACGAATGTCTAGTTCTGAATCTTCCACTCGACATACAATATACAGATTCCAAATATGACCACTAAACAATACCCCCTTCCCAATGGCACCGGCGCCATTCCCGCAATCGGCCTGGGAACCTGGCAATCCAGCGAGAGCGCAACCCGCAATGCCGTGAAACACGCCCTGCAACATGGCTACAGGCATATTGATACTGCGCTAAACTACGGCAACGAGAAGGAGGTTGGCGAGGGGATCAGAGCCTCTGGTATACACAGGAACCAGATCTGGGTGACTACCAAGCTAGATAACCACTGGCATCATCGGGTGCGTGAGGGGCTTGATGCGTCGCTGAGTGCTCTGGGGTTGGACTATTTGGATTTATATCTTGTACATTTCCCATGCTCAACTGATCCAGGCGATCGGGGGAGGTGTCTTTCTGATTGGGATTTCGTCAAGACTTGGTATGTTATGCATCGGTGTTCTGGGGAAGGCATCCTTGTACGCTGACCGTCAGCGCTGCAGGCAAGATATGCAAACGCTCCTGGAAATAGGAAAGGTCAGGAATATCGGGGTCTCGAATTTCCAAATTACGCATCTGGAGAGACTATTGAATGACCCATCTTGCACGGTCGTCCCAGCAGTTAACCAGATCGAGGTGTGTCGTTCATTGCTCTGATCTGATATACCGCTGCTAACATCTCAGCTCCACCCATACAACCCGTCGTAAGTCTGTCCCTGACGCTTGTCTGATTTTGTCTAACAATTCAGTCCGAAACTCCTCGCATACTGCAAGTCCAAAGGAATCCACTGCACCGCATATTCCTGTCTAGGTGGTCACGGCGACTCCGCTATAAACGGGCACACGGAGCTACTCAAAGATCCCATCATACTGAAGATCGCTGAGGCGAAGGACAAAACGCCTGCTCAGATATTGTATGTCCACGTCGTGCCCTCATCTATACAGATCACGATACTAACAGCGCAGGTTAATGTGGGGACTGCAACGAGGCGTGAGCGTTATCCCAAAGAGCATCACGCCTGGACGAATTGAAAATAACTTTGACTTGGACGGATGGAATCTCGCGGAGAAGGAGTTTGGGGAGATTAGTGGAATCAGGACGAGGGCCAAAGTTGTGGGAGATGCGTGGATGCCTATTAGAGTTTTTGTCGGAGGCGATGAGTAGATGCTCAGCTTTGCATCCCTGGTCCTTATAATGAATAGGTTCTTAGATATTTGTATACAATCTTTTGAATGGAAACGGTTGGTTATACAAAGTCAGACTCCAAGTCCCAGATCAGTACGTCGCGTTCATCCGCATCGCAATATAATCACTACTAGTAATCGGCTCGTACATCTTCGGCCGACCGTCTCCATGACAATTCGGCAGACATTCAATCACTCGATCCCTATCCGGACTGATAAAATACGGTATCGAATACCGAGGTTTCGTCATCCGGCCCCGGCTGCTACCATCTAGTCCTGATCCTTCACAAAGTTCATCAGCATTGACGAGCGGCGGTGCGCGCACGCGGTGCATCGTGGACTTCAGCTCGTGGTTGCTCCACCGCATCAGCAGGTCGCCGATATTCACCACCGCCGTGCCGGGAATATACGGCGCGGGGTTGAATTTGCCCGTTTCATGTATATCCTCGACTTCCAGCCCACCGACGGTGTCTTGAAAGAGGATCGTCATCGTGGCAAAATCTGTGTGTGCGGCGATGCGTTCGGCCTTACCGTGTAGCAATAGCTCTTCTTCCACAGGTGGATAGTGCAGGAGTCGACACTGGTTCGTGCGGTCTTTATGGTAATCCAAGAAGAATGCTTCGTCGAGACCCATCCCAATGGCAGTCAGTCTCAATATGAGTGTCTCCAGGCCGGAGCATGTAGTGAAGAACTTTGCAAAGAAGCCTCGAAACCCTGGGAGGGATTCCTCCGGGATCCAGATATTGCGCATCCGCTCGTCATTCTCGTTGCCTAGTTCAAAAGACTCCTTCACGTCAGGGGTTTTGCGGCGTTCTGCGATACCGTCGGAGTCGAAGACCATCTGGACGACCTTCTCTCGCCCGATCCCGCTGTATCCGCGGTGGTACCAGCCTTCTGGTGGGTGAGGTGCTTTGTTCTTCTCCGAGTCAGGGAGGGCGAAGAATTTCGAACTCTACCGGGTAGAAAACGTTAGTGGACGTTTGAATCCCTTTGAATGGGTATGGCTACCCAGGTGAATGCCTCGTCAACAAGGCCTTGAGCTACACCGTGGTTCTTGATATATGCAAATCCAACGTGCTTGAAAGCCTGATACACCTCGTGGGCGACTATGGCCACATCTTCCGGGCGTCCAGTGCGCGCTGGCTCAAGGTCAATGATTGGGATGTTTGACACGGTAGGCACCATTATGTCTGTCTTGCTGTACATGCGTATTCAGCGGTGGTGAATTCCATATCGGCGACTTTAGTGGTGGTGGCTTGGGCACTTTGTATGCCGCAGAGCCGAGGCTCTCCACTTCTGTTCTTTTCATTTGTACCTATTGTCTTATTGGTCTGTCGGTCAAGAGGAGTTGTTGGCCGATCACGATCGGCTGACACTGTTGGAGTAACGCCATCCCGCCTAACCAGACGCCATGGTGTCTCCAACTGGGAGGTAGTTATATGACATCCCCGCAGTCAATGCGCCAGCAGCCATTACACAGGCGTTGACGACAAGCACGGAAATATGGGGAGCCACTCAGATCAGAGGTACCGCATCGGTGTTGATGTCGGCGGTATGTCCCGAAAAGGTCAACAGCTCTAGGACACAGCTAATCCAGTGTGTCGTAGGTACAAACACAGATGCAGTTCTTATCGACCTGGACTCGATGAGCATCATCGCATCGCATAAATCAGCTACAACACCCGATGTAACAACCGGGATCACCAGCGCCGTCCGCAAGGTCATTGAAACCACCCGGGTCGCTCTCAGCGCTATCGGCTGCGTCATAGTCGGCACCACGCACTTCGTCAATGCCGTCGTCCAACGCTCGTCATCCCTACGCCCAGTCGCAGTAATTCGACTCTGCGGTGGACCAGATGATGGCTTCGGCCGCGGAATTCCACCCTTCATCGACTTTCCTGCTGATTTGCGGTTCTGTATCGAATCCTCCCCTTATTTCTGCCACGGGGGCTACCAAATCTCCGGCGAAGAAATCAGCGCTGTTGACGAAGAGGAAATTCGGAGCGTAGCTGAACAGCTCGTCGGGGAAGGAATCGAGAATGTGGTTATCTCTGGAATGTACGCCCCGCTCAATCACTCGCAGGAGGTCGCTGTTCGGGACATCCTCCTCCAAGCTATAGATCAATCCGTCAGGAACGGCCAAAGTAATTCATCCTTCAAGCCACGGATAACGCTGTCCCACGCGGTCTCAGGCCTGGGCTTCCTCGCTCGGGAAAATGCTGCCATACTAAACGCGACGCTACGCCCTCTCGCAGAACGAACGATCTACGGATTTAAGAAGGCAATGTGGGATATTTTCCAGGGAAGCCCGTGCATGTTGTATCTCACACAGAACGATGGCAGCGT
This sequence comes from Aspergillus jensenii, assembly GCA_021437015.1. Taxonomy (NCBI): domain Eukaryota; kingdom Fungi; phylum Ascomycota; class Eurotiomycetes; order Eurotiales; family Aspergillaceae; genus Aspergillus; species Aspergillus jensenii. Next base: position 446,140 of record JAJAED010000017.1, on the reverse strand, counting down.
ACTGAGGGCCGAGGACGCAATCCACTACCCGATCCGGACGTTCAACTCTGGCCCGACAAACTCCATCCGAGGTGGGGAGTTTCTCTGGCGAGCTGCTGGCAAAGCGAATGGCGAGGAACGGGATGAGAGGACAGAGCCGTTAGTTGTGATTGATATCGGCGGAACCACCTCGGACGCGGGGCTACTACTCCCAAATGGTTTGCCCCAGATGAGTTCCATTACAGGATTAGTTGGGGGTGTGAGGACAAACTTTGCGCTGCCGGCGCTGGAAAGTATTGGGCTAGGTGGAGGGAGTATCATTCGGGGAGCGGGTGAAGACTTGACTGTCGGCCCTGAGAGTGTTGCGTTGGAACTGCTGCAGAAGGCGAAGCTCTTCGGTGGTGGATATCTGACGGCAACGGATATAGTGGCAGCGTCTGCAATTCACGCCCCCAGCGAGCCGAATCCTTTCCGGGGTATGGGAGATCCGCTGCGACTAGCGGATTTCACGCCAGAAATAATATCTCAGGCACGCGAAAGGATGAGGCAGATGACTGCGGCGCTGGTCGATCGAACCAAGACGCATAAAGGAGACGTCGATGTCTTGATCGTCGGGGGAGGGGCTCCAATCATCAAGACCGATGAACCATTGACTGGCGTCCGCAGCCTCCGAACAGTGAAGGGTGCAGAAGTGGCAAACGCTGTTGGAGCTGCGATCTCGCGAGTTTCAGGAGTCATTGATACAGTCGTCGATACTTCAAATCAAACAGTCAAGCAGGCGCAGGAACTTGTCTCGCAGCTGGCGATTGAGAAAGCTGTCAGTAATGGCGCAAACCCTGGTTCAATTCAGATTGCCGAAGTGACTATGCTTCCAATCCAGTATGTTGATGCGAAGGCACGAATTGTTGTTCGTGCTGTTGGAGAGCTGGCCGTTGTTTCTCAGGGGCTTGCAACAGACGCGCTTCCCAGTTTCGAATGGCATGACGCGCCGCAGACTCAGAGTAGGGCGACACCTTCTAGTATTGATAAGACCGTCGATAAGCCTGTCGACGTCCATACCTATCGCCCATTCATCCATAATCGCCAATGGATCATCTCACCGACCGATCTCAAATTCATCGCCCAGGGTTGCAAAGTACTAGGGTGCGGAGGCGGCGGCGACCCATACCAGGAGTATCTCAAAGTCAGCGCAATTGTCCGCAAGAACCCAGGTTCTGTCAAAGTGGTGTCACCCAGCTATCTCGCAGACGACGCCCGCGTCGGCTGGACTGGATGCATGGGCAGCCCAGAAGTGAGCATGGAGCGTCTTGAAAACGAGGAATGCCTAAAGGCACATGAAGAACTAATCCGTGCCACTGGCCTCCCTCCCGTTTCTGGGTTCGTGGCCCTCGAAATTGGCGGAGGGAACGGTGTTGTCAACCTAGGTGTTGCAGCGAAATTTGGAGTGCCCTGTATTGATGCCGACTACATGGGTCGCGCGTATCCGACAGCCTGGCAGGTCACGCTAAATGTTTACGGAACGCCCCGTGGCGAAGCACTCGTTCCTATGTCGATAGCCAGTGGGGATGGCTCCGTTGTGACAATGACGGCTTCGCGCACGGACAAACTTGTTGATAAAATTCTGCGCGCCTGCTGTGTGGAAATGGGCTGTCGCGCCGGGAGTGCTGGTGCTCCCAAGTCGTCCAGAATCGTCCGTGAACAGGCAGTCACAAATACAGTATCCCTCGCATGGTGGATTGGCCGGGCGATTGCCTTGGAGAAGAACATCGCCGACAGAGCCAAGCGGATAATTGATGAGGTTGGTGGTTCTGGCAGCGCTGCGATCCTTGGGGAGGGGAAGATTACGAGCGTTGAGCGCGTGCTCAAGACCGGACATACTTATGGAGTGTTAGAAGTAGATGGAAAACTCCAGGACGGAACCAAAGCGGTTCTAAAGGTTCCTTTTAAGAACGAGAATGCTTTTGTGAAAGCGCTCCTGCCGACTGGCGAAGCCAAGATACTCGCCTCAGTGCCAGACCTCATCGCCGTTCTTGATGCTGAAACAGGTGCCGGCTTGGGAACACCAGAATATAAATACGGTTTGAGAGTAATGATCATTGCCATTGCTGCCTCTCCACGGTGGACCGACACACCGAGGGGTATGGAAATAGGAGGACCGGGGTCTATGGGATTTGAGGGAATACAATATGTGCCCATTGGGAAATACAGTGAGCCGCGAAGTGTTATTGACGCCTTCACGGATCTGAAGCTGTAAGGGGCATGACCTTGGGATGCTTGTATAGGAACCGCAGTATACTCGTAAACTATGTTATTGTATAAGTACTCAGAGAGGACCCTGTGGACCCATTCCATTCCTCATTATTCGGGCCGCGTGAAGGAAGAAAGAATCAATGCGGAGGGCAACGGGGCGTAGGAGTGCAAGCGAGGCATCGTCGTCCGCCCATTCCCGCAATCGTTGCAGTGATCCGTGGAAACTTCCAAGAAGCTCAAACGCAGCATGAACTTGTTCCGGGCTAGGGGCCAGCAGAAAGAGGTAGATTAGAAAATTCCCACACAGTGTCATCTGAGAGCGGGCGTCTATGGCTGGTCAGCATAATCAAGCACTCGGGAAACAATACGTACGACCACCCCAGAAAGAATGCAAACACGTGCTGGTAATCCGGTCCATGAACAGAGTGAAGTTGCGGAACTCGTTCACGGCTGAGTCGAAATACCGGCAAAGGGAGGAGTTTGGGTCGGATTTGGCATACATTCGTGCAGGGCTCATCAACGCGCGGAAGAGAAGGGCCTGAACCGCGAAATAAGCTAGATTCAATGGACCTATGTTTGTTAGTTTGTGGATCGTAATTCAGAAAGCTCCAGTCGTACCATTGTTGCGAAAGGCACTAGCAGTATCTGCGTTGTATGCCATGGTGACACAATTGGGAACCATTGATGACCAGGCCTCGAGATCACGCTGGATACCGAGAAGATTGGCTTCTCTGAGCTGTGGCTGGGCGATTGTTTGTTGGTAAATGGAATCCAGACTACATACATCAGTACTGGGCGCGACAGTATCCAAGGCCAACCTACTAGTAAGAGTCAATCAGCTCGTGCAGGATTCGGCTTAGTTTGACCATCTCCAAAAATCGAGCACTCGTAGATATATCAACAGTGTGGGTGGAGGAATCCACCAGGCTCTGGAGATCTGCGGATACCTCTTCGTCAAATGCGAGGTCGTCCATGGCCGGCAGGGATGTGGTAAAGGAACCTGGGTATACTAGCGGGGGATTGCCATGGCACACAGATGACCAAATATCGCTGACGTAGGTTGCCCACCATAATTTCTTTCGCACCTTCTTCTCTCCCGGTACAAGGTGCCACGCAGACGAATCTCGGTGAAGTCCAACCATCTGTGCACATGCGACAAGACGGGACGTAAATATCCATGTCCTTGGCGTTTCAATCGTAGCATTATCCGCTGGCCGTTCATACAAGAGAAGCAAGCAAGCCTGGATTCCCCACAAATTTGGGGCATGTAGTTCCCGCTGCAGGCATGATTGGGCCGCTTCGAAGAGGTCATGCAGGTCGAACTGCAGAGAGCCCTCGACGTCTGGGTCGTGCTTCCAAAACGTTGAACCCAGCCCGTACACAGCACCTCGTAGTGACGCCGGAATCTTCGTCCTGTCTTCTAGATATGCCCTCAAGAATCGTCCTTTGGAAACAACGCAATACACCGGGTGGACATGTTTGAAGAATAGTCGAACCAGTGTTTTGCCGTGTGGTGATACCATGGACTCAATCTCATTAGATATTCTTTGCTTTGCTACATCGTCGGCCGGCTGGAACTCGTCCATTAACAAGTTAAAGTGGACTGGAAACGCGGTATCCAAATCTCCTGCACTCGCCTGGATGACGTCTGCGCTTATACCATCTCTCTCGTTGGTGATCACGGACCTGAAAGATGCCAACAGGTCTGTGTCTTGCTCGCCGGCGAGGCCCACAGAGTGCGCGGTCCGGTTTTCATTGTCTTCAAGGGTATCAACTGTAGGACCGTTGTCGCTGAGGTATGTTGCAGGCGACGTCTGCGAAGCTGCCTCGGTCCGGCTCCCAGGTGAAGTTATATCAGTAGTTAAGCGTTCGGGAGATGTAAGTGCCGGTATGCTGGTGAAACTCGTGTCGACGGCTCTGTTTTCAGTCGTTTCGGTGTCGGGCGATCTCTGACGCGATGGGGCAATGGAACAGCCATCGGTCGACTTGCAGGCCTGGCCTTTTGATCGACAGAACCGACCTGAACTGTTAGCTTGCGAAACGACAGGGATTGGAGCAACACACATGGCGGAACAGTCTCGATAATGCAGGCAGTCTTGCGCCGGCGGCAGGTGTCACAGGGCGGATTCTTGCGGCTTCTCCATTGGCGGGCAGCACCGAACTTGGTCTTGATCTTGAAGCTACGTCGTTTTCGGGGGATAGATCGATCCATGCCAGGGAAATGAATCTGCTATCATCTTGCAGATACGGAGTGCAGTGTGACAAGTGTGAGAACTGAGGGGAAGACTCCGAGGCAGTTTATCTAGTGTATTGACGCTAATCCCAAGGAAGACTAGTCCAATACGCCTGATAACACACCCATCCCCAATAAACAGTCGATTCAACTCAAACACGGTTTTGCTATTGACCATGGTCAAATCGGGTTTATGTTTAAAAGATTATGCAAATCGGTACCATTCATGCTGTTAATAGGTCACGTTTGGGTTGCAGAAATATATATGAGGACAAAGAATGCTGACTGTACGATAGGGAGGCATTTACACAACTTTTCGCAATATATACAATCAATGCCGCATTTCTGAACAAGCCGTCAAGAAAACAATGATGATTTCATGTCCCCCAAGTTTCGAGTACATTATCAAAAAACGTGAGAGGTGTGTAGAAGCCAGAAGGATAATCTGCCAAGTCTTTGTTAGCTGCAATCAGCATGACCGAGTGTGCTTCTCACATTGATTAGTGAACGTTGCGCCAAATTCATTCAAGGGTATGGGATCAAAATCGGTCTGGAAGTCGTAAGAAACAGGCCGGTCCCTCTCCTCGGGAGTCGCTTCTGTATTTTCAAGGACGATGCTCAGTGCTTTCGCCACTTTTCCAGCTTCCGCAGATGTCGTACTCATTTGAAGCCAGATCTTGTGCGAGATCGTTAATTGTTGCCGAATCTCTTCAGCTCTAGGCAGCCGCGTTGTCTGTCCCGCAGTGCCATGCAGTTCGAATTTATCGATGTCTTGGAGGTAAAGGCAGAGGATGCTAGTTGCAAGGAGAACATCCTGGTTGAAAATATGGGTGACCTTCCATCTAAGCTGACATAAACGGCCAAATGGCTGAGACTCTTCATGAAGCATCTCTTGAAACGAGAGAATCTTGAATGCGGAGTATAAGCAAATTCGCGCCGACTCTTTGTCCTGCTCTTGAGCCTGCCGACCTGGATAGTTGATCAAAGCTTTCCGGTACAGGAGGATGCGTGATTTGTAGTAGGTCGTTTCTACACTGATACGCTGCACCACAAGGGTGGGACTATCTGTGATGGGGTGTGGCATAGTTCCCCAGTGCAGTATGGGCGGGACACCACAACTGTGCACGTCCTGAAGAAGTGCGTCGACATTGATGACCTGGTCATAGGAAGGGGGATTAATATCTGTGTTGATGTCGCAAATCAAGCCGAGAGCTGTGATCAGTCTCCCTCTTGCGATGAGAGGGAGGATCGGCGTCCATTCTGTTTCTGGCCTCGGCGAAGGCATCTCGGTCGTGTCCTCGTCGAAATCGGAGTCGCGCAGGTTACTTGGCTGTTTTGTATCGATGTGCTTGTCTGTGGCATTTCGCGGAAGACCCATCTCCAAAGAGAGACTGAGATCTAATTGCAGGATTGTAGTCCAGATGCGTCTACGCATCTCGCCCTCGAATGGGGATATTCCGGGAAAGTGATCTGCGTCTCGGTGATAGCCCATGTGCATTGCAATATGGAGTATCGTACTGATGAAAAGCCAGCCATCGGTAGCGCTGTTCTTCAAGAGTACAAACTCGCCAGTAAGAACCGTTATGAGGGTTTCTAGGACATGTGGCCCCCCTGTCGTATACCTGGCCAGGATAAGGCACTGAACCGCCTTCTCCCGGAAAGCATCCTTCATGGTCAGATATTCCGCCTTGAGCGATTCGGCTCCTCCGTCGGCGGAGTCAATGGTGAAGGTCTGCAACTGTGCAGCAATATATAACATAGAGAACATGAGGCCGATCCAACCGATGGAGGTCGCAGAGGAATCTTCCCAGAAGCTTTCGTACTGGTCAAATGTCAGACTGCCTGTAACGGGCCAGGTTAGAAAGGGCCCACCTCTCGGAGAAACTTCTTGTGATGAATGAGATCTACAGCACACAGTCAATGCTCCTGAAAGCGGAAAGAGAATATAGATATACTGACATGAAGTGACAATGTGGGACTCGAAGTGAAGGGCCATCAGCCGGTCGACAACTGGACGCGGAGGAACAGCAGTCAGGATTTCACATCGATTTGCATGACGGCTCGGGCCATTGAACAAGTGTGAACCGGGCGGATTGATATCAGGGACCATATCCTCCTTCAGTCCTCTGATTTTGGTCAAAATGGCCTCCCAATGAACACTCTGGATATAGCTTGTTCCAGACTCGCGCAGCTTTAGGGTCCCAGGGTCTGCCGGGGATGCAGCTTCATCTGGGGATTTATTTGGTCTCCGAATCTCAGTCACATCTGCGAATGGTCGCGAGCTTGATCTCGGCGATTTTGGTGCGGGTGGAAGTGAATGGCTTTCCAACAGTGTCACGACAAGGTTCTCCAGTTCCGAGATTCGGCCATGGAGGTTGTTGGCCTCTCGCGGATCAACGGACCGCTGAGCATCAGGGGTAGAAGATGTCTTCGCATAAATGCAGGAGTTGGTGATGCCACGCCTTGAGCAAGCTCCGCATGGGTGGTGTCGGTCGCACCTCAGCCTGGCAAAGTTAAGCGTGCATGACTTGCTAATGGCTATCGAGCACGTACTTTCGGTGTCTACAAGGGTCGCAGGAAAGCTGGACTTTGTCTCTGCGGCGATTTGGCGGCGGACGGGGACGTTGGGCATTGTCGGCCATTGTGATTGGATTGAGCATACGACAATGTGGTATGTCCAGGTAGTGGAAATGAAGATGGAATAGAGATGGAATGGAGGATGGGGGAATGGAGATAGTAACGACCCTCCGACCGTCCGCGTCCACCGTCCGCGCCTGCCGATAAGCAAATCTCCAGTTTGGCTCGGCGTTTACGGATTTAATAGCTGGCAGAACTATATCATGCGGCCTTCTTGATTATGTCGTTGTCAGGCCCCCTGCCCTTTTCCCAGATATAAAACAAGGGGAGCCTACCAGCAGTGGATAGAAACCACCCGAGACAGCATATCATGGCGGCCGACTTGGAATCCGCCCATGGGAAGCCGGCCATATCGGAAGACGGCCGTAGCGACCCTGACCAAACAGCAATTGAACAAGAGACCAAGGACAATGTCGTCGACTGGGATGGGCCAGACGATCCCCAAAACCCGCGGAACTGGCCAGCATGGAAACGCTTGACCCAAGTCGGCCTCGCCAGCGCTTTCTTGCTCACTGCGTAAGGCAGAATGTGCTCCTTTGGCGAAGAAGATTCGTACTGACTGTCTACTGCACATACAGAAATCTCGCCGCGACTATGTTTGCACCCGGGGCTGCTGCGCTCGCTCAGGAGTTCCATATCACGAGCTCCACCGTTTCCAGTCTCACTGTCTCCATTTACCTTTGCGGCTTTGCCCTTGGGCCAATGTTCATTGCGCCGTTATCTGAACTGTATGGACGTCTTGTGGTTTACCACATCTGCAATATCATTTACATTGGGTTCATCGTCGGATGTGCGCTCGGCAAAAACACCGGCATGTTTCTCGTCTTTCGATTTCTTGCGGGGTGTGCTTCTTCGGGTCCATTGACTGTTGGTGGAGGAACAGTCGCCGATGTTGTCCCGCCATCTCAGCGTGGGAAGGCGATGTCTGTGTTCTCCATGGGACCGCTTCTGGGACCAGTAGGTGCTATCACCCCACGCAAACTGTCATGACACTGACGATCCTTAGGTGCTGGGCCCAATTGTTGGCGGCTTTGTGTCCGAATCGATTGGCTGGCGATGGACGTTTTGGATCATCGTTATCCTAGTAAGTAGAGCATCGCCCCTACTACTCTTGAGTCGCTGACGGTTCGACCTAGGCAGGAGTATTTTTTGTCATGTCAATCTTTCTCCTCCGCGAGACCAATGCTGCCGTGCTGCTAGGATGGAAGGCTGCTCGCCTGCGGAAGGAAACAGGCAATGCTGCCTTGGTTTCAAAGATGGATCGAGGCCTGACCCCCGGACAGCTATTCATCCGCGCTATTACTCGACCAACAAAGCTTCTGATCCTATCGCCAATCGTGCTCCTCCTTTCCCTTCTGTGCGCGTTCGTTTTCGGCCTCCTCTTTCTGCTATTCACCACGTTTCCCACGGTCTTCGAGGAACAATACCACTTCTCCGCCGGCGTTTCTGGATTGGCATATCTTGGCCTTGGAATTGGAATGGTCATCTCTCTCGCAGCCTTCGCCAGCGTCAGCGACAAGCTGCACAAGGCACTTGGAGATTCGCCGAAACCCGAAGGACGCCTGAAGCCCATGATGTGGGTCATGCCCACCGTGCCCGTCGGTATATTCTGGTATGGCTGGGCAGCCGAGAAGCAGACTCACTGGATCGTGCCCATCCTCGGCACTTTTTGCTTTGGATTCGGCTTTCTCTGGGTAGTACTGCCGACGCAGCTCTATTTGTTGGATGCGTTTGGCCCGGAGGCTGCTGCCTCTGCGTTGGCTGCGAACGTGATTCTCCGGCTTCTTTTTGCAGCTTTCATCCCATTGGCAGGGCCGTCTTTGTATGCGGACCTGGGGCTTGGGTGGGGAAATAGCGTCTTGGGTTTTATAGGCGTGGCTTTTCTTCCGGTGCCATACTTCTTCTATCGTTACGGAGGGTGGCTCAGGGAGCGCTTTGCTGTGAAGCTATAACCAAGCTATAGAGACAGACTTAGAAGGGTATCTAAGTGGGTTCGATTTCTAAGAAAAGAATATGATACAGAAATAAAGCTAGCCAATCACTGATATCCGCGCTCTCTCCACCACGTTACACCACGACAGCCATACTATGGACCATCGCGTAGGACAGCGCGATGGATTGATCAGTAAGTCCAAAGGCATTGTGCTACTCTTCGCCTATAAATACGCGCAAGTAACACTTGACGTGTTCTTCCACCAACTCGAACGATTCATTTCCTCAACTGCTATAGCTCATCCAGATACTTACTGGCCATGTCCGCAATAAAATTAAACACCCTGGCCTCCCAACGCTACCGGGACAGCGAATGCTCCACATTCGCAGATCCAATAGCGTCCTCAAGCCCCATCCCAGAAGCCCTGCAGACGATCCTCTCCCACAAGTCCTGCCGCGCCTTTCTCCCCGACGCTCTTCCAACCGGAACCCTTGAAACCCTCCTCACAGCCGGCTCCAGCGCTTCCACATCCTCCCTATACCAAACCTGGTCCGTGGTAGCCATCCAAGACCCAGCCTACAAAGCAAAAGTCGCCGCCCTCGCAGACGATCAAGGGTTCATCCGCCAAGCGCCCCTGCTCCTAGTCTTCTGCCCGAATCTGCGCCGGCTGCATACCCTCTCCACGCACTATGGGCAGCAGCCTGCGAAAGCGTTAGATAGTATGGACATGTTTATCATGAGCGTGGTTGATGCGGCAATCGCAGGCCAGAATGTTGCTATTGCGGCTGAGGCGATGGGGTTGGGGATTTGCTATGTTGGCGCGATTAGGAATAACGCGGCGGAGTTGTGCGAACTGTTGAATCTGCCCCCGCTGACGTGGGGGGTGTTTGGTATGGCGGTTGGGTATCCGGATTTGCGGGATAGGGTGGCTGGGAGGAAGATTAAGCCACGGCTGCCGATGCGGGAGATTGTGCATATGGAGCGGTGGGGTGAAGAGGGTGAGCAGCAGATGGGGAATATTGCTTCTTATGATGGGTCGCTTGGGGAGTTTTATATGGAGGAAGGTAAGAATGGACGGATGGGATGGGGGGAGTTTGTTGCTGGGAAGGTGGCGCCGTTTGAGCAGGACGCGAGAGAGAGGATTCGGGGGGTTATTGAGGGACAGGGGTTTAAGCTTGAATAACAGTTTAGACTAGAATACATGATACATTGCAGTATGAGGTTGCAATGACTAGGTTAATAGAACCATGTCCAACATCACTCTGAATTATACCAAGCTTAAAGCATCGCTGACCGGCACAACATACTGTTCCCAGTCATTTATATCAGATATAGACGGCCTCTTCGATTCAGAGGAACTTGACAAACTAAAGTCCCGCGCTTTCCAGACCTGCTCGATAACCACGCGCGTCCGAGAAACGCTCGAGACACTGCTCTTGGCCATCTTTTCGAGCAATTCAAATACAAGCCTTCTCCCATCTGTCATTGATTGAGTGTCTGGGTGTAAAGATAGCTCAACGTCAAGCGGGTCCAATTCGACAGCAGCAACGAAAAGAGGCCAGATAACATGGCAGGAGGGTTCTAAGTCTAGCAGCTCAACAATCTCCTGCAGCATGTTCCGTATATAACTTTTGATCACAGAATCTGATGGCCGCCCGCCAAATAATGCGCAGTTCAGAAAGACGAGACAAGCAAGTTTCTTCAGTTCGGCAACCCGCTGAATCGTCTGATCCTTTTCATGGACACTACATTCTTGTTTGAGATGCGTGAGTTTATTGTTCAACACGTTGGCTCTGGTGTTAAAGGTCATTTGGTCTGCGTCCGAGACCATGTCCCGCCGGGACCGACTGAGGTCCATAACTGAAAATAATATAGAGACAAGAGCCGGGCTACATCCCATCCAAGGGTTGATCGTTATGTCGTCTTCACGCCAATAGCTCGACCCGAAAAGGTCTGCTTTTGCGCAAGCAGTCCGGCCCATTACGTCTTGGAAAGCAAAGAAAAGTTCCACAAATGAAGATACTTCATCCTGTTGTGTACCTTCATTTGGACCTGCTAAGAGCTGCTGGCGCTTTCGAAGCCGAATGATATCTTTTGCTCCTTGGAGGTGAACAATCCACTGCTGATCACAGTGATCAACGATATCGAAGAGACACAAGAACATTGCAATCACCATGAGTTCAGGGTCTTTAGAAGCTAGAACCGTTCGGCCACCATTAATTTGCTTTCGAAAGTCCATTAGAACGCGGGACTTTAGTCGTAGGCTGAAGTTGGTATATTGGGGGTCATATTGAGACCAATGGCAGGCGGCTAGTGCTTGGATTGCTCGCAACACCGTGGGTGGAGCTGATATACAGTATGGAAGAATGACTGATGCAAACGGCGATTGCGACATCGGACCATGACCTGTTCGAGGGCATATTTGATTGATATAGTAGTTGAACAGCACTCGGTTCCCTACTACACTCAGGGACGGAAATAGCCCAGGAGACGATGGTATGCTAGGTGTGAACGCTTCGTCCATCCGTATCGCCTGATGAGGAGATGATCCCGGGCTTGAGAGTGACGATAATATAATCTCATTGGGCTGTTGCTCCCCAATAGCTATTTTGGCATCAAAAGCCGGTAGGAGGTGCCGCTTAGCTTGGTCTTGTTCTTCCTCACTAAGTCGCTGGATAAAGCACGTATCATTATTGACAAATGCCCATGAATGGATAGTTGGTGTTGAAAGCCAGGTAGTGTCCGTGGCGAAGGAAGCCCTCTGTCCCTGTCCCTGTCCCTTCATAGGAGGACTTTTGCCCCAGACCCCAGACCGACCGAAGGCAACTCCACGATCACGGTAGGTCGATTCCCATCTCAATTGAACAGGGCTTGTACACTGCAGGTCTTTCCGCCAGCATCGGGTACAAGACGGTTTTTGCTCGTCGCATTTAACCTTGCTCCGGCGGCAATTAGCGCATCCATGCGGTGACCGCGTAGACAAATTCTTTCCTTGTCGCTGCATCTTTGCCGATTCCACGAGATGGCTGGAGAATATAAAGGCTGATTCATTATTCACTGTTCTCAGGATGACCCAGGGTACTCAAGTGCCGGATTGAGGGAGGCTGCATGATAGCAGGCAGTTTCCTGTTTTTTGCACTGCATTGAGTGTGCAGAAGGGAAAGGAACATCAAAATGAAAGAGTCTCAAGTACAGATGGGACAGGATCAGCAGTGATGTCAGCAATCGGGAGGGAGGAAGGTCGATGCGAGGGCAAGGTTTGCAGTGGGGCAGTGGGGCTTGCTTAATAGAGAGAATTATAGAAGGAGAAGTACAAGTATTATTCCGATCGAAATCAATATGGAATCCCCGCACTGCCGTATATAAATGCCGTCCACCTATTCCTCTCGATCCATCATCCTGTTGCACCGTCTGCATACTGCAAATCCTCGTACTGAACCATGGCCTACAATCTTCGATGGGGAATCCTCGGTGAGTCGGATCAATGCTATCTTCCGGCTTGTACTGACTTTAATAAATCATAGCTACCGGGGGAATTGCAGAAAGTGAGATATCCCAGCTCCCTGTTCAAGAGTTGCCGAAAGTCGAAGCTAATCTTGTGATTTAAGCCTTTGTAAAGGATCTGCTGCTGGGCCCAAGTAAGAGAGGGGTTACAGACGTTGCTCACACTGTTGTCGCTGTCGCATCATCCTCCTCCAAGTCTTCAGCGGACTCATTCGTCCAAAGACTACAGATTCCCAGACCATGTGCGACATACGGATCTTACAAAGAGGCCGTTACCAATCCCGATGTTGACGCAGTCTATGTGGCGAGTCCACACTCGCACCACTTCCAACACGCGATGCTTGCTTTGGAAGCTGGTAAGCATGTTCTGTGTGAAAAGGCCTTCACCGTGAACGCAGCCCAGGCCAAGATCCTGTGTGAAGTTGCCCAGAAGAAAGGCCTTTTCCTGATGGAAGCTGTCTGGACCCGGTACTTCCCACTCAGCATTCAGGTCCGAGAACTCGTGCAATCCGGAGCTATCGGGGAAGTTCTGCGTGTGGTCTCTGACTTGAGCATTGGAGTTGATCCTGAGACGGCTTGGAACAGCGACCATGGCATGGTTAATAAGGCTTTGGCGGGCGGTGCCCTGCTCGACTGTACGTATAGTGTCCCCGTAAGACCAAAGCTAAATGACTGACCAAATAATAGTGGGCGTTTATGCTCTTACCTGGGTCTTCCAAATTCTTTACCACACCCTTCCTCGTGCTCAGCGTAGAGCCCCATCTCAGATTACCTCTCACATGTCTAAATATCCCGGGACTGGATCAGACGAAGAGGTAACAATGATCTTAACATTCCCAACGACAACACCGTCAGCACTTCCCAATCGCACCTCGCACGCCGTGGCAATGACGGCCTTTCGAGTTGCAACTGACCCAGACAACCGCGGTTCTGCTGGTCCCTCCATTCAGATTCACGGAACCAAAGGGCATATCTTGATATTTGGGCCTGCTTATCGCCCGGAGAGATACCGGGTTGTACCAAAGGCCGAGCCAGGTGAGACGGCAACTGTTCAAGACGTCCATGTCCCTATTCCTGGAGATGCGCGGGGCATGTTCTGGGAGGCCGACGAAGTTGCCCGTTGTGTGCGTGACGGGAAGCTTGAGAGTGAAACCCTGCCTTGGGAGGAGAGTGTCGTTATTATGGAAGTGATGGACCAGGTCCGTCAACAGGGGGAGTTGGTGTATCCCGAGAGCATCGAGTCGACAACCTACCCACTGGATCTCTGATATTGAGGGTAGTATGTCTGTGAAGTGCCTATTGTATTTACGACATCATTTTGGGGCCACGTAGCTTTTAAACATGGCGCCCCCAGGCCATGGAATATGGAGCCATATTGTGTGAAGGGCTTTGTACTTGCAGCGATATACAAGCAGTAGCATAACGAAACAGGTATAGTATGATGGATTTATACAGGCTTCGCAGGAAAATGCAACCTTTTAAAGTAAGATCTTCTTTTATAGCATTCGGCCGAGAGTCTGATGAGACGTCAGACCTCTGCACCAAAAGCCTTGCGAGGCTGGTCGATAGCCAGCTATCTCCAGCCGAGTCATTCATTCCATCACTTCCATGAATGTCCTCGCTCGCAAAGATAGGGAACTTGACAAAGATAGTTGATGCGAGGGTTGTTTCGGGAATAAAATATCACCACCGAAAACAAAGCGCAGCCCCTTTCAATAATCAATGTCTTTTCGCCTTCGAAAACATCTTCATAACCTTGGTTGCCCACTCCAGCCACGGCCAACCAGCAGGAGACGAACTTGGCGGGTCATTGGCACCGGAGGTCACTTCTTTGGCAGGCAATTACACCCCTGGGACGGTGACTACAGGAGCCAACAACTTGGCAGATAACGCCCCCCCGCAGCTGGAAGGATGGGGACGGCTCGCGATATGCCGATTGAACATTTGGTTGAGCACTTCAGTTGCCTAGGGTATTAGCCCTGTTTATATATACCTACCTTGGATAGCAGATGAATATCATACATCTTTCTTCGTAATCCAGGTTTCGTCCGTGATATTTCCACTTGGCATATTAGGGGCCATCACTTCCAGGCATGATGTCGGACGGAAGTCTTTGAGGTGAAGGTTATTTGTATTATATGAGGGTCATTGGTTTTTCACGGACACGTAGTACGTAGCGCTGTGAGATCAGGCGGTTGACTATGCTGTGTATAAGCTATAGAGACAGTGTTAGCTGTGTGTCGGGGATTTTCAAGATAAGAACGCGTCAAGGTCGTTGAGCAATTCAGGGTACGATCTCGTGAATACCTTTTGATGTGTGTTGCTAGCGCTTATAGGCGTTCCAATTCGCCAAATCTCGGTGGTCCATGTCCTGAGACAGATTTGTTTTGGATGGGTGCTCCTGGTCGATTCAGATCGGTGCCAAACCGGGCAAGCACGCATCAATGCACCTTCTTCTTTTATATTTGACAAAAATACCACCCAGTAAACGGTAACCCAATAATGTCTCACTATTGCACTGTTGCTAGAATGCTCCGCCGCCTACAGTATTATATCGACCATGGTCTGGTGGACAAAAGAGGGAGCCGCCCCCGTTGGATGTGTCATTTGTATTTGTCCTAGAATGTATCACTTCCCCCATATTAGAGCTATTAAGCCGTCCTTCTATTTCCTTTTATGCCAACACCTTTCAGGTGACTGTTCCAGGCTCCAATGCAAGCAGCAGCTCATCCGAAAACGGGACCTCTAGCCCGGTGATATCAACATCAGACGGACAACCGGCGAAAATCTCATCAAACACGTTCGTCGCGGTATCCGGGCTCATAGTATCTACCTCAAGGTCTTCAGATACACCCTCGGTACGCGAGTCAGGAGGGGACAATGGAGCCGCAGCCTGGCCTAATCCATTGCGTGCATAATCGACCGCATGCTTAAAGTACGGATCCGCGTCCCCGATTCTTTCAAACAGGGAGGGTATGTACCCTGTATCCGATGATAGTCTCAGCCAGAACGGGGTACTGCGGCTTAACATAGCGCATAGGAGCAAAGGGCGGACCAGTGACGGGGCGAGGAGCTGGATATGCGCGAACGGCTGTTGGGCGGGCGGATTGTCGATTAAGTGGATTATCGGCCAGGTCGTTGTCCAGAGGGTTTTAATGGCGGATTCGGATACGTCTAGAGTTGGGGATGAGACTTGGAACCAGCGGAGCACGGCCCAGTGGTTTGAGGCGAGGTGGTAGAGTAGCATTAGGGAGGTTATGTGGACGGAGAGCAGGCTGTTCATGTCGCTTTGTCCGTTGGCGTAGCTGTTCGGTTGTAGGCAGGCAACTTCCATGGGCAGGCTCGCTACCCATTTGTCGAGCAGCTGGCCGGTTTTGAGTACATCTTCACAGTCTGATACTCCTGGATGAATAGATGGCCAGGGTTGGTCGTGTTTATGTGTAATATTGGTTGATATCGGAGCGAGATTTCCAATAATGACTGCTAGTTTGGATCGTTCGATGAACATAAGCGCCAGCTTTCGCTGGTAACTGGCATTGTGCTCCGGCGTAAATATGTCTTTGGCGTTCATCTCGCTACATAAAGGGTCATGGGCGAAGTCGTCAAGTGTCAACATTGGGACATCGTGGTCTCGCTCATTGATAATCCACGGCGAACCATGGTCAAGCAGTACCATCCGCTCGCGAATATACAGACTCCACCATAATTGCTTGCGCCGACTTCTGTCACGAATATCCTCTGAGAATCTTGCCGGGTCTCTATGTAATCCCAGCACATATGCGTGTGAAACCGTCTGTGCGATGAGGTTGAGTGAGCCCTTTGGACTGTTAATTGGCTGCGGGTATAGAGACATCAAAAGCAGACACTGAACCAAAACGGTCCGATCAGTCTCATAGCCCATATCAAATAGCACACGGGCGCGGTCGAACATCGCACGAAGGGCTGCTGGCTTGGTATGTCTGCCTTCATGCGCATCGAGGAATAGTCGAGCACTCAGCATCACACAATGAAATAGCAAAAGGCTGATCTTAGATGCGCCCTCTTCAGCCTTCAATGATGCGACCGTTGCGGCGCGGTCCAGGACAGGCAGAGTGGGATGTACCAGCTCGAAGTAGCTTTGCCATAACTTGTCGCGGACAGCCGGGCTGTGTAAACGTAGTGCGCCCTTTGCACGGAGGTATGTGAGCTCGTCATCCCCGATATGGGAGGGAATGGGCTGGATGTATTCTGGTAGTGGTGATTGGAAGTGCGACTGCGCGCAGGGTTTGCTGTATTATGTTCGTCAGCTATACTCTAGATGCAGACTTGATATCTCTGTCTTACCGAGGACGCCGCCTCCCAGGAATAATCTCACACGGAACCTGGTCGAGACTGCAGTTTGTACACGGAGACCCAGACACAGCTGCGTCGCAGCGGACTTTGCGCGCGCGACAAAGCCTGCAGGCTATGCTGGACCGCGGTCTTTTATACCGGGCCTCCGCAGACACCGAGCGGGGAGAGCTGCTATCAGGGGAGTCCATTATTGTATTCCAGGCTTGTGGTTGCCTTTCCGTGCGCCGTCACCTCTCCCATTTTGTATGGACGAGATCGGTTGTCGGACCGAAATGGGGGGGCGACAGGGTCATCATACCCCGTATGATCGACGACATGATCCTGGGGAAATGGGCTTACGGAGATGACCTGAGCTCGGACCGTACTCGGATCCTTTACTGGACGATGTTAACATCGGATCCGATCATCCTTTATGCAGGAACAACTGTGGTGTGAATGTGCCATCGGCCCGACGACGGACCAGCGCCAGCTGTCGACGATGGTAAATTAAGTTGGGATGCCATCCGAGTAGAGAGGCTAATCAGTTACCATTTTCAGTACTCCCTATTCATTTATTCCTATTCACTGAGGCTATTCCGACGTGGTAGCAGGACTATTGGTGCCTGGTTTTCTTCGATATACCCGGGGTCATCGTGGAAGCTCAACTGAGCTGACAAACTCTATGCTCTGCTTTGAGAAAGAAAAAGGTACATGAAACAAATGGGCCGGCCCAATTTCCAGCTTTATAGCAGTGTTTTAGTCCTGTCGTCTAGCCAGAGAGCTGCCCTTGCAATGCCCGGTCCGGACATCATCGGGTCATCGGTCCGATATCCACCAACTATCCCTACAATTCATACTGTTGACTACCTCCCAGTGCTTAGCAAGAAGACTCAATTCGAACCACGGTAGAATCATGAATTTCAATAACTATACAAAAAGTCGAAAACAACAAGAAACCCAAATAAGCAGATAGAACCCATGCTCACTCGAACTCTCCCTTATAAGTGCACTTCATAATGGCGTTACTAGCATAGGTAAATCCACACCACGTCGAGAACTGATGGTCGTCCTTGACACACTCATACCCGCTCACCGAGGTATCATCCAAGGCCGTGATAATAGTCCCCTGTTTCCCGTCCTTGCCGCAGTTCGAGTCCGGCTGGAAGATGCCCTCGCCCATTGGCGTATCGACTTTCACTTCGTCGGACCCCTTGATCTCGCAGGGGTCTGCGAAAGCTGAATCCACTGACGGAGTGTTGCAGTCTCCATAATCGCCGTCTTCTCCCCAGGACATAAGGATCAGGTCACTGCACGTCGGGAATCCACCGCCCGTTGAGAAGCAGCCATGGCTGGAAACTAAGTGCCCGATCTGGTCCTCTTTCGGGATATCCGCCCGCGCGATCAAGCCGGATTGGGATCCTCGGTGGAATAGTTTTGCGGTGTTGGAGTCGTCAGGGTGTGGGAGACCAGCCACAAGGGGAGCAGTCAAGGCTGCAGTAAGGGTGATAAGCACGGAACGCATTGTGGATAGAGGTAGAAGTATATAGATATTCAAATAAGGAGCTCTGGCAGGCTTTTCTTTTGGTTCCCAGAAGAAGAGTAATGGAAGAGTAAAGACTTTGATGATGTTGCTACTGGAGAGGTTGCTACTGGAGAGGATGTTACTCTCTTTATATAGATGCCAAACCTGAACCGTCTTATAAATGGATGCAGTCTATTCAGCAAGTGTTGGTATAAAGCCGAACCCAGCGCAACAAAGCACCATATCCAGTAAGTATACTCTGGGCTACAACACTGCCATTCGCTTGGCCTAGCCCCCGCCCCCACATCAAGCTGATCCTCCGCATCTCTGCAGGTATTCAGCTCGTTATGATATTCATACCAAGGCTGGCTATGTAAGGTGGCTATGCCAAATTTAGCTCAGGCAAGTAAGGCGACCATGGGGCCAACAGCTCCCTGCGACCGGGGTAGTAACCCTAATTGCATGGCGCAAGGCAGAATCAAGACCCTGAATGAGAGCGATCTGCGGGGGATTGTCACCCCAGAATCCTCCAGACCCCACGGTAAGCAATTCCTTTTGGTTTCTGGCAGCCCTTTTTTACAGGTTGGCGGCAGGAACAAGTTGATCTCCCGGGATAGGAAAAGGGGCGGCTTATCAAATGCGAGGCTGTGTAAACCAAATAGACACCATGCAAACAGCTTCGTGGGGTCTGATCCCTTCTGGGGCCATTCTATCCAGGTACCCTGGTCTCAATGGAACTCTTCAGAGGCCGATCTCTCCAAGGCATCCCATAATGATGCCCTGATGCTCGAACATCTGTTCAAAATTCAATTTATTGTTGGAAGAGGAATACACAGAAAGATGAATCAGCGCCCTCATCCGATGCATCTGGTTTTACAGGTATTTTAATAATTGAAGCTCTTTGTTACCTTGAATCATAGCTCGATCCAGCATTCGTGTTGGCGTCTCTCATCCCTTACGGTACTGAGGCTAAACACGGAACCCTACATTAACGGAGATATATATTTGGCCATGCACCACAAGCATAACCCAACCCCACCTCCGCAGGGAGATACAGAGCATCTGGCACGTCTGGACCAAAAGAACATTAGTCAAGAGGTGATAGCTCGATTCCCCAAGAAGCGGGGTTGTTGACTTCCACCGGGAGGCCTCCCGATATCTCTCCAACATCTCCACCAAGTCCGAGGTAAACTATAAAATCCGCGTTTACACAGCCCCTCAACCACCCAAAGCCGCACTTATCAATAAGGAAGAAAGAAATGCCCGTGAAACGCTCCATCAACGTCGTGGGCTGCCACTGCGCGGGCGAGGTCTGCGATGTCATCGTCGGCGGCGTGCTCGACGCCCCCAGCAAGTGCTCAACCATGTACGAGAAACTGGTGCACTTCCGGGACAAGGACGACGACATACGACAGCTTCTGCTAAATGAACCCCGCGGGCGTCCAGCCATGTGTACGAATCTTGTCCTTCCGCCGTGCGACCCAGCTGCCGATGCCGGGTTCTTGATTATGGAGAGCGAGGAGTACCCGCCCATGTCTGGGGGGAACACCATTGCAACTGCGACCGTTCTTCTCGAGACTGGGATGGTGAAGATAAAAGAGCCAGTGACGGAACTAGCACTTGACACAGCGGCGGGATTGGTTCGGGTGACGGCTGAATGTGAGGATGGGAAGTGCAAGAACGTGGCGTTTGATAATGTGCCCGCATTTGTGTTTGCGTTGGACTTGAAGGTCTATGTCCCTGGGCTTGGGGCTGTGAATGTGGATGTTGCATGGGGAGGGATGATCTATGCGATTGTCGATGCGGCGTCAGTGGGACTGTCCATTGAGAACAAGAATGGGCCGAAGCTGATTGAGGTTGGAGAGCGGATCAAGAAGGCTGTTCAGGATGCTTATACGCCTGTTCACCCCGAGAACCCTGAGATCAAGGGTGTCAGCATCCTCGAGTTCACGGAGCCGATGCAGAAGGGTCCTGATGGGAAGAAGTTTGCAGTCAACACCGTTGTGGTCTCGCCCGGCAGGTTTGATCGGTGTCCGTGTGGAACTGGAAGCTGTGCGAGGATGGCAGTTCTACATGCAAGGCGACAGCTTGGCGTTGGCGAAGTATTCGAGCACCGCAGTATCATTGGGAGTACCTTTGACTGCCACATCCGGGGAACGACAAAGGTTGGAGACTACGAAGCTGTTCACCCGACGGTCAAAGGGAGTGCTTGGATTACTGGGTATAAGCAGATGCTGCTGGATGCTTCAGACCCGTTTCCGCAAGGATTTAGGGTTGGTGACCAGTGGCATATTGGGGATTCTGAGTATCAATAGACCTACAGTACAATACACTTCGCTCATGTACAATGAATTACATCTATGCAATGAATACTTCTCCCTCTACTGTAGATACATTGGGGCATTCAGGCCTGCCCCTCCGGTAATACATCCGACGTGGGTCTGGGTGTGAAGATAACCGACAGATCGATGTCAGCAAAAGTTGGAGAAGCCGCTATTAACCAACATTATAAGTTAATCCTGTCATGTCCCGCACGATCAAATCAACTCGGGTGCCCTCCCGTCAGCTCTGGATGATTCAACCTGTATAAATATTCGTCCCTCTGTCAATAGACCAAGCCCTCCAGAGAGTTATTACATTTATTTCCAGTGCCAGCCTCAAAATGGCCGATATCAAATTCTTCGACAACCCCGCCATCTACGACGTGCTGATCAACCTCTCCCAACCAGAGGCGATCGGCTTTCGCGACATCGTGGAGAAGACATTCGAAGACGTCTCCGTCGGCGGCGAGCGCCAGTACCAGCCCATACCCAGTGTATCCAACCGAGCAAATGGCCAAAACACTCTCTTCCGCCCCTTCACCTCGGATGCCAGCGTCGGGACCAAGATCACCGTCGAGCCCGCACCAAAGCCCGATGGTACCAAAGAGGCCCTCCACGGGACAATCATCTTAACCGACGGCATCGGAATCCCCGCCGCAGTCCTCAGCTCAGAAGAAGTAACCGGCTACCGGACCTCAATGAACGTCATGGTCCCCTTCTCATGGCGCAAGCACGTCGACAACATCGTCATCTTCGGCGGCGGCATGCAAGCCCTCTGGCACACGCGCCTGATCCTGACCCTGCGCGGCGCGGAGGTGAAAAGCATCACATACGCAAATCCCATCGAGGACCAGGTCAAGAATCTGATCGCGACAATCAACAAGGAGAAACAGGGCCGGTGGACCACGAGTGCCGCCTTCCACTTCCTCAATACCACCTCTTCCACCTACGATACCGAGCTCCAGGCTCTCCTCAAAACAGCAGATGCTGTCTTCTGTACTACGCCCTCTCGCAAGCCATTATTTCCTGCTAGGTACCTTACCCAGGGCCGCGACGGCACGCGCCAGCCGTTCATCTCGGCGATTGGGTCGTGGCTGCCGGAGATGTGGGAACTCGACCATGGACTCCTACACCATGCTATTTCCGCCGGGGATGGGTATAACCCTGTCTCTGGGGAGAGTCGAGGCGTTGTACTAACTGATGACCGGGATTTTGCGCTGCAGAACTGTGGTGAGCTGGTCAATAGTGGAATCGCGGCGAAGGATGTAGTTGAGTTGGGTGAGATCATTTCTCTACAAAAGGATAAGAGCTCGAGACAGAGGATCGAGCAGACGAATAGGTTCATTTCGGAGGGATTCGTTGCGTATAAGAGTATTGGTGTGAGCTTGACGGATTTAACGGTTAGTAATGGTATTCTGGAGCTGCTTAAGAATAAGAGGAAGGAGCACCTATAGGAGCCTATTCAGATCAGTATTCGTAGGCAAATAAATTACAAAGCGTGTGAATCTATTGAAGGGAATTCTTAATGACTCGCAGTAGTAGTAAATGGGTCGTTGTCAGGTCATGGACGTGGGATTCCGGTGCCTCTCACTCCACTTTACTAGACGTAAATATCATCGGAAATGCTTCCGATGCCAGATCCACAGCATATCAGACAGCGGGGAGATAGCACGGGCAGCTTTCAGGTCTTTATTTGCGTGGAGATGTACTTGAGTAACAGTGTATACTCTGTACGTCTGATGTTGAGTAGAATTAGTCTATACTTTTGCCGGTATATGAGTGTAGATGCCATATTATACATTATTACCCTTCCCCTTTTGATGCTGTATCAAACGGAAGCCTCTCCCTTCTCTTCATCCTTCACCTTCCCACTATGACTCCCCTTCTCATTATCATCCCCCTTCTTCTTCCTCAAATCCACCCATCCCATCCCCCACCCCGACGCAAACGTAACAACACAAAGCGCCGCAACAAGATAAAACACCCACCCCACAGCCCTCGCGTACCCCTTCAAGACCCCCTGCAGATCACCACCGCTCACAGTCTGCCTGAACCCAGTCGCCCCAGCCGCAATCACCACGTCAGGATGTACATTGGGCGCATACCGCGGGATCTGGCTCTTCAGCCCTTCGCTGAATATCACATTGGCCACGGCCAGGAATACGGATCCGCCGAAGGTTTGGCAGAATGTGAGAATGGCCATCCCGGTGGAGAGGTCGTCTGGTGCGATTCCGTTTTGGACGGCGAGCATGGGCTGGAGGGCTGTTAGTGGGTTGAACGTTTAAAAAAAGATAGGGTTAGGACGAACTGCTTGTGTTGCACAGCCGCGGCCGAGACCGACCAGGATCTGGTAGCCTGCCCATGCAGCTGTGGAAGTTGTAGGTGTAAGAGTTGAGAGCAGACCGGCGCCGACTGCGGCAATGACTGACCCGCCGACGGACCAGGGGATGTAGTAGCCCAGTTTTCCGACTGGGGTGTTAAAGTCAGCAAGCAACGCAGACACCTGAGATGGGGGAATGAGGGTAGCAACGTACTAAGGACACCAGAAATAACCGAAGTAACAAGCTGCGAAAGAATCTGCGGAAGGAGATTCACACCACTAATAAGTGCCGAATCATCCTTAACAGCCTGGAAGTATATGGGCAGATAATACGCAATGACCATAGTCAACCCAAACAGCGCAGCGACATTCGCATAGCTCGTATACGCCACGCGCTGGGTGATAAGGTGGAACGGAATCATGGCGTCGCGGCCTTTATAGTACTCCCATCCCAGAAAGACAATCGCGGTGGCGCCCGCGCCACAGAAGAGACCGATGATACGCGAGTCGTTCCATGGGTACTCGTTACCGCCCCATTCTAGCGCGAGGAGGAACATGATGGCTGCAGGGGCGAAGAGG
Source organism: Aspergillus jensenii (assembly GCA_021437015.1). Lineage (NCBI taxonomy): Eukaryota > Fungi > Ascomycota > Eurotiomycetes > Eurotiales > Aspergillaceae > Aspergillus > Aspergillus jensenii. Next base: position 422,551 of record JAJAED010000017.1, on the reverse strand, counting down.
ACGAAGCCGACAAGGTCGAATGTTTTGTAGAAGGTGGGTAGGACTTCTAGGGCTGGGGGCTTTTTGCGCTGTTCGGGCACGCGGGTGAAGACGAGGAGAAGCGCGACTAGCCCACCGATTGGGAGGTTGATATAGAAGCCTGGAGCGAAGTAAGTAAGAGGAATGTTAATTGATGGTTCGAGGACGTACACCATCGCCAGGTTGTGTATGTGGTGAGAGCACCTCCGACCAGTGGACCTATTACCAGGCCCAACTGCGTGAAGCCCATCAGCATTCCGATAAGGGCTGCATCTATTAGCTCTGCACATGGGAATAGCTAAATGAGCATACCTGGTCTTTTGTGCATTGGAACAGCACCGGCAATAATCGTCAAGGCGCCGTTGATCATGCCTGAAGTTCCCATCCCTGAGACTGCCCGCCCTACAATCAACATCTTGGAAGACGTTGAAACACCGCAAATGAGTGATCCAAGTTCGAAGATGGCGATGAAACTCATGAAGACGATCTATCACCATTAATATCGCGGCGTGGTAAACAGTAAACTGTAGACCTACCTTGGACTTGAAATGGGTGTAGAATTTGCCTGTTAGGGGTTGCAGAGCACAGCTAAAGAATGTCAACAATGAACGGCCAATTGATACATAATCCCCATACCTAGCGAGTGTATATGCACTGCCATACCACGCAACATCTTGCAGCGAGTGGAACTGGTTTGTGATTTTGGGAACAGCCTGCAGCAGTCAGCCTCAATCCTAAACTGGTACTATAACAGTCAATGGGAAGCATACCGTGGCAACGATGGAAGTGTCCAGTAGCATCAAAAATATAACCAGCGTAATACCAGCCATCACCACGAAGAGCTGGAATCCTTCAATCCATTCCTGATGTGTTTCCTCGCTGCCATCTGGTGTAGGGCTCGTCGCATCGTCGGGTCCAGCCTGTGGCGCCAAATGTGCATGATTAAAACTTTCTCCCTTTACGGATGGCGTCTCCTGGCCTGAAGATAATCTATCCTGGATTTCACTGGTGTTATTTGAGTGTGAAGAGGCTTCTTGGTGTCGGTCGGGGTTAGAGGCCGCCCCCTCTATCGGATATTTTTCGTCCATGGATGACAATAAGGCTGATGAATCGAGAATGCGCAGAAACGAGGAAAATCCGATATTTTAAACCAGGAGACCCAGTGCTTAAAACCTTTTAACGATGATCCCTGTGAGTCGCCAGGCTTGTTTTGCTCCGTCTTGTGCTCTAACTCCGAGACGGAATCGGGATCGGAGCGGAGTTGGCCCAATATCGTGATGACTCTGCAGCCCCCAATGCCGCCTCTGATTCGTGACTCACTTGCGCCTGTTGCTGTTCACGGAAGTCAGGTTAATGAATACGAACTGGCTGTTTGCTAGGTTTTATGTGGCGGACGTCATGAGATACGCCGGAAGAGAATTAGCCGGACAATTAATATTGCAACCTAGTACCACCACGCGCCTCCAAACGAGGGTTCCGATAGGAAAGCAAAATCTTGAGAGGATAGCCAAGTGTCTATAAGCTCCTGATTGATATCCGGTAGCGGTGGGACCTTGTCCGCTGCGGCTGTGGTCTCTATATTGGGTATTTCGGGAAGACGAGACGCCCACCCAGCTCGCAGCCCTAGTAGTATTCGGGACGCCGTGGTGAAGCAGTCTGCTGTTTCGCTGTTCGGTGGGTTCTGGATGCCTACTACTTCCGCGGCCTTGGAGAATTTGTCGGCTACTTGCTGGGTGAGGAAGAGGAGGTCGGCTGTTCGGCGGACCATCACTGGGTCCCAGCCGGGATATTCAAAGGTGGATAAACGGAGGAGTGAGATTAGGGAATGAGCAGTGGGGAAGAGGATGGTTGAGGGGATATATGCGAATTCAGATGCCGGGAGGCTGAGAAGCACATCGAATCGCTTTTGGACTGCATTGAGACAGGCGTAAAGATGGTCGAGGCGGGCGAAGTCGATTTCGTCGGTTGCGGCGGATTTCGCCATTGCCGTTTCGTAGATTGTGGTTTCAGCGTGATACAAATGTAAAGGTAGGATGTCTACTAGTGTCAATGAGAATATCTAGACAGTGCGAGAGAAGCACTTACTGTTCTGGAACAGCTCCGGTGGCGTGGAATTGCGCACATCGTCGATCTGCGCCTGCAGCCCCTTGACGTAGACAGATAGCGGTGCCTTGCGCTCTGCATGACCTACTGCCTCGAAATCATGGCCTAGTTCTTTTATTATCTTGTCGACCACCAGCTGGGCGCGGACCATCTGCGCCAGCACAGCGTCGCCCGGTGCTTCTTTTGCTTCCTGAAGGACATCTAGACATTCTTTCATATGCGGTGTCCACCGTAGTGAGTCTGTGCGCCCCAGAGTATGTGATAGACTATGAATATTAGATTTAGATTCCACATAGGAGAGCAAGGCAACTCACGCGGAGCAGACAACAAAACAGCCAAGAACAGCCCGCCGCTCGTCCATGCTACGAGTTAAAGACACCCACGGCCGACAGGACCCCGTCCCGGTCCTGATAAACTGTGCGCCAGGGATGTCAGGGGTCTGCGGTGGAGGCCTGTTGAGGCCTATGTCCAGGACCAAGCCAGTGACCATCTGCATGTACGGGCCAAGGGAAATTTTGCGCGGCTGGCATTCAAACCCGATCCTGGGCGAGTCAGCAAAGGGCTGAGCGACGAGGGGCGAGGACATACCACGCAAGGTATACTACAAGAGACTGCAGCAGGTCAAAACTCCGGTGACACTCCACAAGCAGAGCATTGGCAGCCGCGGTTTTGAACTCCGTATGGAGGGCCATCCGCCGGACCGTGTCCTTGCAATGCAGCGTAACCATACTGCGCCACAGGAACGGAGATTCGCGCTTAATCTTTTCGACTGGGGTAAGAGGCGGAATATAAATGAAGGGCAGATAAGGAAGTCTGTTTGCACAAAACTCATCGAGAATCTGTTGTTCATCCGTCGCATAATTATCACCTGCGACAGGATGAACAGGACCAAGCTGTGGAAGATCACCCGCATACGCCTGTATACAGGGTGGAGAGCAACCAGGCGCCTGAGACGCACTGCTGAACCCCGAATCTGACAGCGGAGCGTCCGGGGCAGCAGGAGTGGGATTAGACGCGGTGTTTGGCTGCACAGCTTGGCTCGAGAGCAGGGTGGTGAGTTCGTCCAGTCTGCGCTCCAACTGAGCGGTCTTTGCAGCGACGGATCTCCGCATGGGATTCATCTTTCGTGTTCGCCGAGCGGGTATACACTCTCGATTCAATCGGCGACATCTATTGAGTTAGTCGGGCCAAATCCGACTATACCGCAACGGCTAACACACCTGGCACAGCTTCCTTCACCATCCGCAACCAGGCATCTGCATTTGGCCTGCGCGCAACTGGCGCAAGCGCGGCCGTATGGGGCAGTTGTCCAAGAGGAGTCGCTCATTTCGGGGATAACGATGATAAGCCTGGAGTTGTAGAACGGGGTTGGGCTGAGGAAGAAGGATGTTGATGTGAGAGAAATCCGGGCGGGATTCGCTGAACTCCGGGCCGGTTTCAGAGTAGATGCAGTCCCGTGATCAGGACGGACTTTGATGAATCCCGACCCGGATTCTGGAGTTTACGCAGTTAAGAATGTGGACGAGTTACAAATGTTTATTGCTCATAATACTACGCTGCAAACATTCCTCAAGTACTTCACAAAGCTGCCCGGGCGATAATATCGACCTCGACCAAGCCCAGCGCCTCGCCAGCAACACTGGTGACATCCTCGTCACTGACTTCCCTGCCCAACAGCCAACCTACACCAACAGACGTGTCACGACGGAATTTCTTCGACGACTCCAGTGCTGGAAATAAAGCGTGGTGACAGTGTGGAGCACCAGGATAAACATCCAGACGAGTCTTAACCCCGTGGTCCCGGAGATAACGCTCATAGATCAATCCGTCGTCGCGAAGGGGATCCAAACCCGCAACCTGGATATGGGCGGGCGGGAGCTGGTGCGCACGATCGGGATACATGAAGGGTGTGAAATTGTCGGAAGTGCAGTTGGGCTTGTATGCCTCTTTCGAGAAGTTGATGTCGGCCACGTCCAGGATAGGTGCGTGTTGGTTTTGGGTTCGGGACACCCAATCGCTGCGGTATTGCGAGGGGATTCCTTCTTCTGTCAAGGTCGTGACGGGGACAGCCACCCAGAGACCCGTTAGAGGGGGCGAGAGCTTCTCTTTGACGGCGCGCTGGGCTGTAAGAGTAGTCAAGTGGCCGCCGGCTGAGACGCCGCCGAGAATGAAGCCCTTGGATGGGTCGGCGCCAAGCAGGGTTGCGTGCTGGGCTATCCACTTGACCGAGTCCCAGACGTCTTCTGGAGCAGTAGGAAAAGGGTGCTCTGGGGCCAGCCTATAGGAGACGGTGATGGTGGTTGCGTTGTACAAGGCAGACAGGGCTCGCGCGGACGGAGCGAGCTGCATGTTGCTGCCGACCAAATACCCTCCGCCATATATCAGAACGATCACAGGACCTCCATCGTCGGGGAGAACGCTGGGCCTGAATACGCGGATCTCACTTTTGTATCCGTCTCGCATGCGGATCCTGCCTACTGACTCCCTGGTTCCGAGGGTCGGGCCAGTTTCGTACAATTCCTTCTCGATGGCTGTGTGCTGGGTGCGAAGGTCATCGAGGGGGGCGCTGGTGAAGAACCCACCAGAGGGCAATGGCAGTTGGTCAAATAGCTAGGTCGTCAGTATACTCTTGTGAGATTGTGCTATTAACGTACAGCAGCGAGGTCAGGGTCAGGCTTGCTCAGCGAGACCAACTCCTCTTTGAACGGAGGCTGAAGGACCTCGATTTCGTCTGGAACAATGTAATCGCCCATACTTGATGCGACTTTCGACGATGTTCGAGAGTAGAAGTAGAAAAACAGGAAGAGAATGCCGTAGGACGCGACGGCGTCAGAAAGTCAGTTTGCTGTGCTGCTTTATAGTTCGGCTGCCACAAAATTCAGCCTCCCCAGTAGTGATACAAAGAACGAATGTGAAAATCAAGACCATGTGTTCATCCCAGATACCCAACGCTCATGATTGGACAGTAAATTCCAAAATCGGCCAGCCTTGCAAGCGCCTGCGCGTTGCGAGCCCATCACAATATCACATACACCGAGCCAGCCCTATGCCGGCTCCCATAGGCCACCAACCCAACATCCAACCCAACAGGCCCAACACCAAGATCACCCACCACCAATCACCATCCTCTAGAGCGGTTTCTGGGCGCTGATAATATGGAAATCAAAGATCGGATGGATATCATTGCGCAGCGACTCCGCGCGCACACCGGCATTCAGCGCCTCGATCTCGTCGCGCGTCCACCCCAGCACATCGCCAAACAGCACAGACGTAAACCCAGAGACGCCCTCGATAAAGTTCACGCGTAGCAGCGCCCCGCACTCCTTGAGTCTCGCGTCCTTGGGCCAGATGCCCACAGGCAGCTTGAGTTTCTCCGTCAGGATCTGACCCTTGTCGAAGCCAGCCTCGCGCACCCACCGCTCCATCTGCGGCGCGGGGTCCATGGTGCGCCCGATCTTGTCGCAGGCTTCGATCAGGCCGTCGATCATCCTGTTCGTGCAGCTGTCGTCTTTCAGGCTGCCGTCCTCGCTGTAGAGCCTGTTCGCTGTCTCTTGCAGCTCCAGCCACCCGCCTGGCTTCAGGTTATCGAAACACTGCCGTATTAACGTTGGCCAGTCTTTAATACTCCCGGCCATATATCGACAATGAATAAAGTCATACTCCTCCCCGGGCACCCATGGCTTCTCGACATCATCAACAATAAATCGTACACTAGGCGGAACCCACGCGGACTGGATTGGACTGAGATCGTTACCCACGATCTCAGCAGCCTCAGGATACCAGTCCCCGAACTGGATTGCCCAGATCCCCGTCCCTGTACCGATATCGAGAATTTTCTTCCCCGCCGGATCGAACGGAGCCAGGAAGAGCCTGTTGTTCAGCGCGCGGTAGTACACGTGGTGCACCATATCCAACCGGTCCTGCTCGGGCTCATCATTGGGAAACGCATAACTGCCAGCCTGATAAGCGTGGTAGCGCCGGCCGTGCTTGTATTCGTATTGGAGCACACTGTCGGCCAGTGAAGTTCCAGTGCTGGAGATGTCCGTGAACGAGTCGACATCCTCGTCGATGGCGATCTCCAATCGAGTTGTGGCAGCCATGCTGGATTCACTTTCTCGTTACAGACCAAGTCAGGGATCGCGACTCGCCAGTCGAGGCTGGGAATTGGCAATTAAAAAAGAAGCCAGAGAACAAAGAAGCCGGCTTGCGAACGCGGGGGGCAGGGGACACTTGTCGGTCGAAGGATTCACACTAGGCGGCGCTAGGGGCAGCTGTCGGTGCTGGCTTACTCTTGGCTGTACAAGACAGGTGGAATCTCGGATCATTCGAGATTCTCTCCGTTCTGAGTCTGACTCGCGGATGACTGACTCGTGTAACCATGTTGTGGTTGTCGCTGATTGCATGAATCGAGATATGGCGCTTGGATCGCGATCACACAGACATCCGCCCGAACAGGCAGCTGGAAATCTCTGAACGGAGTCGGCATTCTGATTTCTGATTTCTGACCTGACAAGAGCAGGCTAATGGACTAACTAATGCAGGCTGCTCCGCTCGTCACCGCATCTCGATCTCATGATTGGGGCAGATAACCCGCGCGATCCTGAGACGGGATGCAGTATAGAAATCACAGGAAGCAGTGTATTATTTCTATTACTCGATTCTATGAATTGCCACATCTACAGGAAGTGCTTTTCGAACTGCCTCCTCCGCTTCTCCAGGATTCATCACTCACACCCACCATCCCCGGCCACGATGGACCACTATCATTGACCGATCTGCCGCTGGAGGTGGACCCCTGCGCGCCCGTCGCAAACACCACCAGTCTTCCCAGAATCGCATATTCCAGCCTCAACTTGATACTATACGCCACCGGCTTAAAGACGACCTGCAGCGCGAACAGTCCGGAATACTGGAAGACAACGACCACAATATCCAGCGCCAGAATGACAACATTGATAGCCAGCAGCTGCATCAGGATAATGCGGTGCGCGCGCTGCGGGCGCAAATACAGCAGCTTGGCCGTTTCCCAGATATAGATGCTCGAGAGGAGCGATTCCTGCAGACAGAAGACCACGAGCTGGATGCGCTCGATGATGTTGTACCCTTTTGTGAATGTCTCCTCGACAGAGGGCGAGACGGCGCCGTACAGGAGGACGGTGGTCGGTATATACAGCACGATTCCATCGATTATGATCAGGTAGAGGATTGCGCGCAGGAGGCGAGGCTGGTGGAGGACGAGGTGCAGACGCGACCAGAGCACGATCGAGTGCCCTGTTATCATGCAGTACCACCCGATGAGGACGATGGTGACGGAGACGTATGGGGTGACGTTGACGAAGAAGAGCAGGATGAAGCCGAGGGTGTTAACGATGAGGCTGCATGATGTGATGAACAGGCTCCAGAAGTAGACGCCGTGGTAGCGCTTGAAGGTGGCGAGGCAGAGGATGATCAGCTCGATGGAGTTGTAGAGCGTAATGGCGGAGAAGGCTGTGAAGGCATATTCCTGCGGCTGGGTGAGGGTGACGGTCACGCTATCGGAGAACATTGGGATGGCATCCCTACTGAGTCGATGAGGTGAAGGAGGGACGTTGAGATGATACTTCACATGTATCATCGAGAGGCGAGGCAGTAGGAGCCACCCCGGCTTTTCCAGCAGACTTTTCAACGGTTACATGGAAAGCTGTCAGTAGAGTTTGTATAGCTCTGGCTCGCTGGAGCTTCGAGGACAGCTCCATGGAACCAGAAAGCCAAATCAGCATGCTCTCATCGTGAGACGCCATAATTGTGTGTCTGTACTGCGTTGTGTGGGGATCTCCGGGTGATTTCACACAGTGACAAAGAACCGACACCAGGGCCAGAAAGCATTGCCCCAATTGATTTCTCATGGCCATGCACAGTCATTTCAATGTCAGTCAACATTGTCAGTCAACGTGGATAGACCGTTAGACGATCTCAGCTGGCCAAGACAGCAACCATGGGTCAGGCAAGCCCTCCGCCGTGGACCAGTGAGCCTAGAACCCTAAACCGCCATCCCCAGCAAGAAAACTCGTAATCGGAACATGGAATTCGGATCCGAAGATACGTTGACAATATTCGCCTCATTCCTCACTTGCAACAAATGCCAATATTGAGGCTGGCACTGAATCCAGCTGATTATGTAGCCATTGACGGAAATGCCAGGGCCATCTACGTACGCGGCTGTCCTTTAATTCTAAAGAGCCACGGTCAGGCACTCTTAGCTAGACTTCGAGGGATATACTGTGTTCTTCTAGTGGCCTCTCTAGAACACAGCCCTCTCCTCACTCAGTCCAACTACAGTGTCCGGGTTGTAATTTCCAACGGGAAATCTCCGGTACAGCTGGGCACAGTCCGAAATGGTTAACAAAACTCGATATACGGTTGCGAGAAGAAAGGAAAGTATTCTTTGAAGCATTGACAGATAAGGATCCAAAATACATAAATTTACTCTGTACTTCCGGTCAAAATTTTGATAATATAACTTTGCAAGGCCGGGGAAAAGGTTCAGCGAAGAAAGGTAGCCCGGATAATTTCCGATGCCTTCGGACCAAATGAAACTATATAAACTATTAAACAAGCTCCGGAGGCTTGTCATCCTTCCTTAATTATCACTTTCAGCAAAATGCCCGGGCCTGACAGTCCAACCACAAGACCCATCACCGTCGCCGGCTTCAAGGAGATTGCTCGACAGCGCCTTGAGAAACCAGTATGGGATTACTATAATGCCGGAGCCGATGACGAGAATACAATAAACCGCAACGAGGAGATCTACAAAAAGTGCGTATTCACGGGCCGGGGTTCTACTTGTTGCTGAGGTTTGACGCTTAGGGTTTTATTGCGACCTCAAGTTCTGAGAAATGTCACCAACGTGGATACAGCCACAACAATATTCGGAAAGCGCTACGAGATCCCAATAGCCGTTGCCCCTACTGCATATCAGAAACTAGTGAGCGCCGACGGCGAGACAGACGTCGCTCGTACATGCCGTGCTCTCGGCACAAACTTCATCCTCTCTACCAACGCCACAACAACGATGGAAGAAGTTATAGAAGCCCTACCATCTCGCAGCGGTAATTATCCCAGTCCCTGGTTCCAGCTGTACTTCCTAGGTGATCGAACCATGACGGCAGCGTTGATCAAACGCGCCGAAGCCGCGGGGTATGAAGCCCTAGTCCTAACGGTGGACACGGCTGTTCTGGGCAACCGTTTGCCAATGAGAAAGAATCCCTTCAAGCTTCCACCTGGTCTGAGTATGGAAAATGTCAAGTCGAGGTCCGCGGGGGGCGTCAACAAAGCCCGGCTACTTCTGGAGGCGAGAACGGCTGCCGATGCGAAAAAAGTGGCCCGGGAGCATGCGTCGACTCTGGTCGATGCGAGTTTATGCTGGGAGGAAGTCATCCCCTGGTTGCGGTCTCAAACCGAAATGAAGATCATCCTTAAGGGTATAATGACCGCTGAAGATGCCGTCCGAGCAGTGGAAGCTGGAGTCGATGCGATAGTCGTTTCAAATCATGGTGGAAGACAGCTGGATGACGTGCCATCCACCTTGGAGATGTTACCAGAAATTTCTGATGCAGTCAAAGGGGCCATACCTATTTTATTCGATGGCGGGATTAGCAAAGGCAGCGATGTTTTTAAAGCCCTGGCACTCGGGGCGGATTTATGCCTTATAGGTCGGTCGGCACTATGGGGATTAGCTTACGACGGGCAAGCTGGACTGGAGAGTGTTTTTCATATCCTGGAAAGGGAGCTCGCGCGCACTATGGCTCTCATGGGGGTGGATTCTTTGGCAGGGATATCCAGGTCTATGTTGGGACGGGCCAGAGAGAATGGGTTTGGAGTGTCAAAGCTGTAGTGACACGCGGATCGAATTTCTGTTCCATGCAAAGTGCTCGGCGGAGCCACTGTAAAACGATCTCATCGTTGTAACTGTAACTAGGGTCCATTGATGCTGATGGAGCCTGCGGAGTGGTTTGGCGAAGTAGTCCGGGCAAAGTTATGACGCTGGTGAAGCCATTTCGAAAATGCTGTGAAGAACAGGGACAACTATGACGATAAATTACTTCCTGCATACTATTGACTCTTCATAAACGGCTGTTTTGATATCATTGACGATAAGCTACTCCACAGGACCGAGATTGTCAGATCGGCTCGGAACCGTGCTTCCCGCCGATGAATTTTGGAGCAAAGATCGAGCCAAGAGATTATATGCTTTGAATAGATGGGATATCCCGCAAGCTAAAGCTGCACGCAAGACACACTGGTGTTCAATCAGAGGGCGTTGAATGGACCAGATTGACACAGCTGCCGTTCTTCTCCAGACACTCCACGGTCTCCAGCTGCCATCCCCGCATTCTGCTCCCCGGCGGCTCCGATCCGTTTTTCCGCCGGTAAAGTGGACTCGGGGACAGGACTATAGACGACGTACATGGGTTGATAGAAGATATGAAGAGGGGAGTCCTCAGAGAGTGGGTTTGTGGTTCCAATCGTCTCCGCAGTGTTATCATGCCCAGCCATTCGCGGGAGTATCCCTTCTCGTCAGGGGTTTTTCATTTTTAGTTATTCCTATTTCATTTCGGATTTTATTTTGTCTCTTCCTTATTTTTTTCTTCCCCTCATTCCTTCCGGTCCCGTAGGTGGTCGATCGAACTTCGTTGGTTGTTGATGTTATGCGGAGATATATATCACAGCTGTTATTGCAGACTAATTTTATGTTGACAGGACACCAGTTGACAAACAACCTAACTACAACTAAATAACTCATACGACCAGATCCTTCCAGTACATTTTGACCATACCGGACCCCTCCGAACATCCCGAGTCCACTTCCCCAACTTCAACTGCAATCCCCGCACCATAATAAACGAATGTTGTAGAAATGAAACCCTAAACAGTCTCCTGGACAGGGCCCCTCCCCCCCTTCCCCCGTCTAAACACACCAAACACCTCACCCCAAAACGAATTCTCACTTTCCGTCAAAAGCAACAGCTCCTCGTAAGCCGTAATCCTCGGCGCCTCCCAATGAAGATCCAGCTCGTGCGGCCTCAACCACCTTGTCCGCTTGAGCACCTTCCACGCCGTAAACAGCACCGCACCCACAATCAGCATGGTATAGTGCGTAAAAAACCCCGTCGTGTCCCAGGGTCTGAAACTCTCGTACCCGTAGCACGTTACAACCAGCGTCATCCACACGAGCCCGATGTACGCGCAGTAGGGCTGGAAATAGCCCTTGTAGGGGAGCGTGTTCCGGTCGAACCCCTGTGCGACGCACGCGCGGTAGAAGCAGATATACGTAATGCACATGACGATATAGTCGATTATTCCTGCGGCTGTGGTGAGACTTATTAGCCAGGAGAGCACGGAGGCGGAGTTCTTAGACAGCTGCAGGAAGGAGAGACAGGCGAAGAGCATTGTCAGGGCGAAGCAGTAGATGGGGATTCCCTGTTTGGTGCATTTGGTGAAGATCGCGGGGGCGCGGCCGTCGATGGCGAGGCCGTAGAGGGTTCTAGTTGCGCAGTACGTGTACGTGTTACCGGCGGAGAAGATGGTGGTGACGAGGAGGGCATTGATGAGGTGCGGTAGGGCTTGGATTTTGAGGTTGCGCATGGCGATCACGTAGGGAGATGCGGCGGCAGATCCGGACGATTCACCGGATAGGGCTTGAACAAGGGCTGGGTCGTTGTATGCTACGACAATACCGCAGCAGAGGGCGCCGCCGATGAAGAAGACCACGAAGCGGTAGTATACGGTTTTGAAGGCCGTTTTGATGTATTTGCGTGGGAACTTGGCCTCGGCTGCCACCACCGAGACATACTCGGGGCCGACACAGGTGAAGGAGGCGGACCAGAGGGCGCCGAGGAAGCCTTCGAACTGGCCGAGGGTGCCTTGGGAGTTGTGCTCTGCGAAGGCGCCTGGGGTGTTGAAGTAGCGGAAGCCGTATGCGTCGCCTTGGGGATTGCCGCCGACCATGGTTATGAAGGTGAAGAAGAAGAGGATTCCTATTAGAATCACCTTACCGCTGGAGAGCCAGAATTCGGATTCACCGTAGGCTTTGACTGCGAGGATGTTTAGGACGCTGAACGGTTAGCATGTTACAGCCGTGACAAAATATAAAGGTGTCAAGTAGAGATGAACTCACGCATATAGGATAATGCAAGCCGCACAAATCGCCCCTACTGGGATATTATCACTCCAGAAACCAAGCACCAGATTCAGCGCCGTGATCTCAAACGGGACAAGGAGGGCTTCATAGAAATAGAAGTTCCATCCAGCCATGAAGCCAAACGCCTCGTCAACCCATTTCCCAGCAAGCCGGATAAAGGCACCGCTGATGGGCATGTACGTGGACATTTCGGCTATTCCGTTGTTGACGAGAGATAACATTGCGCTGTAGACTGCATATGCAATGAGAAGACTGCCAGGCCCTCCCTTGTTGAGTCCCTCGTTGATACTTACAAAGAGGGCAGTCCCAATGGAGCCTCCGATGGCGATGAGCTGGATCTGGCGGTTCTCCAGCCTACGCTGTAAGCCGCCCTCCTCTGTGCCATGGTCGCCGACCAGCTCCGGGTGGCTGGCTAAGACTGAGGCAGGCTTCTCGGACTCCTTCCCCTGGGCATCAGGGGCCGGGTCATGTATAGTGTTTTTAGGCGACATTGTATGAATCAAAAGACAAGTATATAGTCAGGTGCACCAAAAAGGTACAACAGGACTAGGGCTAGGTTATAGGACTAAACCCCCTGATATATCCCTCAGCTTCTACAAGATCTACCTATGGTGGATGCGGGGATTCCGCGGGGAGTCAGAGATAGGGCAACGGGGAAAGTCTGTAATTGAGGGATATTAATTGGACACTGCCTCCTCTATCGCCATGGACTTAGGGCAAGATATGCACTGGTATATCTCTCATGCCCTAAGTAAGTGCGGTGAAACTGGGGAAGGCGTTATTGCCACGCTCTGGTGGGTCGAGTCCGCGGGAAAGCCCAATATCGGCAGCTCGGCCCACGAACCGTGTCCCGGTTCACTAGCTCCGTCACGGGCCCGGAGGGGCTGGAGATCCCTGACATGGACTGTTCCAGATGGGAGTGACGTTGGACGAACTAGGAAACTGGATGGCTCGTGGTCCGTCCTCCTGATTATGATGTTACGTGGCGGCCGGAGAAGAACCGCCTGGCGTGAAGGTTCGCGTGGGTAATGGTCAAGATGAGGTCTGGGGAAGATAGATCATGCCTGGAGCCTATATCAAGGGCCTCGTGTCCGCAGGAGATCTTATAATACATCAACCTTCTACTCAAGAGACCTTCTTCAAGATCTTGTTTGTGAACATACAACGGCAAAATGGCCTCACTATTAAATCACCTAGGCATCAACAACGAAGCCGCACGAGATGACGGTGTTGCCTCCGTCAGAGCCCTACCGGCCTCTTGGTATACGTCACAGGAGATGTTCGAGCTGGAGCGGCGGGCCATCTTCTCTCGAAAATGGCTGCTGACGACCCACAAGCTGCGACTCCCAAACACCGGCGACTGGCTAAGGTACGATGTCTCGGGCTTCTCGTTCGTGCTTGTGCGCGACCGCCAGGGCGAGGTCAACGCCTTCCACAATGTCTGCCGGCACCGCGCATTCCCCGTGGTGACGGAAGACGGCGGCACTTCGAGGATCTTCTCCTGCAAGTACCACGGCTGGTCGTACGGGCTGAACGGGAAGCTGGCCAAGGCGCCTGGATACCAGGACCTGGACGGGTTCGACAAGAGCAAGAACGGACTGCTTCCGATCCATGTCCACATTGACGCCAATGGGTTCATCTGGGTGAATATGGATGGCAAGGAGAAGCCGGATGTTTCGTGGGAGGAGGACTTCAAGGACATTGACCTGCAGCCCCGGCTCAAGGATATCAAGTGGGAGGACTACGATTTCGACCATATCTGGGAGATGGACGGCGACTACAACTGGAAGGTCCTGGCAGACAACTACAACGAGTGCTACCACTGCGGCACTGCCCACCCGGATGTTCCCTCGATTGCTGATCTGTCGACTTACTCGGTGGACACGAGGGACGGGTCTATCATCCACGATGGGCACGCGACGCCCGAGCAGATTGCGGCTGGGTTGAAGATTTGCAGCACGTACTACTTCCCCAACGCCTCGATGACTGTCTCGTAAGTGAATTCGCCGGTAATTCTGCCTGTCCTATGCTGACACTCCAGGCCGCACTTCTTCTTCATGCAGCGCTTCGTGCCTGTTTCCGCGACCAAGACAAACATGAAGTACGAAGTCTACCGCAACAGGAACTCCAACGAGGCGGACTTTGAGAAGGTCAACAGCATGTTCAAGCGCATCATGTCCGAGGACAAGTACCTGTGTAACCAGGCGCAGAAGAACCTCAACGCGGGGGTGTTTGTCAGTGGGGAGCTGCACCCGACGATGGAGAAGGGGCCGCTGTATTTCCAAAAGTCCGTGCGAGACCTAGTGGTGCAGCACTTCGAGAAGGAGCAGAAGGAGGGACAGGAGATCTGGCCATCGCGCCAGTCGCTGCCCAAGGAGGCGTCCGTGAGCGAGCAGGACGTGCAGTTCTGCCAGAGCCTGAGCTGCAACCCTAATGGGGGCGAGTGCTGCTCGACAATTGGCAGCCAGCCGCCAGCAGCAGTGGCCTGGTGATGAACCTAGATTACGAGTAGTTACGAGTAGATAGTGAATTAGCGATATCATATGTTATCTTCAGTGTATCTTTCATCAGACTGTTATCTTCAGTGGCAATCATAGCCGGATCCATCACCAGCTGGCAGCTGTTATCGGGCATCGTCCGAGCGTACCAAGAATGTATGTGAGGGGAATGTGCGCCCCAGTTAATTCGGCCTTCTTATTGGCAGCGCCCCTCAAACTCGTAACTGGAGGCAGTTAAGCGCATGGCACGCTTTGCCAGACAGGGTGAACTGATCCTGAACCCCGCAGATGTTCCAGTCACAGTCGAGTTCCCCTGCCGTCATGTTGATGTCTCCCTCCTCAAGGCACTCTTTGGTTGCGGATCGCCCGTGTTTGTCTCTATCCTAACTGCATCATCTTTGCTACTGCGTTCTGTCTGCGTTGTGATTCCTGATAATGACCCCGAACGAGGGCGCTGGCACTCGTCGCCGCCTACGCTCAAACCATGCGTGCATCAACTGCCGGTCGGTCGCTTCCCCCGTATTTGCCTTGGGGCAGACTGACAGCCTACAGGAGGAAGAAAACACGGTGTCCGGGCGAGAAGCCGGCCTGCTCGTGCTGCGTGCGTCTCAACCAGCAGTGCTCGTACGCTGCTGCTGGAGGCTCTACCAGCGGGCCAAACGTATGCTTTTTCGTGGAATACAAGACTGAGCACTAACCGCTGCTACAGAGCGACCGTCTAGCGGAACTGGAAGAGAAGGTGAATCGAATACTGCGAGGCGCTGGGTAGGAATAAACACCTTGTGGTTGTATATGTACTGACTGTCGCAGGTCTGGACAGCCAACACAGGAGCAGGTCCATCTCGACGACGCGACCGAGTTTTCCACCCAGACTTCGCACGGCGATATCAGCTACAGCCAGGATAATACATTCCCATCGATCTTTGGTCTCGACGACTCCAGCCCGCCGGCCTCGTCGCTCGCCGTCGCCAGGGCTGTCGACCTCTACCTGGAATTCTGTCATCGCCAGCCGGTCTGGTGCTTGAATATCAAGGAACTTGGAAACCTCGAGACTCACCCTGAGGAGCTCCTCTGCAGCATCTTTGCATTGACATCGCGCTTCCTACGAGAGTCGGGGGACCGCTATGCAGACAGCGCGAAGAGCCTGATTATGCTGCGGATTGCCAACGGGACGGTTGAGCTGGTTACCATTGAGAGTATCTGTTTACTGGCCTACTCTGCATTCATAGGTGAGCATTGCGACCTGCGACTACGTGGATCTGCTAACAATCATAGATGGCCAGTTGCAACTGGGACGATTCTATCTTGGCCTTGGGTCGCAGCTCTGTCGGGCGGCCATGTTGGATACTGAGGCGGCATATACGAGAGAAGACCGACAGGCCGAACGCAAGAAACGGCTATTCTGGAGTCTCCAGCTACTGGAACAGTCATACGGCCGGCAGACTGGTCTTCTGAATATCCCGACTGCAACCTGGAGACCCTCCTATCTTTCCAGGTGCAGCCCGGCAGACCACGAGAGGGACAACACCCCCAAACCCCCTCCAGAGCCCAGAGACGCCGTTGGATGCGCGTCCCCAGAGGACACCGGAGTCTGGAGTATGTCCATCCATTTTGGCTGGGTGTGGAGTAACGTCCGAGCATACGTGTCTCACTGTGCGAACAATCGCCTCACAGAGCCTTGGAGACACGAGTCGATGTACGCCGTGGTTCTATCAGACTTGACTGAAATCGAGAACAACACGCCCTTGTGCCATCGATATGATGCTGTCCAGTTCTATCGACGCACGGCGGAAGACCTGGCCATGAACCGGGCATACTGGATCCCCTGGCTCAAACTGCAGTTCACATATCATGCCATTCTGACGGTCCTGAACCACCCCTTCCTGTATATTATGGCCTCTCAGCACAACCCCAAGCTCGCAATTCCGAATACATTCTGGCGGCGGTCGTCTGAGGTCGTTCTCTTGCACGCCACCTGGATCGTGCGTCTGATCGACATGGTGGCCGAGAAAAACGTCCGACTGGCAGACCCATTCTTTGCCCATGTCGCCACCATCGCAGCCACCGTGCAGCTGTACTTTTGCTGCGCTGATGACCCCCGGCTGAAGTTCAAGTCGCGGGCCGACTTTGCAAAGTGCAATGACTTTCTCCGAACGTTTGTCCCGTTTTCGCGTGCCTGCGAAGGCTTGGTACGTGTCCATGGCTGTCTTGGAATCGTCTTACAATCGAGCTGACCATCTATAGAGCCGAAAGCTGGACGAACTCACACGCATCGCCTCTGGCTCCGACATTCTTGACTTGGACGACTGGGTCCCGTCGAAAATCCACCTAAACATTCCCCTAATGTGGGATATTCTCCAATTCAACGTCGCTGACCACTCCTCAGGCGAAGGCCTGCTTCACCACTCACTAGCACCGACCTCCCTCCCCCCCGGCCCTAATGAACTCTCTACCCTAGACATAATCGTCACAGCATCGCCAGAAGTCAGCGTGAACACAACGGACGGCGGACAGGCCGTTCCAATGCCTCTATACCGCAGCCCGACAACAGCGACAGCAGACTCCCTGCGCACGACGTCACTGCGGGATCCCCTCGTCGCGCCCGTCGACAGCCTCATGCTCAACACGCCGTGGCTGTGGGCGGCCGAGTCGGGCATTGGGAACATGGACGACGTGGAGTACCACGGCAATGGCAACGGCAACAACGGCAGCAATTCGGGGGCGCTGCCTCCAGGAGAAATTGAGGGCTCGGCGTGGTGGAATCTCGGGAATTTATAAGAATATCTGATCTGATCTGATTCATCCTGGAGCTTTACGATTTGACTATGGCCATAGCAGATGTTATTCTCGCCTCTCGTGCTTGCTTTGCTTGCTGAGAAAAGAAAAGAAATCTTTCGATTGTCCTAGCTAGATAGCTGGCCACCACTCACCACTGGCAGATGCCACGATCAGCCATACAGCCATACCTCTGCTCCAGCTTCAGCATTGCAGATACCGCAAGCGCCGACGATCCATTGCGACGTTTCCCGACCAGCCCTCGAGGCAGGAAACTATGCCCACCGCGCATGAACCAGAGCCAGCCCTTCCAAGCGCCATCACGCAGACTCGCCGTATGAACCGGATTATTCCAAGCGCCAACTCGCCCATATCATACTATGCCATCCAACGATGGATCCCTCCGAACGACCGGCCCTAGGTAGCTAGCTGTAGCAGACCGTTCCACGCGTCTCCACTCACTCCAATCACCCCACTGCGCTCCCGTCCTGTACAAACAGTATAGAATGATGTTGACTATATCTAGGGCTTCACGGTCAGTCCGTGAATGGCAGTTGCCTACCTACCTATTATACTGGAGTCTCCGATGAGGCTTCCGTTCCCCACGGGCACCTGCCCGAAAGCCATCGTGGATACAATACGCGATGCCAGGTAAGGCAACATCTACTATTCCGTATTATGGATCATCCTACGCGCTGGTAACTGGTAAGTCTGTAACTGTAAGCGCCCTGGGCGTGCAACAGTGGACACAGCTCCGTTGGCGTGCATACAAGTCCCACATTCCTGACTATCTTGTTCTTCTTCCATCTTCGTTCCACGGAGTGCGTGGCATTGACACTACTAGCTTATCGCGTTTTGGATTAAATTATAAAATTCAATATGAACGTTGGCATTTCTAATCTCCCATCCGTATTGACTTATGCGTGAAATGGATACCTCTATATTAAGAACTGATTCTTCACCACCAGATGCAGATACAGATACCCCTAGACTCATATCAGAACGCAGCCGAGTCCAATCACCACAACCATGAACTGAATTGAAATAAAAAGTCAGTCATTAACTTCCCAGTGCAGTGCGGGGATCCCCACCAGCGCCACACGAACCACCCAGTCCGGCGCTATCAATATCGCATCATAATAAAAGAGCTGGGGAATGGGATATTCTTAGCAACAAAACAGGAAACCAGGACCTGATGCCCCAAACAGGCAAACGAGCAGCACAGCTTAAGCTCCAGCTCCAGACTAGACACGTTCCAGAACAGGCAGAACCACGGGGTCCTGTGCGGGGGTCGGAGTCGGACACGGTTGGCAGCCGTGCTGAGCCGTGTTCTTATCACTTCTGCCACACACTCTCTCTTCACTGTCCCTTTTGGGATGTAAGCTTTGCTTTGCCCTCCTTACTTCACTTGAGAGTCCGGTTCGGGAACGGCATCCGTTGGAGACGTCATTGCCATGCTCATTGCCATTCTGGGCTGCGTTGCAGCCACGGTATCGGGTCCGAGGAGGGGTATACTGTAGAGGGGATGGAGGGGCAGTGAGTTAGTTAGTTAATTGTCTTTTCCGGCGGGATTCTTCTGCTACAAGATGTATGGTTTATAGGTGCTCCTAGAAGCAACCCTCCTCTCCTCTCATCATATTCATACCTCCACACACACAAACACACACGATGCCATCCCCCTCCCAACGCGTCGTGATAATCGGCGCCGGCATAGTCGGGACAAACCTCGCCGACGAACTCCTCAGCCTGGGATGGAACGCATCCAACATCACAGTAATCGAGCAAGGCCCGCTCTCCCTACCGGGCGGGTCAACATCGCACGCACCCGGGCTCGTCTTCCAAACAAGCCCGTCCAAAGCAATGACGCGGTTCGCGCAGTACACGGTGCAGAAACTGCTCTCTATCAAACAGGACGGAGAAGGGTGTTTTAACCAGCTTGGCGGGCTGGAGGTTGCGACGACGCCGGAGCGCGTGCAGGAGTTGAAGAGGAGGCATGGGTATGCGACGTCTTGGGGGGTTGAATCTAGACTTGTTTCGAAGGAAGAGTGTTTGGAGATGTATCCGCATTTGAATAAGGATGTTGTATTGGGGGGGTTACATATACCGAGTGATGGATTGGCGCTGGCGGCGCGCGCGACGCAGATTCTGATTGAGACGACGAGGGCGCAGGGCGTGCGGTATCTAGCTCATACGGCTGTGACGGGGATTGAGCAGGATGGGGGGAGAGTTACGGGTGTGCGAACGGGGAGTACGACTGTCCCTGCGGATATTGTCATCTCCTGTGCTGGGTTCTGGGGCGTCGAGGTCGGTGCTATGGCTGGTGTATCGATCCCGCTGCTTCCGCTGGCACATCAGTACGCAAAGACGGGGCCTCTGGAGGCGCTGGCGAACCGCGATGTGAATGGCAGGATCAATGGGTTCAATGCGACGTTACCGATCTTGAGGCATCAGGACCAGGATCTATACTACCGCGAGCATGGTGATAGATACGGGATTGGGTACTATGGACACCGGCCGATGCCAGTTGTTGCGGGTGAGTTAGGGCCTACCGCTGCGCATGTTGATGAGAAGAACATGCCCTCGCGGCTGGAGTTTACGGACGAGGATTTCGCGCCGGCTTGGGAGGAGTCGAAGAAGCTACTTCCTGCGCTACAAGGAACTGAGCTTGACGATGGCTTCAATGGCATCTTCTCCTTTACACCAGACGGAGGTCCATTGATCGGACAGGCACCCAACCTCGATGGATTCTACGTCGCCGAGGCAGTCTGGGTTACACACTCCGCCGGTGTCGCAAAAGCAGTAGCAGAGATCCTCACTCGCGGCTGGGCCAGTATCGACGTCGCAGAGTGCGAGCTATCACGGTTCGAAGAAGTGCAATTGAACAGGGACTACGTCTCCGAGACATCGCAGCAGAACTTCGTCGAGATCTACGACATCCTACACCCACTACAACCGAAAGAATCGCCGCGAAACCTGCGGACGAGTCCATTCTACGAGCAGCAGGTCCAACTCGGCGCGGTATTCCTGGAACTCGGCGGCTTCGAGCGCCCATTCTGGTACGAGGCAAATAGGGACCTTGTCCGGTCTCTACCTGCGCACTGGCCCCCTGTCGATCGAGACCCCTGGTCCAGCCAATTCTACTCCCCCATCTCAGCAGCAGAGGCATGGAAGACTCGCAACGCAGTCGCAATGTACGACATGTCCTCGTTCCACCGCTTCATCGTATCAGGCCCGGGGGCTGCATCCCTCCTGCAACACCTGACAACGAGCAACGTCAACACGAAGCCAGGCAAAATCGTATACACCCTCCTCCTAAACGCCAATGCCGGTATCCGCAGCGACATCTTCGTGACGAGACTCAACGCCTCGACATTCCAGATCGGGGCGAACTCCGCTAATGATCTCGCGTATCTCCGCCGCGAAGCACGATCCCAGTCGACCAGGTCACCGAATACCTGGACCCAGGTTTATGAAATCACCGGAAACACCTGCGCCATCGGACTATGGGGCCCTCGCGCTCTCGACGTAATCAACAACTTACCAGGGACGGTAGCAGCAGAGCTCAGTCCGCAGTCCCTACCATACATGCACGCAAAGCCCGTGACGATAGGCAGTATCCCGACGCTTGTATTCCGCAAGTCGTACGTGGGGGAATTCGGATGGGAGATCCAGACGACGGCCGAGTATGGGCGTCGGCTCTGGGATGCATTGTGGACGGCAGGGAAGATCCACGGTCTTGTTGCGGGTGGGAGGGCTGCGTTTAATGCGCTGCGGATTGAGAAGGGATATCGCACGTATGGAAGCGACCTCACTACAGAGCATGACCCGTATGAGTCTGGGTTGGCGTTTGCGGTTGATGGGGGTAAGACGGGGGAGTTTGTGGGGAGGGCTGCGTTGTATCGGAGGCAGGGAGAGCCGCTAGGTCGGCGGCTAAGATGTTTGACTGTTGATGATGGGCGGTCGATGGTTATGGGTAAGGAGCCTGTGTATAGTGGGGGGAAGCCTGTTGGATATGTCACCACTGCGGCGTTTGGGTTCAGTATCAGGAAGCCGGTGGTTTATGCCTGGCTGCCGGCGTCGTTGGGAGAGGGGGCAGGGGTTGAGATTGAGTACTTTGGGAAGAGGATCAAGGCGAGTGTTGTGGCAGAGCCGGTGTATGATGCTGATGGGAAGAAACTCGCTGGAGAGGGGGATCTGGAAAGGCTCAAGCCGATCAGGGCTGTTCTATAAACACGAATTCATTAATCATGGCCCTTACTGCTATCTTTGATATGGGGATCCATGTAGACTCCCAACCAATACGAATACCAAGACCACCAAGCCAATCACTGAACAATATACTCCGCTGTTGCAGCCGTTGTAAACGATTCTAGGCAGCCAGCGAAGTGTTTGAGATGCTGACGATCTGCAAGTGGGCCATTCAGCAATAGCATACGCGCTGGGTCCCGCGGGGATGCGCACACGATGATCGGTGCTGACGTGGACTGTCGTCAGGGTCTTGGTATCGTGCTGATCAGGATGCCTCATAAATTAAAAAAAATATACGTGCAGACTGCAGAATGGTAATGCTTGTATCACGTCGCTCAACTCGATTCTACCTATTTTAATGATGATGATGATGATGATGATGTATTTAAACAAAGAAGAAGAGATAAAAGATAGACAAAAAAAAAGAAAAGAACGAGTTCATTCCTGCTCATCGACGCCATAAACCTCCATCAGCCTCTCCTTCTCATCAGGCACAGCCTCATCGGCCTCAATCCAGTGAGGCTGTCGACGTCCAGCGCCTGCAGCCCTCCGTTCGCGGAAACAGTAGTACGTCGCAACCAGGACCTTGCCCACGAGGAATCCCGCAATGCACGCAATAATCCCCGCAACCATGCCCATCAGAGCCGGGACAAGAACCGGTCGCAGATGTCTCATGTAGTGCCTATCACCGGCCCAGTCCGAGACGCGCTGGCGGCGATGACAGTCCGATTCGACGCCGTTCTTGACACGCACCGAGCCGTCTCTGCAGTGTTTTGACTTTGGCTTGGACATTCGGTGCAGATACCTGACGTACGCCGACTTCCACGACTTCAGGTTCCACCAATTCCCGCCGTTCTCATTCTGATGGTGGTGGTGGAACCGCCGGTGCGGACGGCCCTGCTCGACGGAGATGATTTTGAGATTCCCGTCGGCATCGCGCACGAGGCCTAGTGAGACGGGGCTGTCTGTTGCGGTGCGGCCCTGCAGGTCGACGAGGGTGAGTACGAGGCGGTAGAGGTCGTTGAGTTCAGCGTCGGGCTGGTGGGGGAGGGGCTGGACGTCGAGGGCGTATGCTACGGGCACGGTGTCTTCGATGTTGCTGTCGGTGGTGCGTTTGGCGTTGAATTCCATGGGGAATGGGGTGGGGAAGATGGTGTTGTCGTTGGCGAGGAGGGTGTCATTTTGCGTGTGGAATGTGATGGACTGGCTGGTTAGTATGGCTTCAACTCTAGAGTGGTTAGGATGATGGCATACCAGGAATGAAGGCAGCTGGACGCTGTTGATGCAGTCGCCGTATGTAAAGGCACACTGCGCGCAGGAGAGGTTGAGGGTGTAGGGCTTGGAGACGGGCACAGCAGGTGAAGCGATGGGGTCGATATCCTCAGAGACAGCGAGGCTGCTCAATAGAGCGACAAGCAGTGGTTGCAGAGAACGCATTGTAGAGGCTGACGGTATGTGATGAGTATGGAGAGACAGAGGGAGAGGTCCATATAAATCACGACAGCAAGAATGATGACGAGAGTGCTGCGCCTGGTTCCATACACCCGGCTCCACCAGACCCTGGACGTGAAAGTACGAGCTGCATTCTGACTCGCGGCTTGGCTGTGCTTCAATTGCTTCAATGGGAATTAGGAATGCCAATCGTTACTCTTTTATGGCTGCCTGTCGCCACGCCCACTCAGCGCGCGTCCTCGCAGCGATCAACGGGGTTCGACCTGCTGGTTCGCCGAATTCCTGCTGATTGTTTCAGAAATTCAGAGTCCTGCTCGCACTAGTACTGGCATTACTGATTACTGTCTGGCCAGAATCGCAGTGGGCCAGCTGCAGCGTCCTTGGATCCGGCTCCGACTGCAGGCCGGCCGGAGATGAGCGGAGCACGGATGGGCACCCAAAGCTTAGCAGTAGTTTATCACGCATTTCGTTAAATATTTTGATTAAATATCAAATGAGAAATTCGCTATCAGTAGCCGGTTCTGGTAACTCGTCTGCCTGTCTCCTACCGTCCTACGTGAAGATGACCCCCCCGTCCACCACCATCGTCTGCCCCGTCACGTAGTCCGAGTCTGGCCCCGACAAGAATCCCCCAACCAGACCCGCCACGTCCTCTGGCCTGCTCGTGCGCCCCAGCGCGATGAAGCGGTCCGAGTACAGCTTGAGGCTCTCCCCTTTTCCGCGGCCCTCCAGCGCCCCCAACCCGTCGTCAATCTGCTCCCACATCGCCGTGTCCACAATGCCGGGCGCGTACGCATTCACCGTGATTTTGTGCGGCGCCATCTCCATCGCCATCGCCTGGGTCAGCCCTCGCACCGCCCACTTGCTGGCCGAGTAGACGCCCAGCGTTGGGAAAGGCTTGTGCGATACGATCGACGCCGCCCCCAGGATCTTGTACACGCCCACCCCGGCGGCTTCACCGGGGTCGCCCTGTGCGATCATCTGGCGCGCTGCCTGCGTGTAGCAGTTGAACACGCCCTTGACATTCACCGACAGGACGCTGTCAATGTCCTCCTCTGTCACGGCCAGCAGCGGCTTCACCTGCGCAATCCCGGCGTTGGCTACCATGAGCGTTAGGGGCCCCAGTTTCTCCACTGCGTCCTTTACGAGCCTCTCGACTTGGGTGGAGGATGTGACATCTGCCGCGACCCCAATCACGCGAGAGGGCGCGATTCCCTCTGGATCCGCTGGCTGACGGATGGCAGTGCTGAGTTCACTCACTGTCGCGTCGATCGCATCCTGGCTGCTGGGGATGTCATTTATGCACACCGAATAGCCGTCTTGCACGAGCCGCAGGGCAATCGCTTTCCCACTATGACTTGTTAGTAGGAGTGTCTTATCTATGGATTTCCTGTCTATCTGCCGTGACTTACATGCCCCGTGCTGAGCCGGTGACGATCGCAGTGCGCTGAACCTGAGCCTGGGCCATTTTGCGAATGAGTTGGAAGATAATCTGGCTCTTGATCTCGCAGTTATGTCTACCTACAGAGCGGGGTAAGAGGGGGCAATAATTACCCTGGCAGTGCAGCCAATATTATCCGTAGATAAATGTGCAGGGATTGGGAAAGGCACTCTGGTCCTGTCATTAACCCTGCAGTCCCCACGCGATTACTCTAGTCAATAAGGGTTCGGGAAGCGTCGAGTGTTGGTTGGGGCTGGAGTCATGAGTTATAACTTATAAGCTCCCAGACAGCCCCAACCAACACACTGGTGCTGATGGTGATCGCCATTTTAGTTTGTCGGCTTATCCCAACCGAACGCTCGTCTTAGCAGTCCACTGTTATCCTGTTTCAGTTTTCCGTTGCTAAGCTCTGCCGCCATGACTCGATATGACTCGAACGACCGATCCTGGCGTGCATCACAGCCACTCGGCCGTACGGCTCGTATATTTTGGTTGATGTCCATCCAATGCCTTTAGAATCTGTCCCCATCGGGGCTGCTGACACTTGACAGCACATACCAGTTTGAACTTTTGAATGTTCAAATCCTGACACATGAAATGAAAGTGCCGGTGAATGCAATTGGTGTACCGATTGGGCAATTTGTCGACTGGTGGCTTACCTGCGCTGGCCTCATTCGGCCCACCGTATAATGGAGGGAGCCTTGGAACCCTAGGATCCCGACTGCACCCGTTCGAGACTGACGCATTTAGGTTCAGCTCAGTCTACAAAAGAGTGAACCGTGCCGTGTATAGAGAAGAGGAATGTTGCTACCTAGTGCCTGCTTGTCGGCGGTTCGACCTCCCAGTTCCAGCTAGACGGTGGGTCCTACACGACTATACACCAGCAGGAGCATTGTCTGGACTTGGATACCGGCATGAGGTACCTGCGGGAGAAATCTCTGCTCGAACATCCTCTTGTCGTTGGAAGAATCCATGTTGATCCCAACACTGTGACTGCTGTGTCTTATTGGACGCTCACCCGCCATTTTAACCAGATCCTTTGAATCAGCCTGCATACTCCATAGTCCGGCAATTGCCGAAGATTCTCCGGTCCAGTTTGGTGCCCCTGCGTCTTTACAATACTCTGAATCGGGTTTCATGTCATACTGTAGGTAAAGAATAAAC
Organism: Aspergillus jensenii; assembly: GCA_021437015.1. Classification (NCBI taxonomy): domain Eukaryota; kingdom Fungi; phylum Ascomycota; class Eurotiomycetes; order Eurotiales; family Aspergillaceae; genus Aspergillus; species Aspergillus jensenii. The sequence goes on along the minus strand of JAJAED010000017.1, from coordinate 396,672 downwards.
AGTGACACTTGATTCAAGCGCTCTAATCGTATAAATCGATTGTATAAATCATAATTCAATATGCCTCACATCCAGGATCTCTCGATGGCAGTCAGATAGCCCTCAACTGACAGCACCTGGCCATCCCGACGAAGTTGATATGTACCAGGCACACCCGGCGGCGGTGGGATAAATAGCCATTCATGGCTGCTATCACAGGCATGGCCTTCTGCATCTCCAGTTTGAAGACCTTCGAGACATCCTTCGCAAATATCTGCACTGCACAGGCGACAGATGTTGCAACTCACAAAGTTCCCCCATGATCGAAGGCAGATATGACAATACCAAACGTGGTTTTCGCCGACAAACGGCCAGGGCGACGCCATGAATTCCTCTGCCCGAGAGGAAGTGCCAGCACGGATGCCGAGAGGGCTATGGATGAGCTGGAGAAGCGTTATGGCATATTCGTCATCGCCAGTCATAGCAAAGAGGTGTCCAAGGATACGCTGTGCATCTGTAGCATATTCATCCCTTGGGTCATTGCACCCAGCTAAAGCCTGGATTACATATGGTTTAAAGTAATTCCTGGCCTCTTGTTCGCGCCCATGAAGCCGATGCCATGCGCCCATGTAAATGCCTGGCTGGCCATCGACCAGAACGTTATCTGTCGACCAGGATTCAATTTCCTTGTCGCAAAGCTTCTCTAGCTCCTGGACAATGAGAGCTTGGGAATCTCCGACTTCTCCGAGAGCATTAGCTAAGAGTCGGCGCGCGTAAGCAGCAACAGCACGATTCCTTGCTCTGCAGAATATTTCATACTGGAGAAACCCGGGCACCCTATTTTGGGCTATGATACTCGTCCAGACCCGAATGGCTTTGTCTTCGTCGCCCAGGAATCTGTCGTATAAGTGAGCTAGGGACTCCTTTAGGCAAATAACCTCAATATCCTCCATATTTCTTTCTGTGATAGCACTCTGGTACTTCCCCTCCAGCCACTGCAGTTGGTTACAGCGTTTTGCGGATACGGCAAATATCAAGGGAAGCTGGCAGTTATCCCAACGGTGACACCTGTACCAGTGACAAAAGTTGTCCTCGAAAACTTTAACTAAACCGCTCCCACCGCAAGCCCCAGGCTCCCTGTCTATTTCCCTGCCCAGCTCCATGATCTTTTCGTATTGTAAGCATTGCATTGCAATGAGAACACGAATAACCCCTGTCACAACCTCGCAGAGGCGAATGGAATCACGAAGCTCGACGCATTCCATGAACCAGTGAAGAGCATTCGGGTAATCTCCCAAATCAACATGAATTCGACCCAGGAAATACCTAATCGAAGAGAGGGTTCTAGCCTCATGGTTCTTAAAGTCAGACATTTTCTCTTCACCGCTATCCTGCACCAGCTGTTGTGTGTAATGCACCTCACATTCACTGAACAGCTGGAGGGCATCTTCCAATCGACCCTGCATTCCATAGGCCACGGCAAGATCCTTTTTGATACCCCATGTTGCCTCTAGCGTCAGTGCGGCATTCAGGTGCTCGATGGCCGCGTCGACATGTCCCAGTTCACGAAGACAACCCGCGACACGGTGATGCCAGTGCGCATTCTCCTCAAATTGCGCCCACCTGGCAACCGTTATGACGGCATCGGCAGACACGGGGCCTGTCACAATGTCGCGTGGGTTCTCTCCATTGAGAACAATCAGAACCTCCCAAACCACAGACATGCAGAAAGTTGGAGCCCAAGAGCCTGTGAGCCATCTGCTAGCCACTTCACGAGCTAATGGCACGAATAGCTGAGCAGGTTCTTGAACGCAGGCACGAATCCATTCCCTCATATCAGTATCCTCAATGCTATCGACACACTCCTCATCGGCGAAAAGCGAGACAACCAAATCTATAGTCTCACGATCGATAAAGTTGACAACTGGGATTATTGAGGCGTCTGTCCGAAACATTTCCAGATTCGCCCACCTGAAGATTTGGCAAAGTAGGACAATTGTTTTTTGCTTCTGCTTTCGATCAATATTGTCCAAGTGTTCGCAAAAATGCCTTAATTGGTTCAGCCACTCGTCAAGTGCGTAGTCACGCACACTGGACGTGGTAGGATCTTCAGATGCAGCTATTTTCAATAGACATATATTCAAGGCATCCACGCTGGCGTGCACGATAGCAACACCAACAGGTGTTGACCAATCCCCTGCAGATACCTTTCCATGGCGATGGTTCCGCAGAAAGTCGCGAATTGACGCGTGGCAGAAGACCACTGTGGTTCGTTCCTTGTTGGAATTGAATTCCTGTCCCAGCTCACTGGAAGAGTCACTGGCTTCAACCCAGTCGTCATTTTGAAGCTGCGTGAAGCCTCTTTTTGACGCATCCGACAAATCTGCTGTCGTCAAGCCGTCCTCACGGTTGAGCACGAAAAGCGACGCATACTGCGTACGTAAAGCGTCCTCCAACCCCAGCTTACTATCATCGGTTCCCAATTCGATTCGAAGTATCTCGTCCAGGTTATTCAATGTCAGCGGTCTTTCTGCACATGCCACCCAGGCCAGAATGATATTGAGGTCGGTTGCCTCCTCCTCGGTCAGTCTGCTGCTAAATGTCTCCAGGACGTGGTTCAGTATCGCATCGAGGCCTTTCGGGGCTTTCCGAAGACTTTCAAGCATGCTGCTAGCTCTGGTTTTCCCGTTAAGCTCGGCTAGCATCAGGTCGACCCAAAGGAACATGCCCTCCGCCTTGTCGATCAGGAATTCTTCAATTGTCTCGCGCTGTGCCCTCGATACACGATTGATGGACCGGGACTTGCGGGTGCTCTTACGGACATAGGTTGTGATATCCGCGATGTTCTTGTTGGCGTTGACATGGATTGTTGGAATGGATTGTTCTAACGCTTCCACCAGGTCGTCGTATATTTCTGGTCTCCCTAGAAGAACAATTTTGATGGGAGAGTTTATAGGACCTAGCCAACCCAATATGTTAGCTTCCCTCCACTGCGGTAAATAATCCAGCGTTCCAGTTCTCACCTTGTACGAGCTCTGCCGCCAGCCTTAGAAACTCTCGACAGTCCTCTTCAAACGCTTCATCCACACCATCGAGGACAATCATCACTCTCCTAGCCGGACTTTTTCCTGGATTGAAAAAGTAATTCATGAATAGAACCCTCCATGCAGCGTGGATGGATTTTATATCGTCGGGCGAATGGCAGTGGCCATCCACATAATCCCTGTAGGAAGGGTCGCTCTGATAGACCTGAAACGCAATGTTCCTCAACGCACACTGAAACTTCCTGGTCTCGGGATCATTGTGTCTGAAAAAGAAATATCCGACCGAAGTATGATCAGAAAACTGCTCCTCAAGGTGAGCGACGACGTTCTGCGCGATAAAGCTCTTGCCACACCCTGGACTACCGGATACCCACAATAACGGGTGATCATCTTTTTCAACCCAGGCCTGGAATAGCAACTCGTTACAGACCCAGTCTCCAGTGCCCGAAACCCGTCGCTTTCTAATGCTCTGATACATGTCGAGTGCATGGACGGAGGGTTGCAGAACTGCTTTGATGCGCTCGAGGTTTCCTGGCGATGGTGCTATCCAGTGGGCTCGTTCTTTCGCAAGATTACTCGCATTGTTGTTTTCCGCAGGTAGGAAGTCGAGGAGGGCTTTTGCGTAAGCCGCTGCAGTAAGAGCTGCATATCCCTGCCATTGTTTATTCTTATGCAAGTCGCAGTAGTCACAGATCCCCCGAATAACAAGACATGGCAACTGATCCATCAGGCCAGCAGCTTCCATTTCGAAACACAGAATGTCCATGTCCTGTGCTATAGCGTCTCTTCTCTTAGGGTCCTTCATCACCTGATTCCCAGAAGCGATCAGTCCGTAATGGATGAATGGCTTGAGGTCGCGCGGCTGACGGTGTTCCAATTGCGTCTTGTCGCATGCTAAACAGTCGGTATCGTCACTTCTCTGGTGGTGATAATTGGGCTTAAACAGCCAGTCATCATCCGGCCGTGAAAATTGATCTCGAATTTTGTCGTCTTTCTGCAGTATATCCGATATCGTTTTCTCAACCGGATTGCCTTTGACCATGTCCTCACTCCGAATTTGGGATATCGCCGTTAACAAATACCGGGGAGGCTTGTTCAGCGACCCAGTGTGCTGAAAAGATCCACCATCGAGTGTCTTTCCATAGTCATACTGGATGACGCCTCCAGAAGTCGAAGTAGAAGTTGGCGTACTAACAACTACATCTCCAAGGCGGACATCAGTCCTTACACTAGGTACACCACCACCAATGCCCACCATGAGACCGAAGCGGACAGCAGGGAACGTCAACAGCATTTGGTCAAGCACAATCGCCGCGGATGTAATCCCATAAATGCCCGAGGGGAGACAGGCAAGAACAACATGATGACTGCCAACACTCCCCAGTGTATAGGCGTTGTGGTCGGTGTGAGGCTGGGACAATGAAGGATGTACTTTGTCCAGCATGAGTTTTGCAGCTGCCATCTCTAGTGGCAAGGCGCAGATCCATGCGACTGTGTAGTCGGCATGCCGGAACGAGGCCATTGTCGCCGGTGCGACCAGTGGCGAAGAGAGAATCTGAACCCCAAACTCCTCAGCAAGCCCATAAATCAAGAAAGGATCGATGAACAACGCGGGGTAAAATCTGCCTTGAGGTGCGCCCAACAGCCAATCATTTGGCTACATCGAAATGTGAGGCGTTCCAACTCGAAGGCCAGGATGTGCGTTGTGGCATCTCGATAAAGCATAAAGACAATCAAGGAGTTGACAATTGATGGACTGTTATCGATGGTGTTGTTTCTGATGAATGTCAACATGGCGGCCAAAGGCTGAACTTCCTTGGCATAGACCGATGGACGCTGACTCCCACGACAGATTTATTCATCGTTATTCAATATCTTAAACCTGATCTGAATAATTGATTACGGTGACGGGTTTAGTTTAATTGTCCAACGTGTTTGGGCCCGACCAATACTACCTTACGCAACTATTGTTGGCCAACGGGATGTATATATTGTTCGGGACACCCTCCACTATATACGGAAAACATTTGAACATTTATTTTATTTATCATCCACCTCCCGAACCTCAAACGCTATCATACCATTAGATTCCACCATGTGCTCATTATGGAGCTTACTGGCTGTCTCTGCACCAGCCGCCGGCACACGATACTCAAACCGCTTCCCAGGCCCCGGTAGTCGGCCATCAGCCAACGGATATGGGAATGGGAGATACTCCGGTAGGAGGCCCAGTTGAATTAGGACCGTCGCCTGGTCCCAGGCAATATGTTCGTGATACAGACGATCGCCGCGGATATTTACCACCGACGTGAAGGGGATTCGTAGCGGTTTGCCGGTTGGGGGGACGCCGGGGATTCTATCATTCATGAGTATACAGGCAAGCAGTGCGGCCAGTCAGTACTTACAGCCAGTCGACGACCTTATTATGGGTGAGGCAGAAGATAAATTCGTCTACCACACGATCCACGCCCACGGTCCGGCTGATGAGTTCCAGACTCGTATCGTCGGGGTTGTTGAAGATGAAGTGGTTTAAATAGAACTTGCTCAAGCGCTCTCGTCCAACGCCGCCGGTTAACTGGAGATATTAGTATGCCTACTGCTAGGAGCAGACGATCTGCTTTTACTCACAGTGGGAACGTGGTTGACATATGGCTCCTGGACCATAGTTGCCATCGTCTTTTCGACCGAGCGGTCGGCAAACTCGAAGTACGTGTGCTCTTCCCAAATCTTCTCGAGATCAAAGTACGGGCCATTCAAGTGTTTCTTGATGAATGTCAAGGAGCGCGTGTGAGCCACGCCGGCGGAGGACATATTGAAGTCCGCATGGCCGGGGATGATGAATCCGGAAGAGGATACCTCGGGGTAAGAATGAACTTTAACCAACTCGGAATCTTGTTTCTTCGGTTTTGATGAATCCAAATGCAGCAAAGCTGGGGTTACTGCGACGTCCCAAGTATCGAAGAATACCCCGGCAGCGAACTTCCCAGGTTCAGATACCGCTGCGCCGTACAGGAGATCTCCGAATCCCGGCGCGTAGTCGGCTTGAGAACCGTATACTGCATTTGTTAACGGGAACGTCAAGACAATAAGTCAGGTTGGTCAGACCTAATAAAGCAAAGCTATCCTTCTTATCACATTCTGTCAAAGAAGCCAAGGCCTGGGCAGCAGCACGCAGGAGATCAAATACAGAAGACGGGCTTGCGCTTGACTCTGAATCAAAGGTGATTTGAGCGACTGCAAAGCTTTCCTCTGCCCATTTCTGTAGCGGTTCAGGGTCCAGGGTATGATTATTGGCCTGTGATTCCGCATGGCTGGCGGCTCTAACTAAGACTAAACCCGGACCACGTCCGCACCGTGATAGCGGAGGCTGCAGGACAATGCCGGGAGAGATTTCCACGGAGGGAGCAGAGCGGAGAGATGTAGAGTGAGAGGACATGGCGATCTGTTGTTGTATGGGTTCAAGGCAGAAATATGAAGGAGAGAAGTAGACTATATGGGCGGGTATGTTCCTGGCGGATGGCGTTCGGGGCGGATCTCGGAGTCTCCAAATTAGCTCGGACTTCCGGTTGAGGGACGATGACTTTTATTGGATAGAGCTGGACAGTACACTGGTGCAGTGCATTCAATGTTTGCTTACAAAATGAAAGCTGTGATGGGACGATCTTCAGTACAAGATGCGGGGAGTGATGCCTCAGGTGTCCACGGCTCGCAGCCGATCAGGTGACATGACAGCAGTGTCACGTGCAACAGCTTCACTTGCGACCGGAGCTGCAAGTCAACACAGCTCAGACAACAGAAACACAACTTGACAAATTGACAATCGCTCCCTCCTATATCCCTCTCCCTGTCTTTCTCCCTCATCCTCGCCTTCGCAATACAGCTGCAGTGAAAGCGAAAACTCGTCAGGGCACGGAAACCCACTCCTTTGTGACTTGGTCGTCACCTCGAAGCCCACCAAAATGAACGCCGAAGTGCAATCCGCGCTCTCAACATTCGAAAGCAGACTCAATTCTCTCGTCACAACACTCACAACATCACCGACGGCTTCAGGGGCACCAACTGCAGCAGTGAACCTCCTCACCGCCGACGACACGCTCACATCCACAATCGAGACTCTAAAACAACACCAGGCGAATTACGCGCGCATCCTGCAGCTACGCGCAGAAGCACAGAGCCTAGAAGATCGGGTTAAAGATATCGTACGCCTAGTCGTGCGCTACGAGAAGGACATCCGGGAAACATGCGGCGATGACGGGTCAGATAGTGACTCCGACGACTCCGATTCAGACGAGGATATGGACGCGGAGGACAAACCGGAGCGCATCTCTCGGAGGCGGAACGAGATCGATTATAAGCTTCTCCTTGACTTTGCACGGCGGATAAGCAAATATAACCTTGAGGCGGCGGCCGATGCAGCGGCGGGGATGACGAAGAAGGGTCAAGTGACAACAGGCCAGGATACAGAAATGGGCGGGACAAATGCAAATGGGGCCGAGGATGGGAATTCAGACGCAGAGCCTGTTGCTGCCGTTACGAAGGACGCTACGTCGTGGCTGGACGAGTCGGCGAATATGACGCGGCAGGTGTACATGCTTCCTTATCCGATGGAAGACCGGATACGGATGGGGCTTATGGGGCAGATACAGCTTGCGGCGGCGGAGGGGAGACCTGGGTTTGATTCAGACAATGAGGTTGAGAGGTTGATTCGGGAGGCTGAGGGCGTGGGGGTTGCGGATGCTGTCGCGCCTGCGCCTGCGCCGGTTGGGGAGGAGACGAAGCGTGTCAATGAGGCTGCAATGGCGGCTGCGCATGCTGGGTCTGCGGCTGCCACTAGGGTGTCGGTGGCTCCGGCGCCGAAGCCGAAGCCCAAGGCTGCGTTGGATTTGGATCTGTATGATCCGGATGAGGATGAGGATTGATGGTGACGTTAATGAAAGCTTCATCTGTTAGTTCTGAACTGTGTATTCCTTCCCTAACGAGGAACTATTTGCCAATACCAATCCATATAATCTATTTGCATACTCTGTTACAATATGTCTACATCATTACGAACAGTGGGATTAGATGTATTCGAAGCTGATTTCATTCAATAAAACAAAAGAAAAGAACAACGCATTAACACGTTATTATCGCACCATCTCCGCCCAAAACGTATTCTTCCTCTCCTGCCACGTCTCGCGCCTGCGCAGATAATCATCATCATTGGCCTTCGTTCTCTTACTCTGAGACAGAGACGGCGACTCCCACTTGCGCTTCCTCAGATAAACAGAAGACCGCGCTCCCCCTTCAAGCTCTCTAATCTTTTTCTGCGCAGACTCAAGCTGCCACGCATCCCACTCCCTTCTCTCCTTCAACCTGCGAATCTCCTCGCCCACAAGATCAAGGTGATCCACAGCACAAGCCTTCTCAGCCTGCAACCGACGGATCGTATTCTCCAGACGACCAATTCTATTCAGGGCTTCGTCAAACTCCCTCAGTTGGTCATCTGCGAACCCGAGCTTCCACGCGCTGCGCGAGGCGTCGATTTCCAGCTCCCAGATGCGTTTGTTGGCCCGGTCGAGCTCCTCAAGGGCCTCGTCACGAGTCAGAGACTTTGTTGGGCGGTGTTTGTGAGGGATGTCTGTATGGGTCTCGGTATCTTTGTAATGGGCGGCCCAGAAGGGACCGCGGCCTTCGTAAATGGGTCCGGTGTACTCGCTAACGACACTTTTTGTTGGAGCGGAAGGTACAACCGGGGCGTCGTCTGCCATTTCTTGATCCACCTCGCAGGTAATGGCTGTAACGGCTAATATTCTTTCAGGTGATGCTGGAGACAGGGGCCTGGGCTGGCGGCGTGGGTCGGCGGCGGGATTCACAATGGTTTCGCCCTTGGAAGGCATTCCTTTCCAGCTGGGAAAGGCGAATTGATCCGTAGGTGCTATAGAGCCCTCTGGCTCCTGCTTGATGACAGTTGTTTGCTTCGTGGTTGACTCTGTGTCTGTCGACATTGTGATGGTTGGTTGGGATATACTAGCGACAGGGAGAGGTGGGAGAGGTCTATTTGGGGCTGGAGTCTTTGTCTTCAGCTGTTTGCTGCGGTTCTTCTGGCGGCGCATTTCGGCTTTAACCTGATGAGTTGGTCGCTCTGAGGGACTGCTGTCCGTTTGTCGTTGGGCCTTTGTGTCTGGCGTTTTGGTGGTTGTCTTCTGGGAGACGAGCTTCACCTGAGAGACTGGCCTGGCAGCAGTGGTAATATTAGAGATTTCTGTCTCATTTAGCCATGCGAAGATGGCGCTGTTAAGCGGAGATTCTGGCATTTCATCTCGGCCTGCGAAGTCAATGACCTTTGAGTCTGCGTTCTCTTTGTCTGCAGCTGTGTGCGTCCGGCTCAGCCGTGCAGATGCCTTCAACGGCGGCTCAAATAGTCTCTGGTTATACGCATCTTCAATAGCCCTGGCGCGTGTGATGAGATCTAAAGGCGGACCGAAGAAAAAGTCGTCGTCCTCGGGGTACTCAGACAGAAATGCGAGGGGGTCGTCCTCACACTTTGGCTCGGTCTTGACTCCTTCGATGCTGGGAATGGGCTCTTCCGCGCCAGGAACAAACCAGTCATCTCCTGTCGCTCCTGAGACTGAGTTTGAGGTATGGATAGTCCGACCGTTGTGATCGAGGCCCTTTCTCCCTCGGTAGACGATATCCTCGTCGTCTGATGGCTCAGGAGTGAGTTCCTGGCTGAACAGTGTGGCTGCGCTGTGGTAGTAGGCGGCGGATTCCGGCATTTGACGGGAATCTGAGAGTTTCATGGTGGTTAATATTGTCGAAATAATATATATATATGTATATATTGGAATGGGTATCTGGTGGTGATAACGCTCTGGTGGCAGGGGTGTCGCTGTGGTGATAAGTGATGAGAATGAGTAATATATGGACTTGGACATGGTGAGTATTATGTATGCTGTTTCAAAGCAGTATTTCCTAACGCCATATAAAGGGCTTTTGACAGAGTTGTGATAAGTGCCTTTCAGCATGTTGCGGTAGATATGAAAGATGGTTTGTGCAAAGTTTGATTGTCCCTAACAAAGATCTCAAACCACCCTGGGATTGTGACACTGGAGGTGTATTATGGGAGTCAGGGAACAATAGACATTAACCAAAGTCCAGAGCAAAAGTGGCTATACCCACGACTGCTGAAGGCATTGACTTTCCTCTTTGGGACCGACGCCACAACCATAGACAGGATGTCCTGACCTTTAAGGTCAGGTCTAGACCATTGACCCATAACGCCGTCTGGGAGGCCGCCCTGATCGAACTAAAGCGGATGTAGTACTGCTGGTATACGCTCGACCTCCTGGCGAGTGCACATATTTATTGCATAGAAGAGAGGGCTGAGGCTATGAAAATGGCAGTATATTTAGCTGCAGAGGATGGTTACACTACGGAGGTAGTAAAAAGAAAGTCATTCCGATATCAATTATTCGGCCTGAATACTACAGCCAGCCAGTACCTCTACCTACTAATGTGAGGCAACGTGCTTTCCACGAGGCTGGCGATGTGTCCAAGATTGCTCAGATACAGGCCCAGACACACTGTGCTGCCTCCTGACGACTCAAGCGACGGAAGGCTTCGCCAGACCTTAGAATGCACCTGTCATAGATTGAATATATGCCGCGGAACTGGCAGTACGCCAATAAGATCTGGCGGGGAATTGGGTCTAGATCATAGGAGCTGCAAAGTTTAATCGAGAAACGAGGGCCTCGTAACGTCGGATTTGCCGATGGGACTGTCGTCGGGATAACCCCATTGATCAGGCCTGTAGCGAGATCTCATTGAGGCTGACATGGTCAGAGTATGATGACCCGGAGAATCGAAGCAGTACTCTGCATGGACGAGCAGCTAACCGGCATCCTGACTGGATGGAAGACAGCAACACAAGAGCTCCGTGCGAGACGGAAATGACAGGATGATCAGTGGCGAAATGGTGCGGCATCTGGCAGAGGAACCCATTGCCGGGGCGCATTAAGAAGGCATTCCCAAGCGAGAACGGTACGGTCCGATAGGTCCTTTGCAGATTCCTCGGTCAATTAAGCTTCTCACCACGACAGAGCCATGGTTCTGGGCTATCTCATGGTTAAATGGCTATGTTGGTGCTTGAGTAGGAGGGTAGGGCCGGGACATGCACCCCTGACATCTGCCGCGCAAAGAGACAGCTGGGCCGTGCGCACGAAACGATGAAGAGACACAATGCGGGGAAATGACAGTTTGGACTGGGGCATATGGGGGATTGCCACCAGTCAGAATCCGAGATGCAATGCCGGAGCTTGACTTGCACTTTGCTCCATAGCGGATTTATGCCGCCCCCGTCTCCCCGCATTCTGCTTTGGGGGTGGATACTATAAAAGGGGGTTGTGTGGATGCTTTGTTCCAGCTTCTCGGTAGGATTATTCTACCTGCAGTACCCAGTATCTGTCGTCCACTTCTGTGGTAACCGACAAGATGAATCCTAATTATGACAATGTAAGTGCCTGGAATTCGGCCGCACGGTGCACTATTGACTCACATTCTCGCGTATAGGAGCGCAACGAGTCAGTACCTATGAGTCTCTATTCACAGTCTACAGTAACTGACAAACTAGACTGGAGCACGAGCTCCATACCGAGATCATCCCCGGGACAGAGATCATGACCGATGTTGGCACACATCATTTCGTCAAGTCGTCCTCTCATCCAGACCGAGTGCTCGTGCCGCAGCCATCCAATGACCCTCATGATCCCCTCGTACGATTCCCTTCTGGATGCTACAGGATTATACATTGACCATACTTCCAGAACTGGTCGAGGATGAGGAAGCTGGTCGTCATGGCCAGTGTTACCACCATGACGTTCAGCCAGGGCTTCGGACCGCTAGCCCTAGCTCCCATGTTCCCACAACTGATGGAGGCTTTTGATGCCAGCCTCGCCGATGTGGTCAAGTTCACCGGCGTTTGTATTCTGGTACTGGGCTTCAGCAACTTCTTCTGGTAGAGCTATCTCCCCGGATATCTTGATATTTACACCGCCGTCTGACTGTCCTAGGATCCCAATCCAAACCACCTTCGGCCGACGACCAGTTCTAATTTTCTCCACGCTTATCTGCGTCGTCAGCAATATCTGGCGAGCCACAGCAAAAGACTACGGGAGTTACATGGGCGCTTGCGTCTTGAATGGATTCGGCGCTGGACCCGCTGAGACATCCCAGCCGGAGATCATCGCAGACATCCTCTTCCTCCACGAGAGAGGCGCATACAACACCTTATACTTTACTTTCTACTTCGGCTCTCTCATGGTCGGACCCATCGTTTCTGGCCCGATGGCAGAGCGCGTCGGCTGGCGTAACTTCTTCTGGTTGAACGTCGGTCTTCTGGGGCTGGCCCTGCTGCTGGTGGTATTCTGTTTCCCAGAGACGAAATGGACTCGCACCAACCCTATAGACGGCAGGGACGCTGCACTGCAGTCTTCAGATACTACGTCCGATCCCGAGAAGCCGGGCGAAAGTACATTCCACGAGAACGTCACCGGCGAGACCGAGAACACCACCCCCGTCTCGCACGTAGGCAAAGGCACTCCGTCCAAGCAGCAATTCAAGCTCTGGCAACCACCAAGTAACGGGTTCAAGACACTGCTCACCAGCTTCTGGATCCCATGGAAACTACACATCTTCCCCATTGTCGAGCTCGCAGCATTCAATGTCTCATGGTCTGCTAGTGTCTTCCTAACGCTGAACCTGACGCAGAGTCAGGCATTCGCTGCACCACCGTACAACTTCTCCAGTGAGACAATCGGGTTCTTCAATATCGCTATCCTGATAGGAGCAATCATCGGGCTACTCACCAACGGACCATTGTCGGATTGGATCTCTATGAGAGCGACGATCAAGAATGGGGGTATCCGCGAGCCCGAGATGAGGCTTCCGGCTGTCATTCCATACCTCATCGTCAGTATAATCGGGAACTTCATCGTTGCGTTTGGATACCAATACAAATGGGACTGGAGGGTAAGCCTCCCTTATACATCTGCTGAGAGTCTAGGATATTAATAATAAACTAGGCAATCGTGATAATCGGCTACACAGCCGCCGGAATCCAAGTCGCTGCACTCCCAGCAATCATCAGCACATACGCCGTCGACAGCTACAAACCAGCCGCAGGATCCATCTTCGTGACGATTACCGTGAACAAGAATCTGTGGGGTTATGGGTTCAGTGAGTTCATCACGACCTGGATTGAGAAGGATGGCTTTGTCAAGCCGATTATGCTGAATATGTCGCTTGCTGTGCTTTGGTGTCTTTGTTGCATTCCGTTTTATGTTTATGGGAAGAGGCTGAGGAGGTTTACGGCCAAGTCTAAGGTGCATTCTATGTAGATTGGGGTTTACCTATTCGATGTTGATAGTATAATAGGCGTTTCACTTGTACAAATATGTTTTTGTTATGAGTCCAGCGATTGTATTCGTAAAAGCGTTGTTGGTGTTAATACTGGCCATTGTCACCAACAAAGACCGTATTTTGTCCAATGTAGGATTCCCAGGGATATGGCATTCTATTAGTATGACCCTGAGACACATTGTTCGTGGTGAGTACTACTGGAGGGCAAGATATACCAACCCCTGAAACACCGTCAAAGACACCAAATAGCGTTATTATACTGAAGACAATATATAAAATGGCGCGCAGTATGCAGCACGGGGGCATCATCGTCTTTCACCTGATCGATCGACTGTTTAAAATTCCATTGGGCATCCCAGCAACAATCGACCAGACCCCTTCGAAAGGCAGACTCCCACCTACAAGGTCTCGGACCACCATAGCTCTCAGCACAGGATAGATTATCATGACCCACCAATTTTTCGACGCAGACATTTCGCAACTCTTGGAACCCTTCAACGGCAACAACCAGGACACAAGCAACGAATATGCCTGCTACCAAGCGGACTCCTGTCTCGACAACGCTCTCCTTGAAACCATGAACCATGCCTGGCTTGACTTCTGCGCAACATATGATTTGAATGGCGATGGCATGACCGACGGGAACACGCCTCAGGACTTAATGCACTCGGTGATGAGGTCAAGTGGAGATAGCCCAGCGAGCTCCGGGAACGAGCCGTCCATCTCTACACCAATTGAAGAACCGGCCGTTGTACAGTCTATCCCTGGGCCGCATGAAAGGTTACAGGATTCACTGAAGGAGTTGGATAAGGAGATCGGCCGCGCACAGGCGTGGGGGGAAGTAAGAACGGCAAAGAAGGAGATTCAACGACTCGGCGCTATGCTTCTGAAAGAGCAGAAGAAATCGCGCAAATCGGCAGGGGAGTTGAGTAAAGCGACGAGGTGTATTACGATTCTCCAGGGCCGACTCAATGACGTACGAATGAAATCAAGACGGGAGGCTGAAGAGCTTCGAAAGATATTAAGAGAGACGATCAGGGAGCAGCGAGAGACACGACGGAAGTTTGTCGGGATGATCCGCGAAAAGAACAGATCGAGTGCTGAAACTGCATGCCGCCATGCAGAGGTGCAGAATAAAGTCACGGTCCTGAAGGGCACGATTGAGACGTGGAAGATGCTAAGGGGGGTATCTGTAGAAGAGCGGGCTCGCCTGTTGAACGCTCGTACAACGATGCTGGAAGCTCGTAATAGAGATTCCCAACTGCAGTTCGAGAGGATCCGACGCAGGGTCGAGGAAATGGACGATGAGTGGGAGGCACTCCTGATAGAGAAAGAAACGAAGGAGGGCGTGGTAGAAGAAGAGGTGTCGGATAGTTGTTAATATGCAATACAATTTCGAATTTAACTGTCAACAAGGAATGAGCCGGAATAGGCCGTAGTAGGTACATTGAACTACTTTGTAAGACCTCGTTTGAAGCTGAATACGTTGGTTATCCAGACACAGACTTCCCCATTCGAGCTCCAGGTGTTGATAGCTATGTTGGATAAAGGCTATGTTAAATTCAGGGCATTCCAAGGCGCGCCATTGACACACCGATACTCAGAATGAACGTTACATCAAAGACGAAATCATTCCCATAGACACAAAGATGAAAGAAAAACGAAATGATATAGGCCACAATGGAACAAAACTCCACGCCGATGTCTACAAATAGCAGAGAAACCCAGGCTGTACTGAAGCATTGTGTTTATCTTATCTAGAGCCGAGAGGACTAACTAAAGCCCTGCTTATATCCGTGGGATCTAATATATCATTTCATCACCGAAAATGACTTCCTCCATTGAATCTCCACAGGGCGATGGGAAAATTCTCGAAGCCGAAGCTATTGCTGCCCGCGACCACCTGGATATGTGCATGACTATCGAAGCTCAGTCGGGCGACGATGAGTCAACCAAGGCTGTCACGCCGGAGCCAAGTTCAAGTGACGAGAGCTCGATGTTGCACTGCAGTGGCGAGGGTACAGAAGAAGGGGAGCTGCCAGATGCGGCATTAGCAACAGCCCACATAACAGTGGTCAAGGGCGCGCGCAGCTCGACAGCTAAGCAGTTTGTCCCAACGAAGGCACCTCCACGAGCCTGCATGAAACGCCGCTTCCAGCCGTATCCTCGCAGAGGTTCTAGAGGTAGTGCGGTGGCTCCGCTGCGGTTGAAGAGGAGGAGTCCGCTGAATAGTGGTGTATTAAGCCACACTTCCAGCCGGAGTGACACGTCTGCAGGAGATGATGTTGTTGTCTAGTTGGTTTTGTATTTATTGATATTGACTGTGCTCTCATATTAGATGGGAGGTAATGCATGGAGATCTTTGGTTTTCCAGACTATATTTTTCTATTACCAAAAAACATCATAGCAAATAATCGGGGAGAGCAGAATTAGGAAAATGGGATGGTCGCAGTGCGTAGCAGGTCGATGCATAATAACTGATGGCTTATACCCCTAGTAGGTGGAATCTACCATTTCGACGATAACGTGGTCCCTGTAAATATGAAATATGGCTATTATTTCCTAGCAGGGTACAACATAGAGGAGCGACAGAGCTTATACGGTAGGAATATGTGGTAGCAGGATAATAATGGTTTTATAGCTTTATAGCTATATTTAGGACCTTAGGGCGGGGCATCGCTATTCAATGACTAGGTACAATCTAGTATTAACGATTTATGCTCAATAGAAGGGAATATCTACACGACGTTTTTGGTTTTTCCTGGAAAGGCCCATCCAGGTCTTTACGCCTGTGGCTCCTCCACGAGTGCGAGGGGCTTTAAGCAGGAAAGATACTTATCCTGATGCAGGACATCACCACCATTCTTATAGGCCGTGAGAATCTCAGAATTCCTTTGCTTGATCGTGCTGACCATGTACTGGATGCCATCAGTGGCAAGGTCCTCCAGGGATTGCTCATTGGCCTCGTCAGCTTCTTCCTGGATCTCATGAAGCCGCTTCAGCCAGAACAAATATCTCCATGGGGAGAGTCCAGCAGGTGATCGCTGTCCCAGCTCCGATTGACGGAAGTCCTCACCACCTTTGCTGATATGGCTAGGGCAGTCGTTCCAATACACTTCTGATAGCAATAGCAGGTTGTGGCTTGCTATTCTCAACCACGCAACGGCAGCTGGTAACAGATGAAAGACCTCAAGCTGCTTGGTGCTTCGGTTGAGGTCTTCCTCCTCTGACTCTTCCCCACTGCGAAGTACTTGAGGGGTTTCAAAGAGAGTACGGAAGATCAGAAGAGCAACTTGGCACAGTTTATCCTTAGCGACACGAGTGGAAGTAAGTTTGGCCAGAAATGTTGCAAAGTTAAGACGGTGTGTTCCCGACATAGATGCACTGTGATTGACCCAGAAATTGGTCATATCGCCAACCAAGAAGGGGAGATCGTTCCACAGCGTACCGTCGACGGTTCTTGCGATATCAATCCCATGACCTCCGCGTCGTGCGGGTCTGGTCAATGGCCCCATTCCTTGAATGCGGAGGATATCGAGGACTATTCCCTCATGTTCAGGTGATTCGGAGGAGATTGTTCGGCCAAGCTCGTAGTACATATGCCACAGGGAATGGATGTGGCCTTCAAGGGAGTCTACACCGTCGCCGATATCGCAGTATCGGGTAGTAACGACCCAGGTCCGGTTACTGAAGGCCATCTCTCGAACCTCTTTGAATTCGCCCCGAGCGATAGACTGGCGTGTACCTTCCTGGTCTCTGCGAGCATGGTCGATGGTTGCGGTGGAAGGTGTGTCTCTCGGCAGAGAGCTCAGCAGAGAATCACGGAGATGGTCCATTTGGAAGACGAGCAATGTTGAATGGTGATTGAAATTGAATTCAGGTGCAGGATTTTTCAAAATCAGTTGCGCTGTAAGCCACGTCTGCGTTGTTTTCGAGCCCTAATGCCAAGCTACGCTATTCTGTATAACGTATGGATCATACACTTTTTATGCAAGAATGTCGACGTGCTTTGTACCGTAAATAAATAGTCTGCGGAGATTCGTGGCCTAGCTCACGCACTCTTCTTCATACAGAACACAAAATGCAAAATAGAGTAGCGATAGGATTTAGCCTGTAGTAACATTCAGTAACGTGGCAACAATGATTCTGTGGGCTTTATAGGAACGTTTATGGATATTGGGCTTGTGGAAAGCGATTCATTGACTTGGTACAATCCAGTATGGACAATCTATGGTCAATGGAGAGACAAAGACACAGTGAGAACACTGACCTTTAATACTCATTGTTCACGCCTCCCCTTGGGGGCGATGAAACCAAAGGTAACAATACCTGTCCCATATCCATTGATCTTATGAAAACAAATGCAGTATTATATGGTTGATGCATGCAATGGCTTACATCTGAGACGCAAGCCAACCAAATAAACACTATCTTAACAGCGGTGCTTTCGTCCCTCAAGTCATAAAGGCATTTAAACTGGGAGCATAAATAGTCTACCACGCAACGTCCGCAAACCCTCCATCATCGTCCCCCACGGTTCGAGTACTGTATCGACATCATATCTCCTGAGAGTCGCTCAGCTACTATGAATCCACCGTGGCCGAGATCGTTCAGCCCGCTATTCATTCCCTGTGGACCCACCGCCCTCAACCCTATCAAACAACAGGCACACAGGGTTTCTGCTTACCCTAATCGGATCAGACCCTACAGTCCAACAACTATCGGTCTTCCAACAGACCTGCCGTACCTGACAGAGGACGAACGGGATCCTACACCAGTGGATACCAATCCTCCCCGTGAAAGAAATATTCCACGCCCAACCCGGCAAATCAAGTCAAGGACGAAAAAGGCCGTTCGTCGTGAGAGTTCCCATAACGCTGGGGAGACTGTAAACTCCGGTGTTGAGGCACAACAACAGATCTATGACTGGGCAGATGGTGCTCACCATGCGGGGCAGCAAATTCAATCACCTCCTTATTTCCTCCCAGTGTTGACATCCCAGCATGGCCTCCCAACGCCGCCTGACCCTCTAGGATCGACCAGGATCCACACACCGAGCGCGAGGCGATCCTACGAGGTTAGTCAGGGCTCTGCTTGGGATCACAACGGCGCGAATCTGCAGTCGTACCCAACGCCCCCTTCAACGCCGTCAATCGTCTCCGACCTCACCGGGACCAAATCAGAGGATGGCCATGCAGCAGAAGCAGACCATGAAACTGTGGACGAGGATCTATGTGAGAGTCTGCACCGAGTGAACGAGCAGATGAGGATCCTTCGAAAGAAGAGGACTGACTCCCGAACACAAATACGTCGCCTGAAAGAACAGCATAGCGCTGCTGAAGCGCGTCTCAGGCTGGTCACAGAGGAGAATGCTCAATTACACCGAGAAGCTGCGTATGACA
Organism: Aspergillus jensenii; assembly: GCA_021437015.1. Lineage (NCBI taxonomy): Eukaryota > Fungi > Ascomycota > Eurotiomycetes > Eurotiales > Aspergillaceae > Aspergillus > Aspergillus jensenii. The sequence goes on along the minus strand of JAJAED010000017.1, from coordinate 377,849 downwards.
GGGACCGGATAGTCCACTTTGAGCGTGCTGTTGATAGTCTCAATTCCATGGTGGAACAGGGAAAAGACGATGTTGTTAATGCGTTGAGAGAAATACAGGGTCTGGAGGATCAGGTGGTGAGATTGAAGAAGAGGCCGTGTGACTTTGATGATGAGGAGGAACGATCGACGAAGAGGGGGAGATTATCCGAGTAGTTTTATGGGGCGACATGGTTGGCGTTGATATAGAGGTCTCATTCTTCATGGGTGGTGTTTGCGAGGTCATTTGCTAATTGTCTATTCCTGGGGTTATTTTGCCACCTGTGCATCTGGATATTAAGGCTGTAATTGAGGATAGCATGTACTCATTGAATGGAATTATTATGTCGAACAACGTGCAATATACACGGAATTTCATTTAAGACTTGAATTGTACCAGACAACAAAAAGATGGATTGTAGACCTAGCAAAAACGGCCACATGCCCATCATGGCAGGATTTGATAAGTATCATGGAAGTTCTCGAACTGGCTGAGATAGCGCTGTAAAAAGAAGTATTAGAATGTACAGCAAAGGTCCTGGAACCAAGAAACAATAATGGTCTTGTTTCATACGTTTTGCATAATGAAAGATATAAAAGCCCTGATACTCTGCGAGGTACACAATGAACACCATGTAATGATTTGGAGATTCTCAAAGAGCCCCCTTAGGGGAGATGCCTTAACAACAACTACCTTTGTTTACGAGAAAAAGAATACTGTCTGAGACGTCTTATAAGTAGCAGCGGATCTGCAGAGTACACGGATCAAGTACGGAGGGCGCGCAAAGTCTGGATCTTGTCAACCTGTCTATCAACTCCTAGACCGCACTCAGGCATGGGTGGGAAAACAGCTAGCGACAGTAGACTCCGGGCTAAAAGCATTACGAGCATTACAGGTGCCCTTCAGGCAAATGGAATGTTCGGATCAAACCCCCAATTCCAAGGGCAGCACGCGGATTCCTCCTGGTGCTCGGACGTTGGTCCATGGACCCTACCTGACAATGAATCTGGCTGGTCAGAGATGGATCCCATAGTTTGGCAAGAAATTGATAAAGCTTTGGAAGTGTCACGGAATATGATAAAGACTCCTGCTGATCATGTATCTAGTACCAGACCGGAAGGACCAGCGCTTGCTACTGTCAGTCCACAGCAACTCACGGCTGGTAGCTCTATATCTACAGCCCAACCGAAATGGAATTCCGATGATATCTCTCACAGGACCAGCAGTTACATCCCTCCGTCAAATAAGGGTCTCATTTATCCTCCACCAGAAGCAGTCAACATCGCCAGACCTGGTATCCAACCCTCAGTCCCGGGTGGCAATCCCAACCGCGCAGTTCACAAAGCTGTTGGACCTAGGAATCGCCCGATTCCCGCTAGGCTCGACGTGCCCCAGAGGAGAAATATACCAGCCCAATCGTCAAGTCAACAGAATAGGTCTGCGGCATCATACAGTAACACCGGCCCAGGTAGATCCGCCGCAGCACTCGCCAGGCACTTGATTGCGAGTCCTGGGATTCCCTATGGTCCCAGACCTGGTCCCATACCGGTTCCCCGGTACATCCCCAAACCCAGGAATCGGGTAGATCCGTTTACACAACCACTACACGCCTCGTATTGGGAAACAGGTCGTCTCCGGCGGATACTCCATCAATATAACATCCGTTATTGAAGGGCACGAGAACTACACTATGTGGCTGCAGCGGGAGGCATGGTAGCATAACATGGGATCTATCGCGAATCATATTTTTTTTTTTTTTTTTTTTTGGATTTTATGTCTCTAGGTACAAGGAAGAATTCGTTCAAAGTTAGTACAAAGTTTGATAATAGCTGTGACTGTTTTTGTGTAACTGTAGATTGTATGTTTGGACCTTTATTGGAATGTATACGTATCGAAACATTCACGGGAATTGCCCGTTCGCCATGTAATGCTTGCTACATGTTCTGCATAGAGATGTCTCGACTAGTCCAGTGCAAGGCTCCTGGCGTCCATGCTCTTTGATTCCCATCGCTACAGGTGTATTAAGGGCTAGACAATTTCTATTGTTTTCTTGGAGCTCTCCCACACACCAATGCCCAGGGCAAGTTTCGAACAGGAACAAAGCGTTATACCCTGCATTGTATCATGTATCCATATCAAATACCCCCTTTGTGTCTGGAGCAGAGAATGAACCATGATCAATCACACCTTGTCAGTACAGACCAACCGGTATCAAGAATATAGAACGGTCTTCCTCAACCCTTTGTGAGACAGAAACCAATAGTGTTGCAGATGTACAGGGTATGCTAAGGTCATGGGTGGATATTGTTTCCTTTCCTCTTACACCCTTTGGAATTCCTCATCATGGAGTCAATCAATCCCGATCAGGGCCAGGATGGCCAAACCACAATCAAAGGCTCATCGGTCCAGAAGGGCACAATAGCGCTCTTTAATGGCATTGAAATGTGCTGAATACTACCAACTCGGCTGAAACACTCAAGAAGAGAATGCCTAAACTGAAGACGGCACCCGGCAGACATATAAGACGGTCTCATAGGCCCCAGGGAACCGAAGGCATCGCGGCATAGTCTACTCGGACTAACAACTCACACCTAGATATCACTGCCAGGTTCATCTCAGGATTACCGTTTCAGTTGGCAGTCTACCGGTCTTCAACTATTCCGAATCACAGTCATGAACACCACCGCATGGGTGCATACTGAGCGGGTTCCTGAGATCAATTACAAAGCATCCGATGCAGTAGTTCTCACGCCTGGGCTTGCAAGTGAGGATATTGAGCTTCATATGAACGTTGAAAGTCCGGAATTTCAACCACATCAACCCCAGAATGCTACTCCGCTCGGCGATCGAAGGATATTGATGTGCGAGGCTCAGATCCAGGCACTGAGGGGTCATGTCTGTCAGATGCAAGTCACCCTCACCAGCGCAACAAACGACTTGGTCCAGCAGAGCATAGAGCTGCGGCAGTTGCAGAGCCATAACAAGGAACTGCAGGATAAGGTAGCCGCTACAAGGGAGAGTCCAAAGAAGCCAGAGCCCCTGAGTATTGAAGAGGAGGTCGAAATCGGAATCCTGCAAGCCCGCGTCGATGGCATGGAGAAAGAGCGCGCCGAAGCTGGGGCAGTGGTCAAGGTACTCAGGCAGCAGCGTGAAAACGCTAAGACCCAGCTCAGCCATGCAGACACGGTGATAGAGCGCCAGGAACACCGGATCCGCCGGCTTGAGGCATCCGTGAACAGGAAGGGTGAACAGGTTGAAGACTTCGCGGTCTCCATTATGAAGGCTGACGACTATGCTCGACAACAGGCGGGTCTGATCGAGGACCTGAAACGGGAGCTTTCGAGATCCAAGTGTGGACCTAGAGGGAGGAGGCCAACCATCGACGGATCTGTACGAGATGCTTATGTCTCTCGTAAGTTGGGGAAGACAGCTCGTTCGAAGGACGAAAGCGCACGACGAACTCCCATACTAAGGAAGCTCAGTATGAAGCGTCTTCGGGTTGTTGGCAGGTCACCCAGTGTATAGAGCAGGTATATTGCAGTAGACTATAATCTATTTAATGTTTTCGTTGCATCTTTCTCTCGAGCCCAAATAAGCAAATAGTATCTACATACGGATTAAAATGTTATTCAAATAGTACATACAATATAGGCCCATCTCTGACACATCAAGAGTCTACTTTTACTAGCAAAATACTTTTTAGCAGACGTGGGAGCCACGCCAAAGTGCACGCGATAATAGGGCTTCCTTGCCTCCACAATCGCGTGGTATCTGCATATAAAGCATGTCTCCTAACCCGATAGCATCGTCAGTCGACAAAAACGGGGATTCTGAATAGGCTTTCCGCATAGAAGTTTCTATCCACTGCCATTGATTCATGTTCTTGCACTTCAAGGAGCCCTCGCCACCACCCCCGACAAGGGACTCTTTGAACCTCCAGCCTTGGGACTCCATGAAACATAACTACAAGCACCTCAAGACAGGGACCCCTTTCGGGAGTAAAGCGGCCATTCTATACATCAGACAAGTGAAATAAGGCGACACATGGACATAGTTCCGTTGTCTAGCATGTACCCATGGCGTTGAATGACAAATAACAAAGGGAATGTCATTCACCGCAGATTCCAGTTAACAACGAGACAAACGAGATTAATAGACAAACGAGAGGAAATGGTGCGCCATCAGTCATATAAGAATCCCTCCTGTGCGCTCCTAGAGTGCCTCCCTTGCCAACTGCTACAGGAAGACTTCATCCTCCTTTTCAGGTTCCACACTTCGTTAAAGGCAGCTTTCAGCTTCTCAACTGAAAGCCCTCACTCCGCGGGAGAAACCTCCAAATTCCGACCGGTGAGCCATATTCCGCGAGCACTATGGGGCGGAGAAAGATCAACCGTCACGTCTCGGGCGACGAAGCTCAATCTGCAGCCCGATATCCTTCTACTACGGCCGCCGTTGCTATGAGTGTATCCCCAAGCCCGAACCCCATGCCAGGGCCCGCGCCTCCGCCTCCAGGACTCGCAGAACCCTTGGGCCAGACTAATGCTTCTACTATACCTGGCCCGAGCAACGCCTTGGTGACTACACGAGGCCAGAAGAGGAAGGCCATGACTCTTGACCCCCCCGGTGAAACAACGCTGGATCAGTCGCAACGGCGTCGCCAGAACTCAAACGCAGACTACATTGCAACTGCGCCAGTCCCCGTCCAACAAGCTCAGACACCAGGGTATTATCCGGGTACCCAGGGTACCCAGTATGGGGTTTCGGGGCCTTATCCCAATCAACATTCAATAAGCAATAGCCGGCAGGGGTCAGCTTCAATCCAGGCACCGAGTCGGAGTGCGGGACCATATTATCCTCCTCCAGGCACCGCAATGACCCAGTTCGGTACGACCGCTGGTCAGCCAAACTACTCAATGACTCCTAACCCTATCTCAGCCTCGCGGAACCCAAGCATTCCTAGCGCCGAGTTCGCCCCTCATTACCCACTGCCCCCTATACGTCCCAGTCCAACACCCAGCCAGATGAGCACCCAAATGCCCCCACCGGCACACCCACAGCCCCAGCATCCTTCAGAAATGGGTCAAACCACTATGGTGCCACCGGTCGCTGTGATCCGCGACCTCCAAGCCCACGTGCAGAAGGTTGAGGAGGTGAATGCAGTTAGGTTGAGGCATCTGTCCGACTTGGCATCAAAGCTCCGACAATCCGACGCTGCGAATGCGGGATTGCGCAAGGAACTCAAACGCTCGACCCGGCTATCTGGACATGCTGCGCGCCTCGAGAACCTCAGCAGCGACGAGATGTTACAATTGTTTATTGATAGCCTCCAGCGCGACACGCGAAACTTGAACTCGGACAAGGAACAACTCGAGATGGAGATTATCCGCCTTAAAGAGGAGCTCAATAGGGTTGTCAATGGACTGCCCAGCCACACAGCACCAATAGTCAGAGAGAACCTGGAACTGAAGGCCAAGTTACAGCGCAGTGCTTGGATACTGGCCTCCATCGAGAAGCAGGTGGCCCGGGGGATGGAGCCGGAGAACAGCGGCGGTGGTCCCACTGGGCAATGAACTTTCACTAGACAAACATCGATTTACTTCTTTACTTCATGGCGCTTTCAGAATGACAATGTTTGATACTTCTAATATGTTGCATGTAGCTTTCACTAGTAGGACCGCCGTAACCCTAGCTTGTAGTGTGGAATTCATGGTATGGAAGATTGCAAGTTCGGTGTTGAGTTTCCTTGCGGTTGCCAACCATAGATTAATATTTGCTTGGATAGAGATTCAGTGCAGTCTAATATCTAGATGGAATAATTTCCTTGGTTTCTGCAATCATATAATAGTAATGTTCAGTTCTCTAAACGGCGCGGTTGCGGTGTATACACAACTTGAAACCATTATGGCTACCAACCTTCAGCATAACCTTGGTATATTGTAGTTACCATACCAGTATTGCCTTTAATTCCCATAGTTGAAAGGAATGCGAGACATCTCCTTTCAAAGGGCACCAAGGTAAGATCAACTCAATAAGGATTTCTTTGACTACTCATGTTCACCCTCTATCAATTCACAGCAAGTAAACAAAGCCGTCCACCATTATCTCTAAACAGAGGCGAACATCCAAAGCGCATGCGCACACTGTACTATGTCGACGTGGATCTCATATAAAGCCTTCGTTCCCACAAATCATTCGAAAACCAACCTAAAACGAATTCACCATGACTTACATATCATTCTGCGCTGTCTGCGCTAGCCGCGCACGTCTAGACTGCTACGAACAACATCAGACTGACATACACAGCCAGTACATCCCCGATTCCGATGCAGACTCCAGTATCTCGTCCCTGGCTACTCCCACCGGCGGAAGAACTCCCCGTCCAGATGTAGTGGACAATGTCCGAGATATCGGGCTTTACCCACCTCCACGCCACCATTCGAATCCTGTGGACCAAGATGCAGTGCCTACCCCAGACCGTAACGACATGGAAACGTCGTCAGGTACAATCCCAGCGGATTCCATGTTTGTACATCACAAGGGAATGAGCAAGGATAGAGCCCGCTGCCGGGCCATTTGTCAACGTGCCATGAGAAAGCTTGGAATTCAGGAGAAGGCCTATGACCATGACGTCGCGGTTGAGGTCTTGCGGCGGATTGGAGAGGTGGTTGGGAATGAGATTGAACCGGAGAGGAAGGTGGTCCAAGATGCCCTAACCGACAGACGAGAGTCATTGCTGCAGCTGCAATCAGCGGAGATAGAGGTTGAATTGGGAATGGAGATGATTGATCAGCTTGAACCTCACGAGCGTGCGGAGCTTGAGAACGCAGTATTGAGGTTGAGGGCAGATGTTGATGACTTGACTCGCAAGTACGAGGAATTTGATAAGTTGTTTCGAGACAAAAGTAAGGAGCTGCGGATGATGATCTTGCTTCATGAGTATATCACGGAGAAATATCCCAATCCATCAGCGGGAGGAGCAGTAAGCCTGGATGTCTAATGGTCCGAACCTGTTTAGGAGTCCCGGTCGATCTTCAAATTATTCGGTGCAACGTTAAATCCGGTTACTTATTTCTATTCACTTCATCGCAGGTTTCATTCCTTTGTAGGTTTCTTGTAATTTCTATTGTAGACCAGATTATGCCTACTCTACGTATCCCTCCAAAGGATAGGACCGCACCGTAGGTCATCTAGAATTAATCAGGGGCCCATATCCTCATTCAATAAAGCTAATTGAACCTACAGGGTCAGCGAGACAAAGTACGGTGGCCACCCCATTGGAACCGTTACGCGGTTAATAAAGGAGCAATGGGCTTTATACCACTGCGTAAATTCACAATTCCCATTGTTAACCCTTTAGATGCCGGACAAGAAATTCAGAACATGCAGCTGAAAGCACTCTGTATATAATAATCCACCATATCAAGTCCTTCCACATTGTTGATCTCATGATTTCTCACTTTCTGAGACACTTGTTCGCGAAAACCCCAATCGCCACCCACAGCAATGGCGTCCGATATGTACTGTCTGTCATGTATGCTCTGGGCGACGGCTGAATGCCAAAGAGACCATGAATTGCATCTCACTGACCAGGCCCCGATCAGTCACTTCGAAGAAGCCTTCCTTCCGGAGATGCAGAAGCTTGCTGAGAATATACCTGCAGGATTCCATGTCTTTGATGAAAGCTATGGACCTACACACATTCCGGTCTTTGACCCATTTGACGACCCGGCTGATATTCCCTCCTTTGACGACGTTGTGGACACTGAAATGGTACTTGATATCGATGACCCAGGTTTGACTTTAACACAGGCTACACCTCTAGTGCCTCCTGACAGCACTTGCAACGATAGGTCGGATGCCTCAACTAGCCCCGACACCGGCTTCAAGGCGCGTGGACGTTCCAAGTCGGATCCCACATTATCCCCCGAGGAGGTTTCCATAAAGCAAGGCAAGATCGGTGCGTACGTGCGGGAGGCCAACACTACCATCTCTAGGTTAGGGCGATACTGTCATTATGTACGCCATAGCCAAGACATTGCGAAGCTGTGGGAAACTACATTTGCTGATATCCGGCAATTCGTATCAGAACTACTGGAAAAACGAAATGAGCGCCCTGGCCTGATCGATACCAGGGTCCTCGAGGAGTGGGTCAACGGTCTACAGGAGTTTGAGCTCACACTGGCTGCCAAAATCAAGGCAGGGACTATTGCGCAACTCGGGGAAACGGACGATCCGGTTATGGATGGACGTTGTTTCGAATGTGCGCGCTGGTGTGATGTCCCACGGCCTTAAGGATATTTGATGTCTACCGTGGGTCTCCTCCGTCCTGCCTGTGTATACCTTTGTGTGTAGTTCATAAGCATAGGTTTCAGTTACATATTGAATAGTCTATTGGCTATCTAGGAATGAACATTCTCTTTATTTCATCACATACAAAACTTCCCTGAATGCCTTGTATTGTCCTTTGTCAATGCTCCTTTGTACGCATGCCACAAGTTAACCACCAGTTGAAGTACTTCTCAAACAGTCAGAAGTCACAACAATTTGGATATCATACAATTCACGTACAGACACAATGTCTGCAATCGACAAAGAAGGATAATATCAAACACCCTCAAAGGGCTTTGTCTTTGCGCAAACCCGATGGCATAAATACCGTAGAAGCCACCGCTGTATTCAGGATAATCACCAGATTCTTCACAGCATCAGCGATACTACACTCGAAACTGAAGTAAGTACCCTCGCTACCCACCGTCCGTTCATATATATATATACATACACCGTTATAATCACCATGTCTCAGCAAGGTCGATGTGCGATTTGCTTCCTGGTCAGCCACCTGGCGAACTGCGATGTCAGTGGTGCTAACGACCCCCCGCACTCTGACGAGTTCGGTGTCCCCGGACAGATCCGCCGTGATGCCGAGGGGGTGTATAGCCCGGACTATTGGAGCAGCGTCTGTCCTGACACCGGTAGCGAGGACTCCGTGATGGGTGATGTAGATGGTACTGACGAGCAGGCACCCCCCATGCGCGATCGCGAGGACGACACCTTGATGAGCGACTCAGACGATGAAGCCGTTTCTGAGGAGCATGCCGGTATCTTTTACCGGTTCGATGTCATGGAAATCGATGATGGCAGCTGGGAGGTGTTCTGCAGTGCTTGCGTGGCGCTCCCAGATGACTCGATGCTTATTGACGATGGGAGTGACCAGCTTCGTAAGAGTGAGCTTGTAAGACGATTTAGTGCCGAGATGCGGTCTGCTGTTGCGATTTGAATTATACTTGGTGGGTTGCTATTCGATGAATGCGTCCCATGTGCAAAGGTCAAAAATATCAGAAAATAGTTGAAAAATACAAAGAAAATCTTAAAATCTCCATTGAATGTTTATGCTGTAATATATATAAAATAATCATGTGTAGAACTGGCGGGGAAGAGGTTCTCGCTAGAGCTTGATTTCAGAAGAAGAGATATTGTATCCTGTATATCCTTTAATGTAGATGTTCAGGAATCTATTCAGTTATAATAGTTATTCTCCGGACTTCAGCCATCGCATAGGACTATTGCTGCCACTGCATAGTCCAAAGTGGGCACAACAAACCTGTTCAACCCATCAACATATCCAACCGCATGATATAGGAGTTGGTAACAGAAAAGCATCGGAACTATGAAAGGGAAATCTATCAGACAATGTTCCATTCTTTTGACAATGACTCGATACACCCGGCCCTTCAGACGCTTTATACTGGGTGCTTTGTTGTGTTCCAAGTCAACATTGTTATCGCGCCCCTGAAACAGAAGAAGTATACAAAGCAACAATATAAGGAACATGTTAAAACGATGTGACCAGCCCTGCCATCTGTAGCCGTTCGTTAATTAGTTTACGCGACACATCAACTGCTGCACAACAAACTGCACTCCACAGCTACAATGCTTCCCCGTCTTCGCCCATCCCCCAGTCTTCTTCGACTCCCCAACGAGTTAATTTGGGAGATTGCCAAGTTTTCAACGAGGCCCAGTCGAGCAGCGTTGACAAGGACCTGCAAGACCGTCAATGCAATCGTCCGTCCGGTTCTATACAAACTAACCGACACCGAGGTGTTGGAGGTGTTCGTCCGTTCAGGAGACAACCAGTGGGAGGAGACTATGGTCGTTCTGCTAGACAGAATCCTTCGAATGAATAAACAAGACCCACGACTGGGATACCAAGCCCTAACAGCTGCATCGCAGTGTGGCTCCCTCCGAGTCGTGCAAGCCTTACTCGATGCTGGAATTAAGCTCGGCCCTTCACGAAATCTCGATGATGACGACGATTCGACCGACGATTCGACCGACGATTCGACCGACGATTCGATAGACGATGAAGACATTGAAGAATGGAATATCGGGGGCCGTCCAGTCGATAATGTCTGTGACACTCCACTAATAGCTGCAGCCGACGAAGGCCATATCGGCGTAGTCAAACTGCTGCTTCAATACGGAGCAAATCCCAACTTTGCATCAAGAGTGACCTCACCAATGGAAGCTGCTGCTGGAAACAACCAGGTGGACGTAATGCGAGTCTTACTTGCCGCTGGGGCAAGTCCTCACGCCCTTGGCCTTCCATCACCGCTTATTGCAGCAGCCCGCGAAGGTCATATCGAAGCAACTCAATTACTACTTTGTGCTGGAGTACATCCGGACAGGGAGGGACAATCCACATCCCCTATTATTCAGGCTGCTCGGTTTGGACACTCACACATCATTCAAATGCTACTAGGGGCTGGAGCGAACCCGGGGATTGCAAAGGGGGATGGCATCAATCACACAACGGCACTCATAGAGGCAACCAAAAAGGGGCATCTCTGTGCAATGGAGACTCTCATATGGGCCGGGGCAAATGTCTGCGGTGCAAGCCTTTCGTCATCTCCTCTCCGCGAGGCCATTCTAACTGGATATATCCCCTCCATGATGCTTCTTCTACGGCCGGGTGAGACTAATCGGCGTGAACTATCACCGCTTGGGGAGGAATATATCCTGCACCTGGCGGCATCCTTAGGTAAAGCGGAAACAGTTGCCTTCCTGCTCGCGCAAGGCCTGCATGTAAACTCCCATGACCCAACTAACACGACACCAATCTCACGAGCAGCAGCGGCTGGGAACGTGGGCGCGGTGCGTGTACTCCTTGTTCACGGCGCTAGTGTCCACCTTACTAACACCGCGGGCTACACACCATTGATGCATGCCGCTTGCTGTGGTAATGTAGAAACTACCCGCCTACTTCTTGACGCTGGGGCCGAGCCGAACGTTACAACCCAGGAGGCAATCTGCCACACCCCACTGCTCAAGGCCCTGGTCTGTGGCCACGGAGAGGCTGCCCGTGTCCTCCTAGAACAAGGAGCAGATCCATGCGTGAGTGACGCCCAGCAGCGTACAGCTCTATCCCATGCCGCCGGATCCACAGACGAAGGTACTGTACGCGCTCTGCTTGCTGCAGGGGCTGATATCAATGTTGTGGACGAAATGGGTTGGAACCCGATTGATTACGCTGTCATCCGTCCTCATGTCGGTATCGTAGCGGCACTGATAGGTCCTGACCAAGGTTCCCGTTCTCTTACGGACGTCTATTTCCCACTTGCCCTGCGGGTTGCAATAGGAAATGGCGACGAGAGAAGTGTTGCCGACCTTGTGCTCCGGAACACGCCTCTCAATCAACCTGATCAAATGGGCAGGACCGCACTCATGTTCGCCGTGATACAAGGGCGGGCCGCTATCGTTGAGCTGCTGGTAGGTTCGGGTGCAGATCTAAACCATACCACATCTACCGGTGAGACAGCTTTGATGTATGCGTGCAAATCGGGATGGATAGGCATTGCCTGGATCTTGGTAGCTGCTGGCTGCGATGTCGATATGAGAGACCACGAAGGGAAAGCTGCCCTGGATCATTTCAACCCTGAGTCTCCGCCTCCTACTGACTTGGTTGACCTTATTACAGCTGCACGAACCATTGCCTCCTGTTAGAGGATCGGCATCCATATTTCCCTGGACGATGGTGGAGGTCGATTCCTTCGACTCAGTATCTAGCTCCTGTAGGTCTATGACTGCCTTACCTAAAAATTCCAATGTTCACTTGCTTATACAGATGGCTCCTGCTATGCTTAACCCTTCAAGGCGAACTCGCTGCGATCTCCGACGACTATCTGCACATAGACCGAACCGTTGCCATACGCCTTGATATCAGTAACAACATCTTCCCATCCATCATTACGTGCCACAGCAAGGCGATACTCTATGCCCTCCTGTAGATTGCGGAAGCCAATGGTAATACTCTTGGCCTTCTTCGGACCCCTGAGCACAAAATCCACACGCACACCTTCTGGGCCACTCACGGCATGACAGCGAGCCACCATGACTTCTGGAAATGGAACCCTATCCAGCTTGGGTGCTGCACGAATCTGCTCATCCACATTAGCAGTAATCAAGTTGGCCCAGTCTTTCCGCCTCCCAATACGTGCACGGAAGAGGAAGGTCGTTGCTAGCAAGGATAGCCCACTATTTGTAAGGGCACCAGTATTGGTCGAGGTCTCAACAAGGGGGTGAAGCTGCTCATCAACCGTAGAAATGAGATCATGAGCAATGTCAGATTCCCCAAACTCGGTGGCGCAATTACTATAGGCGCAGTGTGCAAAGCCCGGCCCTGCCTGGTAATTGCCTACATCCATCTTGTCCGCCCCCACTAAAGAGAGTCGCTATCAGCTTGGCCCTGACTCTGGTCTGCGTTCAGTGAAAGAAGGTTGAAGTTACCCAGGTTTTCAAGACAGTATTTTCCGGCCTTGTTCTTTCGAACATTGCTCTCTCTTGACAGCAGCCATAGTCGGCGCCCGACTTCTGGCATCCCCGGGGAGCAGTCAAACGCTCCTGAAACGTCACCAAGTACACCTGTCAGCCCGATTATAGGGAAGCCCGCTGGATATAATATCAGCCACGGTGGTCATATATATCCATAAAGTAGGGGTTATCTACTGATGGCAGATCTCAAGGCGACAATGCTTCCGTCTGGATTCATAAAGTCCTCCTGGAGGCCTTGTTGGAAGCGCTCATGAAGGAGCTCCGCCACCCTGCCAGTCTTCATGTAGGAGTCATATGCGAGGGCGCCTTCCATGCCAATGAGATTACACGACGAGTAAATCCAGTTCGGCTACAAACGTTAGCACGGTCCAAGCTATCAGACTCAGGCTCGGGCCAGCTCACCTCGCAGGGAAAGAGACAGTACGAACAGCTCTCCCAATTTTTCATCAGCGCATTAAAGATGCTCTCTGTGCTGTGGTGATAGTTCGCCTTGTCTGTGATCCGGAAATTAAGGGCAGTTGGCTGGCGGTACCGATCGTCGCCGTTGAGCTTCTCATACAGAGACAGGCAGAGAACAATGTAGCCTGTCACCATGATATTATCGCGGACGACTGGATCCCAGTCCTGGCAGAAGTTATTCACGTAGAGCTTCTAGCGACGGGCTAGACGTACCAAGGTGAACTTTCCCCATAGTGACTCCCACTTCCAGTAATTCATTACATCTTGTGTGGTGCTCCTCTCGATAAGCCTTTCCTGGCCTGTTTTGATATACCCCTGGAAGCAGGGCATATAGTATTTTTGCACAAGTGCCAAGGTGTACTGCAAGAAATAGAGCTGATACCGCAATGCTGAAGTCTGGAACTGATCTATAACTGTAAAGTTAGACCAGTCATCACCAACCTGATGGGCCACCTCGACAAAGTGCTGCAGCATTCGAAGTTCGTGCATAGACAGTTCGCGCTGCTCGTTGGCGTCTGTGAGAGGCTGAACGCGTGCGCTCCATTGCGAATCTGCATCAATGAGGAGGGCATTTCGACTTTCTCGCATGCCCAGGGCCTTGGAATGCCGCGAACGACCGGTAATCACACCATAAGCTATAACTCCAGCGACGATTGTGAATACTACAGGGGCTGCTGGTTCCCAGAGCTCATCACCTGCGACTACTGTCGCAACGAGACCAGGGATCATATAATTTGCCAGGACGAATGCAAGGCCCCCAGCCCCGAACCAAGCGAATAGTGAGAGTGGAATCAAGGCAACCGAGAGAATAATCCCAATCGCACCTCCTATACCGCCGACAGCAAGGAAGCCGGCGCCGGGAAAGGCGCAGCTGAGGGCAGCAACTCGGATCCGAGGGTGTTCGGTCTCATAAAAGCCGGTGACAGCTAGAGCAACAAGACATGCATATTGGAGCTGGGTGCGTCGCTGATACCGAGAGGTCACCTTTTGCGCACCAGCAAATACAGGAATCAGCAGCCCTGGTGCCACGGGTTGGGGCCCTTTGTTCTATCTGAGTATCTGTCTTTATGATAAATATGGTTCAAGGATTACTGACCTTTGTCATAGGTCATGTTAGTTTCGAGAAGTAGTGACGGTTTTAAAAGGTTGACGCGCAAGGTAGAGAAGGCGCTGGGACGATTTTATACTCACCTCCTCACAGCATCATCGTCCCGCTGGATGACCGAGGATAATCGGCTCTCCACCGTCGATCCAGGGCTTGCGAAACAGGATAGCGTTGACTCGCTCCAAGATCGGTTGATCTGTCCTGACTCGAGCGAGTCAGTGTCAGAAGTACGGGCGAGTCGCAATCGATGTAGATCTGTGGGTCTAGATCAAACCCCAATCCTTGAGAACATGCTGAATGTCTGTAGTTTACCAATTGAAGTAGAGCAACTACCTACTGGTGTCAGAGTAAAGCCCATCGTGGGTATATTAATTGTAGCTTGTACATTAACCTGCTCCCACTACCATGGACAGGCTTCTCCTCAGTAGAGAGCCGGCAAGACGGATGTGCAGTAGTTACACTGTGATGCAGTAGAAGTCTACGAGGGCAACAAATACTCTGCTGGCAGCATTACTGCTAGATCCATACCTTGCACAAGCTCTGGGTATTCAGTCCAGAACTTCTCTAACAAACCCCACTGGCTGGAATCCGTAAATCGCTGGTAAAAGTCTGGATGAACCTTAGGATCGCCATCGTTTTTTCGAATGAACAGCTCCTTGTTAAACCCACCGCGGACGCGACAGGTACAGGCAAGCAGGCCAAAGACAGACTCAAGGTCGTACTTGGAGCCGTGCAAGATGAGGTTGTCCCTCATCTGTGGCCATAGCATCACATCGACGGCGAGTGGATGCTCCTGAGCGAGCTGGATAGTCGTGGGCCGAAGATGAGCCGGCAAGCGGTTGAATGAGTCTGATGATGGCCAGATAAGCCACTCCAAATGATGAGCAAAGGACGAAACATCATGCTGGTTTCTATAAACATACACGGCAATACAGATAGGAAATCCAGCTAGTAGCGAATTTCTCAGGCGGGAGGATTGGCATATCCCGTAGTTCTGCGGCGATAGTGTTGGCCAGCAAATTGCTGGATCCGCCAAACAGAAGATCAATTGGTTTTGGCAACTCAGGACAGGAGGCAGCCAGGTCCGGTGTAGCTCGCAGCTGGGCGATGAGTGGCGCGAGCGACGCCCCGTTCAGGAGATAATTTGGATCTTGCTGCTTGACGGAGAACAGCGGTAGACGAAGCCAGACGGGGGCATCAAGGAGGGTTTCAAGCAGCGTAGATGAAACCACCAACGTTGTGCTGGATCGGGCTGTTGGCGTGGAGCTCCAGAGAGCAAACGAGCAGTCTGCTGAACAAGGATGAATAGGACTGCCTGGCGAGTCCAGTCTTTCTTCTAGCTGGCGAATCTTCTCCTCGAGACTGGCGATGTGCTCTTGTGTACGGTGTCGCTTGCGGCGTTGACTCTCCTTATCCCGCTCCCGTTTTCGCTCTGCAGCCTCTTGCAGCCTGTTCTGGCTGTCCATGGATCTTTTGTCGCTCTAGCGGTGAAGTACTACAGACCCCTCATCATTAACTGGGAGGTGGGGATATTCGTCTGTCTTGGCTTGATCAGCATAGACGGCCCCCCTAGTCCACCAACTGCGGGGAAATCGAGCAGCTTCGGGACTCGGACACAGCGAGTCAGACGAGTCAGTGCAAGCTCTTTGGCTGTTCTTATTCCGTCATTTGCCGGATTAGACGTAATCACATAAAAACACATTGCGACTCCCGTTCTTGGCTCGACGGCCGCAGAGGTTGATATACACCATCTTCCGTTTTCCTGGGGTGGAAAGAGACAAGGCTTACGAACGTTTGGATCGTCGGTCAATATGGCAGCGTGCTGTGCGCTTGGTGCCTACATTATCTATAGGCTGATCTCGTTCCATTCGAGCCTGCCGTTCCCAGCCAGCACATCGACTGAAGTGCATAAGGTGCAGAACTCGAAAACAGCTAAAGCCAGCCACTGTCTTATTACCCTGCAAGGTCTGACATGTTCAAGTTGTGTTGATGATGTGAAAAACGCATGCCTTTCAGTACCTGGAGTCGCTGCAGCGCATGTGAGTCTGCAGTCCTTGACAGCGCGAATCGTGTACGATCCGGCACATGTCAATCCTAGGATGCTGGCCAGTGAAATTGAGCAAATTGGGTTTAGAGCAGTACCACAAGTGCAGGACGAGGAGGAGTGGATATCCCAATGGCTTTCAGCAGCCAGATCTAAGGACGAGACGGTGCGGGAATGGACTCGGGCATTCAGCTTGTCCGCAGTTCTCAGCGGGATAGTTTTCTTACTTGATGCATCTGGCAGTCTGGTTCGGACTCTATCATCCCCGGCACTGTTATTTCTGGTCAAGCTCATTCTTGTTGCTCCTACAAGCATGTGGCTAGGTATGCCCATCCACAAGGAGGCGTGGAGGGCCATTATGCGTTGTCGCCCGAATGCGTCGCTGCTTGGGTCTTGCGGTCTTATCTTCACGCTATCCGCAGCGCTGTATGAAGAATTGGATTCTATAGCCCAGTCTAGCAAGCCTGGCTCGATCCAGTTCCGTGTGACATCCGCCTGCCTGCTCATGACGGTTATCATAGGGGGTCGCGTTACAAAATGTCACTTCTCGCAACGCAGCAGCCAGTATCCAGCCACATTAGCATCTGCCATGCCACAATCTGCGAAACTAGTGAAAAATTCTGGGTCCACGGATCAACATTCTATTTCAGTCCCTATTGATATCCTCTGCCCTGGCGATGTGATCCAAGTTGACCCACAAGAGAACTTCCCGGTGGATGGCGCAATCATCAAGGGCGACACTTCAGTCCTCGAGACAATAATCAACGGCGAGCTGAAACACAAGGCTGTTGGCCCTGGTGCCTGCGTATACGCTGGTTCATCGAATGGCCTTGGGGTGGTGATTATTGAGGTCTGTGGAGTGAAAAACGAGACCTGGTTAGGACAAGCACTTAAAGCAATGGCGCAGTCGGACGAAGCGAAATCCAAGATACACCATTTTGGTGATCATCTTCTCGGGCGGTTCGCCGCTGTGGTGATTATTCTAGCTATAATAACTGGAGTTTATCATTGGTTTCAGGACGTTCCTATTGCGATGGTCCTGACTCGGATTGCCACGGTGCTTTTGTGCGCGTGCCCCTGCACTTTGGAGATGGGCATGTCCGCTTGTTTAATGTCTGCTGTGTGTGAGTTGCCTTCTCTGTCGGTAATACATTAGATCATCCTGCTGATGACGGCTGCAGCGGCAGCTTCCAAAGCCGGTATTCTGCTGATGCCCGGTTTTCATATTGAAAAGACCGCAAGCGCCAGAGCCATTGTGTTCGACAAGACAGGAACATTGACTACAGGAGAATTACGAATTCAAGACTCACCTCTCGAAAAGGACTGGAAGGTCGACGAAGCACACTGTGATCTTTTTTGGAACTTGGTAGGAATCCTCTCACAGACGGCGGACCATCCGGTATCTCGTCTACTCTACGCAGAGCAACAAAGACGGGTATCACCAGGCATGGACAATTCTGTATTAGATTCTGAAGGTCTACAATTGTTGACTCATGAAGAGCACCCCGGCCTCGGTCTAACTGGCCTTTTCTCAAACAAAGAGACCCAATTTAATGTCATCGTGGGCAACCAACGGCTTCTGCAGATGAACAACATCTACAGTAATACTGAGCAACTCGCAGACCGGCCTGATTCCTCTGTACAGGTAGGTAACGTATATGTCGCCATCAATAACGCGCTTGCTGGCCGTATTGGGTACACAGACACCATAGTTGAGGGTGCGAGTCACCTAATTCATACATTGCACAGCCGTGGTCTCAGTACTTTTATCATGACAGGAGACACCAAGTCCGCCGCGACCGCCGTTGCAGAGTACATTGGAATCCAGTCCTCGAATGTGTATTCCTCGTTACTTCCACATGAAAAGGCAAAGCAAGTAGCACGCCTGGAGGAGCAGTACGGCCCAAACGTCATGGTAGGAGACAACACAAACGACATACCGGCTTTGGTTGCTGCGACGTTTGGTCTTTTATTATTCCACCGCCCACCTCGTCATAACGATATACTATCTCAGCTGCAATCAGAACCAGACGCTCTCCTCTTGCCTAATACCGAGAATAACCCCGAAATACATGGTATGGAGCGGGTTATCTACACCCTAGAGCTCATACAGGCTACCAGCCGCTGCATGCACCAAATATTGTGGTTCTCTCTCATCTACAATACCATCGCTCTGTGTTTGGCGTCTGGCCTTATCTCTGGTTTTATTTCCGAAGGAAAGCAATCATGGCTTGACTTGGAGCCGTAAGTGACACCTCCGCTGATTATTTGTGTCTATGGAGCACCCGTGCTTATTGTAATTGTGTGACAGATCATCTGCGAGTCTTGCGATGTCTATTAATAGTATGTTAACCTTGTGGCTTTCTCTTCAGCTGAAGCAGCGGTGGCCCAAGGGGTGCGGTGACCCTTATCAAGGTATCTCTGACACTGGCAAGTAAGCTGACTGAGTCTCGTTATTGCTGGAAAGCACTTGCACACTCGGAACGGGATTGCCAGGGTAGCGGCTAAGTGTAAATACTATCCTAATACATTAATACCGAAAGCTGATGCATTATATATTATTAAAATCTGAAATTATCTAGTATACTAGTTAGGGTTCCGGTGTGTCGAATTATATCCACATAACCACCAGCGGCGACCGGTGGTTAACAGGCACAAGCTCGGCCACATGGGCAGCTAGAAACGGGCCCAGAATCTGGACTCCTGCTCCGAGCCCTATACTTGAGTTGTACGGGACAAAAATCGCTTACAAGGATAGAGAAGTCTGATCAGGAATCAGCTTCTCTGCTAGCTGGTCATTATTGATTTTCTCATTCCTTTGTTGTCGCACATAGTAGAAAATCTGGACCTGAGTAGTAGAGTCCTGTAGTAGTGGAGGAAATATTAATACTATCCCTTTCTCTATCTGTTTGCGCATTTCTAGCAGAACCTCAGGTTTCTTCTTGAATGTTTGCTTTGCCTCTTCTGTATATACATGGGGCTCTAGGCCCAGTGTGTGAAGATCTCAAGTAAAGAGGCGTAGTTGGCCGACCAGTTAATCTTGGGTTTAAAGAAGTAGGTATGGTTATGACTATAGTCCATGTTATATTAGGCATATCAGATGCCAGGTTACTTAGTACACAGGCCCGGATATATAAATCTTATTAAAGGCTATTATAGTGGCCTTTTTAGCCTTGTTATTAGGCATGCACGGGCCTTTTTATAATAGTATATTCTATATCTTTATCTAGTAGTGTATTATCCATCTAATCTACTATACCACTTCTATACGTGTTATTAGCAGCTCTTCTATAGTGATTAATTAAAGGAAATACAGCTACCCAAGGTTAATAGACTCAGACTTAAGCCAGTTACTCAGTAACTAGATATAGCTAAACACCGGATGTCACTTACTCATAACTGGTTAGAATGCTCTCTCTGAGATAGACACACTCCCTTTAGACTTCGCTCCAGCTACAACCGCCGCACCGGCAGAGACTTTACCAGCACCTGAGAAAAGTGTTACCGTTAATATTAGTTAACTATAGCTATAGGAGCGGGAAGCTAGTAAATATAGCTACTATATACTATACTACTTTAGTTTAAATATATCGTAAGCTTAACATATATCTTAAATGATACTTCTTATATGCGGCTTAAATGTATTAGCATTACTTCGTAAAGTATATATTATTTATCATGATGTTATATCTTAAAACAGTGTTAATTTAAACAAGTGGGCATGCCATAATAATATGGTAGTGGCCGGGAAGACGTCACACTTGCAGGAGCGTAGATGCAACTCGTGCGATAATATGGAGTTTCACTATCAAACGCATTTACAGAGGCATGTAGAGGGAGTTCATCGTCTTTCTACCTGGTAGTTTGCGGGCAGAACCTGCAAGATTGGGCTGCTCCTCAATTAGGTGTCGTTCACTATATCCAACATGACATCTACGTTTCAGCATCTAGTACACCCTTGCAAAGGTAATAAAATGGCACAACATGAATCCTTGATCAAAATACCAAGGCCTACTCTTTGATCTCTTGATAAAATAGAGTAGGAGCTACTGACCCCATGGATAGCTAGAGTACTACAATAATATTCCAGGACTAGGTAGCTTGATCATATATAACAAAGCTCCTCAGACAGATTTACTGGGATCCGTGTATAAACGGCCAGTGACCTCTCCTTTATCCAACCGGTCCAATCCGCGAGAAACACTGTCAAAAGAAATTTCCTCCAAAGATGGAACAATCTTGCCCTCGGCAATGAGCTCCAGCACCGTCTTTAGCTCCTCCAAGCTCGCCCCAATGGACCCCTGCAGTGTGATATTCTTGGTAATCAAGATGCGCGTGTCCACCTCTACACTCTGCACCGCCAACCCCACGACGACGACGCGGCCGGCTGGTCTGACTGATTTCAGCGCCGCTGCAGTTGTCGACCCGGCGCCCGCAAAATCAATGACCGTATTAAAAACAGCACCTGCCAGCTGTTCAAACCCCGTTGCAGACGCAGTGGCCCCCAGGGCCTGCGCAGCAGCGACCTTGGCCTCATCAATGTCCACCCCATAAACCTGTGCCCCCTGCAGCAACGCAATCTGCAGCCCAGCCATCCCAAGCCCGCCTAGCCCGACAACCGCCACCGTTTCCCCCGCACGAACACGGCCCTCCGTCACGACAGCATGATAGGCCGTGGCGACGGAGTCCGTGGACACGGCCGCCTGCGCAAAGGAGACTCCCTCGGGGATATGCAGGAGATTATCCGCCCAAGGCAGCGCGAACTGCGCGTACCCGCCGTCGTGGCCGAGCCCGATTGCAGATGCCCAGTTCTGGGCCGCAGGCGGGTGGCTGCGGATGCCGACGACAACGTGGTCGCCGACGCAGAAGCGGGCTGGGACGTCGGGGCCCAGCTGGACGATGGTCCCTGCGACCTCGTGGCCGAGCACGAGGGGCGGGCGCTGCGCAATCAGCCCGTACTGCTTGTCTTTGAGGATCCAGCAGTCGGAGTGACACAGTCCGGCGCCTTTGACCTGGATGACGACCTGGCCCTGGTGTGGTTCGGGGCGCGGGATCTCTCTCAGCTCTAGGCCGGTGTCGACGCCGGTGAACACATGTGCGTACATTGGGCAGACTTGTCGATGATTTCTTGTCTAACGGTGCTATTGCAAGAGACGGGCGCACAGAGTATGATATAAAGTGTCGGGATACAGCTGCCATTCCGTCGACTGCACCGCAATATAGATAGTAAGTTGCCGGTGGGCAGCCGAGGGCTCCACAGTGGATAGTCCAGATCATCCGGACATTTTTGGCGTGCCTGATGCAGATCAATAGTCAATACCATTGGCAAACCAAAGGCTGAATTCAGATCGGCTGCCCGCATTTTCGGTTCATCGGATGCTGCCTCTCAAAGGCTTACACCTCGGCGTGGTCAGGAGAAAAGCCGGCATGGGTTTCACACCCAGACCCCGTCGAGAAGGAGAATATGATAGGATCACGAATTTGCTGCTGGATGAGTTATACGGAAACTATCTACTTCGTTCAAGAATCTGTCGATTGGTGTCTCCGTATTTTCTACACTGAAATACAGTGGGATATCAAGAGAGTGTTCGTTATCGGTATAACCATAGTTATAGCAACTATTTAATAAGCTGTAGACCTTTTGCAGGAGCTATGAATCTTGCCTTGAGCAGATCTGCAAAGTAGCTACTCCGTGGTTGCCATGGCTTCTCGCGAGCTGCGCGCGGTAGGCCAGCATCGCTTTCTGTCACATAGGTTGCATTGAGGTTGAACAACGGGACAGGCCTGAGTCTCGACTCATCACTCTCACGGGCCACTGCAGCGCGGATTCCACGGCCATCTAGGTGCTGGACAAGACGATAAAAATGCAACGCGGCCGTATCGGCACCCAACGTCCACGAGGCATTGATGAACCCGATGGGGAATGCCGCATTGGGCACGTCCTGCAGCATGACATTGTTCCACATGAGCCGGGATGAGGGCTCGCATTTCTCGCCGTCGATGACAATCTCGACGCCCCCGGCAACCCGCAGCTTCAGCCCCGTCGCCAGGACGATTGCATCTGCCTCCAGCGTCTCGCGGGGGGCGTCCTGTGGCTGTAGAGTGATGCCGGTGGTGCCGACGCGCTCGATGGTCCCTGTCTTGATCTCAGCTCGACCCGTGTGGAGACTCTTGAAGAAATCCCCGTCCGGGCACACACAGAGCCGCTGGTCCCAGGGGTTGTACCGTGGTCGAAAATGGGGGTCGTGGTGGACTTGCTCGGGCAGTTGCTTGATCGTGTGGGTGCGGATGGCGGAGCGCACGAGGTTCGGACAGTGGACTGAGACCGTGTAGAGAAGCCAGCCCTTGACAATGAATGCAATGCGGCTGCGCCAGTAAGCGAGGCGGCGGGGCAGGAGGTGGTCAATCCACGAGTGCATGGTATTTGGGACGGAGAGGATGTATGTCGGGCTGCGCTGGAGCATGGTTACCTGGGCGGCCCTTTGCGCGAGGACTGGCACCAGAGTCACAGCCGTGGCACCGCTTCCAACAGCAATTACCCGCTTGCCAGTGTAGTCGTAATCCTCGGGCCAGAACTGGGGCTGGATGACGGTACCGCCAAAGTCTTCGAGGCCTGACATCTTCACCTCGCGCGGGGTGTTGTGGTCGTAGTAGCCGGTCCCCAAGACGAGATAGCGCGCTGTAATCTCTCGCGCCGCCCCATTGGATTCCACTGTAAGAGTCCAGAGGCAGTCCTTCGAGGACCACTGCGCAGTGGTGACTTTGTGGTGGAACGATATATGCTTGTCGAGACCGAAGCGGGCAACGGCCTCATTCATGTACCGGCAAATGGAAGATCCATCCGCAATCGGATTGTCCTTCTTCCACTGGAACCATTCGAAGCCAAAGGTGAACAGGTCCGAGTCCGATCGAATCCCAGGGTAGCGGAACAGATCCCAGGTCCCGCCAACGGCTCCGCGTGTTTCGAAGATTTCGTAGCTGTAGTTCGGCAGCGCTTCTTGCAGCCGATATGCAAAATTGATGCCTGATATTCCGGCCCCAATGATGGCCACGTCGAGGGTGCTGGATGCGTCCATCTTCATCTTATCATGAAGAAAAGTCCACGTAAATTCAGGTGAATCTGGGGCAGGCTTAAGCTTTCACCGAGTCAACTTCGCACTACATTTATAGTCCCAGATATGACCACTGAATGCTCTATCCCTCGGCAGAGGTATGATATGGGGTCCATCATGACATAACCTATATCCCCAAAAAAAGCGAGGATACCTTGCCACCCGCCCTCGGCTGCCCACCCCCGCGCTAAGCACAGTCCACCCCAGTAACCATTTTCCTGGAGCTACTAGTGCATTGCAAATCTGCGGAGGTGAACGAATTACTTGGGCCCGGGGCTGGGGACCGCGTACCGGCGGCAAGTACACAGCTCGCGAGCCCTGGTCTGGAAGCAGCGAAGGATTCCTGTTACGAGTCTCGATCACGTATGTCTTATACATTTCACTTGTTATTCAACTGCGTTATCGTGGCTATATAACTAGGCGAAAGAAAACAGAGCGCTTGGAAAACCAATTGCTTGACTATATTCCTTGACAAGACCAAGTTCCATCAGACTACATCAAATTCGACTGCCTGTATGCCAGGAAACCGTGCCTTGCGGAATAACGGCACAAGACACGGCCACTGGAGAAGTGCTTAGTTCAGAGACTGCTGTGGTTCTCTCTTCAGAAGCCATCCAAACCCCCGGATCTGGTCCTCCCTGAATTTCATGCTGGATTTCAGCATCGGCAGGATCTGCCAGAAGCAATGAGGCGAGCCAGAGTAAACGTCCAATCTTGTTTCAATGCCATGTTCTTCACGGAGAACGCTCTCGTAGATCAGAGCTTCGTCACGCAGCGGATCCATGCCGCAGACTTGAAAGTAGGCAGGCGGGAGGGCCGCGTGTCCCGCTGGGTGCAGGAGAATGGAATAGTTGACAGAATCATCATGGTCCGCCTTGTAAGACCCGAAGAACAGATCGAGTGCTGCTTGTGGAAGCAGGGGTGCGGTTTTGTTCTGCTCGTAGGAGAGAAAGCGGTGCTGGTACTTTTCAGGCATTCTATCTGCGGGACAAACGTGCGGAACAGCCAGATAATGCCCTGTTAGGGGTGGCGAGAGCCCCTGCTCCTTTGCCAGATGAGTCAAGACCGCAGTGAGATTACCGCCTGCAGAAGTGCCTCCAACAATGAACCCTGCGTCTGGGTTGGCCCCAAGCGCTTCACAGCTCTCCGCAGTCCACTTGAGGGCGTCCCAGGCGTCGGTTACGGCATAGGGGAATGGAAAATCCGGGGCGAGTCTGTATTGGACTGAAACACAGATGGCGGAGAATGCCTGGACAATATTACAGCAGGTCTGTGTCTCGTCTTCCGGCTCCCCGATGCAGAATCCTCCGCCATGGAAGATCACAACAAGTGGGCTGCCGTTTGCAGATGGCGCAACAGGGTTGTGAACGGTGGCGCGTAGCTTAGTCCCATCTGTCGCCGTGTACCAGGTACTGGTGATTGTGACCGAGTCGGGAACTTTGAAAAGCGAGCGCAGAGCATGCGAAGATTCCTTGAAGGCGAGTGCGAGTTTGGAGATATCGCTGTAGTCTGGCGGGGGCAGAGGAGTGGAACGAAAGAACTAAGATATCGCTCGTCAGCTTGCGTTGTATCTCTGTCGCCCGAGCTTCGTACTCACCGTTGCCACTTCCGCGTCGATTTCGCCTAGCTTGAGGAGTGTTTCTGCGTCAGTTTGTTGCGAGAACATGGTGAGAACTGCTGTACACTCTGGAGGTATCTATACATCTAACTATATATACATGCAGTCCCGCTTATTCAGGAAGGATTCGGCCCGTATTACGGATACACGGCGATCATTGTTGCTTGCCGAGCAATGTGGGCAGCCGAGGCTGGAGAGATACCAGGGCATCATTGGCTGGAAATCCTCCGGAAACCCGGATGATGATCCAGAGGCGATGAAGAGATGTAATAATGTAATACCCGTAATGCTGTTGCGGTATCGATTCTTCCCCAACTTCCCCAGTCCGGCCTCCACATTTTCGCACCACCACAGCAACCATGACGCATGCCTGCAAGTGGTGTGGCCGCACGTTTCTGAGGCCGGACCATCTCCAGCGACATGAACGAGTCCATGTCAGAACAAAACTGTTCAAGTGCGCCGTGTGTGCTTCCAGATTCGGACGCCGGGACAGCCTTTTACGCCACTATTCCCAAGTCCACGACATTGACCCCGCGGAGCCAGCCCCCGTTTTAGGAGACCAGTCAACCAGCATCGTCAGAGATCCTCGAGGAGGATGTCTTCATGCCAGATCCCCCTTTCAGAAGGCCAGTCTCGGTCACCAACGACCGAGTAGCTCAGCGAGCGCTGGCCAACATGACCCTGGAACACGCGGGGACGGGTACTGTGATCTCAAAACAAAGGCAGAAATCACACATACCGAACTGTGGAAAGACGGCGATATTTCAAACAGCCAAACCACTTCCGCTATTTCATCCACAGACCATGGCGACTATTTTGCAACGTCGGTGATGGACTTTGATTCTGTCAGCAGCCTTCGACATTTCTTGGGCATGGACGCCGTCGTGCAATTTGATCAATCTTTTAAAGAAAGACAATTTCCGAACAAACCACTGCCTCTAATGGGCTCTGAGCTTCCGCGCATTTCGCTTTCTCGACCAACCGTCCAGCGGTATCTGACTAAATATAAAGAACTGGCGCTCCCAGCATTTCCATGTCTCCATCTCCCGTCTTATGACACCGAGGAAGCTACGAGGAACCTTGTTTCTGGGGAATTGAATGCTTGCCCGCAACACGGTGTCAAACAGCCCCTTCGCCATCTACCACAGTTTCTCTTCCTCCATTTATTGATGTTCGGGGCTGCTTATGACCAACAGCCAGATACGGCCCTGGAGCTGTATATAGATTCTGGTAGGCAGTTGCAGGCGGAGATTGAGCGGCAGAAGTTGGACACTACCAATAGACGCACTGTCGCAGTCGTTCAAGCCTTGCTGCTTCGGGCAGCGTTTGGATTCTGCTCGGGTTGCATGGAATTCGAACAGGCGAGCATGGGCCACCTCTGCTCGGCCGCATCCTTGGTCAACGAAATGAATCTGGCTTGCACAGCTGGATACCCTGGCCGAGAAGCGCCAGAGAGCGACGACACCAGGAATATTCAATGGCTTTGTTGGGTTGACGATGAGGAAAGAGGCCGCACCATATTTGCTGCCCTAGGAATCACCGGCAGTGCTCACTTCATTCTAGATGACGCTCCTACTGTCGATATTAATGGGATAAACCTCTGTCTTCCCTGTCACGAAGCACTATGGGAGGCTCAATCGGCCGCAGAATGGCACCGGCTACTTCCAAGTTTCACTCACTCTATGGTGCCTGGCTTCCTGGAGCAGTTTGAAAAACTCTTTACGAGCGAGGAGTTGCCCATTTATGCACGGCAAACCCCGTCTCAGTCGGCATGCTGGCGGAATTCCTCCGTCGCCACCAGTATTGAGCCGTACACGAGTGAGTTTGGCTGTCTCGTGCTTGTCTGTGCCTTGAATCAGCTTGCGTCCAAGGTCTACGGCGCGGGAATCGGAGTGCACTACACTCCTGACGAGGCGCGGCCCTTCTCGAGGCGTACGCTGTTAGGTGCTGTAGTAATGTGGCAATCCCTGTGGGAGACCTTTCCACACGACTCCATTCCACCATCACAGCATAGACTTCTTAGGGGTTACCTCCCATACCTTGACCACATCCACTTGCTTCTCCGGACCAATATCTCGTGCACAAAGAAGATGCTCTGGGAGAGAGAGTACGACCAACTTGGGTATGGGGAAAGCTTTCGCCCAGTACTTAGTGATGATCACAGTTTACGCGTCCAGCTCCTCAGCGCTGCGACCTACGCAATTGATACGTTGGAAACGACTTTGAAGATCATCGTAGGGAGACACCCCGGTCCTCTAGCTGCTGCAATACCACACAATGTCGCTTTTATCATGTTCCACGCAGTGCATATTGTATGCAACTGGATGCTCCTACCCCAGGACACTACTATTACTTGGAACCCGGCCACATGCAGTTCTTTTTCTTCTTCTTCGTATGTCACTTCCGACGAAGATCTTGTATTACAGAAATACTGCAACATCATTTCACTGTACTGCGCGAGCACGGGTTGTGACCTGCCTCTGGACAGATACTCAGGTTTGAAAGAATCATCCAGCCTTGCTATCCACCTGCTGAGACTCTGCGGCGCACTGTTCGAGGAAATGTCTGAATGGGGCGGTAAGTAGCACTTCGATATATCCCGACAAAAACAATATATATATATATATATAAATATATACTGAACTAATATGCTATAGTTTTCCGGGAAATGGCCAAAAGCTTTCATGTGCGCGCCGGAGGCCTGGAGGAATTGCAGCAGCACCAGAATGGGTGAAATAAGACTTCAGGATTCATTGGTCGCGCTTCATTTGCATGTTATTGAGTGTCGCAATTAAAAGGAACCCCGATGTACTGTCTTGGGATACACTGAAGCTGCTGCATCTGGTGGTCTACGAGAAAGGGCAGGAGCTAGAGCAGAAGCGCCTCGTTCATTCTCTGGTCGTCGGAGGGCCCAGGCAGCCGTTATCATAAGCTCGATCCGGCCCGAGCTGGATTTTTATGGTTGCCCCACGACCGAACGCCCCATCAGTCGCTCGACGCTCCCCGGTGTTATTTGAGAAACACGGCGTGGTAGCAAGGAAGCTCGAGGAAGGGCATGAAGTAGTCTCTGGACGAGTCCAACCCTCTGTGGAAGTTGAGGCAAACGAGAAGCGGGACTGCCGTTAGAGTATAATTTATTAAGGTTACTTACTTAGAGTATTTAGTTTTTTACTTACTAGATATTTAGTAATTATCTTAGGCTGCTTAGCGCGTGCTTAGGGCATACTGAGATCTACCTAGTAAGTAAAAAATAACAAGGAATAAGTACTAAAATAGAAAGAGAAGGCCATTATCCTGGCTAGAAAATCAAGTATGTATGTACATTTGTCAGAAACTACATTCTAACCATATTGTACACTCGCCTGCATCGTGGAGTATTTACCTGGGTTAAACCACCCGTAATACTACCCCCGAGTTGCTTCTTCATCCAAGTACAGGAACTATTTCCATGTTTCCCAGACCAGGATGGTTATCCGTGAAGACCATATCACAGATTCACCAGGCCTAAAGTAAAGTCTGCTAGCCTTCACCCAGTAATCCAGCAGAAATTCACACATACAATGGGAACCAGATATAAAAACAAAGCATTCCCCACCTATCATCCACTTTGCTCGAACTCTCCAACCTCATTCATCCCCCAAATCCACCAAGATGAGCAAACCATACAATCTGGACCCGCCCCTCCGCGTCCCAAGGCAGATGTGCCCCATATGCCCCGGACAGGGCACCATCCCATGCTTTAAGCCAGGCCATATCTTCTGTTGTGACCACTGCGGGTACGAGTACTCGCCGCTCACTTCTAACGGGTGTCCTGGGTGTATAAGGCTGGGGGTCCGCATCACGCATGGCCAGATGATGAAGTTTCTTGACGATACTACGAAATTCGTTGAGCGCACTGCACGCACCCTTGGGGGTCTGCAGGTTCAGAATTCCCGTGTGTCCACTACCAACCCTCTTGCTGCTCTCTCTTTACACTCTACAAATCCTTCCACTGCCATGTCGATGCGAGGTCCAGCGTCCAGACAGGTCATGAATACCCCGGCTCGTCCAGTCTTCGGTAAACCAAGCTACCCCACTGCCTCCATTCCAAATACCAGTGGTGGTACTCTATCATTCCTCCGTCCGTCCCTTGCACTATCCAGTGTCCCTTCGAACCACCACACTGCGACATTTACATCGCCCATCGGTGCCGGTAGTCCACCCGTCGCCAACAAGCCATTCATACCCACCAGTGGTGCTACAAACTTCCACGCCATCGGGAACAGACTGTTTGCCAGCGGTATCAGTCAAGCCGGGCAGGACACGGCCAAATCGCGCGTGCCTATGGGACAACCATCTATGTCCCCGACTGGCTTTGGCACTCGGCCTGCGACCCCAGGAAGGGGCACCAGGATGCATGCTGGCAATGGTCCTCCATCACTCGCGCCAACCGGTTCTAGTTTGGGTATTGCGCGTGGCTCTAGTTTCAGGAACTTTGGGCATGATAATCCACCATTGCGGAGACCTGGGAGAGGTCGTGGTGGCAAAGCGTCAACTCGCGGTGGGTCCGACTGAGCTCGTTCAGGGTCAGGGCGGATGGCACTTGAAATTGCGTTCTCCTTTTCGACTGTTTATGAGCCATGCTGAATAATTTTGATACCCCTGTTGCAAATGCTCTTCAATTCTTACTGATAAAATGTGTTTGTTCAGTAACAAGGCCTTGTCGTGTTCGTGGATGTGACGGTAATACCAAACTAGAATAATTAATATTTAACCAAACAATGGTCTTTCTTTGTACTGCCTAAACTGTAGATAATTAGAGTCCTACATGGTAATAATTGTAGCACTTGTGTTCTCCTTTGTGTATCCAGGCAGTCGTTGTGTCAACTAAAGGCATTGACATGGATATCCACCTAGCGAATGGGCAGAATTCACTTTGTCAGTCACTGCAGTGAAACATGTATTCACAATATCATACACTATCAACACCCTATACAACCTTTATTGTATGAGTACAAAGAAAGCTCTTTAAGTATCACAAAGTCTCCCATCAACAAGTAAACACTCCAATAATAAAGAAACTTTACAGTAAACTGCGCTTCTATAAATTCCTGTCGTAGTTCTACCCTATCTAACATCGGCCATCTCTCATCCAACCCCAACTCCCGAGTCATAAACAGAGTATTATCTGATGAAATGCGCAACCAGTACGTCAGTTCAGAGCGGTCGTCCACCATGCGGCCGGTGCCTACATGCCCAGTCTGTGCAGAAGGCATTCGCCACACATGTATTGAGAGTCGGCATATCGAGGTCTGCCGCCAATGTACAGTGACGTGGAGTCCCTGGAAACAATACCAGTGCCCAAACTGTTTCCCGACACCAGGTGAGGGGGCCATTTGGGACCATTACTACATGGTCGATTGGTTTCTGGACTACCAGGGCAGAGTTCCAGTAAGTGAGGATGACGATGAGACGATTAGTCATTCCGGTAGCCACAAGGGCGCTGTAGACTCTGATGTCCTGCAGGCGGCGCATGCGCTTATCGAGTTGAACACGGAGTGGAGACAAGCTGAGATCAATAGACCGATGGGCGTGGCATCGTTGAAGTACAGTAAGGCTTCCCAGGCAGAGATCCGGCATGCGCTTGAGTGCATCCAGAACCCACGCAATCGTCGTACTCGTAAAGGGAAGACCCCGGCTGCAATTCTGGCCCGTGATCGCGAGCTTGCTATAGAGAAGTATGTCAAACTGATCTACAAGACTGTGCCGCCCGGTGAGAACGAGGTTGAGACGGCGGTTAAGGGGATTGAGGTCCTGATGATCGAGCCACGTAATGAGCTTGATGAGGCTGTCAAGGCCATTCGCGCTGTCAAGGACGAATGCCAGAATCTCACCGGTCATGATTACTGGGCTAGGTACTAATCTTTCTGTATACGCAGTGGTCTCATGTCTCTTCTTAGTCTGTTCTATGAATTAATATACTTATTGCTTTAAATCTTAACCTTGTATGTATACCACCGTAACAACAGCGTAATCATGTTAGGTCTCGTAGAAGTGTAGAATGTGGTCTATATCAGGTTCGCTGCATGTGGGGCCGGATTCGGCAATGGATATCGCTCGGGGAGAACAACTGAACAAGAACGATCTGCACAAAAGACTCGCTGCCCCGCTCAGAGATTGCCAATTGCCACCTGTCCCTCCCTCCTAACGAAAGTCGTGGCTCGAGCTTCCTGGGGTTATACTTCCTTCATCGAACTGCCATATCAAGGTAAACTGGGCCATTCTCCGATACTCTATAGAAAATGGGCATCCCGACAAAGGCATACGTTGTCGAGCAAAAAGGAGCGCCGTTCGTGCTGAGGGATGTCGTTCTTGACGCACTGCAGCCGGATGAGCTTCTTGTCGAGATTAAATATACCGGCTTGTGCCATACTGTTCGTCTCCATCCCTGGCTACTGCCCTAAGTCTAATGATCACAGGATCTCGTCGTCCAACAAGGAGACCTCCCAGGGAGCTTCCCTGTTGTCCTCGGCCACGAAGGAGCCGGTATCATCCGTGAGGTAGGCTCAGGGGTGCAGAGCAAGTCGTTGAGAGAAGGGGACCAGGTATTTCTTAGTTTCCGATCGTGTCAAGAATGCACAACCTGTCTGAGCGGCAAGTGTGGTGCATGCATTCATACCACTGATTACAACTTCGTCCGGTCTCGTCTGGACAGTTCGAAGCCCTCACCGATTAGTCTGCCAGATGGAACGGCCGTCCATGGGCAATTCTTCGGACAGTCGTCGCTAAGCCGATTAGCCGTTGTTTCTGAGCGTTCTGTTGTCAAATGCGACACCGAGTTTGACCTCCAGACCCTGGGTCTCCTGGCCCCTCTTGGCTGTGGTTATCTCACAGGTGCTGGTACTGTAGCAAATGCTTTGCAACCGGACAAGACATCCACAGTTGCCATCCTGGGAATGGGTACCGTGGGTATCGCGGCGCTCCTTGCGGCCAAAGCCCTTGGAGTTACCGAAATAATAGCCGTTGATATCGTCGATCAAAAGCTCGAACTGGCAGCTGAGCTTGGAGCGAGTCATACTATCAATACTAAGCACAACCCTGACATGTCGGAAACCATTCGCAAGCATATCCCCGCGGGGGCAGACTTCATCCTGGATGCAACAGGTGTTCCATCAGTTATCCAGGCGTCTCTTGGAGCATTAGCCCACGGGGGTACATTGGCTCTTGTTGGAGCCATGCCTCCAGGTACACAACTTCAGGTTGATGCGTTGGACATTTTGACGGGGTGCAAGAAGATTATTGGTGTTATTGAGGCGTGGTCAGATCCCCAGGAGGTATGAGCTTCATATTTACTATTCGCCTATGTTGTCTCGCTAATTACCCTCGTTAGTTCATTCCACAGCTCGTGAAGTGGTACAAGGATGGGAA
Organism: Aspergillus jensenii; assembly: GCA_021437015.1. Taxonomy (NCBI): domain Eukaryota; kingdom Fungi; phylum Ascomycota; class Eurotiomycetes; order Eurotiales; family Aspergillaceae; genus Aspergillus; species Aspergillus jensenii. The sequence continues at coordinate 345,258 of JAJAED010000017.1, read as the reverse complement.
GTTTCCTGTTGACAAACTTGTCAAGCTCTATCCAGCCGGAGATCTAGATAGGGCACTTGATGATCTCAGGGCAGGGCGAGTAAGTAGACGCTCAAGATTCTGTTATTTTATGTATTCTAACAATTGCCGCAGGTCATAAAGCCGGTCTTGTCGTGGGACGAAATAGTATTGTGATTTCATACATTTCTTTTCATTGATTTCCTGTTGGAATTATCATTAGTTGGTTGTTCATACTTTCACACTTATTGCACCTTCGGAGACACTCTGCCTCGTCATATTTTAGTAGTATGAAGTTCTGCCCGTATGACGGGGATGTATCCCGCGAAATAAACAGTCCAGAATTTCGTTGGAGAGGGACAAGGCAGTAGAAATAAATATACCGATGTGCAGCAGGGATTCTTGTTTGTTTTGCCATTGAAAGCGATTTATATATCTATATATATAGAAGAACAACTAGTAGATATTGAGTCTGAACTCAACAGCAAGCCTACAGAAGCTCCCCTTTCAGCCGATATAGCTCAGGGCTCACGGATTCTGGCGACTTCAAAGTCATAACAGCGCCCTTCTGTCCGACGTCGATGAGCTCTTCAACTCTCTTTCCGTTTGCCAGTCCCGCTAGAAGGACTCCCAGGAATGTGTCGCCAACACCGTTGACCGAGACAACGCGGTCTACCTCCTCGACGCGCGGAAAGAACCTCGCATAAATGCCACTAGTCGCAGACTCGTTACAGCTGAGGCTCCTGACGATGAACGGTTGAGATGGCATATCTTCCAATCGGGGATCTTCACGCGGCATGAGCTGTAAGAGCACGACACCTTCGGCCCCAATCTTCGTAATGATTGTTGGGATATATGGTAAAAGATGGATAGCCTTCTGCAAGGCCTCAACATCCAGTGCTTTGGCCGGAATGGCCTTTGTAAGGCGTTCGCAAGCGCCATCGGTGTCCAGGTCTTTTGCAACAGCCGACCACTGCCCGTCGTCGAAATAGCCATTACGGTGAGCTGCCTCGTAGAGTGCTTCCAGTTCGTGTTGGTTGGGAGATGCGAGATCGACGCTCGGGGAAGGAAACACCTGCAAGGGCCCAACTGCATCCCTGCTAGCAAAGAGGGCCATTGACTTGGCCCGGGAGACCGGCTCAAAGGCGACTTTGGCCCCGTTGCTTTTCGCTGCCTTGATCCAGAGTCTGATGCCAGAGGCACTCCAGCAGGCGTCCACGGCGAGCCACCTTGGCTGGGCCGCAGTAACCATGGCGTCCCAGTCGCCAGGGAATTGATGATCTTGGAAGATTTTCATGTCCGCTATTGCCACGAACATGTCTTTGTATGAGCTGTTGACGGCGACGTACTGCGCTGTTCGACCGGAAGGTTTGTTTTCTGTCGAATCCAGCTGTCGAATACCCCACGTGTCCATGCCAGTGGACTGCAAGGATTCCATGATAACGGACCCAGCACTTGAACGTCAGATACGCTATTTAGCGGGAACATGATTGAACTTACGGATCATTCCCAATCATGCTGCATAGTCGGACCGGTCCTATTGACGTCCTATGTGCCGCAAGGGCAACGTTCCGACCGACGCCTCCAATCGACTGCATGATACTCCCTGGGTTGGACGTGTGCAGACGAGGAGGTTCGCCCGTTTCTCCTCCGCTTCCATGAAAATCGCAGGCCAGGTCTATGGCGACAGAGCCGGCAACCAAGATGTCGGCTCGCGGAGAAGGGGCCTGCGCATCGTGAGCAGGTCGATCAACATGGCCCAGCCGGTGCCTTACAGGGTTACAAAATATGCTATACCTTGTGGTGGGAATGTGTGGGTCTATTCGATTGATGAGAATGGATTGATGGCCGACTCCTATTTACATACATGGTTAAGCACTGATAGGGCCAGGGTAGAGCCTTGTGCTTACAATTCGCCAGAAATGAGTCGCGAGAGCGCCACCGATATCTTCGTAGCACACTCGACGTTGGACCGAGCTAAACCGGTGTTGGCAATCACACTCCTGTCCTGCGACAGCTCCCTGATCCTCTTCAGGATAAAAGGTGTATTCTCATTCCCTCGCGCCGCCTGGCCGGTAGCAGCCTCGGAGACGGCCTGTTCGATGATGGCGTTCATTTTGGCCTTGGGAATGGAGAACTCCTCGGGAATTGGATTTGCGAACACCATGCCAGATTCGATCCCGAGCTGCTCCTGCGCGAGGATAACGGCGGCTGCTTCCTCCTCGCTCTCCACGACAGACGGACTCTTCACGTCGCTATCTCGGGCCCAAAAGGCCGGGAATGCCACGTCCTTTGGATCCCTGCCTTGGCTGAACGTCGACACGGCCACGCCTTGCGTCTCCAGGTACTCCAGCGTCCGGGGAATATCCAGAAACCCTTTACAACCGGATGCAACCACAGCCATGCGCGTCCGACCAAGCTCGGCAAGGTCTGCCGAGATATCGAGGGAATCGTGGCCTCCACGGTGAACGCCGCCGAGGCCGCCAGTCCCAAACACACGGATTCCCGCCAGACTGGCCAGAATCATAGTCCCCGCGATGGTTGTGCCTCCATGAAGCTTGCGCCCAGTAGCGGCCTGCGTCAAGTAGTTAGCATAGCGTAGTTCGTTCGATTGACATGGACGACTGACCAAGCCTACTAGAGCAGCGATATCTCTCCGCGACGCCTTTCGAGCCGATTCATGCACCATCCGATCGATTTCTGCAGGCGTCAGGCCGACGGTTGGTACACCGGCCAGGATGCCGCAAACTGCAGGCACGCCTCCATTTTGGCGCACGATGTCTTCAAGTCCAAGGTCCCCAAGGGCCCCGTGGGTGTATATCGTTGACTCTAGGGCGACAACGGGCTTATTCGTCCCCACGGCATCCTGGACTTCCTCTGACACTCTCAGGATTCCCGAGAGAGCGCTAGGCTTCGCCGACTTTGAAGTGGCGTATGAACGAAAAGAGCTGGCCGTTCCCACGGGCGCTTGTAAGAGTGGGCTCCCCCAGCCGTAAGTTTGGTAGAGAGTGCGTTGGTCCGGCCGGGTTGGCAGCTTGAGAAGTCGACCGCGCTGCATGTTGGAGAAGGCCGGCGGTGCTGTTTAGCAAGCTGGCCAGGTTCCACTACTCTCCGTCAACAGCTCCGAATAGGCCTCAGAGAGAGCGTTCAGCGTTGTGTAAGTCGAGAGCAGCGTCACCAAGATGCCGCCGTCCGTCTCAAGGTCAGAATCAGAAGTTATAATTGACCGGGAAATATGACAACAGCTACGGTCTATGCGGATTTAAATGTTTACCATCGTCTGAAAACGTCTACCCCACGCCAAGCGGTTTTCCGAGTCGTCGGATATGCCCCCGGATATGCGGACGTTAAAAGGAGCCCACTACTCCGCAACTCCGCACTCCGCTCCTACAACTCCGCATTAACAGCAGTCATGAACGGAATGGAAGGCGACAGAATTGTACGGATATCCAGGGCCTGCGAACCTTGCCGCCGGCGCAAGTCCAAGTGCGATGGAGCCGACCCCTGTAGGCAGTGCCGGGCGAAGCGCTCGCCATGCAGGTATCGGTTGAAAGCCCGCACGCGAATCGCATCCAGGGGCCAAGGCCTGTCGGACCCTGTCCAGCAGGCAGGAAGCCGGGATGCGGATGCAGATGCAGATACAGCTATAGCTGCAGCTCCTGGGGAACCGGAAAGGAATGATGCCACTCGCCCAGGGGTCTATCACAGTGTAGCCGCCAGCCATGATGCGCCGCAGCCCACGGACAGCTCCCAACTATCTTACGGCCCGTCATCGACGTTTGCATTTCTGCAGCAGATTCACCGTGGGGTTCTGCCCGGCGCCAAACAGGCACAGCACCGCGGCCACGATGTACAGGAGGCTGGACCCGGGCTGGATGCTTTCATGCAGCGGTCTATTTTCTTCGGCAGGCCGCTTCGAGTTGATGTGGCATCGCATTATCCTCTACCACACCACCAGGCTCGCGCGCTGCTAGAGCACTTCAAAGCGTCCGCTCACAAAGCGTTGCCGTTCCTCTCCCATTCCGCACTGGACGACCTTCTGCCGGCTTTGGACCCGGAGGTCTCTACTATGGGACCGTCGTCACAGAAGAAGGTTTTGCTGCTAGTAGTGCTGGCGGTTGGTGCACTCAGCACGCCTCGAACAGACCTGGCCGAGCAGCTGTTCATCCGCGCGAAGCAGGAAGCCGTCATCTACGAGGATGCCGTGACGCTGCCCATGATCCAGTTCTCACTGCTGGCAGCGGATTACCAGAATAACATCGGCCGTCCCAATTCGGCGTATCTGCACATCGGCCAGGCCTGCCGGAAGGCGCTTGCGATGGGACTGCATACTACGGCAACAAGCGGCGCCTTCAATAACGAGGAACTGCAAGAGCGTCGCCGCACCGTTTGGTGCTTATACCAACTTGAAACGTAGGTACATCCGACTTGAGAATCCGTGGCCGGCACTGACCGGGATAGATGGACGTGTTCAGCCGTTGGCAGGAAGGGGGTATTGACGAGAGACGATATCCTCTGTCCGTTCCCCGATAATCAGCCCTTGTGTGTCAGTCATGGCGCCTACTCGGCGATCCTGCAGCAGGCCTGTGAGCTCATCTACATGGGGAAGCCCCGGCCGCTCCGCGAAGTATACTCTACGGCCGAGGCGCTCTACGCCCAGATCCGACAGTGGGCTGAAGACAACGGCCTTCTCCCAGACAGCGAGGGCAACAAGGAGCTTCTCGCGGACGACGTGTCGAAGTTGATGCTCTACAGTGGCAAGTAGCATACACGAGGATTCCATTTAAGTGCTTACTTGCTAAGACGACGGTAGGCTACTTCTATCTGATACTTCTTTCCTTCAGGCCCTTCTTGGTGGCGTACTCGTCCCTGAAATCGGCCTCGCCAGGACGCCCAGCGGAGGAGCTTTGGATTCGACAGGCGTGCAGGCGAGCCACAGACGCCGCGCAGGACTATATCGTCTTTGTGAACGGCATATTCCGCGTCTCAGATGCATGCAAGGTTTGGTCTGCCATACCCGAAGGAACAAATGGCGAAGCTGACGATTGCAGAATCGAAGACTCAACTCGTTCTTCCTTGAAACCAGCTGTGCTGTGCTCCTCTATGACAGTCTGTGTCACTCATCCAAGCATCCAAACAACAGAGAGTACATCGATATTGCTGTCAGCTGCTTGAGGGAGATAGTTGGCGAAGCGCCTGCCGAGAACACTGCTCTATCAGTTGGTCGGATTCTCCAAGCAGTCGAGCGCTCAATATCGCCAGCGATGCCAGTGAGCGCAACGAGTGATGGAGTGGGCCTTCAGAGCGCGTACGCCGGAAACAATCCGCATAGCTCTCAATTTCTCTCGTTTGACGGAGCGGCCCCGAATACTTCACAGGACTTGATCTTTTTCGGCGACAGGGGCGTTGATGCGAGTGTCGGTGCGTCTACAGTGGCGCCTCCCAATGCTCAGGAGATTGGTGACGGACAAGGTCTGTCGCAGCTGGACTTTGACGTGATGACAACAAATCTATGTAACTTGTTTACTATGGAACCTATGTCTCTATAGTAATGAAATGATATTCAATCCGAGCACATCCCCTAACTGTAACCTTCCTGCCGTAGAGCCCATTCGACTGCAGAGCCCACGTCATCCGCTATAGCTTTCGGGGGGTGCGCCGGGCTTCCTCGCTCCTCCATCCACACCCCAGTCCGAGCCAGAATCGACATCCACTCCGTCCCAGTAGGGCTGTTGAAGTCATTTGCACCCTTGATGTCGGTTTCTGGGTTATCTCCCACCATGTATACCCTGCACAACGGCGCTGCTTTATCCCCGCCATCTATCCCCAGCATATTCCCCCAATGCGCATTCAGCACACGTTCCGCATACTCATATGTCTCCCTGAACGGCTTCCCCATAGTCCTACGCTTCAGTTCCTTCCCACCGGTAATCTCTCTCCATATGCCCACCAGCGCAGCCTGGAGCGCCCCCTGCCCAAGTCTCGGTTGGTTATACGCCGTGCTCCAGAACAAATCCGGATTCGAGAAGAATAGCTGCGGCTGCTTCCCTGTCTGCCAGCCATCATTCGGCAGCGTTTTGTCGCCGTTCTGCGGAGAGTAAGTCCCCAGCACACCGCCGTCCGAGAGGAGCAGGTCGACGATGATCTGGATGTCGAGGGCCCAGTCTCGAGGATCATTGTAGACAAAGATCGCGTCGATCTTGGGGGGCATCTCAGGCAGTGGCTTTGCAGTGGCACTGTATGCGGTATCCAGCAGCGGATCGAATGGCCAGAACGTCGGATACGCCTTGAGGATATCCGCCGGGGTCACTACATTCGTGAAGCCATAGTCATATGCGATCTCGCGACACTTGGTGGCGGCGTTGGAACCCGTCACGAGCACGGTCTTGTCTCCCAGCCCGTCAGGTCCGTTAACCAGCTCGCGGAATGGAGTGTGGGACTGGACGAGACTGTTTACCGAGAGATCGATTTCGACTTTCCGACTGAGGTCCTTGACTCGTTCCGCTTCGTGCTTTCCGCCCCCGTTGGTGAGCAGCATGAACGGGATTCGCCGCTCCTGTAACCCTCTGAGAGCTTCTTTGGCTCCTGGGATCGGCTCTGATTCTCGGAGTAGGACCCCGTCAATGCTGCCTTCTGGTTAGCATTTGTTACTCAGAATAATGCGGGTGGAACTCACTTACTCGAACGCGAATGCGAAAGATGGACAGGCTTGTAATGCTCCTTTATGTCTCGCCTGGTGGCTGCTATTATGTCGAAGCTGAGTTCCCGGCACAATACTCCGGATTCGTGTGTTTAAGTGCAGAGTGAAAGCCGCTCCTGTGGTCGTCCCTGATGGGCGAACAGTGCGACAGAGCGAAATCCGCCATGTAGTATGCATCACGCTCATTTTGGGAGATTCGAGCTTGGATGGCCATGTAACGGGTTGAGGCCGTTTTCCTTTTCTACTAGTGAGCCCGTATAGACTCCAGGATTCAGACTCCATAGGCTCGGATATGGAAAAGGGTAACGGAATAAACATCCGCAGTTGTCTTTCAATATCAGCCGTGATACTGACACATGTGGGGCGGAATAAGCTCAGACTCGGATATGAAAAAGTACCGATAAACGGGAATACGAAATCCGGAGTTAGCCATTAGTGTCCCGTAGTGTTATTATCATAGTCCTGGGCTGGTCTATGTGTGGTATGTACTATAGCCATAGTCCGGCAACCCTCCCTAGAATCACTCCTGTACATGCAAAACAAGACGATGTGATCGCTATTTTCCCTACCTATCCTATAATTCCTAGTCCGTATTGTGTATAGGAAAGCCCACTCAGGTGTCTAGTTCGTCCACCTCTCTACGATCGTGTTCTCCCACGTACTTGATCTCGTCATGCTCAGCGGTATCCATGCGGCCAGCGAGGATGTCCATATCCTGCCTCTGCAAGACCGCCATTGAGCTTCAAGTGCGGCAAGATAGATATCCGGCAGTGGTTTGCCACGGTCTCGCGTATATCCGTTCAGTTTATTTAACTGGTGCATTAGCCGACACTAATCAACCAGACTGCCGCCAGTAAACTCAATATCTACAATTATAGTCACACTTATCGCCCAAGCATTTGCACAGCTTGTACCCCTGATCCAATATCATCACCATGGCTGCTTCCCAGGTCCCCGTGTGGCTCGACTGCGACCCCGGCCATGATGTAGGTCCAATGCCCTTCTCTGCTTGTATAGCCTGGGTGTACCTCTCCAACGAGTCTAGCTGACACCTATGTATAAGGACGCCTTTGCAATCCTCCTTGCAGCCTACCATCCCAATATCAAGCTCCTGGGCATAACCAGCGTCTTCGGGAATGCCTCCATCGAGTTAGTACCTGCCCGTCCCAGACACGAGGAATCCATCTAAACGACATGGTAACCGCAGAAACACCACCCAGAACGCAGCAGCTCTCCTTACCGCGATGGGAAAGCACAACGACATCCCTCTGTACATTGGAGAGCGGAAACCCCTCGATCGCCCAGCGCTGCACGCTCCCACTGAAATCCACGGCGCCAGCGGCCTCGATGGTACAGATCTTCTTCCAGCACCATTGTGCGCACCCTCCTCCGAGCCCGGGGTAGATGCCATGGCGGCGGCTCTTAAGGCCCAGCCCGCGGGGACCGCCTGGATCGTTGCCACCGGCGCGTTGACAAACGTCGGGGCTCTGTTCAGGAAATACCCGGAACTCGTGGCACACGTCAAGGGCTTGAGCCTTATGGGCGGAGCAATCGGGGCCGGGTTTTCGGATGCACCTCTTGGGAAATCGAACATGCAGCAGGACTATGCTGGGAACTGGACTCGGTGGGCTGAGTTTAATATTCTGGTTGATCCTGAAGCCGCGGCGGATATATTCCATAACAAGGAGATCGCTAAGAAGACCATCATGGCGCCGCTGGATCTGACGCATCAAGTCCGAGCCACGCCTGAAGTCAAGGATCTGTTGCTTTTTGGTAAAGGTGGTGGCAACGGCCAAACTGGAAAGTCGACATTGAGGAGGATGCTCGTTGAGTTGCTCTATTTCTTCTCGAAAACTTATGCGTACGGCCTAACCTGGGCTCCATCGCGTGCCCCTCGGTATTTCTCGTCAGCTAACCAGTAGCAGGGATGTCTTCGGCATTACCGACGGCCCGCCGCTGCACGATCCTATAGCTGTAGCTGCTGTGCTGGCTGATATTCCGGAGGGTATTCCGTTCTTTCAGTGGGATGCTACGAGGAGCCAGGGTCCACAACATCGCGAGCGATTTGAAGTCACTGTCATCACAGATGGTCGCTTTGAGGAAGCTGAGCAGAAACAGACGGGAAGGACCATTGCCAAAAAGTGTCCCATTGGCGCAGAGGGCGTGACGATTCCGAGAGGGTTGGATGTGTCTAAGTTCTGGACTGCAATCGAGGACTGCCTTGAAAGAGCCGATGAAGCGAACAAAGCCTTTGAGAGAGCAAGACCCCGAATTTAATCATGTCGCTTTATCCAAATTATATTATACGCAGTCCAAAGGCACTAACTGGCGGCATGCGGGTTGTCGATGGGAGTCTTGTATATAGTCGAATAGTAGGTAGACAGTCTATTGCGAACTAAATACGCTAAATCACTTATATATATGGTGACATTTTACAAAACCTGCGAGTGCTGCATCGTCTCTTTGCTGTCATTATTCAGGCAGCTTAAGAAACAGTTCCAGCCGAGACTGACAGCATTCACGAATAAGAGCTGATGTTGCACGGGAACGAATTTAAAATTGACAAACTGCGCCATGGGCCAAACCAGGTAGTTCGTTCCCAGTGCTGTGAAATATCTCTCGTCAAGCTTTTGTCTTGGGTCTGCACCCTCGAGCAGCGCCATGCTCGATAGGAAGACGCCGGTAGCGACCGGTGCGAAGACCAGTTGATCGCAAGCCACCCTGGCCAGAAGAGTCTTTCTCATATCTCGAAAGTTGATCCGGCTAGCAATGAGTCTATACCAAGTTGACGCTGCGGGCCCGAATACGACTGCTGCTGTTAGAAGCGAGTGTGTTGATGATGAGTAGGGGAATACCCACGGCCTCCATAGCATGCCATGCGGCAGGTTCGCGCCCATTCATGCGCTTCGGGTTTCCTCTTTTCAATGAGTTGCTGCGCTGAGATATCGCCGGCAGCGAAGAGTACGCTGGTCGTGACGCTTTGCGTTAGAAGAGGCGAGGAACGAAGGCAGCGCTGGTACCTACGGTAGAGTCAGCAAATTGGGCCTCAGCTTATTAGCGATACATACCATTGAAGCATATTGAAGCTGTTAATTTGGTCGTGGATTGGTCGTGGATTGGTCCGTCTGGGCGCTCTGGAAGGAATAAACCACCAAGTATATACTGCTTTATCCAGGTATATCCGCCGGAATTACAGTGACTCTAAGCCGGCTTCATATCTCCGGGATCTGCGTCGGCAAACCCTAATTGATCCCCATACTCCAACCCCCGCCATGCTGAACAGTATTTGAACCCACAGCTTTCCGGGGCCCCATAATACTTACAAAAGAGCATTGGGCGGGCCCTTGAACATGTTACATGCCGTCTGTTTGTAATTAGATTATTGCCAGGTAGACGTTCCCTGGCTATGACCGTCGCCAATGACACTGCGGTATTTGGCCACTTACCAAGGGAGACTGGATCATCGACGCGCTGACTTCTCGCAATTAGCCCACTTCCGGTGGATCCAATAAACGGAGAGCATCCAATGAATCAGACGATATAGTTGACTGCAAGCGAGTCGAATCCGGTAACAAGAGCGATGGACTACAGGAAGAGGAAGCCGGGGATGTGTTGAACCATGTCGAACAGAGCGGGCCGCGCAGGGGACAGTGCCTGGGATATACAATGGTATTAGCTGTGTACCAGAGGCACCGACGAACTGCCTTCTACATCTTCATATTGTCATTGTGGACAGCGCAAGTTCAACCCTATTGACAGGCTCACCGAACATCATGGCTAACCGGGCACAGATGGTGGATTTACGGGCTGATATTCCACCGTACTGGTATCTCTGGCTGGATCATACCCTTTCTGTTGTATCTGGCCATCTCCCTGAGGATCATCTTCTGCTGGCTGTCCACCTCGCTGGTCATGGAGCCTGCCAGATTTGTCTGGAAGAACTCGCTATACAGATTGTATGAAATTATCCCGTCCAGACTCCATCAGCCCCTTGCTGCACTCGTCACTGTAGCCACGATCTTGGTCGGGTCACTGGTTCCAGGGGAGTCCGGCGACAATACTCGAGCGAACCGGGGAGTGTCCATCTTCGGATTGCTCGTTCTGATCGGGGGACTTTACGCCTCATCTCGCGACCGGAAGAAGATACGCTGGCACACTGTGATCGGGGGGATGCTGGCCCAGTTCATCATCGCGGTTTTCGTTCTGAAGACGACTGCTGGATACGATATATTCTCCTTTATTTCGAACCTGGCCGAAATCTTCCTTGGTTTCTCCAATGATGGCTTGACATTCTTGACTGACGACAAAGTGCAGGATGTAGGCTGGTTCATGACGGGCACCATGCCGCCCATTATCTTCTTTGTTTCGGTCGTTTCTCTGCTCTACCACTGGGGGATTTTGCAGTGGGTAGTCCGCCACGTCGCCGTCTTCTTTTTCTGGATGCTGCGGGTTTCCGGCGCTGAGGCGGTCGTTGCAGCTGCCACGCCGTTTGTCGGCCAGGGCGAGTCGGCGATGCTGATCAAGCCGTTTATACCGTACCTCACGCTGGGAGAGATCCATCAGGTCATGACCTGTGGCTTTGCGACTGTCTCCGGCTCCATGCTCGCTGCATACATAAATCTAGGCGTCAACCCCCAGGCCCTGGTCACTTCCTGCGTGATGTCGATTCCCGCCTCCATTGCAGTCTCTAAGATGCGGTATCCCGAGACGGAGGAGACGTTGAGCTCAGGCAGCGTCAACGTGCCTGAGGATGAGCATAAAGCTGCAAATGCCATTCAAGCCTTTGCCAGCGGGGCCTGGCTGGGCCTCAAGATTGCCGTCTCGATCGTGGCGACTATCCTCTGCGTCATATCTCTGATCGCCCTGATCAACGGGTTTCTTACCTGGTGGGGGAGATATTGGGGTATCGCGGACCCCTACCTCACGCTCGACCTGATCCTGGGATATCTGCTCTATCCTGTGGCCTGGCTTCTGGGGGTTCCGAAGCAGGACCTTCGTCCTTTCGGCCAGGTAGTTGGCCTGAAAATCATTGCCAATGAGTTCGTCGCGTTCCAGAAACTGTCGGAGGAACCTTACAAGAGCATGACTTCTCGAGGCATGCTGATTGCGACATATGCATGCTGTGTGAGTGGATAGCGCGGCCTCTGGAGTCTTATACGTAACTAACATACCATCTAGGGCTTTGGGAATCTCGGCTCGCTCGGAGTCCAGATCGCAATCTTGTCGCAAGTAGCGCCGGGTCGAGCGGGCGATATATCCAAGGTGGCTGTTTCCGCTCTTTGCTCTGGGATAATCTCTACACTGTCGTCTGCAAGCATCGCAGGGATGTTGCTTAACAGCTAACACGCCGCTGGAGATAGCGGCCTGCATTATGTAGATATATATATGTATACCTGGCTCTCAGCAAAGTTGTTTGTTAATACTTGATATTAAGCCCGTTATTTCACAGCGACAGGGTTTTCTGCTATATTTATATGTATTTCCTGTATGCATATATAAATCAACGGAAAGAGCAATCAGCGTCGCAATTGCCCTGTGCTTGGAGCCCGGCATGACCGTGTATGGAAGCTGCGACCGCCGCATTCGGGTTTCGAATTTGATCGGCATCGTTAACCTGGGAGTTCCTCCTACTGATGGATGAGAGGCTTGGGAAGCATCATTGAGACATACGTTTACCCAGGAGCAGATCGAGTACTTCAAAGCCGGAAGTGCGCTCAACTTGATGGCCAGGGGGGGATAATAGTTGTACTATACACTTTAGAGATTGCGTTTTTTTGGAGGATATACTAGTGACATTGTCGGGATAACAGAATATATACACCCCTAGCTAATTCTCGTAAGCAATCTTCCATCTTACTTCCAGAATACACTCCCCTCAAACAACCGCCTCGCCGTGCGAAAGACAGTGGCATAATCCAACCCCCCGTCCGCCCCAAACTTAGCCCCAACAAGAATACTTCCACTCGCGTGCCCGATAGTAATCCCCGCCGGATCAACAGCCTGCGAGTTCGTAACATCCGCCACCGTACTCCCCGGCAAACGCGCCGCCGTAGCCAGGGCCAAGGCGACGGTAATCGGAACCGCCTTGTGCGGCTGGCCCACCGATAGGGCCCGAACCACCAGATCCACCTTAGACTGGGGCCCATCTTCACTGTCTTTCTTCGGCGTCGAAACCATTCCGACCTTCGGAACACTTCCCGGGACACCCTCTGGCGTAGTCGCCAGGCCCATGCGTGCGCCTGCCTGCCGTCGAATGGAATCCAGACGCTTGAGAAGACCAGGTGTATTTGTGATATCATCCGGTGTCAATGTACCGGGTACACCGAGATCCGCAGCCTTCACGAAAACACAGGGATTCGCAACATCGATACAGGTTGCCCCGACGCCGTCGAACGTATCCTGCACAATACCCGTAGGGAGAAGCTGTCCCGTCTTCGAACCCGCTGGGTTCACGAAGTCCAGTTGAATAGGCGCGCCGCTCCCAGCGACACCGTCAATCGCCAGGTCACCACCCGCTGCAGCCTCGCCGTTAACAACAGGAAACGTCGCGTTGATGATCTTGCCGGTGTTGGTATTGTGGATGCGCACGAGGGCAGAGTTGGCATCTTTTCCTGCTTCGAAGAGCCCTGTGTCAACCGCGTAAGGGCCAACTGCACTGACCATGTTGCCGCAGTTACTGGAGTAGTCAACGTCTGTGTTCTTGACGCCCAGCGCAGCGAATGTGTAGTCCACATCTGCGTCGGGATGTGTTGACGCACCGACGATGCAGACTTTGGATAGACTGGAGATTCCACCGCCCAGTCCGTCTAGCTGGCGGCCATATGGATCCGGACTGCCGATTACGCCTCGGAAAATGGGATCCCATTGCGCGCGGTTCTGCGGGAGATCTTGTTGGTTGAAGAACACTGCGCGGGATGTGCCCCCGCGGTAATATGCTGCTGTGAGCGAGTTCTGGCTGCCGCTTGTGCTCGACACACAGCGCCTCCAGAGTTTAGGGTCGTTTAATGATCTCGGGATTGCGCGTCGAAGCATTGTGTATTATGTGTTGATAGGAAGTCGGTGGATGTCAGAGATCCGATGGCCGGCCGATATAAGAAATGATGCACGTGACCTGGCAGCGGCTACATCCGAAGTCGGCATTTAGGGTTGGCAGAGTTGATTTTGATACTCTAAATATCGGCTGTCTATATTGCTTGTTACATGGTATATGAGAGCACGAGATGTTTCCATTGTCTCTCCATGGGCTGCTATTTGCGCACTTTGTACAACCATTTGAGGGAAGCCGCCTGTAGCCTACCTTGCACGTTTCCTTGGAATCCTCTTATAATATTGAAAGTATCAGCATTGTCGATTTCCCACTGTTTAGCCATTACGACCTAATTGGCAGATATTCCAGGCTTTCCTATTCGTACCCCGAGTGTAAAATGGTGTCCCTGTTTGAAAGGATCCCACGCCTACGCGGCTGTTAACAAACGATGCCAGATTCATAATAACGTGTTCGGGGACATCCATGAATCGATTATAATGTGCAGAGTACTGAGGATAGAGGTTGTAGCTTGTTTACAATCAGCAATGCGAATTTGTGTATTCAGCATACGTCGTGACTTGCTATTTCCACCCCGGGATATGCATCCGACTTGCATGTAAAGTTTGAGGCTCCCATCGAACCCATCCAGCGTATCATTTGTACTTATTACTAAGTATGGATTACCCGGTGAATTCATATTTCAAATAGAGGCGACGTTGGCTGCAGCCTCTCGATTTAGATACGACGTTGGGACAACCGATGGAAGTGCTCAAGACACATGTATGCTGTTCTTCCCCCTAGCACCCTAGTATACAAAAACGGCCAGACCAGGCTAATCTAGAGTCCAAATCTGGCGGCAAACAGAGCTGACACAACCAAAGATGCTTTTGAAAAACATAGACACGGATACGCCCGATGGGCCGCGTATTATCAGGGGTTAATACCATGAATATATACGATTCAACTTCTCCCTAGTATCAGATCGCCAGTGCTAATGGTGCTAAAGGCACGGCTTGAGGCCTCCACAGAAGGGGCCAGTCTAGTTCTCACATCTGGTGAGTGACATCTTTATGGAAACATATAACATACATGGATAGAGCAAGACCGAGTATGGGGAATTGTACACATGAAGATCGGGCATGGAAACAGGCTTATGTATTCATTCCAGAGGTTTCCATTAGTTTCTTCATCTGTGAGGAGTGAAAAAATTCTTTGGGTGGCTTGACTTTCACCCTATTTGCATATAAAAAGGTTTGCGCTGCACGTAATAAAGGTCCAATCCATGATTCACATTCCGTCCATGCGATAATGTACCGGTGCGTGGATTAAACCTCATATAGCACCAAACTTTCGTGTATAGTTTCACTTGTGAGACCTGTATCCATATCATCCGCGCTGCCGTCTCTACTAGAGGCAGTGCTGCTACCCACAACCCTCTATAGCAGCAGTGGAGTACTATGGCCGTTAAGACGAACAGTGGAACTAAGAGGCCTCGACGGGGCAGGGGACGAGGATCTAAAAATGATCCCAATACGTCCTCAAACCCTAACCACTCACTGTCAAAGATGTCCTGCACATATTGTACGAGCACGTAGGGTGAACCCTGCTCACCAGTAACCAGTAATGTGAACGCAACGTGGGGGTGTCTTAGCGCAACGTCGGCGTGTTTTAGATCAACCGGCTGGTATTAAATTCCGAGGTTTTCGCCGCTTTTTGCGGTAGAGGCTGCTATTCCAGGTGCTCTTGTAGAGATAGGTGAAAAGCCAAGGTCGCTGCAACTACGACGAGCAATCATTTCTGCAGCTTCTCCACTTGTGTAGCGGTCGACCATCCCAGGTCAGCTTCGATTCCCCGCAATAAGTCGACGACAACCTGCTTTTCTTCCGGTTTCTCCAAACACTGTCCAACCGCGTAGAGCATGGTTATCATATGCACGCGCGCACCGCTCGGCGGCCTGCCGAGTGCGATTCCGCATATTTCTCGGCAACGGTGGTCGACCTCTTTTGTAAGATCTCGATAGCCCTGGAGACGATCGAAGGAGGTGCTGGGACCTGAAACCTCATCTGATGGACGGTTGAGAGACAATGCCAGACGTCCGAAATGGTACTGCTGCATGGCGGCAGCGCAGGATGTCAGACTGTAAAAGATCTCTGGAAAGGTTGGGAACTGTGTTGGTTTTTCCAGGCGCAAACAGGGACGGAATGTTTCAGGCATTCGCTCAACCCAAGATTGGAATTCGAAGGAGAGTTTAAGCCACGTCGCGCTGTTTGGATAAGAATCAGGGGAGCTAGGAGTTGTACGACTTGAGGCGGATACTTCAGCGGACTCCCCTCCGACCCAGTGCTCAAGTTGTGATTTCTTGGAAGCGGCCAGGAAATTCGTCAATTTGTTCAGGAGGCGTATCAGAGAGTTTGCGGCAATGTCTTCTTGTGAAAAGGCTTGGGATTTAGGCAAGCTATCAGGCGAAGATAGAATTCCTTGATCATCGACCGAAAGACCAGCAGCTCGCCATAACGCATAATCGTCGGCATCGAGGTGGGTAGGTAGTCTATTATAGTACGAGGCTAGATAATCCATTCTGGCAAAGTTCCAGAAAGCCGCCGTGACGCCGGAGGGAAAGCTGTTGTGATCTCCACTGCCCTGGGCAAGCAGATTAAGAAACTGGGAGAAAAGCGGTTTGACTCCGGAAAGATACCTAGTTAGAAAATTAGTGCCTTGAAAACGATTACAGATGGTAGGACACCATACGATTGCCAATTCTCTCCCGGCTCATCGAGGATCTTGTAAAGGGTGAGTATCGTCGAGCTAGCCAACAGGTTCTCAGTTGTCTTCCAAGTCGCGTCGCTAGTTTCCAGGTGGCTTTGGGCTTGTCTCAGCTGGAGGTTCAGCCAGCGATTTACGATGGATATTGGCGGTTCAAGGACGTCTGAAGTGGACACAGCTGCATAGTCCGAAATAGACGAGTTCATATGTGTGACAGCCAAATAGTAGTAATTGGCGGCTTTGAGAGGCCAGTCAACCTGTTGGGTATTTGGGTAGGCCTCCATTGTCGCAGGGGATGTAAACATCCCAGCTATACCCGCCAATTTGACACCCTTCATTCTTGCCAGGTGTTTTGCCGAGAGGGCTGCCATTGCATAACGCAATGACAATTCGTCTAGGCCTCGAACTGGGACAGCAGCGGCAAAGAATCTCCCGCTATCTGAAATGTCTAGCCTGAGAAGGGATAGGTAAATGCCATTCATTAACAAACAGGAATCGAACCTACCAAGAAGCTAGAATCTCGCAATAATGCCGAACCAGGAAGCATAGTTCATGCTCGGTTCCGGTCATCAACTCCGAGAATATGTCTTGGAACTGTTCACGTTCACCGCGATCAGACGGGGTCCCCTGCAAAGGGCCACCCGTAGGTGAGTCCTGACATTGATGGTTATCAGTAGTGCCGCCAGAGTCAGCGCTGTAATTGACTAATGGTATAGAGGTTTGATTGATACGAGCATTTGGATCTTGCCAAAGTCCGGGCTCGAATGTGCGGTTAACTCCAGGTCGGTTGCTCAAATTACTGGCATTCTGACCTTGGTCTGGCTGGGAGATACGAGCTGACTGCCATGCTGAGGCTGCAGGGGGGAACGGCCGCTGATTTTCAATACCAGCGTTGAGTGGAGGCGACTCAGAGTGAGGAGGGCCTTGGGGGTCAGCGCCATTGCCTTCGCTTTGCTCCGATTCTGGATGATGGGTTTTCGCCGTCTAATTGTGTAAGACGACGCGTTTCATGATGGGATATCAAAAGCTTACGCGAGGGGTGTTTCTCCCTGAACCGGGCTTGGGCACATGCTCCTGATATGGAGCATATCGGCGCCTTACTGAGGCGCCTTGGTCGATGAACTTGCGCGTCTGCACAAACCCTGGGCACTCAACCCCAGCATCTGTGCAGCGCTGACAACGTGGGCGTGTCTCATCGCACTACGTCACTTAGCATACGTCTAGAAACGAAAGCCAGGGACATCAAACCTTGATGTGACGCTTTTTGCAGCGCTCGCAAGCCTTGTTCGACGGCACGCCAGGCATTGTAGCAGGGGGGCAGGTCGAGGGGGTCTATCGGACACAGGTTTCTCGAAAGAGCATCATTGCAGGATTGTGCAAAACGGAGTGATGCCAACCACTGCCAGAGTGAAACTGCAGATCTGGGCAAATGCTGCAAATCCTCGCGCTGTCGAGGACTGACGTCGGAAGTTCGGCAGCGCCACCGGAGATATCTCGGATGTCGGATCAGTGTTATTCCGGATGATTACCCCATTCGGCTGTCTCGTCTCTTTTTTCGTCACCTGTCGCTCTGTCCATCGACAGTCAACACCCACAATGCTCAAGGCGCCGTCGGGTTTGGGCCTCCCCGCCTGCCAGACAATACCAATCGATCGTATACAATATGGTGTCCCAGTACGGATATCTCCGCGCCATGGATTTACTACCAATGACCCATCCACTATCTTGGCGGACAGACATCAAATATATAAACAGTGGATCGGTGTGTTACAAGCACATATTCTTCATGTCTGTAAATCAAACTAACTCACTTCGCAGCAGCTGGCACACCTCATAATATTGTCTGTTCAGAATGCCGCAAGCCGAAAAATCTGATATTATGCGAATCCTGCTGTAGATCCTACCACATCTCATGTTTATCACCGCCGGATGTGCCTACTCAGTCGATGCGATTTTATTGCCCAGCGTGCAGTAGCGGACAATGGAGCCGTTTGACGTCGACTGTTGGCACCCCAGCTACGGTATCTCCTGAGGCTTCCCGGTCTAGTACGCCGGTTGTACGTAGTACAACGGCGGGCATCATGAGTCCTCCGCAACCAATTGGCAGTTTCACGCAGTCAACACGAACAACACCGCATAAGATGCAGGCTCCGTCATCTGCTGAGGACCGTGCTATGCCAGTACCAAACGTCTTTGACCCGCGCATATTAACCCGAGCCCAGGAATTTCTCCGCACTCATGGTGGCTTTCCAGAGTCTCAGGAGTTCTCGGCAGACTTACTTTTGAAACTTGGCTCTATGATGGCGGAGCTTGACCTGCATCGGGAACGAGTCCAAGAATTGGCATCGGAAAATACACACTTGCGACAAGATAACGCGAACGTCAGAGCGTACTTGGACTCCAACTTGACGACAGGAATGCCGATTGCTCCTCCTGGCGGTGATTTATCGGCTATCCAGCGACCTTCCACTGATACGACTGGGAAATCATGGGATAGAATCGTGATGGATTTGATTTGAACAGCCCGGAAGAAGAGAGACAGACAGCCTATGTAACGGCTACCCCATTGAAGTACGGACGGAAGTTTGGCGACCATATATTTCGGAGATATCTTTGCCACGCCACGCCGCAACGAAGAGGGGTGGCTTCGCGCTATCAATGCTGGAAGACGCGCCGTGTCTCCTTTGGTTGCACGCCCTGCTTGGAATCGAAGCACCAGCCAATTAGCGCCGGCTACTGCACCTGCTCCAGATCGTCCCCGATGATCACTCATCGTACGCCGGGCGTGCCTGACGGCCGTCGCCGTAGGCGAGGCGCGACGCCAGGACCCCAGACGATCCCCCTCATTTCGATGTAACATCCGGTTCGCTTTGTTGTGCTTTGATTTAGCGGGGTTGTGGAGATTCTGTTGATATTCTTTCTTACCCATCCGCAACTCTGGAATGCTGCATGTTTCGGGATTTCAGAAAACAAGAACGCAGTCACCGACAACCACTGAAATCGCCATCGACATAGTTTAATGCACTCTTGGTATTTTAAAACATCCGAATTGGCTTCGATCGTCATGAAAGCGAGGTCGTGGGGAAGGATCCCCGTGATCGCGACCAGTGCGTTGCTGTTTACCTCAGTAACCAACGCGCAAGGCGACGGAAATTCTGGTTTTGACGTCCTGGATTACATCGATCCTTTCATCGGCACAGAGAATGGAGGTAGATGAGCGCTCTTCTTCAAATTGATCGACGTACATCATGAGAAACTTATCGCCTTACTAGGTCATTCGTTTGCTGGGGCGACTTTGCCTTTCGGTATTTTCTCTGGCCCAAACGCGTTTCAATAGCTAATGCATGTCGAAGGCATGGTCAAAGCAGTTGCCGATACCCAGGGTGAAAACCAAGGCGGCTTTGCCTACGACACAACCCATGTAACGGGGTTTTCGCACACCCATGATTCTGGGACTGGAGGGGTAAGTTGATCTATCCACATTGGCCTTGGATACCAAATTAATGACCTAGGCATCTTCAATGGGAAATTTCCCGATATTTGTCCAGCCAAACTGCCCAGGAGCCAACCTAACAAACTGCAGCTGGAACTCGTCGGACAGAGCAAGCGCATGGAAACGCGACTCCCCGAAGGCACGGCCTGGCTATTTTGGCATATCACTGGAAAATGGCGTGCATGCTGAGATGACAGTGACAAACCACTCTGCTCTCTATCGGTTTGGTTTCCCTGGTGCAACTGGGAACCTCGATCCAGTAATACTTCTCGACATCATCGACCTACCGGAATCAAGAAACAATGGCACCGCCTCCGTGGACCCAGATACAGGTCGCTTAACTGGGAGTGGAAACTTTAATCCCAGCTTCGGACAGGGCACGTACAATCTTCACGTCTGCGTTGACGTCCAGGGAGCCGACATTCACGATACTGGATCTTGGACAAACGCGGCAGCAAATGTTGGCCAAACCAATGTATCAGTCAACTCAGCACAACCGGCAAATCAATTCTCTGCTGGTACGTTTGTCAGGTTCGATTCCGTACCAGCTGATGATGTGATTACTGCGCGCGTTGGTGTGAGCTTCATAAGTGTTAGTCAGGCCTGCTCCAACGCAGAAAAGGAGCAGCCTGATTTCGATTTCGACGGGACTGTTGCTGCCGCCGAGGCTGCGTGGAGGCGCAAGATGGATGTCATGACTGTTGACGCTGCTGGCGTGTCGACCGAACTCCAAACCGTTTTCTGGAGTGGTGCATACCGCGCAATGATTAGCCCCCAGGACTACACGGGGGAAAATCCACTTTGGGAAAGCGACGAGCCCTACTACGACAGCTTCTACTGGTGGGATACCAACCATCCGTGTTCGGAGATGAAGCTAATGGTGTTTTTAGCATATGGGATTCGTTCCGCGGAATCCATCAGCTGCTCACGCTGGTAGATCCTATTTCGCAGTCCCGAATGATGCGCAGTTTAGTGGATATATATCGGCATGAGGGCTATCTGCCAGATTGTCGCATGTCTCTTTGCAAGGGTTGGACTCAGGGAGGCTCGAATGCTGATGTACTAATCGCAGAAGCTTACTTGAAAGGCGTTGTTGATGTCGATTGGGATACTGCCTACGAGGCCATCGTGAAAGATGCGGAAGTGGAACCCCAAAATTGGAACGTGGAAGGCCGAGGTGGCCTCGAGAGCTGGAAGACCCTTGGATACATCCCAAAGAACGACGTCGACGCAGGAACCGAGGGCCTTCGAACGCGCAGTGTGTCACGCACCGTTGAGTACGCCTACAACGACTACTGTATCGCCCTGATGGCAGACCAGTTAGGGCATACCAACGACCGCGACAAATACTTGAAGAGCTCCCGTAACTGGAGAAATGTGTACAAAGCAGACCAAACATCCGCGATCAACGGCGTCGACACCAACTTTACCGGCTTTGTCCAGCCTCGGAACGCCGATGGCACCTGGGCATACCAGGATCCGATCTTTTGCAGCCCTCTTCTGAATTTCGAATCCTGCTATTTGAACGAAGACGGCCACGAGACCTACGAAGGAAGTTGCTGGCTTTATACGTTGTACGTTTCCCCCTTTTTGGCAATGGGCTCTACTAACTGAATCCAGCTTTGTGCCGCAAGATATGGCCGCGTTGATCAAAACCCTCGGAGGTGCAGATGAATTTGTGTCTCGCCTCTCTTACTTGCATGACTCGGGTATTCTCTATCTCGGGGATGAACAGGCCTTTTTAACGGTGTTCCAATTCCACTATGCCGGTCGACCTGCAGTGTCAGCGAAGCGGGCGCATTCGTACATCCCATCACAATTCAATACTACCGTCGGAGGAATTCCTGGGAATGATGACAGCGGCGCAATGGGATCATTTGCTGTCTTCAGCATGCTAGGTCTCTTCCCAGTTCACGGACAGGACGTTTACCTTATCACTCCGCCGTTCTTCAAAGAAGTCAGCATCCGCAACGATATCACGGGCAAGGTAGCGACTATCCGGAACGTCAACTTCGATTCAAGCTACAAGTCTATCTATATCCAGAGCGCAACTCGTGACGCAAAACCATGGACGAAGAACTGGATTGGGCACGACTTCTTTGCGAAAGGTGGCGTGTTGGAATTGGAATTGGGCGCAGAGGAGAGCGACTGGGGAACGCGAGTTGTAGATTTGCCGCCGAGCATGTCGGAGTACGCAGAAGATGCACCAAAGGGTACACCAGACCTTTGACCGACGCTTCGAATCCGTGAGCCCCGAGCGGAAAAGATTTTTCAGGGGATCAGCAGGGGACAGCAGGGTCTGAGTCTGACGTATCCGTATGCGGTGTCGGAAGAATGCGCCCGAGCCCGCTTATACATCGCGGGGGTTCCCCGCACGAGCTGCATTAAAATCTTTTACAACTCTTTCAACTCCTCGTAATTGCATTCTCCTTACTCTGTATACCTATAAACACTCCCTAGACAGAGCTTCTGCACCTAGACAATGGCTTTTGCCCGCAGACTAGCTATCATCCCTGGTGGCCTCGGTGCGACTTCCCCTCCGCAAGCAGCCCTACTTTATACTAACATCGTCAAACAGGGGGGTTGGGCTCTCACATCGGCAAGAAGCTGCGCGCAGAAGGTGCACGGATTGCGATCCTGTACGCTCCCTTCGAAGCCTCGAAGCGCGATGAGCTCCTCGCCGCAGGATACAGCGACGCGCTCGCCTCGTCATCCCCCAATGACATCCGCACGTACGAATGCGACATCACATCGCCCGACTCTGTACGCAATGCATTCGCCTCAATCACGAACGAGGTGACCGCCGCGGACCTCTCCGACCGCGCGTTTCCCAGTATTCTAATCAACACCGCCGGCTACGTCTCCCTGAGCGACATGCATCTCACCCCGCCCGAGGAGACCCTCAAGCACCTAACCACGAACGTCTATGGCCCGATGCTATGCGCACAAGCATTCGCGAATTTCTACTTCGCTGCCTCCCAAGCAGCCTCAGCGACTGACCCCGCGCCTCCAGGCCGGATCGTGAATCTAGCGTCCAAGGCGGCGCATGTCGCGCTGCACCAGCACGGTGCGTACTGTGCGTCCAAGTCGGCAGTGCTGGGTCTTACGCGGTGCATGGCGAGTGAATGGGGGCCTCGAGGGATCACAGCGAATACGGTGTCGCCGACGGTGGCATGGACGGATTTGGGGAAGAAGGCTTGGGGCGCCGAGGGGGTGAAGGAGGCCCTGCTTGAGAAGATCCCCACGGGGAAGGCTTGTTTGCCCGAGGATGTTGCGGATTCGGTTGTTTTTCTTTGTCGGGTGAGTATCTTCTTTTTAATTATTTTTTATTATTGTTATTGCGGTTATTTCGGTGGGTTTGGGAGGCTGACTTCGCTATAGGACTCGAGTGGCATGATTAATGGTGGGGATATCAAGATGGACGGAGGTTATACCATTCAGTGATTTGGGAATTCGTGTTCAAAACGAATAGACAGAAGTGAATAGAGCCTATTAATATCATTACATACATTATCTTCCGTGCAGTAGGGCATCTGGGAGTCGAGTCTCGGATGTCCTAATCAGGCAACCCGCGATCACTTCCTTAACTTCCTCGGTCTTCCGGTATGCGATCTTCAATCATATCCACATTCCTCATCGATATACCACCATTAAACAACGGGTGTGTCAGTATAAGGAACAGGCACCGTCTGCGCCAATGGCCTTCTCAGCCCTAATCGAAATCGATCGACTCTCGACATCTTTTCCAACACCATCGTATCAACCCGCAGCACACTCTCCTTATACAGCGTCTGGCTCTTCCAGTCATACGAGCACAGCAGTCCCCGCTGCATGCCGCCCTCACTCCCACACAAGACAAGCGCAACAGGGGGGCGCACCGCAGTAAACAGCGTAACGGTCATAAGATTCGTATCAACAAGCGTAAACACTTTCTCCGCGCCGTATCCAAGCCCTTGAGATCTAGAAATGGTCTCTCGCACTGCAGGATCAAGCGTCGGGTCAACACCAATACATTCAGTCTGCACGTTCTCATGTCTGGACAAATCACTCGAATACGGGCTCCACTTGAACCTATTCAGATTCGTCCCGAAAATCATCGTCTCAATCTCAGCTTTGTCCATATAGCCCTCGAACCCAAACAACCACGGCTGCGCACGCCACGGCTTCCCTGTATATAGAGCGCCCAGGAGGTAGGGCGAGCACAAGACGGCAGCAACCACCGGTATTATGAGCAGCCAGCCAAACACAGTAAAAGGCACAAGTGGTCCGCCCTTGGATTTGCTCGATCCGAGAAAAAAGGCGCCTGTGATAAGGAACCCGGGCACACCGCGGATGGCAATCTGCGCAATCCTGCGCTTCAGCGTGTTTCGGAGCATGAGGTTGACAGGCGTGAATGACTTCCAGCGGATAGGCGCCGCGAACCCCCCACCTAGAATAACAGTGTCGTTCTCGCCGACGCCGTCTACCTGGCATAGGGGTGTGATGTCCCAGAGACTACGTGTCCAGGCGTCGTCGATATGGTGCCAGGGTTGGTCTCTGTTCCGGGGAAGGAGGCAGATAAGGCGCTCGAGGAGGCGGTTGCTATCGTTTGCTAGAGAAAGGCGGCAGAACTCCTGGAAGGCAGTGTGTTGGGAGTTGACTTTTGGTCGTCGCCGGAGGAGGCCCATGAGGACGTAAGTCAGATCGCCGTCGAGATAGGCTGTTGTGTTGTTTGCGCGAGTGCTCAGGCACTGCAGGGCAAGGGTAACCAGCTCCAGTGGACTGAGGACAACGGAGCCCTCGTAGTGGTCGACGAGCTGCCTGGAGACTGGGGCATCGATCCAGGCCTCTGCTGGGAAATTGCGCTTGGGCAGGAAATGGGGGTTCCAGATGTCGCCGCCGCGAGTGTAGATGGCGATGGGTCTGTCTGTTGGACTGAGGAGGACTTCTGGGAATGTCCACATGCGCTCTCCCCAGTGCTGCAGCATGGTCTTCATATCCGGATTCGAGGACGGGTCTGTCGCTGGGGGTCCTAGAATAACAGCTAGGGAATGTGCTCCGCGGACGATATCGCTGATTCTGTAAACGTCTTCGGAGACCTGGTCAGGCTCTGGCATGCAGCTGCAAGAGATCCAATACGCCGATACTCCGGCCGTTTGTGCTGCAGCTGCAGCAATAACATGAAGCTCCTCCCAGTCCGCTGGTCCCTGAAATTGCGCAGAGGTGTAGGAGATGAAGAGATATTGCAGCAGAGCCTCCCGGCCGTGCTCTTCTTCCCAATCAGCAACGCTTCTTATTTGTACTCCGTCTTCAGTTAGGAAGCACAAGTATCTAGGTCGCAACGGCCTCTCAGCAATCCCATTGATCTCTTCCGCTGCTGTCAACGAAAGTGCCGAAGATCCTTGGGCTGCCTCGCGCGGGTTGCTGGGGATATACGGGTATCCCCAGAAATGATACTTGAATTGCTCATATCGCCCGTTATTCCGTATCTCACCACCAAGATCCGCAGGCACAAACAACTGCCATGGATTAGCCCTATCCAACAACTCTGATTGTCAGCATGGACGGTGTCCAACTACTCACCAAAACCAGAAGCGCAAGGCAGGCCGGAAACCATTTCAAACACACTTCCAACGACACCCCGTCCTGCTTCCCCTCGATTATATCTTTCAAGACCCAATGCACGACGCGCATATGGATTGGCGTGACGCTTCGAATGCCCCTCTGCGACCAGGTTCCGTTCTTGGGCCCGCGCCGGACCTCGTCGGTTGCTTGGACGATCAGCTTGCGAAGCCGCCCATCCGTAGCACTCAGGTATCGGTCATCTTCTGGTCCCGTCCATATGCGGCTGAGGGCATCGCGGTGTCTGTATGCGTTGCGATCGGCGTAGGCCAGTCCGGGGTTCTCGATGGGTCTGTCTACCCAGGGGAGGTTGGCCGTTATGCTGTTGTTGTTGAGGTAGAGAGACACGTCGATTTTCTGAAGAGGTCCTTTTCTTGGATGGTCTTCGGGGTTATCCTAGGAGTTGGATTCAGTCAGCTTGGGCATATGAGCCAGGTACACTGGGCGGCTTGGTTAGTTACCTTTGGGTATACATTGGTGTGGCTACCAAGAGGAGAACTGCTGCTTTGAGGGTTCATGGGATAGGCACCGAGATCAATGTGGTGCTCATATGAATCCGTCACGTCTGGTGAGAATGGGTTTCGAGGTGCTGCGGGCTGTCCTTGAGCCTATGAATTGTTAACTCGGGAGACGCCGATCATGTCAAATATACGAGAACTCACCAGCAGGTGCGAGGAGGCGCTTGGAGCCAGATTTGTTTGAGAGTCCGACATTTGGGCTGGGTGAGTGTGTAGCTACAACTTCAGCGGCAGTTCATCCAGAAAGTCACAGACCAGCGGGCGAGAGCAGGGTCGACAGTCCACTGATAAGTGCGTGCGACCAGCTCGAGGCACTTGAGCCTCACTCGCCCACCCCCGGAAAAGAGCCTGGATTACGGAGTTAGACAAAGTTCCATCTCGCCATCGTCCTGGATGAGGCGCGGACAGGGCAAAGCATGGAGGCTAACCCTGGACGGACTGGTTTAATGCTGATCATCACGGCTCATGACCCAACAGGGGACGCCGAGAAGCTTGGAGGAACTAAATCTCGTATTCCCCCATGTCTGTCTTGTGGATGGCGCAAATCATTGCGTTATCACACCCCCCTGCATCAGCTTGCCGCACAGGCGGCGCACATGCTGCTTGCGCAATCCTCCGTCAGCCTTGCCTTATCACTCTGATGTTGCGGTACTGTACTACGAGTCATTGAGTAAACATCTCGATCGCATTGACTATCCATTCTCAGGGCCCACGCTCTAATTTTCAGTTGTCTCCTTTTTCCAGCGCGAATGGCCGCAGTGCACGCATCCAGGCGGCGTGGTTTGCCACGAGTCCGCGCTTCCGCCACAGGGTCCATCCCAGCAGGACAATAAGTGTTAGCGGGATCGAAACTACCCAGAAGATCCAAAAGTCCTTTGACACTTCGATGGCGGAGTTGTCGTCGGCTACATTGAAAAACTGGCTGCCAAAGATTGTCTGTGCTCGAGTCAGTAAACTATGGCGCGCCGCGGTTGGGGCTCTTACAGATACAGTGGTGATGGGCAAGAATACTAAGGTGACGAACGCGATGGTCGCCATGGTGCTGCTGTCTGCTTGGAGGAACTCGTTTCCCTCTTGGGTGACGAGATGGAATGACTTTGCATATGAGTCACTGTCCCTTTAGTCAATGCGTGGAGCGCGGACTCACCAAGGCAATCACGTTTTGCATGCGTCTATCCAGACTCCTGAGGCGCAACTTGACCCCTTTGAATTCTGCCTCGACCTGTGCAATAGTCCGCCGCGTTGCCTGACCAGCGGCCTGCTCTTCATATGTAGTTTTTGGTGAGAGGTCCTCGTGGTGGCGAGATAGGTTCTTCACCGTCTCAAGAGCCGCTTCTGAGCTCTCCTGGAGAAATATGACGTGCTTTGAAATATTGTGCAGGCCAGTAAACGATTCCCTGTCATGGCTCAATCCTAGTGCTTTCTGCAGCGTTGTTAGAAGAGTCCTCGCATGCTATAAGGGGATGCGTACAGTCTCAATCCCTGCAAATACTTTTGATATATCCCACACTGCGTTGTTCATATGTGCCGACAGTCGGTTTAGTATCACGACGAACAAACTCAGTGGATCGTGTATAATTCCATTTTTTACAGCACTGTAAGACAGAGTTTGCAGGCGGTTTATCACCATGTGTCCTCCAAAACATATTAGGGTCACACCTGGGGAAGCAGTCGGGTCAATCGGCCATCGCAGGAAGAACGCCGACTTCATCCACGTAAAGTCACTTTGGGTGATTTTGTTTTGGTTTTTTGTCCTGGGGTCTGCGATGACTGGTTCTGGCCCCGGGATGACTGTGATGTTTTTGCAGAGATAGTTGAACCAGCAGCCTGTTCAAGTCAGCTCTCTTGTCGCGATCGAACTGGAGCAGGTAAGGCACATCTGTATCCGTCATTTGTATCCAAAGACCCAAATGAATGAGTCACTGCGCGATATTCTCCCTCCAGAAATGCCGTTGGGATGGAGTAGTGTTGCACCAGCCATAACAGGCCATCGTCTCGCGCATTTTGCGGGAATCTGGCGTCTTCTCGTTAGATGCAGTCACATAGTTCAAAGTGGCAAACAAACATGATCCTAAGCGGAGGCCTAGAGTTTGCCAGCTGCCCAATAGACAGACTCTGGGCGACTGGATAATCAGCGCCGTCAATCCAGTTCAGGGCCTGGATGCGGATATCGGCGACCGAGCGAGCTCCCAGTCTATTCTTCTCCAGAATGCAACCCTCGAGAACTGTCGGATCATTGAATACTTCGTCCATTGCGTGCCCGTTTGGAGATTTGACAGGCAGATCGGTGGGATGGATGCCTGCCCCCCTTAATATAAGTGGCAGGGATTGTCTATCTTGGCTGCAGCTTGACTGGTTGAGGCTGAGCCGCCTGTACGAGGCTGCGCGTGATCCTCCCCTCGACTCAAAGCCCATGGATATTTTCAGATTCTTGTCTCTCCATCGCAAGGCTTGAATCGCTTCATCTCGTATTCACCGTCTTCCAAGACCATCATGCCCCCACCAGAAAAGCACGGCGGCGGCTACGTGCCGGCCCTCGGTGGCCCGTACTCGTTCCCCATACAAAGACGATCTACAACCGACCAGCCAGGACCAAACACAAGAGCGGCTCATCAAGACAGCTCCCAGCACTTCGAGCGCTCAAAAGGTGTCTCTCACTCAACGAGACATGAGTTGCATGGAAAGCACTTTCTTCCCCCTCCTCGAGCATACACGAGCAACCCAAAAATTAACAACAATCACAACCACAACCACAACCCCAACCAACAAGCCCATCTCGGACGTCCAGCACGAGTAGAAACGATGCCTCATCTTCAGTATCGTGGTTTGAACCATGGCGGTGATTTTGTACCCAATATTGCACGCTCGCCGTATGGCATGCGGAATCCCGCCGATTATCGGTCGAATACGACAGACGGCGCCTTTTCCGCCAGCAAAGACACATTGTATGGACTCGGAACCCCAGAAGAGACCCGTCTTCGAGATGAACGGCATGGGGGAGGTTACGCTCCTGTGTTAAAGACAGCTGGGACAAATAACTCTCGTTCGCAGGATGGACGGAGTGGGGTTTTGAAGCACTTGAAAAGATGACTAGGTTGGTCTCGTGCTTATTGACCGTGTACGATAATAGAACAAATCCGATGAAAATACGTCAGTCATAAATTACTTGTCTGCACATAATCAGCTGAGATGCCGCAGTTTGTCACTTTTCACACACAGCTCGTTCATCTATTGTCTGCAGAAATTCCTTGCCATTTTTGACTGTTATAAATCGGTGCTTCAATACTTGATATTGCTGCTGTTGCTGTATTGATAAGTTAAGTAGTTATTGTTGCTATTGCTGCTTAGTGAGACCAGCAACCCCACTTCCAACAATGAATCCTGCCAGGCTGCCACTTCCAACAATCACCATATGGAGCAGCTGCGAGCAATAACAAGGATACTATGGGGCCCTCCCAGACCTTCCATACTGTCCACCCTCCCAGTCGAGATCTTGTTCATAATCGCCGAATTCCTGTCTCTCGAAGATGTCGCACGCCTCAGGCAAACATCCCACTTCCTATCCACCACTCTAGAGCCATATCTCTACGCCCACGCAGCAACACACAAACTACCCGGCAAATCACGAATGGTTCTCGACTGGGCTGCCGAGCAGGGTCATATACCCATCCTCGAGAAAATCGACAAATACGGGAACCAAAACGACAACCACAACGCTAGCACAACAATCCCACCCAAATGCAAAACCCGGGCACTCTCCCACGCCGCAAAGCGCGGGCAAACAGACGCAGTAATGTTCCTCCTCGGAATGGGCGCAGAGTTAGACGGCACTGTCGCAGTCGAGGACAGCTACCAATGTACTGCTCTCCATCGGGCCGCGAAGCACGGATACATTGAGACGGCGACGCTCCTGCTCGACCATGGGGCAGATATCCATATTCGATGCAACGCGAGTAACTCAGCAGCACTGGAACACGCCGCGCGGCTTGGAGGGCGAGAGATGGTTCTGTTACTACTAGATCGGGGCGCCGATATCCACGCGCCCGCGCTCATTGCGAATGCCGTGTTCTCAGAGAATATAGAACTCGTTCGGGCTCTGCTGGACAAAGGCGCCGCGATTGATAATTCGTGGCATTATCGGCGGTCTGCTATCCATTGGACTATGCCGTATGGGAGGGCGAATATGCCGATGTTGAAGTTGTTGCTTGGGCGCGGGATCGACCCCAATGTGAGAGACCATGAGCGTGGTGAGACAGTTCTGCATTGGGCTGCGTATGAGGGGAATGTTGAAGCTGTTGGGCTTTTGCTGGTGAATGGTGCGGATGCTGATGTGGCTAATCATCAGGGTAAAGGGCCGTTACATGCTGCCATAGAAGGCCCCAGTAGCCAGAGCGATGGGGAGACAATTATTCGGTTGCTTTTGGATTCTGGAGCGGACCCTCTATCTGAGGGCTCTCCTGCCGGGACTCCTGTTGATTTAGCGAGGCGTTTGAGGACACAGGGCAATATTATAGGTCTGCTGGAGGCAGCGGCTGAAACCACTAGGTACGAGAGCAGCGGTGGCAGATAAATGCGCCCCGGTGTGGATACTTGCATGACAGGCGTTACAGGAATCGGGAATGTTGTTGCGAAGATCTCTTCATCCGGTTTGAGTTGATACTTTTGAGTTGAGCCTCCTGTCAAAATAGTGGTTTTCCCCTTAATCCGCGCCACACCCTCTTTTAAGACAGGGTCAACAAGGACACTCTATCGGGGTCATAAGCAGTTGTATAGGCAATAACAATAACAGCTTCTGACATGTGGTAAATAAAATAGTAGAGTTACTGCCGCTGATAAAAATCCCTAGTCGATCGTGTTGGTTGTGTTATGACCAAGGGATTCAACACCACTACCAAAAATATATACTTCTCGAAGTCACTTATCCTTATCCATCATCTCTCTTCCTAAACCCGACTTCACAACTCAGATTAAATTAGTTTTTCAAAACTCGAAGGTAGTCATGCCATTTATCTCATCTATTCTTAATTGACACATTAAAGCATTATCGTCGAAGAAGCCAGGATTTCGTGAGACTGACGCGTCTGCCCCCCGACGCGTAAACTATCATAACAAACGAAGAAACGCCGAAAGTACTTCACCGCCGGAAAACATCCGAACTGATCATGCCTATCACCGCTGCTCTTCTTCAGACGATAGAGAATGAGCATATAGCTTGCTGAATGCCGAATCACGCGTCAACAGTGAATACGGATC
Organism: Aspergillus jensenii; assembly: GCA_021437015.1. Classification (NCBI taxonomy): domain Eukaryota; kingdom Fungi; phylum Ascomycota; class Eurotiomycetes; order Eurotiales; family Aspergillaceae; genus Aspergillus; species Aspergillus jensenii. The sequence goes on along the minus strand of JAJAED010000017.1, from coordinate 313,906 downwards.
CTCGCACTCGATGACCTGTCCCTGGTCCAACACCACGACCTTGTCATAATCCAGAATGGTGTCCAACTTGTGTGCCACGGCGAGAATGGTGTGGTTGGAGAATTTCTCCCGAATCACTCGTTGCATGGTCTGATCAGTCTTACTATCCACACTACACGACAACTGTTAATATCGGCTCACAAATGAAGGAGGAGTGGGCTATCATACTTGCTGGTGGCTTCGTCTAGGACGAGAATCTTGCTTGGGTGGAGAATTGCGCGCACAAGGCAGAAGAGTTGTTTCTGTCCGTGTGACAAATGGAGGTCATCAATATTTACCGTGAGGCCGCCCTTCTCCTGGACCACGTTTATTAACTGGACACTTTTCAAGGCATCCCAGATCGCGCGATCGGAGCTGGAATTAGTTGGGTCGGCATTCAGTCGAACGCTACCCTTGATGAAGACCGTATCCTGCGAAACACCGTTTAGACGGGAGCGGATTTCTTGACGAGAAATCGTGGAAATGTCAAGACCGTCGATATCGATTGTGCCCGAATTGAGTTCAATCATGCGGAATATGCTTAGCATCAGAGATGTTTTGCCACTGTCCTCATGGTTAGCCTGACTCGGATGGAACGGTTTTCTATCGGTTCTCACCTTCCTGTTCTCCCGCAGATCCCAACTTTTTCCCCTGGTCGGATCGATAGAGAAACATCCCTCAACACGAGGTCCGAACTGTTTCCACGTTGTCAGCTCTCTAATTGATACCCAACCCCCCCCGCTTTTACATACCTATACGCTGCCGAGATGTTGCGGAACTCAATGCCTCCGCGACTTGGCCATGTCACCGGCACAGGGTTGTTTTCGCCTGGCAGATCTTCCTTTTCCACCTTGGCCGTGAAGTCTTTTACCCGCACGACAGAGCCGATATGAGTTTCCATGTTCGTCCAGAACTGGACTAGGAGCTTAACGGTCTGGCTGAAAAGAATCACGTTGAACAGGGCGACCCCAACGTAAGCGGCGTTGAGTGTACCCCTCAGGGCAACCACAAGGATGATCAGGACAACTGCGATGCCCGCAACAACAAGATCCAAGGTGAGGGTTAGCCAACGCTGAGCTGAGTACATCGAATAGAACGGCCGCTGCGAGTAATCGAGGATCTTCAAGCTCCTCTCTTCCATCGCATCCTGCCAGCCAAATGCCCGGAGAGTGACCAACCCACTCAGGCAGTCAGTAAAATGTGACAATAATGGCGCCTTGGCTTCGATATCCAGAATTCGGAGCTGGCGAGATGTTCGCAAGTACACTTTTTGTATCCCGTATAGTGATAGCAGGACAACGGGGAATGCGATCGCAGCATACACAGACGCCACGGCAACTAGAATCATTTGTGCGAAGCATAGGAAGAACGCTGGGTGGATACATTTTAGCCCAATCCTTCTCCCAAAGGGCTCACTCCGGTGGGTACTTACTGACAACAACGTTGATGGCGGCGACTGGAAGCTCCATGTCGATAAGCTGCAAATCCTGACTGAATCGGTTGAGAATCGATCCACTGTCGGTAGTAGACAGAAACCGCATCGGTGCACTGCAAACTAATCAGCGATGAGCCTTTCTCTTCAGGAGAGTCACAACACACCTAAGAACAGTATCCAAAAGAGCCCCATGGAACCTTTCGCCTGATCTTGGCACCGAACTTACGATCACATCCCAGCAGCTGACAAGCAGACAAATCATGGCCAGTCCTCCCAGCACGAAATAAATACCGACGTAATGCTGGGTGTGCTCCCCAGGTTCTGCTGCATCTGCGGCAGCCCACCATTTCAGCCAGATACCTATGAGTCAACGGATTAGCCGTGCTATGGTGGAAAGAGGGGGTGCCTTACTTGGGAACGATATGCAGAAAACAAACCCAGCGATGGTCACTAGAAAGATCAAGGTAGGTATCCAACCGACTGCACGGATGTAGAACACGTAGGTCCCCAAGCTGCCCCTATGTTTGTGCACATTCTCCTCACTCCAATCCTCTTTCTTGACGGGTTGGACCGATGTTCGGGAGGGCTTGGACTTGGGGACGTATTCCGCCTCGACGGTCGAATCCCAGTTTGGAGATGGGAGAGAGAAGCTGGAGATGTAGCCGGATTGTTCAGCGAGATCGCCAAATGACCCCGATTCTGTTAACCTCCTCTCTTCATTCAACACGACAATGTGGTCGGCATACGGGATGCGTTTTACAGAGGACGAAGCAAGAACGACAGTGGTCCCAGCTTCCCGCAAGAGTCCGTTCACTCCAAGAAGGCTGCAGAAAATATGATTCTCTGTCGCCGCATCAAGACCACTGAATACATCGTCGAGGATTAAGAGACGCTTCCGGGCATAGATTGCCCTCGCCAGTGCCTATTTTGGATAATGGTTAGTATCAAGCCCCGCCTCACGGGATAGCAAACAAAGTCACATTGACATACAATTCTTTGGCTTTGTCCACCGCTGAGTGCAACACCTCGACTGCCAATCACAGCCTGATCTGCCTGCGGCCATTGTGCAAGATCCTGTTCCAAAGCACAAGCTCTGATGACGGTCGTGTACCAGAGTAGGTCGAACTCAGACATGGCCGTGATACTATCGCGAATAGTGCCATTCATGTGCCAAGGAGTCTGATCGCAGTATGCGATACTGTCTGAGGACATCTTCACCTTGCCTTCCAGGCACGGAACCTCCCCAAGCAGACCCTTCAACAATATCGACTTACCAGAGCCGGAGGGTCCGACAATCATTGAGAAACTCCGCCCAGGTAGAGTCATTCCGATGCCCTCAAGGATTGGCTCAGCTTTAGGATCGAAACCGAAGCTTGCGCTCTCAACCATGATCATGTCCATGAGGGGGAGCGCGAATTTCATCTGACTGGGCGGTGTGCTCTTGTCTTCGGTGAGTGTGAGGGTACTGGATGTATTTGAGGTATCGCGCTTTTCACGCAAAGTCAAACTTGTTACCGAGCTCCAGCGCGGTGGCTCGGAGTCGGCTTGATGAGTTTCCTTGTTAAGGAACTCCTGGATCCGCGCGAAAGACCCAATAGACCCAAGGAACCCCATGAGTGCCATCACCAGAGACAAGAATGGATCGGCCAGGAGTGCGAATAGCGACAGCGATGTGTATACCATGTTAATATCAAGCGAAGCGCCCTCTCCTGATTTTTCGGATATGGCAACAAATGCTGCGAAGGACACAATGGGAGCGAAAATTCGCGTGAGCCATGCTGATCACCAAATGTTAGCAAGTATACCCGAGAGTCGGCGTACGGAGATCAGAATGGTTACCAAATGCCATGTTCCAGACCAGCAGCTTTCTAAAACCTTTTGAGATGTCCAACTCTTCCAACCGCAACTTCTGAATCGAAGCCATGAGGGTTGGTTTCAGTCCTAATAACTTGACTCCCTTGATAGATGCAAGCATGGCACCAGTTGAGGAAATACGTTTTTCAATAGCTTCAAGCCATTTTGCTTGCTTGGCCATCACACCGGACATGGCAACCATGGAACCTAAGAGGGCGACTAATGACGATAGTGTTAGTGCTCAACGCTACTCACATCAAGCTGGACGGGAACTCACAGATGGCGACCCCAATGGGAACAGCACACGCGATGCCTAGTTGCCTCTCTAGAAGGACAATAGCAAGCGCGATCTCAGTAGCATTCGCCCAGATCTCGTGCATCGTCTGCCATCCCTGGACGATTCTTTCAATGTCTGCCGTCATTAGAGTTAAGGAAGCTGCCGGATCGGCATCCTGGATCGACAGCACGCTTGCTTTCTTGTAGATCAGCGAAACCAACGCACCGCGGACCATAGTGATCGCGCGGTATGTGAGATGCTGTTGTTGGCTCATCATGATCTTGACGTCGAGTGTTAGTTTTTTATTTGAGGACCGGGGACCTGCAGGGCCAACATACCGCCATTCCGACGTAAACCAGTACATACGCACCGATTAGTCCATATCCAATCTGGGTTGATTCAATGGTCACTTCCTCCGAAGACAGCTCCATAGCCTTATGGAGAAGAAGGGGCTGACAGAATGTCAATCCGATCATACACAACCTAGGAGGAATAACTGCCAGGATCGACCATTTGAAAGTTTTGAAAACTACACCGATCAACGAAGATTTCCCGGTTTGATTTTCTGGGTGAAAGGTTAGCGTTGTACAAAAAGTCTCCCTGTCCGGATCACCAACCTTTGCTCCATCGGAAATCCAACAAGTCACGCAAACGAGGAGACTCTAATCTCTTGTCTAGGGTATACAAATCTTCGACCTGCAGTGTCTTGCGGAAACCCGTGAGGAACAGCGGGTTTAACCACCAGAAAAATGCCCTGTTGGCAAGCCCCGCGTGTGCTTCTGCTGGATAGTGCTTATACTTGTCTTTGAGGATGGCCTTCTTCTGCCATGACTCCACCAGGACAAGAAGGAGCTTGATCCCGATTGCGAAGCTGGCGACAACTGCCATCAGCTTGTCAACATCCCCCCCGTCGCGCAGCCAGAGAGTTCTTATCCGCGCAGCGTCAAAGGGAAGAGTGATCAGCAAATAGAGCTCCAACAGGAATGCTGGACGCACACTGCGAGAGTGCTCTATATATGACAGGACACAGAGAATTATGGATCCACATCCCATAATCAGGTTTGAGGCAAAGGAGAGCCTGGTTCTTCGAGCATCTGGTAAAGCCCACAGAACCGCCTGCAGGAATTGCAACGCGCTCCAAAGAATCCATGCAGCCTATTGAACACAACTTGTCAGCTTGAGACACAGGTGAAAAAGGACAGTCAGATACAACACATACCGCCTTGTAGATTGGCCGCTTTGAGGGCTCGATCTTACTGGTGGTTCGAAGTAAACCATATATCCGAAAAGGAGATATGACTATGGCGAGGACGATTGGTAGGATACCTAGCACGACTTCTTCGAAGAGCAGTGTGAAGTCGAACCCCCCTCGACAAGTCGATGCGTGAACCTTCCAGGAGTCGTCCACGCCAGTGCAGTAGGTTGCGTGTTCTGCCATATTGACAGTGAGGTAAAGATGAAGGCGAGGGTGATCGGATGAAGGAAAAGGTATGTCGATCTCCTTACACTTCTTTCGGGGCCTCGCAGAGATATATGGCATGCAAACTCGGCGCCATGGATCTAACCTCGAGAGGATAATGGGAGGCAGAGTCAGAGGAATCTATTTTCGTCAGCATCGTCACTTGTTCGAGCATCGGACACGAGATGCTACTTCGTGGCGATGTCATTCATGACTAGCGGGCATTCACCTTGGAGAGCTAAACTGGAGGAATTCTGCTCATGGTCACCGTAATCTGTCCAAATGATTCGCTAGTATAATTCCTGGATGGGGGCGATGAGGGGATCAAATCCTCCAAAGTCTCCGCAGCAGACAAAGTTAGTGATTGTCCAGCTCACCTGGCCACTGCTTGCTCGACTTCTTAGCCCAGAAAGCCTGCTGAAGCCACTCCAGGAGCGAGTACGAGGGACTGTTCACACAGATCTAATCTTGGTCAGGGCATTGCATTGCAGATCGTCCTATGTATAGATATACAACCGGGATATACATTCTGCCGAGCCAGTGGTGGCTTGATTTGATGCCCCGGCTCGCGTGGTGGTTGGCTTGCTGTGAGCTTAGCATTGGACACCTCGTATCTCAGCGCAGCCTAGAGCAGCAATGGAAAACAGGTGAGCTCAAAAAACCATAGGTTCCTTGGCTGGCGGGGAGGGCGCACAAATAACGGTGAAGGCGTGCGCCTCGTGGAAGGCGATCTGGTTAAGCTGTGGCCCATAGCTCATGGCGTGCCGTTTTTAGAAGCTGTGGGGTTATTTTCCGCCCTCATCGTCGATACGAGAAATCAGCTACAGGTTGCATACAGCAGGAATAGCCAATACCTGTTTGCCGTAACTGCCCAGCTCATCCGATCCCACATTCCAGCCAACGCAAGGGAGCAGGGGACACCTACTTCAGCCAACCGGAACACAATCAGCGGTATGGGATACGATCAGATTACTAAAATAAAGCAGCTCCGATCAATTCTAGTGGACCCGTGCATCTGCCGCGTGCTAACTATGATCGATCGGGTGTCTCTCCGTTGGGCTGTGCTTAGCCCTAACGCAGGCTTGATGCCCTCAATTCGCAGGCTTCAATCATGCATTAGCTTCGCCCCATATCGGCGGAAATCACGCCAATCCGGCTTGGCTCCGGGTCATGACGATTCTCTGTGTAGCTCGTATTCATGGGGGCGGTGCCGATGTGTCATGCCGACGGCACCACGAAGGTAGGAGGCATCCAACCGTCTACGGATGAGGTATCAACACTTCTATTCGGAAGTCGCTGTTAGCCAACTACCGACGTCTCCTTTTGTAGGGACCGGATTGTAAAGGATCTCACTGACAGCACATATCGGACCGAGGCTTCCGCAGCAAGTAGCAGGCGGACTCAGTGTGCAAGGGAAACCCTGTCTCTCCATCACTGCTCTTAACAAATATGGAAAGAGAAAGTATGGTTTACTGAATCTCAATAGAACAGCATCAGAGCATTGATGTCACAAACCGGCCCCGCAGATTTATTTTTGGAACCGTTGTTGGAGGGTTGGGTCCTGAAATCGGATACGAGGTTACCCTCCAATAGATCTGCACTGTCAACTTTCTGCAGTGGTTTGTCGAATACGAAAATCCATTTCGAGTACTAACCTATCAGAACTCGCATGCTGAAAATGAGCAAATTGCCGCAATTGATCGCGGTACTTCAGGCTTGAGGGAAAGAGGCGTTGGTCATTAAGTTCACGGATCTTCGTATCTGATCGATCTGGCTTTGCATCTTGCCAGCAATTTGGACTGGTGACCCTTTTTTTAGAAACGGGAGGAATGGAGTTGAAGCAACTGCTTGCTGCTGTTGATACTCACCAGGTGTTGGAATACCCCGGAGCTCGATTGGTAGATAATGCAGCTGGAGGCCGACGATCTGGCAGATCAACCACGATCTACGCTTCGACTTTGGTCCTCAGTGACTTCAACTTTCTATACTCAAATTGAGCGACCGGCATTTTACCTTTATCACATCTCACTCTAGACTTTACGTTGTGCACCATCTTCTATCATACTTCCCTTATACCATCCCACTTGCGCATACACAGACACCAATATTCTGCACACGTTCCACGACGCCAACGCCTCTCCAACCTGTTTACCAACAAGAGCGAAAGCATACTACATACAATACATCCGACGATTGATATACCCCTTTTCTGATACCCTCCTAATACCTAAAAAATGGCCCAGATTACCCCTTGCTGTTTGCCCAAGTTCGGCTCGGCCACTGAAGCGCCGCAGAGACCAATGTCTCTCCGCATCAACCCCAATGCTGGCGATGATGGTCACTTGCTGTCAGCGTGGCATGAGGACAAGCTGTGTGCAGTGATCCAGGTTACCTGGGGTCTGATCCTTAGGTGTTACATGGGCTCTGACGATGTTTGTTTTGGCTATCGACATGTGGACGCTAATGAGCAGATCAACCCCACCGAAGGATCACCAAACACAATGCAACCAACCACGGTGCAGTTGGTGATGAACGAGGGAGATTCCGTCAAATCGGTGGTTGCAAGAGCCAATGGAGCAACTGTTGTTGACGAAGGCCGAAATGCCATCGCTGACAGCTACCGGCTCTACAACACCGTCGTCCTGATTCGCTCGTACAGACCTGACTCTAAGGGAATTGTCGGGCCGTCGGCCGTTTCTCCCCCCACATTGACTCTTCCGCAAGAGGTATGTGAATATTTCGAAATGATGCTCTCCGGGATAGCCCTAACATCTCGGCTACAGTGTCTCCTACGACTTCACGTCAAGGTTATCCGTGAGAATGTCCGCATATTTCTCGAATGGCGGAATGATGGAATGTCGATGGACCACGTCAAAGGTATCGCTACTCTTTTCCAAACCCTACTAACCAAGGTGCTCTCACCGGAGGATGTTCCCGTGGGGAACTTGAACTATTTTACAGACCCAGACTCGCAGCGGATCAGCACTTGGAATGGTCCTTCGCCCCAAGTGCATGATCGTTGCATCCATGATATTATTAGAGAACAAGTTATTTCCCGCCCCCACGATGAGGCCATCTGTGCCTGGGATGGAAGTCTCTCCTATAGCGAGTTTGACCAGCAAGCAACCAAATTAGCCTATCACCTGCAAGAGCAAGGGGTTGGGCCCGAAGTGCTTGTTCCCCTCTGCTTCGACAAATCTGTGAGTATAGGTCCCACTGCCTGCTGCCCTACAAGTCTAACGGAATATGCGCATAGATGTGGTACTTTGTGGCTGTGCTCGCGGTTCTGAAAGCTGGAGGCGCTTTCGTTCCGCTAGACCCCAAGCACCCACCAGCTCGACTCGAGTCCCTCATCAAAAAGGTGAATGCGAGGCTTGTGCTCTGCTCCGAGTGGCACGCAGACCGCCTGCTCGGCCTGACTGAAATTGTCATTCCGCTGTCGCGGACGACCTTTGATCGTATCCCATCTGCACCAGTTGGCTTCATTTCTTCGGACGAAGTGAACTGTAGCAATGCTGCATATGTCATTTTTACTTCTGGATCGACTGGAGAACCCAAGGTTAGTAGCCCTTATTGATGTTATTTAACGATAGAGAATTGACATTCATCGCAGGGCACACTACTTGAGCATCGTGCATATTGCTCTAGTGCTAAGGTCCACGGCCCTAGGCTTTTAATCTTCCCAGACTCGAGGGTGCTACAGTTTGCCGCCCACACATTTGATGCGAGCCTGGCTGAGTCGATTTCACCGCTTATGCATGGGGCCTGCGTCTGTGTCCCGAACGAAGATGACCGGCTGAATGACATAGTTGGCGCCATAAAGCGGCTACGTGCAAACTACGCCTCCCTTACACCCTCGTTCATTGAATTTATTGAGCCCTCCATGATACCGGAGGTGCGAACCTTGATTCTTGCCGGCGAAGCCATGAGCGAAACCCACCGCGCCAAATGGTCAACTATCAACTTGGTCAATGGATTTGGGCCCACTGAGGCTTCAGTAACTGCGGCTATTAATTCCAAAGTCACCGCCACTACCGACTGCAGAGACATTGGTCTACCACTGAACACCCGTTGCTGGATTGTCAATCCCGATGATCAGAATCAGCTTGCACCTGTTGGTGCTATTGGCGAGATGCTGCTTGAAGGACCGACTCTGGCACGAGGATACATAAACAACCCATCGAAAACTGCTGAGGCGTTTATTTACGACCCAGAGTTTGTGAGACGCTACCCCACCTCCAATCAAGGTCGCCGTCGGTTGTACAAAACAGGTGACCTTGTGCGGTACAATAACGATATCGGATCCTTGACATACATCGGTCGAAAGGACAACCAGGTTAAGCTCCACGGCCAGCGAGTGGAGTTGGGTGAAGTAGAAGCTTGCCTGAATGCGGATGCTCTTGTGAAACACTGCGTTGTGCTCCTACCCAAGGGAGGCTACTCCCAGGGCAAGCTCACGGCTGTCGTGTCTCTCAACAGCGCTGATGACCGGCAAAGCAAGATAGGGCCACTGGAACTAATTCCACGAGAGCTCCACAAGCAATCAGTTTCAGCCCTTAGGGAGAGACTATCAGGTCGCCTACCTACATATATGGTACCTGCGATTTGGATCTCTGTCGGTGATATGCCCTTCCTTCCTTCAAGGAAGCTCGACCGCAAGGGCATCCTAACCTGGTTAAGCGGCATGAGCCGGAATCCATATCTGATTGAGGCGACCACAGCAACAGCCGAAGCTGCTGTGGTACCAGCAGACGATGTGGAACGGATCCTCCTTCAGGTCTGGAGCCGTCTTCTCAATATTCCTACTGAGCAAGTCCCGTTGCATGAGAGTTTCTTGAAGCTTGGCGGCGATTCTATTTCCGCGATGACCTGCATGAACCTATGTAAGAAGTATGGAATTGCTGTCACCATGCAGGACGTTCTTCGCAGCTCATCTATCCGGGATTTGGCTTCTCGCGCCCAAGCAACATCAAGTACCCTTGCTGCCTGTCAGGAGGAGAAAGTCGAGGAGCCATTCTCCCTGTCCCCAATCCAAGCCCTTCACTTCAAAGTGCGCCAAGAGGGCCAGGGACACTTTAACCAAAGTATTCTGACTCGGCTTAACCGACGTATCGAGGGCGACAGTCTGCGGAAGGCAATCAATTCATTGGTGCGTAAGCACTCGATGCTTCGAGCTCGTTTCGAGATTTCGCCGTCCAACAATGAAATAAAGCAATGCATTACGAACGACGTCGCCGGCTCGTACCGATGGACCCATCATCACGTCGACTCCGAAAGCGAGATTGACCTTATTGTTACTGCTAGTCAGGGGTCCATTTCTTGCTTTTCTGGGCCGCTCCTTGCTATCGACCTGGTCGACGTTAGAGGCAGCAAGCAGGTTCTATCGATGGTTGCACATCACCTCGTTGTCGATATTGTGTCCTGGCGGGTGATCCTGCAAGATCTGGAAGACGTTCTCTCCAGCCCTTCCCAAGACCTAGCTCCATACATGCCATTCCAGACCTGGCTTGAGTTACAACGGCAGCATACCAAGCAAATCGAAGCGCAGGAACCCGAGTTAGACACATTGCCTACCGCAGACTTCAATTATTGGGGCCTCACACCAGCGGATATTATTTATGGTGACGTTAGCTGCGCGTCGTTTTGCTTGGACGAGAACACGACTTCGCGTCTCATGTCTGACTGCCATACACCTCTTCGAACCGAGCCCGTCGACCTGCTGCTCGCTGCCATGTTATTCAGCTTTGGCCAGACGTTTGCCGATCGATCCCTGCCTGTTATTTATAATGAGGGCCACGGTCGGGAACCATGGGACACGGCAATTGACATTTCACGGACCGTGGGGTGGTTTACTACACTTTACCCCATTCTGATCGAGAATCCAAAGGATGCAATTGATGCTCTCATCCGGGTGAAAGACAGTCGCAGAAAGGTGTCTGACAATGGTCGTTCGTCCTTTGCGCGTCGAGCTCTCCAACCATCGTCTAGCCAGCATGCCCATGACTGCCCAATGGAAATAAATCTTAACTATCTCGGGCAGCACAGGGACCTCCAGAGGGCTGATGGTCTGTTTCAGCTTGCAGAGCAGATGGTTGGTGAGACCCGACAAGGAGGTGGCTCTGCTGACTTTGGTCGTGATACTCCTCGCTTTTCCCTCTTTGAGATTTCCGCGGCCGTGGTTGGTGGTCGATTGCGATTCGTGTTCTCCTTCAGCGCCTCCATGAAGCGCAAAGATGACGTCCAACACTGGGTAAGATCATGCCAGGACGTCCTGCAATCCTTGGCGACACAACTGCCCAGCTTGCCGCTGCAGCGAACCCTAAGTGACTTCCCGCTCATGACAATGACCTACCCGGAGCTTTCCCTGCTGCAGACCCAGAAGCTACGTCGGCATGGAATACACACAATGGACGAGGTGGAGGATATATACCCTTGCTCCAAGATGCAACAAGGTGTGCTTCTGAGCCAGGCCCGAGACCCTATGCTTTACGCTGTTTCCGGTACCTGGGAGATCCAAGCAGCACCCGGCGCGTCCCAGCCTGATGTTCAGCGTTTGGTAGACGCATGGAATAAAGTGGTTGACCACCATGCTATGCTGCGTACGGTATTCGCTACTGGGCTTAGCCGGCGTCATCCGTTTAGCCACATTGTTCTGAAAAAATACACATCGACTCCAGTGCTTCTTCGGTGCACGAATGATGAGGATATTATTTCGGTCCTCAAGGAACAGTCACCAGCAGACTACCGCTCAGCAAAGCCGGCTCATCGCCTTACTATCTGCCAGAGTGCCTCTGGAACCGTCGTCTGCAAACTAGAGCTTAGCCATGCAGCTATGGACGGGAACTCTATCTCGCTGTTGCTGCGCGACCTTCGAAGTGCGTATGGCGGCGGCATAGATCAGGGACGGAAGCCCCTATTCAAGGATTTCCTCCACCACTTGCAACGTCAGCCAAATAAGCAAGGGATCAACCACTGGTGCAACTATCTATCTGGATTGCAGCCCTGCCACCTACCATCGGACATGAACAAGACGACCGGGCGCAAGTCTATCCAGTCCATCCGCCTTAACTTTACTGGTTTCAATAAGCTGCAGTCATTCTGCTCAGGCAACGATATTACTGTGGCCAACGCGTTAAATGCTGCATGGAGTCTTACCTTGGCTGAGCTCTGTCAGACAAAGGAGGTATGTTTCAGCTACCTGACCTCACTGAGAGATGCACCGGTCCCGGAAATCGAATCCATGGTTGGCCCGATTATAAACCTCCTACCATGCCGACTGCGGATTAATTCATCGGACGTTGTTGATATTGCACGACATATCCAGGACGACTATATGGAGAATTACCCATACCGTGACGTCTCTCTGATCGATATACAACATGCCATGAAGTCATCCCGAACATCACTATTCAACACCGGTGTTTCATACAGAAAACTCCCGAGTGATAGCAGAGAAGCGTCATCGATGCAATTCAAACCGGTTGGACGGATCCACGACCCTGCGGAGGTGGCAGTATACATTAACGTTGAAGCCACGGACACCGATGCGCAACTTGACTTGAACTACTGGAGTCATTGGCTGTCGGATTCCAAAGCCGAAACAGTTGCCGATGTTTTCTTACGATCATTGTCAGAGATGGCCAGCAGAACGACCGTCAAACCAACGGAGCGGCCGGTTTCTCTCTCGGATGATAATGTACAAGTTGATCGACGGAGCACACCTGCCGCGCCAGAACCCACCCACTGTGTCCAGACTTTGATCGAGTCCCAGGCAGCAGAAATGCCAGACAGCCTTGCTATCGCGGCTGCGGAACGGGACTTGACATATGGACTACTGAATGAGTTCTCATCCGCGTTAGCTAACTACCTGATCAACCTTGGAGTGCTTCCTGGGATTGAGGTGCCGATTAGCTTCGACAACACCGACTCTCCGTGGGCTATAACTGCCATCCTAGCAATTTGGAAGGCAGGTGCGATCTGCGTGCCTCTTGAGATGGAGTCCTTAACCGAGGATGCCCACGCTTGGATGCTAGAAGCGGATCTCCAGGTTGCCATGTCCTCCCTGAATAGAGCCGAGTCTCTGGAGGAAATCACCCCCTATGTTATCCCGATCACATATGAATTTCTGGAGGCACTCGAGACAGGAGACTATGTCTCGCACAAGACAGCGCTAACAGACTCGGCGTACATCGCGTTCCCACCAAAGCTGTCAAAACGAATTGTGCTCAATCACCGCGAGGTAGCCGCCAACTGTTCTTTGGCCGCGGATGAGTATGCTCCGAATCAAAGTCGTGCTATCTCGGACCTCGAGAGTATATCCAGCTACGAGTTCCTTGTCAAAACATTCGGTACCCTAAGTCGTGGCGGTTGTTTCCCTGAGCCAAGGAACATCAGTGACCTGGCTCTCAAAGAGCGATCGCGACCATATACACCCCTTGTGTCCATGATAATGGATGTAGATGAGGGCATCGGCTCGAGTCCAAGCACCAGCAGTATTGGGACTCCAGCCTTGACCCCACGCTATTCACAGGCAAGTCTCGGTTCTGTCTCGGAGATCGAGGATCGCGATGGCCACAAAAACAAGGACTCGACGGAAACAAGGCTTCGGCATATTTGGGCTGAAGTATTGGAAGTCGAGCCCGAGGATATCAACAGTGACGACAGTTTCTTCGAGCTAGGGGGTGACTCTTTGACGGCTATGAGCCTAGGAAGCGCCGCTCGAGCAGACGGACTCAAGATAACCGTTGCTGATATTTTCGCTCATCCGGAGCTGGAAGATATGGTCAAGTGTTGTCAGAGTGTTGATAGTTCCGTCAAGCCATCCCAAATAATTGAGCCCTTTAGCCTTCTACCGCGTACTGTCAACCGCGAAGAGCTATTGGCCGAAGTGGCTAGTAGTTGCGGCGTTCCGAAGTCCGCAATTTGCGACGCGTATCCATGCAGTGCACTCCAAGAAGGCCTGATCACTGCATCATTTCGACAGCCGGGGGCTTACGTCGCGAATCCCGTTTTGAAACTTGCACGCAATGTCGACGTTGAAACGTTCAAGGCAGCCTGGCAGAAGACGGTCGACGAAATCGATATCCTTAGAACGAGAGTCATCCACACTGCCGCTGCGAACTTCGTTCAGGCCGTCCTGAAGCCTTCGCCAATTGACTGGGACCGGAGTTCATCTGACGTTGCTACTCGTCCTGGAGGACACTTGGCCGGATATCGCATCATGGACACTGGCTACTCAAGGACATTCACGTGGTCTATTCACCACTCAATCTATGATGGATGGAGCTTGCCTCTCGTGTTCGGGAGGGTTGAAGAAAACTATTCGATCTGTCAGAATGCTTCACGGCCATCAGTTGGCAGGCAGTTGGTTCCTTACAGCGCGTTCATCGACCACCTTCAAAAGCGTGATCTTGCAGCTTCTGAAAATTTCTGGCGGACGTACCTAGGTGATATCTCTGCGCCCCAATTCCCTGACATGAAGAGTGCCGGAGTGTCGAAAATCATCTCCTCAAACCGTCTTGAAATTAGCACCCGCATCACGCCCCAGAGGAAGGATGTCACACTCCCAGCGTTGATAAGAGCTGCCTGGGCACTAGTCCTTTCTCTACACACTGAATCCGGAGATGTGTGCTTTGGGGAAACAATCATGGGGCGGAATATCGAAGTCTCTGGTGCTGCCGAGATTGCAGGACCGCTGCTTACCACCGTGCCGACCCGAATTGCTGTTGATTCCAGTATGAAGGTCACCGAATACCTTGAGCGTGTGCATCAATCTACAGCTACAATAATACCTCATCAACACGTCGGGCTACAGCGCATCAGGAAGCTGAGCAAAGATACTCGCAAGGCCAGCGGCTTCCAAAACCTCCTAGTCATCCAGACTGGCATGAAGGAGATGGACTCCGGCATTTGGTCTATCGAAAGTACCGAGACAAACCAAGAATTCTTCACGTACCCACTCACAGTTGAATGCAAAGTGTCCGAAACGGTGAATCTTACTGCATACTTCGATGATCGGGTGATTCCAGCCTGGCGTCTCAAACGATTCTTGGGACAATTCAGTGTCGTTCTGAACCAGCTGGCTGATACTCCACAGTTTGATACCAAGCTGCTCTCCGACTTGGATGTAGTTAGTGAGGATGACCGTACAGATATGGAGAGGTGGAATCGTGGGAACCCAACGTTCGTTGACCGAACCATCCACGAACTTATCAATGACCAGCGGTTGAAGTCCCCCGACTCGCCATCTGTAGCATCATGGGACGGGAGCCTATCGTACCAAGAACTCCTTGACACGGCCTCCGGATTCGCAAACCATCTTTCAGCACTGGGTGTGGGCCCCGAAACACTTGTCCCGATGTGCATGGACAAGTCTGTTTGGATGATCGTGACGATAATGAGCATCCTTATCGCAGGTGGTGCATTTGTGCCCTTGGACCCTGCACACCCTGTGTCCAGACATGAGGAGATTTTGGAGGAAACTGGAGCGAAGATTTTGCTGTGCACACCAAAGTACCAAAGCCGCTACCTCGGTAAGGTAGCAACGGTTCTAGGCGTGGATCAGACAACAGTGAAATCATACCAGGCCGCCCGTGCGAATGTTTCCACGCGTGCCACGAGCTCCAATATCGCATACTCGATTTTCACCTCCGGCTCAACCGGTAGACCGAAGGGGATCATTATTGAGCATCGGGCGTTCACGAGCAGTACCATGGCATATGGTCCCATTATCCACCTGAAGGCCGGCATTCGCGTCTTCCAATTCGCGTCCCTGACCTTCGATGCAGCGGTAATGGAAATCTTAGGCACCTTGATATTCGGTGGCTGTGTTTGCATTCCAAGCGACGAGGAACGTTTGAATGATATATCAGGCGCTATCAGACGCCTGGATGCGTCGTGGCTTTTCTGCACCCCATCGCTGGCCAGCATTATGGAGCCATCCTCTGTGCCCTCACTGAAGGTCATCGTGTGTGGTGGGGAAATGATGTCGCACGAGGCTATGACCAAATGGTCAGACAAAGTCCACTTCATCAATGCGTACGGCCCAACTGAGACCTCCGTCTATGCCACGTTCAACCCGAATATCGGCAAGGACCGCAACCCGGCCAACATTGGCAAAACCATCCCATCTACTTACGCCTGGATTGTGGACCCGAACAACCATGATCGTTTGTACCCTGTGGGAACGGTTGGTGAGCTTGCATTAGAGGGGCCAGTGCTTGCACGGGAATATCTTAAGAATCCTCAAAAGACTGCAAGTGCCTTCATCACGAACCCGAAGTGGGCACGGGACAAGGCGCACGGCACATCCAACCGTCGTATCTACCTCACGGGCGATCTAGCACGCCTAACCATCGATGGGTCACTTGAATACGTCGGCCGCAAAGACAATCAAGTGAAGCTCCATGGGCAACGAATGGAGCTGGGAGAGATCGAATACCGACTTCATGAACACCCACATGTACGACACGTTGTCATTGTTCTCCCCAAGACAGGGCGCCTACAAAAGCGCCTGGTCGCGATTCTTTCCCTCAACAGCCTGTCGACTGAGACCAGCCTCATATCCTCTGCCGGCTGCAGTCTTGTTGAAGAACACCTAATGGAGCGGCAGGGTATGGCTGAGCTGATGGAGGTCCAGGCTAACCTCGCCAGCCAACTTCCACCCTATATGGTACCCCAAACGTGGGCTGTCATCAACACGCTTCCCATGCTTGTTTCCGGCAAGATCGATAGGAAGAAGATCACTAGTTGGGTTGAGGCCGTGGATGATACCACATATAACCGAGTGATGAGAGGTTACGACAAACTCAAGCGCAGCAAGGCCGCTGTTTCGAAGACACCCGTACCGCGCAAGAAAGATGACGCACTGTCGGTTTTGCACGAAATACTAGCCCATGTGCTCAACATCCCAGCAGACAAGGTCGACCTTGGCATGTCATTTACTAGCATTGGTAAGTATCAGGCAGTATTCCTATCCGCCCGTGTATGTTACTGACAAAGTTCAAGGTGGTGACAGTATCACCGGAATGGCCCTCGTCTCCCATGCTCGCAAGCGTGGTATCGCCCTTTCGCTTCTCGGTATTCTTCAGGCAACATCCATGAAAGAATTAGCCAAGGCTGCCGAGACAGGTGTCACGAGTCTGAAGCAAGCCGAAGACTCTGATAGTTGGTTTGATCTTTCGGCCATTCAAAAGTTTTACTTTGAGTATGCCGCGGAATTCAAAGGGTCAGCTCGCTTCAACCAAAGTATAACTCTACAACTGCCCCGTCCGATTGAACCCTCAGTCATCGCCAACGGACTTAATGCCATTACAAAACGGCACGCTATGTTAAGAGCTCGGTTCAGGCGTTTCAATGGAAAGTGGGAGCAGCGGATCATCACAGTGAGTATTCAGGGCAAATATTCCGGTCTCCTACTTGTACCCGTCTAACTCTATATTAGCCTGGTGAGGGTTGCTACGATTTTCAAGTCACTGCCTTGCGAGAGGAGCATGACCTTCAGCGCATGATTGCGATAACACAAAACGCTATCGACCTTCAGAACGGTCCTGTTTTCGCCGCCAATCTATTCGAGGCTCCTGGCGTTGATCAGATCCTTTTCCTTGTTGCCAATCATCTATGTGTTGACATGGTATCGTGGCGCCTCATCCTTCAGGATCTAGAGGAGTTCGTTCACTCTGGCTCCCTTACACCTGACTGGCCGTTCCCATTCCAGAACTGGTGCGCGAAGCAGCTTGAACACTCCAAAAAGGGCGACTACCAGAATCACCTCCCGTTTTCTCCGGCACCAGCCGTGCCGGAATACTGGGGCATGAGGAATTTCCCAAATTGCTATGGGGACGTGAAGATGAAGAAGTTTTCGCTGAGCACCAAGAAATCTGCTCTTGCGCTAGACAAGTGTCACACACGCCTTCGAACTGAGCCACTTGACTTGCTTTTGGCCGTGCTGATGCACTCCTTCCGGAGGACATTCACTGACAGGGAAGTCCCAACGGTTTATAACGAAACCCATGGTAGACATCCCTGGGATAGTGACATCGATCTATCAGGAACTGTGGGTTGGTTCACGTCCATATGCCCTCTCCCATCAAACTTGTCTTCTGGTAAGTGCCCCGCGATATGCTTGGGTGTCTTTGGAACTAATAAAACGCCCAGACGACATTATTGATACACTCCGAATGGTCAAGGAGACACGACATAAGACCGTAAATTTTGGATCTTCCTTTTTCGCCCAGAACGTCCTTGCACCACAGAACGGCAATCAGTCTTCACCCATGACCCTTCCCTTCGAGATTGTTTTCAATTACCTGGGCAAGCTCCAGCAGCTAGAGCGAAATGACTCCCTATTCCAGCACTATGGTAGGGCCTATGATGAGAACGACTTCATGGTAGCCGGCGACATGGGTCCGCACACTCCTCGATTCTCGCTGTTCGAGGTCTCGGCGATCGTTATCCGAGACCAGCTCCAGTTCTCCTTTACCTATAACAAGAATATGCAACACCAGGCTCGGATCAGCAGTTGGATATCTGAGTGCGAGGCGACTCTCCATGAAGCACTCGACGTTCTTCAGCAGGACTCACAGCTTGAAGTCATGCCTTCAGACTACCCGTTGTTGTCGACCTCGCAGAGAGGTCTGCAGGTTCTCTTTAAAGAAACTCTACCAAAGCTCGGAGTCTACGGCCGCGACCTCGTTGAAGACATTTATCCTTGCTCGTCTATGCAGGAGGGAATTATGTTCAGCCAGCTCCGGGACCCTTCCGCCTACATTCTTCATACCATTTTCAATGTCAGGGACACCCGGAACAACGAACCGATCAATATTCCACGGCTTCGCAAGGCATGGCAGATGGTGGTTGACCGCCATTCCATTCTGCGAACTATTTTCGTCGATAGTAGTTCCAAGGACGGATCATTCGACCAAGTTGTTTTGCGGAATCTCCACGCTGACATGGTGGAGCTTGAGTGCGACGATTCTAATATATTAGAGCAGCTTAACCAGGTGTCGCTTGAAGACACAAACCGCAAGCACAGTATGAAGCAGTTACATCAGATCACTGTCTGCAAGGGATCTAACGGTGCGGCGGTCATGAAACTCGAAATGAACCATGCAATCATTGACGGGGCATCGGTTGGAGTCCTCCTGAGAGACTTTTCATTGGCATACGAGCGTCAGCTTCCCTCGCAGCCCGGCCCGTCTTATCGTGACTACATCGCACACATGCGCAGCGACGCCAAAGAAGAGGGTGTTCAGTTTTGGACGCAGTATCTTTGTGGCATTCAACCCTGCCATCTTCCACCATCTGGGCAAGGCACAAAGGAACTAAAGTCTGTCAAGATGGACTTCCACCGCTTTGCGGAGTTAAGGCAGCTTGGTCAAAGGGAGTCAACCACTCTCGCCAACTTGATACTCGCTGCATGGGCCATCGTGCTCCGAGAATTCACGGGTACCCAGGATGTTTGCTTCGGTTACTTGTCTGCCGGGCGTGATGCCCCCGTTGCTGGTATCCAGGACGCCGTCGGCATATTCATCAACATGCTCTGCTGCCGTGTTCAATTCTCACCGGGTCAGTCCCTAGCCGATACCTTCAAGGGAGTCCAGGATGACTTCTTCCGCAGCATTCCGTACCAGTCCTGCTCATTGGCAACTGTACAGAATGAGCTCGGGCTGGATGGTCAAATGTTATTCAACTCCGCTCTGTCTATCCAGAATAAGATGCCGTCCGCCAATTCTGGAGCCGATGCGTTGTCTTTTGATATCCAACAGGCGTATGACCCTAGCGAGGTAAGCGCAACCCCTTAACGATGTATCAATCTCAAATACTGACTCCAATACCAGTTCCCCGTCACCGTGAACGCGATGACCACACCGGGCGGCGAAGGTATACTTATGCGGTATTGGTCTAGCGCTATATCGGATTCCCAGGCAAATCTCCTAGTGTCAGGCATCGCACGCGTATTTGTTGCCTTTATCGAAAACTCGTCTGACACGATTCCAGCCGCCGGGAGCCTCGTCGCCCTCGAGCCTCAACAGCTCAAGAAGATGAGCGCTCCAGGTAGTCTCCGCCGGAGAAGCAGTGTCAGATCCAGATCCCCAAGGCTTTCAGTCAGCGATCCCCTTATCCAACAGCAGATCGATCAGCGGGTCAATGAGATCCTCAGCCGAGTTTTGAACAAAGAGGACCTAGCCAGACTCCAGGAGCCTAGCCGTGATACAATGCCCCAGAATCCAGCCAACCCAGTTACCAATCCTGATTACCCAAGCGAGGTTCCAATCTCTCCGGTATCTCGTATGTCGTCAATCCGCCGTCGTTTCTCAGTTATTTCCCGGACAAGCCGCCGCCGAATGTCCATGGACCTCGAAAAGAAGCTTTTGGTGCTTTGGTCTTCCGCATTGAATCTACCCATCGACAGCATCGACCGACAGGATAGCTTCTTTAGTGTTGGCGGCGATAGTATCAAAGCAATGAAGATGGCCAGCGCAGCTCGCGATGAAGGGCTCGTGATGACTGTGGCAGATGTCTTTCGAAACCCAGTCTTTGAAGATATGCTAGCCGTCATATATTCAACGGCTATTTTCCATACCGCTCCCATGGGCCCCAGTGAGGCCATCCAAGAAGAATATCACCCATGCTCCAAGAAAGTCGGCGAAATCGTCGACGATAGCTTCCCTTCGGGCACGGTCTCCCACCAGTCTCTTCATATTACGAATGTTCCGGACATGCTGATCGACTCTCTACCTGAAGACATCTGCCCTAAGGTCGGACTTTTCAAGGGAGGTATCGCTGACGTCCTTCCCGTCACTGATTTCCAAGCCTTGTCTCTGACAGCCCAACTATTCGAATCTCGGTGGATGTTGAACTACTTCTACCTTGATGGTGAAGGGCAGCTTGACCTGAAACGACTCCGCGAGAGCTGCGCCCGTATTGTTGATGCATTCGATATCCTGCGAACTGTCTTTGTGTGCTCTGGGGCCAATTTCTACCAGGTAATCCTCAAAAAGGTCCGACCATCTATTGCGATTTACGAGACCCAAACGGACCTGGACAGTTTCACGGCCAGCTTGCAGCAGCGAGACCGGGACCAAGTTCTGCCTCAAGGCGAACAGTTTGTTCAATTTGTGGTAGCCAAACGCCAGGGCACCAACCAACACCGTCTTCTCATTAGAATGTCCCACGCTCAATACGATGGCATGTGCGTTTCCAAAATCTTTGAAGCTCTCAAGCAAGGGTATGAGGGAGGTACTTTAGCCCCGGCTATGCCTTATTCCAGTTACATGCGCCTGCTGCCAAGTGCCATTTCCGCCGACCACTATGAATATTGGACCAACCTCCTGAAAGGATCACGGATGACTGAAGTTGTTTCGCGGGATTATCCTAACAGATACCAGACTATGGGTGCCTCCACCGATGTCAGCACAACAATCAATATCGGTCAAAACTCAACAATCGGAAATATTACGGTTGGCACAATTGTTCAAGCGGCTTGGGCTCTTGCTCTCGCGCGGCTATCTGGGGATGCCGATGTTGTATTCGGATTGACGACCAACGGGCGCAACGCGTCCATTCCTAGAGTCCAAGATGTTGTTGGCCCTTGTCTCAACATTGTCCCCGTGCGAGTGACATTTGGCAATAGATGGACGGGGTTCGATCTGATCCGATACCTCCAAGATCAGCTGGTTGCTACGATGCCTTGCGAATCCCTTGGGTTCCGCGAAATCATCCAACGTTGCACTGATTGGCATTGCAGCACATTCTTTTCGACTGCAGTTCTTCACCAGAACGTCGATTTTGAGGGCCAAATCGGCCTCGATAACAACCAGTATCGTGTCGGTGCGGCAGGGGCTGTCGACAACTTGGCTGATCTCACTCTGGTCTCCAAATCTCTCAATGCGAACCAAATCAGCCTCACACTAGGGTACTCTTCCAAGGGTCCCATCACAGAGATCTTCGCATCTCGAGTGCTTCAACTGGTGGCCGATACCGTCATCACTCTCACCTCCAACCCCACTGCGCCGCTTCCATCGCCAACTACCCTCCAGTCCCTTCCCCCACAGACCGTCCCAGATCTCCCTAGGATCCCCGACCACGAGATTCTAACTTCCCAACTGAAGAGCCAAAACATCTCCGACATCCTACTGCATTCTGCCATCCTCAGCGGAACCTGGCAGCAGGTCCTACCTGCCATGCAATCGAACCAGAAGACATTTCAACTCGACACCTCATTCTATGATTTGGGTGGCGACGTCTTTGCCCTCGGTCAAGCAACATGGCTCCTCCAACAAGAAGGATATCGAATCCGGATCGAGGATCTACTCGATCGCCCCACGTTTCTAGGGCACATGGCAGTGCTTGCACAGGATACTATGGGTCAAAGCCTCCAAGAGGACATGATAAATGCGCAGCGAGAAGAGGCTCCCACCCCGGCTGAGAAGGCCGAGAAGAAGGTTCGGTGGAAAAAGGCATTTGGTATTATGGGCAAATTCTCCAAGAGGGAGAGTATTTCGTCATAACCATAAATTGCTTGTCATTGTGTTAATATATTTTGGAGTTTGGTGCTTTTCTCTTGCAAATTGCTTTCATTCTTTGGGTTTTACCTTCAGTTTGCGTTTTTGATTGATATTTGATTTTTAATCGGCTTTTTGGATTGTTATTTAGCGTATTCGGATTAGCGATTTCTTATTGAAAACTGTAGATGTTTATATATCAGCTTCAACCAGTTACAATAGTTGCTCCTTCCGTATACAACAAGGTTTATCGTGCCCGTGCGCTTTCCTTGGCTTGCAGTCCTAATTTCAACCGGAAGGGAAGGAGCTATGCATTCCCGCCCATCCAGTCCCGGGCAGGAACGATGGGGTCCATCGCTGCTCCCGTTCCAGGTAAGCTATATTTCCTAGGTACTAGGTAGCCGGGTTAAAGCTCTAGGGAGGTTTCGATGGGGTCAAAGGTTTCCTCGTTTTGGTAAAAGAAAAGGAGAATAGTAGTTGGAGATCTGAACGCAGGAACGCGGTTTGAGCAGCTCCTTCTATTAGGCAAACGTAGTACTGCTAAGCTAACGAGACGGCGCGTGTTGCCGGTCATACCGAATGACAACAAGTACCGGCCACAGCTGCAACCCGACAGCACCCAACATCAAGCAGCCCGCAAATATCTGAGCGCGCAAGAAATCTGCCTCTGATAAATTCACCAACGAACCCGCGATAGGTGTTCCAACCAACGAGCCGATGGAGCTGATACCCCACATCATCCCCATTCTTGTTCCGAGCATTTTAATATCCGGGCACAGGGCAGGGTGCGAGATTATGGACGTTGGTCCGGTCACTATTACGCCAGTCAAAAATCCCCAGTAACAGCACCACACGATAAAGCCTGGGGTGTTCGTTGCGGGGATCCATGTGAACATGGCAATTGCTGCTCCCGCCACGCAGGCTAAAAGTGTGCAAATGGGCTTTACCCGGGAGCCCAAAAGATATGGCACTGTTCGACCAAATGCTGATGCGCCGTTGATGATAGCTAACATATAAAAGGAAAGACTTGTGGATGTCTCCAATACTGTGCGCGCATAAGAGGCGACGTAGAATAAGGGGATCCAATAACCAAGCATGACAAGCAGCAGAGAAAATGAGAACATCATATATGGAACGTCCTTAAAGGCCTTCCAATCGACTAGGCTTCGAGCGCCGACCTTTTCACCCGATCGGCGACATAGCACCGCGCACGTAATGATGGCGAGAAACAGGTTGATGAATGCGATACAACGGACCGTCCAAGGGAATCCGATCCTTGGCTGGAGTTGGCGGAACATGATCGGAAAAACGACGCTCCCAACACTAGATCCTATTGACGCACAACCAATGGCGATCGCGCGCTTCGTGGTAAAATACATGGATATCACCACCAGTGCTGGGATGTAGGCGATGCCGCCACCAATTCCAACGCAAAAGCCTTGGGCTAGGATAACTTGGTAGTACTCTGAGGCCAGGCTGGTCATCATCATTCCAAACACAATGAGAAAATTCCCTGAGACGATCAGGATGCGAAGGTGCCCCAGGTCGACCAACGGCCCCGACACAAGGCCCACCATAACAATGAGCGTGGCCTGGATACTGCCAACCCAGGACACTGCAGATGGCGACTCGTCAGAGAGTAATTGTGTCTGATAAAATTCCTGAAATGCGCCATATGTGCTGATTATTCCCCTGGATAAAAGTTAGTTTGCGTTCCCAAGCCTGCTCGCTGCCAACTCACCAGGTATTCACGAAGACGCAAAATACTGCCCCAACACTAAACCACGCTTCAAAGCCACCGTTTGGAATTAACTTTCGCGACGGCAACTGTCCCTGAGGCACGGCCTGTTGCCCACCCGAGGGCTTTTCGCCGCCATTCCTAGGGATGTCTGCCTGGGCTGGCGATCTGCCTGGGTGGGCTTCCGATGCGATGCTCGCTCGGCTAGTTGGCGACATCCTAATTGGACCTCAACTTTCGCAGGATAGAAAAGTCCAAGTTTCCTAGCCCTGGCTTATTTCAGGGACCCTGCTGTCATTTATAATCACTCATATTAACAATGGGGTCGGAGAAATGGCGCCATTTCCCCGGGCGGGGGGGTCCCAGACCCTCAAGGTCGGCCTGCGCCGCTGTGCTTGTGGGGTGTCGGCTAAACGACACTGAGACCCGTCGCTCGGCTGAGTGTACCGGCACTTGGCGATAAATTAGCTTTCAACTGCAATTCGTGTAGAGCATCATTAATCGCCATTATATAACCATCCCAGGAGGTTGGTTTCCGCTAGCACCGAGCACTTACGTTAGTGCTGTTTCGACATTGGCGCCAAAGGTGGTTTATTGACACGCCATCATGTTGGCAACTATCGTCATGCTCTTAGATGAATTGTCAATGCAGGGTAGGTATTTCCAAATTGCCCTGCCTGAGAAAACGTCTCAACTGAGGGGTATGTTATAATATCCAGCATTCTGCCATAACGCCGTTTGGCCGAAGGTGTCCGCCATCAGAGCATCGTCTAGGAGATTGTTACCAGCATCTTCAATGGACCACGAGAAGTCCCCCCAGGGCATATCCGGCCTCCCATTACCAGACATTAAGGCGTCCTGCATGTAGGTACTCGTATTTGGTTGTGGGTTATATGTGGCTGGTAGCATTTGCTCCTGGGGAAACCAGCTGGTTGATTGGGGCATCACGTTTGAGGTTGCCTGACCATGGGGTATAGGGGGTTGGATTGTGGGAAGGTTACGCCGAACATGGATCTTTCCCAGGAGAGGCACAACGACCGTCAACTCGCGGATAGATTCGGTGTTACTGTCCTCTTGTTGCAAAAGATTCCGTAGAGCACGAAGTGAAGTGGCTCCATGCTCTGCAAACCCAGAGCCAGCTCCAACTTTTGACTTTTCTTCCATTAGCTCAATCACCCCCTCCACTACACCTTCGAGGCGGGCCTTGTCAATCTGGAAGCTACGGTTATCGGTGGAGGGGCAGGAATGAGCCGTGAGGAGCAGGGACACCATGGCTGCGAAGGCCTGGAGATCAAGCAATCGCAGAGTAAAGAATCCCGATGGAAGCTTCCGTCGGAGGAATTGGTATCGTTGTGCAATGGACTCACAAGCATCCATACAGGCTAAACGGCTGTAGAGATACTCCTCACTTTGATCTTGCCGGAGGGCGACTGGAAGGTGGGCCTTCATGACAATACAGTAGTGCATAAATTGAACAATATGATCAGGTTTCAAGTCATCGTCCATATTGATGGCCCACCAAGACTTTGGAGTCTGGGAAGCAAGATCCCTTGCCTCGCCAGCAATTTCCAGCGCCGAGGTGTAAAGCTTTGTGGTCGACCCTTGTGAAACGCTGAGGTCTTCTAGGTCGTAGATTTTAGGCGTGATATCCACTAGACGAATCATATATATCGCGGGTTGAACAACACCGCCAACCAGAAGAGCATCGGGATTCCGCACCGGATATCGTCTTGTGTATGGCGGTAAATTGATCAGCATTCCGGCCAGCCGATCGACTGTACAGATTAACTCCCAGAGCTGGACCTTTTCATTCTGAACAGTTTGGTCCCCGACTCCATTAGCCTTTTTAATGCGGGCTAGTTGTGCCGCCTTGGGCAAGCCCATGAGCTCAGCAAGGGCGATAAGATGCCGCAGCCTAAGCCAGGCTTTCTGGGGATTGCCTCGTCCCATTTGCCTAGTTATCATTTTAAGTCAGATTTTTGCCATTGTGAATAGATAGATATATGGTGCTTCAAAAACTCTTCTATGGAGGGAAATGGCGGGGATCACTTACAGCCGAATAAAGTGTATAGTCATTCCCAAACCTTCGAGCGTTCCAACTAATCTATCATGGGTCATAATGAAGTTTTCAACAATGTCCGAGACGGTACGAGAAAACTCAATTCTCTTTTGGCAGCTTTCCGCCTGGGCCTCCGGCGTCTTAGCCCCTTCGGGAACTTGTTGAGCCGTAATCGCTACTGTTAATAGCCACGAAGCCAAACGTATAACACCAACATCTGGTCGGCACATCTCTTCATAGCCCTCAATCACCTCCTGATTCGAATTGAATTGGAACGGCTGGGGAAGCATAGAATGCATCATCTGTAACCAGTCGTAGGAGCAAGACAACATTTCTACTGTGTCCTCTTTGGTCGGAATCAACTTTTGCAATGATGGTCGCAGGCTTTCCATGAGGTGAGCAGAGGCCTTCACCCGCCGTTCCTGCTGCTGCTCGTTGCGCCGATGCGTATCAACACTCAACCACTCGTTTTGAAACAATGAGCGTAAATGGGAAGGTTCTTCTGCAATAAGCATTTCCGAAGCGGTTGATTCTGCACCAGAATCGTCTGAACCGGGTGAGTGTGTAGTCGTTCGGTCAACCTGAGTCGATACAACACCCCCGAGTTTGACCTCAATGTTGTTGACAATCTTGGTTAGTCTGCTAACCTGAGATTCTAGCTGCGCGATCCGGTACCGCGAGGGCAGACGCTGCGCCTGTCGCGGCCGGCCACTCGATGTCTGAGCGACACAGGCTGTATTGCGCTCTGTGCACTGACGGCATGTTGCGGCATCCTCGGGGATTCGAACGCAGCGAACTTTGCGTCGTCTACCTACATGACATTAGTCTAGGACTAGAATCCGGGGAAGCGATTGATAAGAAGTACATTCGGTGCAGCTCTTGGTGCCCTTTCGGACGGAGGCAGGACTCTGTGCGAGCATGGCGGCCACGTGGAGCAAACCAGCATTCGTCCGAAGCGGAATCCGTTACACCGCGGTCGACGGTGCGAGAGGGCGAGGACGTACTAATAAACCGATAATTGGATAATGATAATGCAAGGGAGGAGAACGTGGGGATGGGATTGTGGAAGTCTGGAAGGCAAATCGAAGGGGCGGATGACGGACGAAAGCGGACGAAAGAGTCGGCCTCGGACTTCGGACATCGTGAGTCCGAGAAGGCCTTTCCCAATCGGGCAATCCCTTCACTATCGCCGCGAGTCTTTCGGTGTCACCAGTTCCTGGATTGGCCCAACCTTTGTCTGGGGCCTCTGGGCATTCAATCTCTTATTGTCAGCAAGATCCATCCTTTATCTACGAGATCGGACCCGTTTTGAGTCGGAGTCGGCATCTCGTCGCTTAAACCACCGACTCCTTGTTGTGCCTGCCCAGTGCCCAATATATAGTGGACAAGGTAAGGTACCCATTGACTTTGCACTTTGTTCACACTTCCACAGTACAACCACCGCCATCCTCACCTTTTCTCTGTCGCGGACTGGATTACCCCCCATTCCGAGTACTCGACCCGCGTCCTTCGCATCGAGCCCTAAAAAATATACCATACCATGTTTTCATCGCTCGAGAAACGCGGCGGCCCCTATGCCTCGACAGCCGCTGGTCTAGGGGGTCTTCCCAGCAATATTCCCGATACCCCTATTTGCGCAGTCTTCATGGCTCTTTACATTTGTTTCGCGGTGACCAACATGACGATCTTGCAGAAGAACAACAGAAGAAGCCATAAATTTGTCTTGTCAGGGATGATGTTTGGTTTTTGTATGGCTCGGATCACAACTCTCATCCTGCGCATTGTCTGGGCCAATCGCCAACACAACGTCCGCGTTGGAATCGCCGCAAACATCCTCGTCAATGCCGGTATTCTGCTGGTCTACATCATCAACCTGATCCTCGCCCAACGTATACTCCGTGCCAAACAGCCTCGCATTGGATGGCACCCGATCTTGCGCACCGGTAGCAAGATCTTCTACTATTTGATACCTGGTGCTCTCATCATGGTCATCACGGCTACGGTGATTTCGATGTACACGCTCAACCCAACGGTCCAAACCCGCTGCCGCGATGTGCAACTGGCCGCGATTACCTACTTGCTCGTCTTCACCTGCCTCCCACTACTCCATGTCATTCCGGCCGTTGTCTTGCCACGGTCCAAAGATGAAGAGACATTTGGGGAAGGCAGCATGAACGCAAAAGTGATCATCATTACCCTCTCCAGCTGCATGTGTATCTTGATCTCAGGCTTCAAAGCTGGTACGACGTGGAGTCCACCGAGACCGGCATCAAACCCAGCCTGGTACCATGGCAAGGCCGCCTTTTATGTTTTCAACTTTATGCTGGAGATCCTGATTCTGTGCCTGTTAACCTTCAGCCGCATCGATAAGCGATTCCACGTTCCCAACGGTTCCACGCAGCCTGGCGACTATAGCGGTATGGAAAGGAAAGAGTCCGAGGAGCGGGAGGTTGCCGCTGAGCCCAAGACCCAGGTTTAGTTGCTAGTTGGACAACGATAGAAACGAGATTGCATATGCATATTCATTAACTTAGACATACCCCAATGTATAGATAGCGGTTGCATAATACCTAATCAGATAATCTCATTTATTCACATCTTAACCCGAATCTCACATCATGTTGTGTAAGCACACTAAGCTCACAAGCACCTTTTTTGCTTATTAGCTGCTGGCCAAGGCCTGAGGCTGCAGGAAATCCCCGTTGTCGCGTGGATGCGGCGACTGCGCAGGATATCGGCGAGTCGGCGCTTAAATCTCCGACTCATCGCTCGCACGAGCGGACCAACACTTTCCGACTCCTTCGCTCTTCTTCCTCGTCCGTTCTCCGTTCACCCCGACGCCTTTAAACTCGTTATTAAAAGTTTTATGCGATCGCTGTTTCGTTCATCGACGTCAGGATTTTGATTTTGACTAGGCTAAATATGACAGGCGTGACAATGTGGCACGCTGCCCCTTGTCTTCGCTTTGGGTGGTCGGATGGTTGACACCCTGCCAGCAAGGAAGGCTACTGGGCAGCTATTTGGCAACAAACGAGGCTCTGTTCTTGATCGCAATGAAGACTGGTCTGGACCGGTGCTATTTACAGCCTAGCTTGCCAAAATATGTTCCCCACTGGAATGGGTGCGAGATCTCGTCCCTTTCCTCACGAGTCCCGACCTCCGCCAGTGCTGTTTCTTCGCGCCGAAGATGAGTGGATAATGCGTGTTCTCCTCGGGAGCTCCCGAGATATTATTTGGTGAATTTGGTTGTCTGCTCAATGTGAGACATGTGCGGATTGTTGGAGGCTTGCAGCAGCGCCCTGCATCAACACGAGGAATGGAAGTGTCACGAATGTATCGACAGGGGACTGTCAAACCTGTCCTCTCGAAAGTTGACCAAGCTGCACGATCTGGGCTGATGTCTCACTCCGAAACCAATCTTCACGAGTGCCAAGGACGCCTTGTTGCATGCAATCTGCATGAGCGTGCTGTACAATGGCATAGCTGCAGGACTCGTCCAATGGAATGTCTCAGGGATCCGAGCTCGATTTTTGGCCAGTGTCGGGAACAGCTATAAATTGGGGGCTGAACTGCTGCTGTTTGGTCCGTCTCCTCTTTTCAAAATCATCGTCTTGCCAATGTTGCTCCTCACGCTGTTTTTCGGCCTCGTTGCCGGCCAGAGCGGTGGTATGTTGATTCCACTTTGGGTGTTTGGCGTACGGAATTGACTGGTCTTTAGGCATCACCAGCGATCAGTGGCTTATAACCCTCAATACTTCAATCTTCTGGCCTACGTCGACGGACTACTTTTATGGCCCGACTACTGGTCCCAGCGCATCTGTGGTCTCGTGCAATGCTGCCTGGGTGGAATACCTCGGACGGTCCTCAGGCTTGCGGTCTCTGGGACCTACCGCCACCACCACCTCATTGGGATCATATGCCACAAGCGAGGGGGCGTGTCGTACTTCTGTTTCCGCTGAACGATGGTCAAACACTCATTCCGGGCCTCTCACCACGTTGTGCGATGACATCCCTCGCGCACTAGGTTCCAGAGAAACGGTAACAGCGTACTACCCCGACACTGGCCCCTGTGTGACGGGGTACACTACCTATACCAACACCGACACTCTTTACCGCGAGCCGTCTCCCTTGCCGGATTGTCCCCTGGAAACGAGCGAGTGCATTCCTATCTGGGAAACGTACTCGAGCCGTTCCAGCTCGTACTTCGACTCGATAGTCACATCAATGCCTGGAGATACCAACAGCCCCATCCGCCCAGGTGAATGTCCCCGAACACTACGTCAGTATCCGGAGGAAAATCCCTGCTCAAATTGTCACTTCCTTCCCGGGACTGCCACTCTCTTCTACTGGCCCGTCACCACCGCCGATGGGGACCTCTGTCTGCAGAACGGAACCACCCTCCCAGCATCGGGGCCCAGTACAGCTGTTGTCAACGGGGAAACTTTCGTCTCCCCAACAGTTTACCTGTCCTTTACCACAATCTACGCCTGGAGTAACCGCCGCGGTCACCCAGGGAGCCAATGCGGTGTTGACCACAGCAACACTGTCATCTCCGTCAACCCAAGCACGCTATCCTCCATACGCGGCCACCGGAACGCTAAATACCCAGTTATCGGGACTTCCTATCCGTTTAACTTTGCGGAGTTTATGGCACATGATGTAGGGGAATACCATCAGACGCTGGTCCCGTGGCCCCAGTACCGCGGGGGCCAGCAGTGCCCACTCCCTGACAGCGACACATGCACAATCATCCGCGATGACTATACGCCCTGGGTTAAGCTTCCTGAGGAGGTCCGTGGCATCGATGAGGGGTGGTCGGTGTGTGATAGGTCTTGGTATATTCCACCCGTGACAATGGTTGCGCTAGACAAGGAAGAGATTGTGATTACATCAAGTCCGGTGCCCACTGAGGAGGCTTTTGCAATCGCGGCAGCTCCTCATGAAGGCCTCACGACAACCCCAGAACCAACCAGTGGTTGGTAGGGATAACATCTCTTACCAGTAAGCGTATCAGACTTAGCATATTGAACCAACGGGCAGGTCTAACAATTACCTTGAACTCTATATACTATTCATCTGCACATCCTAGTAAAAGCTCGCCAAGGTTGCGACTAAATGTCCACGTATTATATCCCCAGATGTTCAATTCGCAGCTCCCGCTCAGCTTGCACCTGCATCGCGACTCCTCCCGCAGCCATCGTCCCCGAATATACTGCCGGCGTTACAGCCTTGATCGGACCAGCAACGTCTCCCACTGCAAAAACACCTGGTAGACTGGTCTCGCAGAGCGGTTGCGATACCTGGATATCACCTTGAGCCGTCACTTCCAATCCCAGTTGCTCGGCAAAGGGCCCATTGATTTCACTTGCCGGGGCGTAGACCTGTAGACATTAGCTTCTGCGTAACACCATGCAATGACAACAAAATAAGCAAAAATATATGAAAGAAAATCAACTTACAAGGAACCCCTCAACCTTGGAACTATTCCCATCTCCATACCCATTGTCAAAATGCAATTTCACTTGCGCACCAACATCCATCTTCTCTAGCCTCGCAATGCGCCTCGTATCAACCACCGCATTAAGCCGACCAATACCACCACGAAGCTCAGCAGCA
This sequence comes from Aspergillus jensenii, assembly GCA_021437015.1. NCBI lineage: Eukaryota > Fungi > Ascomycota > Eurotiomycetes > Eurotiales > Aspergillaceae > Aspergillus > Aspergillus jensenii. The sequence goes on along the minus strand of JAJAED010000017.1, from coordinate 281,946 downwards.
AGCTCCTCATTCCCATTTGTATAAACAGCAACACCCTCAGCAAGTCGCAGTGCCATCCTGAGAACATGCAGAGCCTTGTGGACATCCGCAAGAGGACCCATAGCTAGAAAGCCGACGCTTTTTTGGCCGCGCTCTTCGTAGCCGTCGCAGAAGAGGCAGTGGAATCTGGATCAGTGTCAGTCAGAACTGCTCTCTCAGCAGTTAAAAAGACTGTTGGAGAATAAATAAAGCGAACTTACATCCCCCTTCCCCAGCACTCGTCAAACCCTTCAATATCCAACGACCGATCCTTGACACCGGTGGCAAGAACCACTTTCCTCCCATGCCAGGCCTTTCCGGTTGCATCGACGGCTTCATATATAGACAGCTGTTTCTTCGCATCCTCACTACTGCTGCTGCTGCCATCGCTCGTACCGTTACCCACATTCATCCTCCGGATACTTGCAACAGCGACATCAGCAAACTTCACCGTCTGATACCGGGCCAGGAGATCAGCGCGCCCCTTCTCACGTAGTTTTGCAGGGCTGACATGGTCCCATCCCAGGACGTTGTGCATGTGCTCTGCGCGGGCATTGCGATAGACGCCCGAGTTAAAGACCACGGCTGTATGCAGTTGACGGGCGAGACCGGTTGCGGTGGACAGGCCGGCGGGGCCGGCGCCGATTATGAGGGCGTCGAAGAGGGCAGCTGGAGAAGACATTGCTAGGAAAGGGATTGTCAGGTTCATTAAGTGGATTGTTTGGTGGGTGAGTAAGTGAATAAGCTATGTTTTCTCATGAACTTGATGTACGTCAAAGAGAGAGAAAGGGCGGTTTATATAGATAGTGAGGTAGGCTACGGGGTGAGGTATTCACTATACAAATAAGGTCACCTTGGTGGTATTCAAGCCATGAAAGTCTGCGAATGTCTCCGAGTGGCCAGACGGGTCCGGCTATGGGTATTTTGTTTCAAAGCAGAAGTAATTCGGGAGTGAGTCTGTTGTATTGACTGGAGACGGAGACATTCTATAAACGCTCCGAGAGTTCTCAAATGTGCTCGTCCCCAAGGTCCTTTATGAAACCTCACTTCTCGACATAAATAATTTTATTATATCTTCCATTTGAATGTGTGAGAATATAAACTCCTGTAAGATGGCCAGAGAAAGCGATTTGGCAGATGTTCCCAATTCCAACACAGCCCCAAACAACACAGAGCAAGCAACACCAACAAGTGATATATCACATCAATTTTGCATAAACTTTACCAGCCTCATCCAGCTCCTCCTCACTGTGCAACATATCCTTGAACCTCTGGAGCCTGGAATCCCTCCGCTGGTGACGCAGCTGGGGCTGATTCTGGTTCTCGTCCTGGCTCGTCTGACGCTGAAGGTCCTCGGGCTTTTTGATATCAGCCTCTCCCTGGCTGGAACGACGCGAGAGCATGCGCTCCATGAACATCTCGTTCTGTTTGGGATCGGGTTCTGCCGACTGTTAGCGACAGCCATGGGGGACAAGGCCTGGGATTCAGGAGAGCTATAGCGAACCTTCGGGCATGGTCGCGTCTCTAGTGTAGTATTGCTGTATTGTCTAGTATCACTTGCAAGCGCAACAGAGTTCCTGCAAAGCTGAAAATGCGGGGAAGTCTAGAGCTCTTGTACTGCCGCTCCAAGCGTGGTGCAGACTCGCGTGGCGAAGGCCCAGTGGGCACAGTTGCCATGCACGTCACCACTGTCACCAGTCTAGAATCACAAAACAAACCGAACCAATCGATGTATATTACCCAACCTAATATTTCCAGGGATAGTCTATCTATCCAAAATCCAATGATATCAATCAATCAAAGCCTCGCCCCTCCCTTCTCCAGCTCCTGCTCAGTCCACTCCCAAAGCCTCCTCCCCATCTCCTCCCCCACAACATACCGGTTACACGTCTTGCCAATGCCCACAGGCACATAATAACCCCCGTTGACAAGCGCGTCCTTATTCGCGCCAAACCCAGCCCAGAGCTGATTCCACGCGCCCTGCTCAACCGTCGTCCCAACAGCACCTAGTACCTTGGTCCCAGCCCTCGCGATCGGGTTCGACTCCCCGACCGGGGCATACAGGTCCGTCGCAATGATCCCGGGGTGCAGCGAGACCGCCGTGATGGAGGGGTAGCGCCGCGCGAGTTCTGCGGCAAAGAGGATATTCGCGGCCTTGGAGGCGCCGTAGCGCGCGTGCGTGTTGCAGCTCTTCAGCCGCTGCTGGTCGAGGATCGTCTCGAAGTCCGGCGCGAGATTGTGCCCGATCGAGGAGAGGGAGATGACGCGCACGTCGGCGGCCGGGTCCTCTGCGGTGCGGAGAAGGGTCGGGAGGAGTAGTCTGGTGAGCAGGAAGTGGCCTGTGTGGTTTGTTCCTAGCTGGATCTCATGGCCGAGGTCTGTTTCGCCTGGGGGCAGGGACATGACGCCTGCGTTGAGAACGAGGACGTCCAGGCGGTCGGCTTGGGACTTGAATTTCTCAGCGGCATCTTGGACGGACTTTGTTGATGAGAGGTCCAGTGGGATCCAGGTGATTTTGACGTCTGGGGCTGTGGATTGAAGCTCGGTGATTGCCTTTTGCGCCTTGTCTTCAGACCGTGCGGCGAGGAAGATGTGCTCTGGGTTGTGTTTGAGAATCTGGCGGATCGTCTCTTTTCCAAGACCGGCGTTTCCTGTGCCTTGTTAGTTTCGCGCAGGATATTGTTATACTGGGATATTATCCTAACCTCCTGTAATGAAAACAACCTTGCCCGAAAGATCCGGAATGTCGCGCTCGGGGCGAAAGCTGACGCCGCCAATGTAGTTGGTGGGGTTCACGTTCGCCCAAACGAACTCTGCTGCTGAAGTGATGAACATAGTCGCTGTGGTTGAATTTGCAAATTTTTAGAGACGGAGACCGGTTTATTTCGACTGGACATGCCCATAATATACCGAATTGGGTGTGCAACGATGGCGGGTCTCCTGAACGATCACAAGCAGGTGGAAACGTCATTTTGCCATTGAAGGTCTGCAGATCTTGGTTCATTTTTGGAGAGACTAGCGAGCACCCGAGGTTGGCCAGCTTCTCCTCAGACTTAAAGCTTCTTGGCTGAGCGGGAGGAGTCACTTGGCTGAGGTGGACGAAGCTCCAGCTGGTTCTATTGAGATCTAAAGTTATCCATAACTGTGCACAAGCTGCACAATTCCCATCTAGGGTCATGCACTCCTCTATACAACACGTCTTCATGTCCAGCTTCATTTATTGTCTCTGATCTCCTCCAACCTCCTCACCTGCCTTCCCTGCTCATCAAAATTCCCCTCATCCAACCACCCCTCCAACCCCCTCTTCACCCCCTCCCACTCCTCCCTCACAATCGAAAACCAAGCAGTATCACGATTCCTCCCCTTGATAACCATATGCTGCCGAAAGACGCCCTCGGGCTGGAACCCCAGACGCAGAGCCGCACGGCGTGAAGGCTCATTCAGCGAATTACACTTCCACTCAACCCGTCTATACCCCAAATCATCAAACGCGTGCTTCAGCAAGAGATAAAACGCCTCCGTCGCGCCCGTTGTGCGCTGGATCGCCTTGGTGAAAGCCACATGTCCGATCTCAAGCCTGCGGTGCTCGGGCACAATACTCATCAGCGAGAGGTACCCGATCGGCTTCCCTGCTGTGGGGGAGGCGGATGACGGTCTGCTGTCGATTACAGTGAAGAACACCGGATCTGACGATGGGACTCTGGCAGCGAATTCCTTCCGCAGCTGCGACGCGTCGTTGTAGGGGCCATCGGGCATGTAGTCCCACAGCGCTGTCTGGTCAGGGCGGTCATTGTTGAATAGTGGGAAGAGTTCGTCTGCGTGGGTTTCTTCCAGGGGTATTAATTTGATTGAGCGTCCCACCAGGGTGGTTGGTGATGGACGGGTTGCTTCTGGGAGCAGAACGCTGTCGCCTAGCGGTCTGTGTGACATTTTCGTCTTATGTAGTTGTTGCTTGTCCGATCCTGATCCTGCGAGGTGGGTGTAGAAGTGAAGAAAATGCTGCCTGGAATCCTTATAACTACACAGGAGTTGAGTGAGACCGATCTTGATTCTTGACTCATAGGGCGTCGCTGGGCAGGCGGCCCGGGCCACTTGCCCGATTTGGAACATGCACTACTCCAAGGGTCCAGACTATGCCCTTCCAGGGACTCTACACGAATTACTTGAGCAGTCGATGTCATAATACATCCAAACGAGCGAGGGTGACATTTTTTATAAATGTAGTTGAGCGAAGCTCCTATGAGCTAAGACGGAAGTAGTACAATGAGAGTAAACACTATTCAGTGCCAATATACGTCGCAACATCAGACTTGTCGATAACAGCAGTAGCTATAGAGCAACCATAGCTTATAGCTTAAAGGTCCTTTCGGTCACCGTCGGGGGTACCAATGAACAAGTACGGCTTGTTCTTAAACACCGTACATTCTGACTCGATAGAACCAGGGCGATCCGAGCGAACGTTCACATCGACAAGATCGCACTGGGTGCATTTGGAATCCGCACATCCACCAAACAGGGTTGGCTTATCGGCGTCAGGAAGCTCAGCCTTTCCATACAGGATGGCATGGTAGCTTTCGACGTAAACCTCGTGCTGGTTCAGGTCGAGACACAGGTTTCCTTCGCTCGGATCGTAGGAGTACTTGAGCTGGTCGCCATCGTAGTGAGGGATGGGGCAGGCGCCCCTGTTCTCGGAGACGATGGTGCCGCTGTACTGGGCACTTGCGAGAGCCGTGAGGGTCGCGAGAATGGTGGTGGTTGAGGCCTTCATTTTGGGAGGTTTGGTGAAATGGATAAGATGACTTTGTTTTTCGGTCTTTGTAGAGATTGATTGATGATTGAAGACTACGAGAGGGAGGTATTCAGCGCACCTTTTATATCTTCATCTCAGCGATCGGCATGGCTACGTAGGTGTACTCTGGATAAGCTCGCTAAGAGGCGAGAGTGAGACATCTATCTCGAGGTGAAGCGAGAGTTTCTCTCACAGCCGCGTAGTTATTGGTTTTCGAAATGTTCTGTTGGGATTTTGAGAACTACAATTGGATTTGGCCCCCAGACCGTAGGATCTTTAGTGCAGAATCTCCGAACGACAGGGTCCGAACCTGAACAGGCTGACGGATTTATCAAGGCAGAAAGAATATCGTTGGGGCCAAATCGTACGTTTGTCTACAAAGCCATCGTCAGGGACCAGGATGCAGGGCCAGAGACCATAAATAGACGTGCAGACACACCTTGGCACTCCACGATCAGACCGCATTCCTCGTGCGATTGGGTTTAGTCTACGGAAATAGGATTTAATGACGACATATCATGTGGTTCGGCTAGGCAGCCTCAATTCGAGGACTGCACTGAGTGCATCGAAGCTCAGTTTGATTGTTTAGTGTTCGCTATTCTGAGTTTAGTTATCCTCCGCGGTAGACCCTGTTTAGACGGTGCCGGAAGCAGAGACGGCGATCTTCTTCTTGGTAGCACCGCTATTGGAGCCGAGACCCTCGACGGTCTTGACGACATCCTGGCCCTCAACAACCTCGCCGAAGACGACGTGGGCACCATCGAGCCAGCTGGTAACAACGGTCTAAAATCCACTTAGTCGATTTTCTTTAGCGAAAGGGGGCAAAAGGCACACTAACCGTGATGAAGAATTGGGAGCCGTTGGTGTTCTTGCCAGCGTTGGCCATGGAAAGAAGGTAGGGCTTGGTGTGCTTCAGCTGGAAGTTCTCGTCGGCGAACTTCTCTCCGTAGATGGACTTGCCACCGGTGCCCTAAAGTGTACCTTTAGAATCTGTCTGCATTTATCACGGTTGTGGAAGCCGACTCACGTTGCCCTTGGTGAAGTCACCACCCTGAAGCATGAAGTTGGGGATAACACGGTGGAAGGGAGATCCGGCGTAGCCAAAGCCATGCTGGCCAGTGGCAAGCTCACGGAAGTTCTTGGCGGTCTTAGGGACGACGTCGTCGAAGAGCTTGAACACGATGCGGCCCAGGGACTCTGTGAGAGGGTTAGAACAGGGGAAAACGAGGCAGAAACGACACTTGGGAACTTACGGCCATCGGCAGTGACGTCGAAGTAAACGTTAGACATTTTGAGGATGAATTGAGTGTTCTTGGGGGGGAGAGGTAGATGATGTGAAATTTGCAAGAGAGGAGAGTTGGGGGGAGCAGCTCCTTATATCATAAATTCTCGGTGCGGGGCACAGAAAGAACCCCGCCTTTGTCAGCTACAGCCCACCTCGCCCTCAACACCAAGCACGTCAATCTGTCCGGCCCTTCGAATTAATTCTCTTGATTCATGCCCTGGTCCCTCATGCGGGACGGAAAAAAGGTTCCAATCGGCCAGTGAGCTTCCGTCGACACCCGTGTCGTGAGCCACCAAGGTGTTTTCATTCGTCGTGCCCAGATCCAGACCAGATCCTCCTCGGAGGCTGGACACTCGCTATCTGCGTCATTTTTGGGGAATCTCGAGCATGCTACAGGTTTCGAGTTAAAAACATAGCTAGAGCTATTTCAATGCTCGAAGAACGCGTTGTTGGGATACAATGCCATGTGCCCCTCGACGCGTCACTAGGTCAACAAGCTCCCGCCAAAACAAACTGCTGCCTGAGGCTTCCAGCCTCCGAGATTTGCCACCTCAGGCCACGAGCTCCATCTCCAAATGTCTGCCTGAGGCCGCAGCTACGCCCTGACCATAAACAACACCTTGTCCAGGTACAGCGGAGGCAAGAGAATGTGGAATATGTCTAGGCCACTGCTAGCGGACTAACTGAAACTAATAAACGGCCGTTTGTCGAAAAAAAAGATAGTTTTGGAGGTTGCCGAAGATGGCGCACATGGAGAGTTGAGGCAAAGAAATATATTTCGACTATCCGGCCAGCGTTGAGAACATTGTGGGAGAAATGTGACATTTGAACTCGATTATTAGATACAGACTATCATGCAAACGCTGTTAATGATATATTAAGATTGCTACTACTCTTTTGGTGTTCCCTGTGACCAAGGTTTTCTCGTTTGAATGTAGGGTGATATTTATTCTCTCTCATTCACTACAACATTGCCCGCTTCTCTCTGCTTGCCAAGTTCTGGTAGTGTTTCCGATTTAGACGCCATCCATCCCTCGCTTAGTATGAACTTTACGCGCTCGCATATTTTTGCCTCGTGTTTTCTTTTTTTCTCCCCCGGATTGCAAGGCAGAGCGGGGAAGTGCATCCTCGCAGCTGCAGGGTCGCAGCCCCTCAATTCATGCGGCGTCACTATCTTAATTTGGACTACATTATACTGACCGTGCGACAATGGTGCCAAATCTGGAAGCAAGGCACGTTGAAGTGGTAGCTAGCGAGGACCTTTATGCCGATGATACCCAGGAGACCCTTGGATCTGGGAACATCTTCTCTCTGAAGTGGACTGTCGGTGATCCTTGGTGGCAGCGCTCAAGGTGAGAGTTTACTAGACTGAGTGGATGATAGAGGTCAATTAACTTGTCAGTTACGCCGGTGCCCTTTGCTTCAACACGGGTGCATTCATCCTGCCCGCCCTGTACAACACCCTCGTCAAGATATGGATTGCTAATATCAACTCTTCCTTGGTCGCCACAACCGATGTTTACACATATATCGGCACTGTTGCAGAGGTACTAAACGAGGGCCTTCCACGGGCAGTATAGGTTACCATCGCAGATAAGGAAGCCCGGTCGTTCAAAGAACGATTAGGACTGGCGTATACCTTGGTAGTCTTCCAATCGCTACTTGGGTCGATCATGAGCATTGCATTTGCGGCGGCTGCAAAGCAATTTGCAGACGCATTTGTTCCCCACGATATTCGCGAGGCTAGCATAACATATGTTCGGATCAGCGCCTTTTCAGCCCTTAGCTCCGCCATTGAGGTCGCAGTATCCAACGCAACGCGCGCTCTTGACAAACCCGATGTCCCACTCGTTCTCAGTTCTATCAAGTTTATAGTGAATATTGTGTTGGACTTTTTGTTTATATCGAAGTTTCACGTCGGGGGCTGGGTTCCGGATGTCAACATGCAAGCTGCTATTCGCCTGAGCTGTGACCTCATTGCTGCCGCCGCTGGGTTATGTTACTTTTTCTTCACGACCAGTATTAGAAGTCGACAAGGTCTCCGTCTCCGCTCGGGTAGTGAATTACCAACGTTGAGCGCGTTTGCTGTTCTGCTCAAACCTGGATCCATCACGTTTCTTGAATCTGCAATTAGGAACGCACTATACCTGTGGCTTGTCCACGGGGTAGTCGCCATGTCAACGGAGTATGCTACGGCATGGGGGGTGTTCACGACAATTCGATGGGGACTGGTGATGGTACCGGTTCAGGCATTGGAGGCGACTACCCTGACATTTGTAGGTCATGCCTGGGGGCAGCTGAAACAAAGACGTGATGACGATCGCTGGTCATGGTTGAGTCTCTACAGTGCGCGGTGTCTCTTTTTCGCCTATTGATCAACATAAGTTATAACGCTAATTTCTAATAGGAGTCGTTCGACCAGCAGCCCTATCGGTAGCAATAGCCGTGACGATCGAGATCCCACTACTTATATTCATGGCCTTATTCGGTTGCGAGAGGTTCGCGTTCTTCTTGAGCCAGAGTGACGATGTATCCAGGATCGTGGCGCACATGTGGCGTACCATCGACTGGTAAGCTTGATAGCCAAACTCCTATATCGTTCTACTCTTGTCTAATAAATTAGGTGTTACGTCCTGTACGCAGTATCAACCCAGCTGGCCGCACTCCTACTAGCAACGCGTACATCCTGGTACCTGGCACAATCTCTTATCTCGAACCTATTCTACGTGCTACCTTGGGCGATCGTTTGCCAGGTAGCGGATCTGAACCCGGATAATGCATGGACATATCACAGTATTGTCTTTGGTGGGAGTTTGGCGTTTTCGTTTGGAGAGATCCTCGTGATTGATGTAATCTGGGCGATGAGGTTTTTGCGTGGGCAGCTCTCGACAAGGACTGTTTGAGGTTGGCATATTTTCGGACGTTCAGGTAGGCATAGGAGCGGCGATAACGTAAAGCATTCTATCTAACGTAATTCATAGCTTTCAGGGACTGAACGTTGGACAAAATAAAAAGGGCAGTTTTATTTGATACTGACCAGCTTCCCCAATGACAAGCTTGCACCATCAGCCGGGGATAATAGTGCATATAACGGCCAGATAGTGACCAATTGGTTATAATGTACAGTGGCACAGACAGTTGACTTTTGGAACTTTTGTAGAGGATGCCTCCGGAATTCGGATTGAAGCTGCGTTCTCAGAAGGCAAATGTATGGTGCATTTCGCGCGTCAATTAAGCAGGGGTGGATGAAGAAGCACTCTGCCTCAGGGACTATGATTAGCTAGGGTCATATCCAGACATTTGAACCTCTGAAACCCTGTAGCACTGAAAGACAGGAGGATATCTCAACAGGGAGTGCGTGAAGGGTTTGGCGAGGCGACATGAGGACCATAGAGGATGATGTGCAGCCCTAAATGCTTCATTTTATCAAAGCTATGTTTTCAGAGATCCGTTTGTGTAGGAAGGACAGATTGTATGAAGGAAAGCTGTGCAAAACAACCTCTATTACCCTGACAGACTTTTGTTCTTTAAGTTATTTCAGCAATATTCTCTCTGGCTTCCTGCATCTGTCAACACCGATATCGGCTGAGGGAATTCCTTACTGTGAATCAACACAAAGTGACATCTTCACTGGAATAACAAGTAAACAAGCTTAGCAAGCCATCCGCCCGTCTTCTCACATCATCACCGGACTGTTCATTTCCTTTCATTAATCATGACAAGCCCAGTGGTTCTTTCACCTGTCTACCAACCAGAAAGTTGAAGCAATATCCTTTTTATTGGAACCATGGAGACCACGAGCCCCATCTTCCCCGACGAGATTCTCCTTGAAGTGTGTCGCGTAGCAGCTGAGGGCTTCACCCTGGATGAAGTCTTTACCCTCAGAGGTGTCAACAGTATGAGCCATTCCAGCTACTAGGAAGACACAATACTAACCGCTCCTGTTGTCTAGCCCTATTCGCAGATGAACTGTTCAAGGCAATCGTGCGCAATGGCCGTCTAGAAAATGAGGGCTTCATCACCCGCGATAAAGGACTTCATGAAATCCAGAAGACTGCATGGGAAAGCTGCCCAATGACACTCCAAGTGAAATATCTGCGCCTGAAGCTTCAAAACCACCAGACAAACCCTACCGCATTTACTACCTACATGACTGAGATTTTGCAGATGGATGAGGTCAAGAACGCCGACCCCGCCGAGCAGGAGGTGATACTCGATAAACTGCTCTACGGCGCCACAGCCACCCCGATACTTGAGTACACCAGATTCGTCGAGCCCTACGCCAATCACCATTCTGCCAAACACGGAAATGGACAGCCTTTCAACCCCAAGATATCCTACGATGTCCTCCTCGCGGCCAGCTCCATACGTCGTGGCGACGAGGTAGAATTCGCACGCATATTCGACAACGACGGGGAGATACCGCTGGAATGCGGACGATTTTACATTGTGCCCATCTACGTTTTGGCCCTGTACGGCACACTCAGCATGGCCAGGAAGAGCGTCGTTTTCCGCAATGACCCCAAACTGGGTGTTTCAACACTCATTCGCCTCTCAGTGGCCAAGGGAAATAAGGGGGCGGTGAATGTGTGGATGCCCATCCTGAGGGCGAAGTGGGATGTTAATTTCCTGGATGAAATGGAGGCCGCCCTGGTTGGCCCTCTTGGATTCATAAATCCCGGCATGGTTAAATTCGTCCTTCAGAGGTGCCTGGTGACGGACCGCGTCCTGTACTACAAGCTTCTTCCGATTGCTGTCGAGTACGGCCACATTGACATTGTGGAGTTCATCGTGCGTTATCCATTATTCGATGCATCGGATGCCGAGTTTTACTGTTGGGTCCAGCCCCTTGAGCTTGCAAAGGATCTCGAGGACCGAGAGGATCGGAAGGACATGATTGAGATACTGGTCAATGCGGGATTCGATGCGGATGTCTGGGTGCGTCGAGTTGAGGGTAGGCGCGTGGTTGTATTGAAATGAATCTCATCATGAATATTGGATTCATCGAAGTACATATTGAATGATGGCCACAACACTTTGCAATGGAGTTGGGGAACAAGCATTTTGAACATGGAGTACACGTCCATAGCAGACGCAAGGACATGGCAATGGAATATCCTGATATCCTGAGAATTTGCAATCTATAACATCAATAACGTAAGATCTGGTGTTGAAATTGTGAGGGTAAGGGTACGTAGCCCCGTCGGTAGGCATCATCAAGGTCATGTATTAAGAAGGAAGAGTACATGGTCCATGAGTAGCACGAGTCCCAAGAGGGAATATCCTTACTTCCTATAGTTTAAGATAACTTAGCTGCTACAGAGAAGGTGAAGTCTGTGTAAAGCCGTTAACCCCGGCACACAGCCCTATCCAGCTCTTGCCCTCGCCCAGTCACCACAACAACCAAACAGAAAGTTATGTGAGACAGCTAATTTTAAGATTCACCGTTATTGTTATATCCTACTGCATTCTACAAGACTCTCTGTAACTTGGACCCCCTCAAGGCACAGACTAATATAGACCACTTGGTCTGCTGCACTATCCGGGTGCAGGCTCTGAATACTGCATGGATTTCTTTAAGGCTGTTCTGTCTTTTCTTGTCGGGCCTGAGTTGAATATAGATCCACACAAGCTGTCACCTACCCAGGGCTTATTGGACGAGGCTCCTTGACAGGTGTTAATAGCGGAGTGCTGTGCTACTTAACACCGAATCAACAACCAGATTATTCACAAATATCCAGATTGGTGTGAAAGTCACTGTGGTTTCAGATAAGGGAAAGCTAAGAGCCATGTAATGAGAAGTCGGTGTATTAACTGCCCAGGATGTTAGTGTTCAGTATGTTCCTCCACCACGGTGCTATATAACCACGATCAATACCGATGAGATTGCCTTTTCTCTTCACTCTTCCCTTGGCCTGGTACAATTCTTGAATCACTTTATTAATTGCCTATTAAGAACACCTTCTATCTGCCCACCACAGAGACTCCCGTTGCTGCATTCAAACCTAGCTGTTAACGGGAACGTGAAGGAAGATGCGCGCCAAAGGCTATAAGAGCGACCACCATCTCCCACTCGAAGTTCTTTTCGAAATTGTCGACACCGCGGTCCTGACCCTCCCTACTAACGAGATCTTTGGTCTTTGGGGAGTAAATGGTATGTCCGTTTCCATACTTACATTGCTGTGGCTCAATCGACTAACAAACGCATCCAGAGACCTTCGCATACCAGGCCGAGAAGACTCTGTTCAGACTGCTGGACAGAGAACCCAGGAAATGGGACTCCGTTCCTCATCCTCTGAGGGTCAAGTACCTGCACCGGAAATATGATCCCAACCCGGACTCCTGCTACCTCTCCGCATTTATACATGAAATGCTTGCATTGGATACAACCGCAGACAAGGATACCTTGAAAAACAAGCTAATCGAGGGCATTGCTCATGGACACTACCGGCTTAGATACCTTCTAGGCCCAAAGGCTGAAATGCGATCTACCCCCTGGCTGAAATCCTGGAGTCATGGGACACTTGCGGACGATTTCAACGTTCTACTCGCGTGCAGAGCCATACACCGTCAAGATGTCAGCGAGTTTCAAGCGATATTCCCCGTATGCAACGCCGTTTATGGATATCGCTTTCAGGTATCTATCCTGGAGGAGGCTGCAAGGGCAGGAAGCCGAGAGATCCTGACGATCCTGCTTCCTTACACCATGACGCAGGAGCTCCATGCTAACCAGACAAGTCGGATAAACCATGTGTATGGGAATGCCACACGTCTCCGCCCCGGACCAGTCAGCGGGGGGATTGAAACTGGGTTTACTCGTGCATTGGTACCCATTGCCATTGCGAGCGAAAACCGTGCGGCACTGGAGGTGTGGTTCGAGGCGTTGAAAAAGCTACCTGGACACACTTTCGAGGCTACCACAGTCAGCATTCTGAAAGCTCTGACAGCGGAACCAGAAATTTACAAGACAGAGTTGTCGGAATGGTTCTGGATGTCACTCTCCAACACGGTTACCAATAAGAACATACAGCATGTCACCTTCGTCAGTGCTGTCGAGCACAACGAGATCGCAGTTATCAACACCGTCCTTGCCGACGAGGACTTCGACCCATGCTTCGCACACCTGGACAAAAGCGGAAACCTACTCCTCCTCGTTATCAAACATTGCAAGAACAAGTGGTACAAGTACAGCCTGGTCAAAGCCCTCCTCGAACGCGGCGTCCACCCCAACACCAGTAGGGGGAACGACCCAACTCCACTCTACCAGGCCATTAGCGAAGAGGACCTTGACCTTGTATCTATCCTCTTAGACTTTGGAGCAGACGTATACCCGACATCTCCGAATTCACCGATTGCAGGTCGGCGGTCTCAGCTGTTGGTTGCCGCCGTGCTCCTCGGGCACTCCAGGCTCGTGAAGATGCTACTCGACAAGGGAGTCTCGCCGTACATTAAGGGGAACACAAGTATCCACCGCGTTCAGCTTATCAATGGACCATCGTCGGTTTCGCTATGGGGTATTCTGTGGCAGTTCTGCGGGTCGAACACTCTGCGTCGACAGGAGTATGATGAGCGGGTTCGTGCTGGTGCAATTCCACTGAATTACTGGACGCCTGGTCAGCTCCATGCCTTGGCTTACTCTGGAGTTCATGGGCCAACTGCTGACAAGGATGTCTATGAGTCTCGAGTGTCGTATAGGCTGTTGGAGGTTGATGCTCATCCGCCGCAGACTGGGACCGGGAGACAGATAGCAGGTAGATGAGGGAACAAGATGGTATGGATGTTTGCAAGACGTTTCTTTCTGTATTTTATGTTCCCTTTGCTTTTTGACTTCACACAGGCTTGCAATGTATCCAATAATAGATTATTGATAATCCATTTTAGAATTAGAGCTCAACAAAGGCTGTCCAGACCAGAACTAATCTCAAGCTGTTTTGTGTGTAACCAGCAGGAATAAAGCGTCTGCCACCAAAAGCAGAATTTATTATGGAGAGCTGAAATTCACAGTAATTTGCTCTCCGGTGAGGGAGAGTGAAGACAGGAAATGGCACGTGCCTCAGGGTGCCTTAGGGTATCCCCAGGCGACTAACACACAGCATCAACACCAAACCACCCATGATAGACTGCATTCTGAATTGCGTTTTACCATTCTAGCCAGTTGGTCAATGGACAATTGGCCCAGAATGGACTCTCTCCCTCTGGAGATCTACCAACAGATTCTCGGATACGTGATAGAAGCCGAGCCCATCGCTCATGTTGTCAACACAAGGCTGGTGAACTGTATGTTAATCTAGATCCCTGCTTCAATCCAAAAGAAAACAGCATCTAACTGATGTCGGCTGCCTAGACCGCTGGCAGCACTCCATCACAAGCCTCCTGATCCGCAGCACACGCCTAGAAACCGAACTTGGCATCAACAGTCCAGAAACAAGAGATGTCCGCAACGACAGATGGCAGCCATTCCCTCTCCGATTGAAGATGCTGTTCATGTGGAACAAGGTAAACCGGCACACCAGATCCCCAACGACCTTCTCCGTCTGGATCGAGAACATGCTAGAGTCGCGAGGCATCGACGACTCAGACCCCTATTTCCGAGAAGACGTGATCCAGCAACTGATCGGCGGGGCTGCAGTCGGGAACCTGATACCGGTTGAAGTGTTTAGGGCTGCGCAAAGCCTTTCTGCGGATGAGGGCACGCGGGTTCCTGATTTGCTTATGTATTCGTGGGAGCCGCTTGAGGAGACATACTGGATTCTGGTTGCTGCGAACGCGATGAGTATGGGGGATGCGGAGGCGCTGGACTACTTCCTCACGCACGGCTATGACATGACGGCGCTGAGTATGCGGTTCCGTGTTTGGATCATGAAGGGCAATGGGTCAGTGGTCAACGAGGAGGTCGTTCGTGTCCTGGAGAAGCATTCCGCGCCGTTCATCTTTGAAGGGATGAGCTTCAGGATTGACAGGCAGTATCTGTTCAGGGCCATTGAGCTAGGACAGCCGGGGCCTCTGAATGAGCTTTTGGATCATTTGAAGAGGTGTTTTAGGCGTGCGATGGGCCTATTGGTTAATGCGGGCATATTGCACGCGAGGGCGATAGGGAATAATGATCTGGCGACGGCTCTTGAGATTCGGCAGATCAACGACGCGCTGGAAGAGTTTCCCTACTTGAGTAGCTTGGAGTGGATGGACGCGAGGACTAAATGTATTTCCCTTGATTCGCTGTTTGAGACTTGATGGTGGAAGACAAGCATTGATGGACGGTTGGAACATGTGTCTTTTGTATGGTATGCTCAAGCTAGACAATCCAGTTCCGCTAAAAGAGACCATGATTGCGACGATCAGGATCTCGAATACGAGGTAGAGGCAGTGCACGATCCCTGTCGATGTTGGCTGTTCCCACCGTCGAAATCCTCTATCGTGGCCACCTTGGAGGCCTTGTAGCTATACCACTCAATATCTAGGGCTAAGTTGAATAACTCTCTAGTCTGATCAACCCGCCCGATCATAGTCATGGTTCCCAAGGGAAGATCGTTGCCCCTGAAGTGCACGTCAGTGACGCTGTCCCACGAGGCACCGAACGGCCCCAGCTTGGCGCACCAGCAGACACGAGAAACTGCAGCCAAGAGCCTTGTTCCACCCAATTGACGTGACTGATATGGAGAAACGAGGCTGTCGCTTTTGCCCGGGCCTGCTTGGCATCCGGTGGTGCTTGTTGATGAGGAGGCTGAGTTTCCAATCCCCCAACTTTCCTCGAGATGCTGTCTATCTTTGGTCCTGCGACTGCTGCCTCTCGTCTTTCCAGGCGTTTCGGTTGACTATCCAGAACCGCCATCGAGGGCATGACTATGGCGGAAGTCATAACCACAGTCTTAACGACCAACACTACCTACGGCAATCGGGCAAGCTGGGGCATCCTTGGATATTATCAGACCGGCAGCAGAGGTAAGTGTAGCACACTCCCATTCTGCTACCATTCAAAGGGCGCCTAACAACCAGGAAAACAACAGTCGGTTCAGTCGAGTGCCAGTCTGGGAGTATATACATCACAAACACCGATACCACCGACTTAGGCGCGTGCTGCCACAGCACAGCAACAGGATGTGCGTTTGGCGTTTCCTGTGATGGATCTACGATTTTCTGGGCGGATGGATCCAGTAGCTCTAGATGGTACGTACAATGGAATGGACAAACCCCCCAGGGAACGACGACACAGCTACAGCTAATACGCGATTCACAGTTCAGAGACCTGTCGTGGAAGAACCGTCGTTGGCAGCGCGACCGACTCCGGGCCCTGGACTGCATCGTCGTATGTATGTATGGAGGAGGATGATTACAGGACAGACCTTAGCTGGACTCTCGAAGTGCCCGTAACAACAACAATAACAGGATCAGGTATGTATCCCCGGCTCCGACGACGATGACGATGGTCGTGCCAGAACTGACGGAAAATCGGTATAGCGTCCTACATCTCCTCTGTGAAAGACGACGAGACATCCACTGCTACGCCTGCGCCTCCACCATCAACTGTGGCCTCTGCAACGGCGCCTCCAGACTCCGGAAACGAACACGACGGGGGGAAGGGACCGAATGTCGGGGCAATCGCAGGAGGCGTGGTGGGAGGTGTGGCCGGTCTGACACTGATCCTGGCGGCATTGTGGTTCTATATGCGGCGGAGGAAGCAGAAGGAGGCAGAAATGAGGGAACTTGGAGCTGGCTATGTGCCCCCGGCGCCGAATAAGTGAAGCGAGCTGTATACTGGATACCCTATTGATTATGTTTTTATATCACGCATGCCCTGGATTTCATACAGGCTCAGGATGACTACATACTAATCACATTTCACGATCTAGCTATTCCGCCGACATGATATCATATTCCTGGAGATTGATACAATTAGGATTGTGCCATTAGAATTCCTCCTCACCCCTCGCCCACGGGTCTGGTGTGGGGAGCCTGTCAGGAGCATTAATGGTAACCATGTATCCTGGCCAGTTCTCGTAACTGAATCCCACGCCCCAGGTCGCAGCAAGGCAGCAACAGTATCTTCATCCCTTATCCTATTTAGGGCATCCCATACAACTCGCTCCAAACGCGGAAGCACCCGCGTGATACTTGGGCAAAAAGAGGAGGGTTCCCAATGCTCAATCTCCCACATTTGGCCGCCCAGACGGGGCGAGACGATGATAGACGGGGCGAACTTGTTTGATAGCCGCGAATAATCCCCATACCCAATCCAAAACATGTTATAGAGCTGGTCGTTAAGATATAAATGTTGTAGCGCGGTGAGCTGGCAAATGCTGAACATGATGCGATAGTCTTGGTATATGGAAGAGGAACTGGCTGTTGCGGATTCCAGCATCCAGTGCAGCAGAGTTAACGATCTCGTCTGGATCCGGTCCAAGTGTGATGCTGCGATACTATACACTCGGAGGTTCCGCTATAAGCAGAGTAACGAGATCGCCTGAGAGTTTGCCCACGTTCTTCATACCCAGGACGGGCGCAAGCTCTCTGATGACAGCCGGGCATAAATGGTGCGCAACTCGACAAAGGCTTCGAGACGCTAGACAAAATGATAGTCTGTCAGGTATACTCTACTGTACCTCGCAACCAGAGTGATGGCTCTGGTAAGAAGACAGTGTTAGGGCTGGGATACTCCACAGGATTGTTCCAAGATCTCGATTAAAGCCCGTACTTGGCGTACTTGGCAATGAAGATGCCAGACATCGAGATGGGTTCGAGTCAACGTGCCTCGTGACAAGGGGGAAGGTCGTTCTTCCCCGTGTGCTGACCCAATTTATCTTCCATAGCACCTTCATCGCGATGGAGGGGGAGTGTTGGAGGTTATTCGGCTGGGAGCGAAGATCCACGCAGTCTGAGGTAGACCTCGTATTGGGCCGCGTCACCCTGCAACGTGGGGAAATGACAGCAGCCCGACCGCCAGAGGCCAAAGCAGAGACTTGGAGGCTCATTTTTCTCTCGCCATCTCCGCATTGAATGTTTTGGTGATTCTTCTTGTCACTGGCCAGCAAGCTGGTGATGAGCCGTCAAAACCACCAATAACCCGAAGCCCCCGCGACAACAGGGTCGATCTGCAGGTTGAGACCTGTTTTTCTTATGCAACTCATACTTTAGTTTGCCCGCACTTCCTCCTCGTGGCCATCCAGGTTTCGCGCCGGGAAGAGCGGCAGCGATGCCGAGTTTTGGAAGGCCTGGGCTGCTTGACCGGCGCATGTTGATTGGAAACGTACCTTCTCCAAGCCCAGAATGTCTCAGGACGAGGCTCGATAGCAGCCTGTAAATCCCCCGTGGTTGATGCCTTTAATGGGCCAAGATCTGCCACGCCTTGTGCCTGATACGCCACACAGTCACATCCAGCCACTGCGACAACGCGGTCAGGCTTCGCGACATGACTTGTCAATTCCTCCATCGGCAGCCTGCAGGACCTCGTATTCCGGAAATTAGCCCAGACTCGAGAAGAGGGGGTGGAGGCAATCCTGCGATCCCAGTCATTGGGGCTCTGTCTCCAGGCTGGAGATGCCCTAACGCCGCCGTATAAAAGGACCAGCCGATTCCCATCCCGGAGCGGAATTTTCGCCATCTCTATACTTTATTCGTCTTTCCGTCTTTCTTCTCCGTCACTCGTTCGAAAGATGTACGCCTCCATCATTGCCCTCGGCTCTCTTCTGGCTGCCCAGGCTGTTGTTGCCGACAACTCCCTGCAGCTTAACCACGTCCTCAGCAAGCGCCAGGGCGACGACCAGTCTTTCGTTCCTCCCACCACCCCTGGTTGTCCATCCGGCTGGCCGACATGCGGGACTAGCAATATCTGCTACAACCCTCGCCGCGGAGACACTTGCTGTCCCGATGGAACTTGTACGTGCTGCATTCCACCATCGATTCGTGCTACTTACTGAAATGCGATATAGGGGCCTGTCCCGCCGGCAATTTCTGTCTGCAGCAGGGTCTCTGCTGTCCTGATGTGCGTACTCTTCAGCCTATCCTACTGCAAAGGACAACAGTACTAACAAATACTACAGGGCATTGACCCCCAGACCTGCGCGGAGAACGAGGGTATAACCCTCACCTCGTCGAGCACCAGTGAACCCACCAGCGCCCCGGAGCCTACTGAGAGCGAGTCGCCAACCTCGTCGCGTCCCGTTATCCCAACCGGCACCAGCGAGACTCCCTCTGGCACTCCCCCAGCCAGCTCCTCCCCTGCTCCCCCGGAGTTCACTGGCGGGGCGAACGCCCACCTTGTTGGCGGCGCTGCTGCTGTTCTCGGCGGCCTGGGAATGATCGGCAACCTTGTTCTCTAGATTCGTTCTCTACACTGTATAAGAATGTGAATGGGATAAGGGAAAGTGAAAACGATATGCAAGTTAGTAATTAATGGTAATGGTAGGCTTAGCTCAATGAACTTGATATCATCCCAGTCTAGTCCAGACCTTGAGTGGATCCTCCATCGTCCCCACCAAATCCTCTGCATAAACCATCCATCCATCCCACTTCTCCCACTCCAACTTCTCCTGACTTCCTATAATCGCCCATTCTGCTGTAATTACCAAATGGCCACACCATCAAATCGCCGCATCCAAATCCTCCTCTCCGTCGATTTCGACGCGGTCTCCGGCTTTCTCGGAACAGGAGCATCGCCCACAAACGGCCTGTCGGACTTCAGCAGCGGCTATTTCGCAGCGCAAGTGGGCGTCCCCCGCCTGCTGCGCCTATTCCAGAAACATGCAATTTTGTCCTCGGTAACTTGGTTTGTGCCGGGACATTCGATGGAGTCGTTCCCCCAGGAGACACAGGCCATTGTCGACTCGGGCGCTGAAATCGGATGTCATGGGTATGCGCATGAGGGTGCACCGCAGCTCTCTGAGGAGCAGGAGAAGGATGTCATTGAGAAATGTGTTCAGCTTGCGACAGATTTAACGGGGAAGAAACCGCTCGGTTGGAGGGCACCTTTGTACCAGATTAGAGAGCATACAGTCAAGGTTCTCGAGGAACAAGGGTTTCTGTACGGTGCGATACCTACTGCCCTCGGTAAATCCATCGTCTAATCTAGTCAGACACGTCTTTAACACACCATGATTCTACGCCATACTTTCTCCTTTCCAGAACAACCCCCAAACCAATTGACTTCTCGCCATCCGTCCCGGCCTCATCCTGGATGCACCCGCTCCCACCTCCAGCGCCACGAACAGCGAGCACACTGGTCGAAATTCCATGTAACTGGTACATGGAGGACATGACGCCCATGCAATACCTCCCCGCTGTAGCAAACTCACACGGCTTCGTCAGTCCAGACACGATCGAGCAGAACTGGAAGGCCCGGTTCGAGTATCTCTACCACGAGACCATTGACGGCGCGAAGCAGGATTTTGTCTTTCCGGTCGTTCTGCATCCGGATACGAGTGGGATGGCGCATGTCATTGGCATGATTGATCGCGTTATTGAGTGGTTGAAGGGCTGGGATGGTGTGCAGTTCTCTACGTATGGTGATTGTGCGAAGGAGTGGAAGGGGAGGCAGTAACTGGATTAACCTCTCGGTGTTTTGGTCTTTAAATACATATTGTAGCATTTATCTGTTTGATGCATAAATGTTATGAACGAGCGACTGGCCCGGAGACCACGACATGCAAAGTCAACTTCAGTCTTCCTGATGCAAGCAGACTGTGTTCCAATTCCAGATTACCAGAACTTCCAGACACTCAAGCTGGCTTCTCCGTTGCATCCTTGCCCATATGCCTATACTACATCAGCGCTATCCAGAAGCAAAGCCAGATCACTCACCTCATCTGCACCTTCCTCAACCCCTTCAACAACCTCTCATACTCATCAACATTCACTCCCTTCCCCTTGGCCTGTCGAATCTTCACCTCCTTCCCCTTCTTCACCCACCCCCTCACACTCCCTGCCGCACCCAGCCGATCCCCCTTATCACTCCCAACAGCCCTCCCATCCAAATTCGGATCCAGCATCTGGCTGAAATCCCGATTCGCAGGGGAAACGTAAAGCGGATCAACTGCGCCGTCAACACGCACCTCCTCTTCGAAGCACTGGAACTCACCCTCGGGGTTTGTTATCGAGGGGTCGTATGCGTAGTTGTCGCCGCCAACGGCGTTGTCTGTGCCGCTGTATGCGGTTTCGGCGCGCTCGGGGGATAGGATTTGCCGCTCGAGTGTTTCGAGCATTTCCTGCCGTTCCTGCGCTGTTGTTGGCGGGCGGATGGGCTCTTTGGTAGAGGATAGGGAGGGGAGGTGGGTTGTTGGTGTTGTTGATAGGGGACGGATGTGTCTGAGTGTGCTGCTGCTGCGTAGACGTAGAGGGCTGGATGTGAGGCCTCTTAGGCCTTGTGTACAGGGTCTGATTCGGAAACTCATTTCGATGGCTTGTTTCAGTAGATTGGTAAGTCTCTATTCTGTAAGAGCTGTTTGGCAGTGGAAGTTGCAGGCCCCGTGCACTATTTATTATGGGCTGGGAATGCTGGTCCATGGATGGTGCTGGTTTTGACGTCACTGTACCGGATATATGATGTGTCCTACTTGACTTTCTCGGGCTTTAATACTGTATTATATAGGCCAGATATAAGGGTTTATCTCGTATGTTCTGGGCTATTTGGACTCATTCATGGTGCTTACGTTGGCCAGTAGACTTTGACAGATACAGCTTCATGCAGGGAGCTGTGATTCCACTTCCATCCCCATCCTGTCACTCGCGTGGGCTGAGGCTAGAACAGCTGGATTCTGGGGAAAGCTGGAGCTCTGACCCATGGACCAGGCGGGGAAGCAGCCTCGCCACCCTGAATCTAGCCATTTATTCCCCAAAGTCTTGTGACTGACAGGGATGGTCTCCGGCCGAGATGGATGGCAAATGCCTGGATTTCATTACTACTCATTTGTTCTCACTAAAGAGTGTCTGCTGCAAATCATGCCCAATAACGCCAACGCCAGCCCTAATCCAGTTCCGCATCGCCTATTTAATATACTTGAACATCCTCATAGAATGGAAAGTCCTGTAGACACCAAACAAAGTCGAGGCGACTCCGACTCCGCCGGCAGTCCAGGCGGCTCCCTGGCGGTACAGCGAGCTGTACGGGATTTGGTTCTCTGGCTGGGCTTTCTAGTCGAATATGAGTATCTCGTAGTTGGTCCCTTAGGGTGTAGACGTACCGATCGGAGACGTCGGCTGACGACTCCTGCTTGTTGGCCTCCGCGGCCTAGTAGGATTTGGTACATTGTTCTTGTGGTAATTGTTTGTAGTGATTCTTGACTTGGGGAGAGCTTCGAGTGGCTCTTGGCCTTATATGACTGTGGTTGGCGAGTATGACGTAGAGGATCCCCAGTTGGACGGTTGTTCCACGGTCGGGATGCTTACTCGATATTGGAAGATTCTCGTTCATTGATACTACTACTCCATTATCCTAGTGTTTAACTTGTAAATTTGTATATACACTGTAGTTGAGCTGGACTGGCTTATTGCCCGATGTGGCTAGCGCGGGGATGTGGCAGGCGTCGATTTATTTCATTTATTTATGTCTATTTAATTCCTGCTTCTTTCTTCAACTCCGTCGAAAATGCCATCGCGCACATTCGATACCCTGCCCTACGATGTGCTCGTTATCATAGTTTCCCATGTCCCAATTCTGGACTACTACGCCCTCAAATTAGCAGGCTGTCGGCCCCTCACCGACTTTATCCGAGATGTCCTCTCGCGGATCCCCAGAACACAGTATCTGGAGGCCATCCGGAGAGAAGATGCCCGCCGAAAAGGCATCCCTGAGCACCAAGGCAGAAGACCGATGGAAATTCTAATTGAGAGAGGTCGGCCATATCTGGTACTAGACCACACGGACAGATACCCAGGGCGCTTAAACGAATGCAAAGAGTACGATGCGGGCCAAAGCCAGGGGATTGTTGCTGTAGAGAACAAAGCATTCTCGCCTGTTCTGCATTTGGCAGCTCTTTACGGCCAAGAGGAGATTGCACTGTTACTGATGGACCGAGTGAATCTCAGGGCAGGATTCCGCAACCGCACGGCCCTGCATTATGCAGTGATGGGCAACCAACTGAAGATGGCGCAGCTGCTGCTTGACCATGGGGCATACATCAACGCCGCAGATGACAAGGGGAAGACACCCCTCGCTCTTGCAGTTGAATATGGTGTAGATGACGTGGCAGCCCTGCTCCAGTCGCATGGGGGCCAAAGTGACTGGCCGACGATACTCAGAACAGAGGAATGGGCGCGTCCCATCACCAACTGGAGAGATGGAGATCCAGACCCAGTGGTCTCGCTTGATGCCTTCCAAACCCACCTCACAGAACAGATGCTCAACGGCTGTTTTCAACTGAGGGCTTACCTGAAGCACTTCCACCTCCAGCGAATAGGGGACTTGGAGCAGATGCGATTACACCAAACTTGGGTCGTGCACCAGAGTTTAGGTATGGAAGACACTCGTTTGATTGAATTCATGCTCGACGAAGGCTGGGACGTTCATAAACACGACGGCTGCTTTCTAAATGCATTGTACGTTGCGGCTGAAGCGAACAGGCTCCGAGCTGTGGAGATACTGCTCGATCACGGAGCTGATCCAACAATGCTGGGCCCTCGTCCGGACTTTATACCCATCCATGTCGCCATATATCGTCAGAGGCGAGAAATCGTTGACTTGATGATCTCGCGGGGGTTCTCACCCAACGTGCGGAATGGAAAGGGAGAGACGCTGCTTCACAAGATGGTGCGAGGGCGAGCTTCTGGGAGCCAGTTCGACTATGCAGTCGCCCAAGGCGTTGGCCTGAACCTGAAGGACTCCATGGGAAACACACCCCTACGTCTCGCTGTACATCTAGGCCCTCGTCACAGTGGGAGCGATGGCTGGGACATCGTGGAATACGCCGTTAAGCTAGGCGCAGACGTAAACATAGCAAATGACAAAGGGGTTGCCCCACTGTTGTCCGCCATGAAACGGTTGAGAGATGGCTACATCGTCAAATTCCTCCTTGACCACGGGGCAGATGTGAACGCCGTGGACCGCGCGGGACGTGGTGCATTTCACTACGGCGTATCAAACCCCTACGGCGCCTTCAGTCAGTATTTCAAGTTGTTGGTTGACTGGGGGGTGGATATCAATCTACGAGACGAATACGGGTGTACGCCTCTCCATACTGCAACTGAGGATGCGAACTATTGGTATTCTGGGATTACTCTTCTACCCCTAGGTGCAGATGCCAACACCCGGACCAATGCGGGAGACACGCCCTTGCATTGCCTTTTGCGTCGTCCGTCTATAAATGCCAAGCAATACTCATTGTGCGGCAAGATTCTCGAATTCGGAGCGGATGTCAACGCCAGGGATGCAGCCGGCTTTTCACCACTACTTCTGTTCCTGAAGGCTTGTGAGGTAACCGAGGATAGTGTAGATTACTTGAAGAGGACTATGGAGCTCTTACTGCGGTATGGAGCGGACTTGGATGGTTTTGATGAGGATGGAAACTCCACGGAGGATCTGTATATACGCTGCAAGAAACAAACAGAGGCGACAGAGGGCAAGGAATCACTTTCTGCTGCCATAGCAATGAGATGATATACTCGGATATACTCCAGACTAATGCCTGCTCCTATTAGCAGCCGTTGTAGCCAAGACATGTCAGTAGTCTACTTCGCCCCGAGCTCTAGGTCGTTAGGGCTAAGGTTACTATTTGTAGACTGCTGTTGTAGTGGAATGATAGTGATAACCAATGCGTCATATGATTTCAACAATATCTACCCTTCACAATTTTTCTTCACCGGGTGCTCGGGTAGTTGGGTTGGAGCCATTCATACCTCTACACCTAATATGTTGTATACTTTAGTGTCTTATTGGCTTTAGCTGCAATGCAACATCGGCCCGCTCTTCCCAAGGTAGCAATATAAAGTAGGCAACCCTTCCCACTTCTCTTTTTACGTTGTTTCTTTTTATCGAATACGTATGCTATCCATCGCCTTACAACTCCATTCAAGATACAACATGTCATCACGTCCCCGTATTCGTGATCTGGGGTACAGCCCCGGCAGATTCGCCCCAGGCCCCAAGAACTCACTCCTCGATGTCGAGGGTAAGTCTAGCCTACCTAGTTACCATCATTATGAGCCTTCCATACCAACAGACCAATAATGTATAGGCGTCACGGTCGGCCAAGTCACCATCCACCAAAACCCCGACATCCACACTGGTCTCACGCTGATATTCCCCCGCGGGGTCAAACACACCAGGGACTTGCCTTGCTATGCGGCAACACACGACCTCAACGGGATGGGCGAACTAACTGGGTCGCATGCGATAGCTGAATGGGGATTTCTGAAC
Organism: Aspergillus jensenii; assembly: GCA_021437015.1. Taxonomy (NCBI): domain Eukaryota; kingdom Fungi; phylum Ascomycota; class Eurotiomycetes; order Eurotiales; family Aspergillaceae; genus Aspergillus; species Aspergillus jensenii. Next base: position 256,515 of record JAJAED010000017.1, on the reverse strand, counting down.
ACTGTACGCATCTGCTCACTACCGATCCTACTTATTCAACTCTCTTTGTAGGATCTGACACGACGCAGCCGATCGCTCTCACCAACATGGTCAGCGTCGGGAAGGTATAGGACGGCGTGTTTCTGTGGGAACTCGAGCAGGCCGAGAAGTCTGGAGAGGATGACCTGCAGGCCGCGAGGAGGATGAACATACCTGTCGTGGGGGAGACGTACGACGGCCTTCTCAATGACATTCGTGTCTCTGCAATCGACAAGAATGACGTCTATGATGCTGTCGAGGCATCGAAGACGCAAAGTGGCATCTTGGAGGGAAATCATGGTGGAGGGACCGCGATGCGATGCCACGGGTATAAAGGTGGTACTGGGACAAGCTCGAGGATTGTTCCCGGGGTTGAAAGGGATTATACGCTCGGTGTTCTTGTACAGGCTAATCATGGGCAGAAGGAAGATCTAAGAATTGGAAACGTCCCAGTTGGTGAGATTTTGGCTAGGGAAGATGCTGCTACTGGGAACCAAGTTAAGTTGCCAGCGGCAGGCAGGGCCGCGGAGGGAAGTATGTATCCCGGAGCTACCAAGAAAAGTTTTATACTGATATATGTACATCCAGGTATCATCATAGTAGTTGTGTGAGTTCCGTCGTTGCTATCTACACTTCCATACCCTAACCAAGACGCAGCACCGACGCCCCCTTACTCCCACACCAACTGCGACGTATCGCCCAGCACGCAGGAATGGGCGTCACCCAGGTTCGTACAGGCATTAGCGCACCCAGAGATTCAGAATAACCAGCCATCACAGGTCGGCGGCCACTCTGCAGGACGGAACTTCTCCGGCGAGATATTCCTCGCTCTATCAACCGGGACATCGCCCAACGAACTGGCGTCGGATTCCAGCGGATTCGACTACCTACCTCCAATTGAAACACAGCGCGTAGAGACGGTCAAGAATGAAGTCATAGATTCCTTATTCTACGCGACATCTGAAGCGACAGAGGAGGCAATCCTTAATGCACTCTGCAAGGCCGAGACATTGACTGGGTTCAAGGGGCGGACGCTGGAGGCATTGCCCGTTGATAGAGTTAAACGGCTGCTGGACAAGTATATGGTCAAGCGAGATGTATAAAGGACGGTATGCATGATTTAAACGCGCAGTCAATGCATGTGGTATTCTGGCATGGGTCGTGGGAGAGAGATACTAGTAATCCTAGTAATATCCGTCGAACGGTGCTTAATCCAAGTTGTTCCAGTGTCGAGCGTACAACATGTACAGGTATAAAAGTCAACACATATGCCCTACTTGATTGAGTTGGCTCGAACAGGCAACAGCGATCAAGGGTCAGTCGCACCTTCTCAATTTACTGGACTCAAAAAGCGAACTTGGGAAGGCACGACGGACGATGGAGAGAAGGAAGGAATGACCGGCCCCTCTGCTGGGGCGCGCCTGCCCTCGGTCTAATGGAAGGGATTGCAACTTCTGGGGAAGGAGCAATCCGGCTTGTACCTGCCAATGTGGACGTGGCACAGATTCATTCAATTGTTCGGGCCTCCTTCCCTAGTGCAATAAATAGCGTTGTAGCAGGGACCACATGCCCGGTCACCATATATCAACAATTCTACATAAGGATCCAGATCACAATTATCACGGGGATTGGGAACCCATATGCTCAGCCGCTACTTGTCATAGATGAATCAGTATATGCCGCAGCATAATGTTTTAATATTAATCGTTAATTAATTCCAATTATACAACAGAAAAACAAGCACTGCTGAACCGCATGCTTTAAAAGAAGTACCAAAGAATGGACGGAAAAACAAGGTACAGTAGCAAAGACTCGACTCGACGTCAACAGGCTCTTGTTGGCTGTAGTCGCTCGCATCAGCAACGAAATCACAGAGCAACAGCAACAGCCAAGACACCAACAGCCCCAACAACACTAGCAAGGACAGATGGGTTCAGCATGCCCGCCGCGCCGTCATTATCACCACCGCCGTTGCCGGACGAGGAGTTGCTATCCTCGTCGTCGTCAGATGAACTGCTGTTGCTACTCTCGTCACTGGACGAGCTGCCGCTGCTAGTAGACGACGGAGACGAGGACGAGGAGTCGTCATCATTGTCATCATCATCGTTGCTGCTGCTGCTGCTGCTAGATGAACCAGTCGATTCCGGGAGCTCGACACCCCAAGCCTCCCCGATATAGTCCTTCAGACCATCAGGAAGCTCGGCGGCCCATGCCGGGGGGTGGCCGTCCAAAGCGGCCTTGTATGCAGACGAGACCTCGGTAGGGTCGGTGAGCTTCGAGCTCAGGGAGGGCGGGAGGTTCTGGACCTCCGAGACGATGGACTTGGGAAGCTCGATGCCGGCGAATTCAACGGTGTCGTCGTCGGAGCTCGAGCTGGAGTCGGAGCTGGAGTCAGAGCTGGAGTCAGAGCTGGAGTCGGAACTGGAGCCGGAGGTGGAAAATGAACCAGAGCCGCCAAAGGTCGTGGTGGGGATGTCGCCGGTGTCATTGTCCTCAATCCAGTCGTCGAGTGAAGGAACGTCGTCGGGTCCTCGTGGGAGGTTGCTGTTGTGCAGACGTTAGTATTAGATCAAGGCTTCAGTGGAAGGGACGGTTGTATGACTTACGCCGGCTGAGACGCCAGGGCCACTGAGGTCAGTGCCAGGATAGAGATGTATTTTGCGTGCATATTGAGGTATCAACAAGGGTATCAAGCGGAGTAAACAAATGAGCGTAAGAACAAAATATGAGGGAAAGTAGGACGGTTAGATGGATGATGAGCAAAAGCCTTCACACGTCTTCTTCAACGCCTCTTCTTTCCATGGGGAAAGCCCCTTTAAAATACCGTTGGGATCGCCAGCAGCCCGAAAGACCCCGTGCCAAAAACAAACTTCGATCAGGGCTCGATCAGTCGAACCAGAGGTTCATCAAATTGCGAATGCACATCCCTCGTATTCAGCCTCACCACTCAGGGCGACTTTGAGGGGGACTAGCCCTACCTCCTCGTATTCAGAGTGGATTCGTCCTATACGGTTGCCTTACATTGACCACCCAGAGGAGAGGCGAGGAGGAACAGGACCCTATGAGGATGGAGGGTTCTTGAAGAGGGCTACTTCGACTTGGTGCAAGGTTCGGACTGGGCATTGCAGGACCCTCAGAATTGAAACGGTTGTCTACCTTGGTCATACACCTCGCATGCTCGCAGTCACAGAGCCCTTGTCCTTGAGTCTGGTGTTCTATTTTGGCAATACGAAAGTGTGGGCCTGGTTAGGCTGTTCTGACTCGTACATTACTACATTGTCGGGACCTGGCCCGAGATTGCTGGACCCTGAGTGGATGACTGTGTGCAGAAAATCCTTCAAGTCTTTGCCAAGCTATTGAATCTCGTGTTACATCTTGGCAACTCGATGTTTCCAACTTTCCAACATGCAAGGTGCCCCTGAAGAAGTCTAGGGTCTAGGGTCCAGTCCTAAAGTGGTTATCGACTGCGAGCATGAGTGCCAGGGACTTGATACGGGTGAGGAAGCATAGCGCGCCAATCGTTTATTGGCACGGTGGAAGCTGAAAGGATGTCCTCGCTGGTCTTTTGAAAGGGGTAACAAGATCGACCAACCCTCAGCCCTAAGGATGCCTCTCCTTGGGGGGATATTGCACACTGCCATGTTGGTATCGAAGGTCGGTCTGGTTTCCTGACACCGTATCCCTGATTTTCCCTTGAACATGAAAAGTTCCTTCATGCCCACCCCTATAATGCAATGTCGCTGAAGGCGGCGCCTCTGTTTCAGGGGAAAAGCCACCCGTCCGAATGCATAACTTAAGCAGGACACCGATGCACGATACCGATTTTCGCACCCCCAGTCAACAAGCCCAAGGTCAATAATCGTTCAGGGACGAGCTATCAAACTAAATCCATGCAATTGGAAGCATACTAGCCATTAGCAAGTATACTGCAAAGGACGGATAGAGCGGGACGTATATATCCTTCGATATGCCTGCAAGGTTAAAAGGTACGGGAATGGCTGGAGTCACTTGGGCATATTGCTGATAAACGAGTCTATTTCTATCAAGGTAAATTCATCTAGGATTCAAGGTCAACCTGAAACTTCTCACGGATCATCTTCCCATATCGCGTCAGCAAGATGGCAATCGGCACGAACGCCAATGCTATAAATCCGAGCAAAGAGTTACCCCAGCCCAGACCGAGAGTATCAAACATCTTGGGTCCAGCAAGCGGTAGCAACGCCCCAACTAGCGATCTGGATGCTGTCAAAGCCGCATTCGCAGAGGCGGCATACGCGGGGTAGCAGTCGATGGTATAGATCTGGATAGGCATATACACGCCCATCATGCCGATCCCAAACGGAGCCATTCCGATAATAGGGACAATCCAATGCACCTTGTTCTCGGCTGTCCATCCGTACCAGAAGAAGCTAATCGGGAGCAGGCACGCCCAGAACACAAGCGCAGGCAGACGCATCTCGGGCTCGAGTTTGCCGCCGTTGCGCGCCGCCAGCTTCATCAGGACTTTATCGCTCGTCAGAGCGGTGGTCATCAGGCCTGAGAAGAACCCTACTCCGATACCGATATATGCAAGGCCCGTGATGCCGGGCGAAAAACCATATTGGTTCTCGAAGACTGTTGGGATTGTCGTGAAGAACAGATAGAGAAGGCCATATACGAGAGCCATGTAGCTTGCTAAAAACAGGACGATCGGGGACCTGAACAAGAGCACCATGGGGCGCTTCATGCCGAGCTTGAGGGCACTGGCCACCGACACGCCGCGGCCCTCCAGGTCATAAGCACTGCGCAGGTCGTTTCGACCCAGCTCCTTCGCGAGCTTCGCTGTCTTCCAGCGCACAAGGACTGGCGCGTACGTCTCCTTGTTGAATACCTCAATGCTTAACGACAAGGCGCCGCCGGCGATTAACAGAATCCAGAAGACCCAGCGCCAGCCCAGAGCCTGGCCAACAAAGCCGCCGGCGATCGGACCAACGACAGGGCCTAGTAATGGGCCCATACTCCAGATAGATGTGGCCACACCGCGCTGGTGGACGGGGAATAGGTCCGCAATGACACCCGCGCCCAGGGTGATACACCCAGAACCGCCCATCCCAGCGAAGAAGCGGAAGACAATCAAGCAGGCGATGTTCGGCGCCAGGGCGCATCCGATCTGCCAGATAACGAAGAACCAATTTGCACAACTCAAGATGAGTCTCCGACCGTATATCTCGCTTAGGGGTGCGAGCAGCATGGGGCCGATCTATGGTGAGTCCGATTAGCATGGGCTCTCCGAGGAGGGTATGGCGGGGCTTACAGTATAACCCAGCAAGTAAATGCTTACGCTCAGCGACAGCAGTGTCTGGTCCGTGACGCCCAAGTCTTCTGAGAGTGACTTCAAAGCGGGCGAGAACATGCTGGAGGCGAGGGGCGAGATGAAGGTGACGGCGCTCACGAAGCCCAGCAGGGTCCATTTTCGCGACGAGGGGAAGTTCAGGGGATGCGCCGGGTCTTCCTGGCCGTCCCAGCCGACAATCCCACGATCGAGGTCGGTTTCTGGGATGGCTTGCCGCGTTGTGGGTTGTCCTAGCACGGACTCGGCGGTGGTGGCAGTTTTCTCCAGGTCGAGATCCTGCGGGGGATCTTTGGAATGTTTCTCTGCGGGGTCGGCCAGTGTTCCCTCGGGACTAGGGCTTGGGCTATGTTCTGCCATGGCTGTCTGATTGTCTAGCCTTCTGACTGGCAAGGCTTTGAGTCGCAGAAGACAGTGCAGTTGTAGGAGCAGGTGCAGTTCTTTTTATTTTGCCAGTGCAAGCTCTGAGTTCCGGCTAATGGGGCCGATCGCTCCCTCACAAGGCTGGCGGAGGTCCTTATGCAGACAAAACTGGTGATAAGGCGGCCATATGCACATTAGTGCTGGATTTGACCACCACCATCGGGCTGGCCCGCAGACTCGGGGTCTGTTTCTCGGCATGGCAGCTGCTAGTCTGACGAATGGACTGAAGGAGTGAAGAAGCTGTTGGTTGTGTCCAGGATCATCGAAGCAATCATTGGTATCCCGTTTGTTGGTTGTGGGTATGTCCTCGATTTCATCTCCATGCCGTCCCAACAGAGCCGGAGTAAAGCAGAATCGACTTGATGCTCATCTTCAGCGACATTCATCTTCCTCTCACTCTCATTGAAGAGTCAAGAGTGAAGACACTGAAGAGTGCGGAGGAAAACCCCCTCACGATTGGGAGTAATCCGCTATTCCCAGTCGAGTAAAGATTCCCCGGATTGGGGCCAAAGTCCGCCAATCACAACTCCCTCTGGTCATATCGAAAAACATCAACATTCACCCGAAGACCCCTCAACCGGCTCTCCTGAACCGGGTCTGTAAAAAGCAGTGTCGGACCGAGTCCTTGAGATTCGATTCTCCAGGCTCCTCACTCGGAATTCCCTTGAGGAGTAGTCCAGGTCTGATTCCGACCGGCGTCAACTTGAGTAACCAGTCTAAACCACGAGGTGCCCGTCGGACCGAAGCAGAGCTGCATCCAGGCCAGCGACATGTCAGCTTATGGCTGCTCCTTGAGCCTGAATGTTGGGCTAAGTACTCTGTAGGCGTTTTCTTTGCTCTGCTAGAACCGCTAAGCTCTGGCGGCTAAATACCCGGTGTAAATAGGCAGACTCCGAAGAACTCGAACCAAGCGGTTAACACATCCTCATTAGCCGTTGCTCATTCTTCTTCGAGGAGAAATCTAGGTTTACTTCTAACGTCGTGTCAAGTTCCTTCGGTGGTCGGCCCTGGCAAGGTAGATTATACACATATATATCCTTGTGTTGTGGGTTCCTTGGCTCTGATGCCGAAGGAAGTAGGAAATAGAAAACTAAACGCCTGATAACAACTACAGCCCAGGCCACCCTATCTATAATGTTATTTAAAGTCGCCGGATATCCCGACACGCTGAGAGGGGCGGTTCTGTCAGGGACTGGGATTAGGCATAGCCAGGATAACAACAGCATACCTTGAATCGAGACCCCTATTTAATGAAATATCACTGCTATTCTGTGCTGCATTTGCCTGGAACTCTAAGTTTAACATTTGCCTGACATCGGTCGGCGCTCTCGCATTGATTGTTCGTATCTTCCGTCATTCGCACTAAGGATGATGCAATAGGATTCTGCAGCGATTCAGATCAAGATATCTCCACGAATGAATCTTTCCCTTAAGCGGTCCCCGAATGTCAGGACCAGGCTTTCGGGAATGTCAGGAGGGGAATGGAGTCTATGTTGGGGTCGATGAGCACCATTTAACAGCGCACCCCGAACGAGAGCCCAAGTGGACCATTGAACGATACAAGATAAAATAAGCTTGCTGCGTCCAGCTTTAACTTTAATAGCCATATAAAATGTCGCTTGCTGTGAATTGCTGGTCCCGAAGCAATTTCCTCTTCACAGGTGTTGTCCCAAGGGTCAGTCCTACGATGTCGTGATTGGGGGGAGATGATTCGTCATACGACTAAGAAGACAATGTCCCTCAAACAATCCATTCACAATTCTAGAACCACTCCACCACTTGTAACCGGCGAAGACATTGACGGGCGGGAGAAAAGTGTCTCTGAGAAGGCGATGCAAGGTACGAGGATGATGCCATTTTCGAAGGAATAAGGTGATAGCACTCAAAGTTCAACCTCACAATCAATGGCTAAATCCCTCACTGTACATTCGAAAGAGTGGCTACTGAGTGTACAGTGGCAATGAAATGACTTATAGTGTAGAACGAGATCTCCCAGTACTATAGTATCTCGTGCCTGACCTGTATGGACTATGGAACGTCATGCCTGGAACCCACGTCGCACCAAGACGCCGCGCGATGTCAGTCGCATCAGCCGGTTGAAGACACGCTGTAATTGGCTCTATCCATTTAGACTTCTGGCTGCGATCCGCTTCTCAGACGCCATATTAAAACATGACAGGCCGACAATTCCGTGCGAGAAGCACTGCATGGCGAAATCGGAGGCAACCGTTTTCTCCCTAACCACGAGTTGTGCTTAAAGATGGCATGGATCCGTCAAATCTCCCTGCTCCAACCTGGTGAACAACAGAAGCAATAACATTGATCAAAATGGCTGCAAACACCGAAATCCATCAGAAAAGCGACAATGTTGCGCTCTCTCAGGACGAAAAGGGAACTTGGACTCCTTCAACTCAGCCTTCAATTACTGCCGCCATTACCGAAGATCAACACCTGCAGGGCTTTACTCCCCAGGACCAGCTTGGATCCGTTGAGCCGCATGTGTTTTTGGACCCTGCGCGTGCAGCATATTGGAAGAATCTCTATGAAACGGTCAGATATGAAGGCAGATCCAGGTTCGACCCAGAGTTGACCTGGACTGCCGAGACCGAACGACGTTTGAAAATGAAAGTAATTCCTTTTTATTTGTGTTATTAATTGACAGTAGATTCTATGAATTTGGTATTTCTTATTTGTTTCTCCCGAACTGAACTGATTGTTGTCTCCGCTATAGCTGGATCTGAGAATCATGCTCTGGGTTTGGATCATGTTCTCGTCTTTGGACCTTGTCCGGCGGAATATCAACCGTGCTGTGTCGGATAACATGGTAAATGGCCTGCAATATGTGAGCGGGATAAGTGTGCTGATGGTAATAGCTGGACGACCTGAACATAGACACCAAGTACGTGCTGTCCCCCTACAACTCTGTGCAACCCTAACCCGTGCAGCGACTACAACACCGGCCAGACAGTCTTCTTCATCTGCTTTCTCGGTTCAGAACTCCCCGGAAACCTGATCAGCAAGAAGTTCGGTCCCGATCGAATCATCCCCATATGCATTGTGCTCTGGGGTATAGCATGCGCGGCTCAATCTGCTATGACCGGACGGGCGTCGTTCCTCGCGATGCGTGCGATAATCGGAACATTGCAAGGAGGATTTATCCCCGAGATGGTGCTCTACCTTTCGTACTTTTATAAGAGTAACGAACTGCCAATCCGACTGTCGATATTCTACACTGCTATTCCGGTCACGCAGATATACGGGGCGCTTATCGCCAGTGGGATTCTGGAGATGCGAGGAGTGAGAGGATGGGCTGGTTGGCAGTGGCTGTACGTGAAAATGCAATAACCAAGATTCAACAGCTAACAGCTATCCAGGTTCCTCATCGAAGGCCTAATTTGCATTGTCGTGGGGCTCATCAGCGCCGGCGTCATGTCGACGTCCATCATCCAGCCCGCATTCCTGTTCCGACGTAAAGACGGAAGCAACAAATGGTGGACAGAAGAAGAAGAAAAGGTCCTCGTAAACCGTCTTCTTCGCGACGATCCAACCAAGGGTGATATGAACAACCGACAGCCCGTTGGAGTGAAAGAAGTCTGGAACGCCATCACCAACATTGACGTCTGGCCCATCTATATCGTACGTATCCATACCCTGTTATCCTACCCTACGCTGCTAACAATATACCTACCAGCTCGGTCTAACCGCCTGGATCCCATTTCAACCCGTCGCAAACTACCTCTCGCTCATCCTGCGCGGAATGGACTACACCGTGCTGGAATCCAACCTCCTCGCCATCCCCGGCTACGTGCTCTTCGCCCTAAACGTTCTCATCGCAGGCTGGCTATCCGAAAGATTCAAAGAACGGTCCCTCGTCGCCGCACTCAGCAACATCTGGATGCTCCCCTTCTTCATCGCGCTCGTCTGCATCCCCGACTCTGCAAGCCCCTGGGTCCGCTACGCAATGCTAACAGGCATCAACGGCATCCCGTACACGCATTCCATCCTGGTGGGGATGACGTCCGCGAATGCAAAGACGGTCAGCATGCGTGCTGTTTCGACCGCTATATACAATATGTCCTACCAGGTTGGGAGTATTGTGGCTGTGAATATTTATCGCGAGGAGGATAAGCCTTACTGTTAGTCCCCTTACCCCTTCTGACTTAAGTAATAATGAGTCTCACGCTGACAATTGGTGTTGCGGCTGTTGCAGACCACACAGCTAACAAGGCACTGACGGGCCTTTGTGCTGCGAATATTGCCCTGTTTATCGGCATGAAGCTGTTTTATATCTGGCGCAACAAGCAGCGTCAGGCGCGTTGGGATGCGCTTCCCGCGTCGGAGAAGATCAGTGGTGTCGATGTTAAGTATCTGCACTGAATATCGCCCACTACGTCTCGCGGTTGTGCCGTTTGGGGTTGATTGAGGTAGGCCCGGGGGTTCCATGTGATGCCTCCAAAGTGAGGAGGGTCAGACAAGACGAGGATGTTTTTTTTTTTTTGCTGCCCTCGTTCAGAAAGAAGAAGTAGATTGAGTTAGTTCGTAAGTTGATTTCTATATATGCGGGCTTTAGTTGTGAGTTTTGAACAATTGAATATCTCTATTTTTGTTTGCGTCAATCGTCGCATTGTCTATCAACGCCTTTATAAGCACTTTTGCTTGCAACATACCAGCACAAAACAAGCCACTCAGTATGAGGAGATACGGAGAAAAAGAAGTCCCGTAGGCCATGGATTGAACCAGGAACCTAGTCCAGCTTCAACCCAATCCTTCCAGTCTTCCTCAACCCAAAGAACCCAATAAACGCACACAACATCATAAACCCAAACATAGCCCAGAAACTCGCGCGGTAGCCATCCATAAGCGCCGAGGTCTCCGTCTTCTGACTCGCCTTATCCGTCGTAATGGTCGAGATAACCTGCAGCACCGCCAGACCGAGAGCACTCCCGAACTGCGCCGACGTGTTGAAGACCGCCCCAGCGACAGCCTGGGTATTGTCCGGGAAAATATCCGTGATCATGATAAGGCCGACGGTGAAAAGCGCATCCACACTGATTGGCTGGAGAAGCTGCGCGACAAAGGCATTGCCCCAGTACGGCCAGTGAGGCTGGATGACGGCCATGAGCAGGGGGGCGCCGGCGCAGAGGATTGAGGTGACTGAGACGATCCAGGGGGCTGGGACTTTGTGGACGAAGAAGCCCATTATGGCGTTTACGAGGGCTCCTACGACTAGACTGGGTAGAATGCGGATGGATGCTTGGAGGGCGGACAGATGTTGGACTTCTTGGAAACTGTAGTGGGTTAGCATACTGTTCTGGATTACAGAGATGGGCACATACAACAAGCTAACAAACAGTTCCATTGAGTTGATCACCGCGAATGAGAGGGCAACGGTGGCACATATGCTCGAGAAGGAACTGTTCTTCCATAACTTGTTCGGAATCAGGGCTGGCTTGCCTCTCTTGACCTGGTAGTGGGACCAGGCGAAGAAGCAAGGAAAGGCAGCCGCGACGACACAGAGAATGATAATGCTCTGGGCACTTTTGATCTGAGAAGGATCCGCACTCAGAATCCTAGTCACCATTAGTAGTCGAATATTCTAACTGTCAGAGCACTTACGCTAGCAAATAGCAGAGCAGCGCCATGAAGACAGACGCAATGCCAGCCCCAACCCAGTCAATCTTGGTCCTGATATTCAGCAGCTTATTCTGATACTGGGATCCCTCGCTCTTGGGGAACGCCCAAAGGCCGATCACCGTCATGAAGATGGTAATCCCCCCAGAGATATACCAACCCGCTCGCCACCCAATGGTATCAATAATGACACCCCCAAGCACAAGACCCAGCGAGAACCCAATGGGCTGGCTCACGCCCAGACACGAAAAGGCCAGGTTCCGCCCTCTGCCCGGCGAGAGCATCTGGGTGATAATAGACACCGACGACGCCAAGTGGAAGGCAAGGCCGACACCCTGGAGAGCCCGCATGACAACCAACTGCTCACCCGTAGTAGAAGCGCCTTGTCCGATGATAAGGGCACCGCTGGTAAACGACCCGGCCAGTTCCGTCCAGATCGGCCCGATCGCATCGGCAATAGATCCTGCCAGAAGCAGGGTTGATGCGGTTGCCAGGCTGTTTACGGAGGCCGGCCAGAAGGCTAGACTCGGGGGTAGTTCCAGCTGCTTGGTGATTGCAGGAAGACCAACTGTTACCAGACCGTTGATCACGCTGCCCATGAGGGTAATACCGCACAGCTGGATGATGGCGATGACCTGCTGTAGGCGGAAAACGCGGGGTGCGGGGTGCTGGGAGTGGATAGAGGCAGCATTGTGGGCGCGGTTGTTGCCATTGTCTTCTTTTGAAGATACGAGGTGCAGCTCAATTGACTCGCGTGGAGCTGTTGTGGTGATGGTGGCCGACATTATGTGGTTGTCGAAGCACACGACCAACAGCGACGATGGACGGAATGGCCGGGAAATCCCCCTCGAGGGCAGAAACGGCGATTTAATAAAGGCAGAAACAGTGTGTGCTCGTTGTGGAGATGCCAAGTGGTATTAGGTAAAGAGGATTCTCCATAACTACAAGATTAGATGAGGAGGATCCATCGCGATCCAGACTCTGATGACTCACTTGTCAACTTAGGGCGTGGTCAAGTATATAGGTTTGATGTATTGTACGTTAATTGATGGAGCTGAAGCTAGGTACATATTTCTCTACTCCCTTCTCATCATTGGTGTACGGAGTATACTCATGCCTCTCCCGGGGGCAAGAGAGCATCAATTGGTTTCCCATCCAGTCGACCACCGGTTGTGATGTGGAATATTTCAGCCTGACCAGAACCGGTATAAAAGTCGGCCAGCCATTCAGCCACAAACATCGCATAATTCGTCCACTGGAGACTGGGGATATCGGTCTTGAAGGTACTATATATTTCAGGAGGACATTAGTGAGATTTATGCTCAGTGCCATCGTAGATTAGGAGGTCTTAACGTACGCATATCCGAATCCATGAAGCGCCTCGTTGGCATAGGTAACTGTCCCTGTTATCGAGACCAGAATGCGGTCATTGTGGGCATTGGTGAAGACTAGGTCATTCTCCCATCGCTATAGCCACAGGTATTAGCAGAGGAATTGCAAGAAATTTTATCACGCACGGTGTATTCGCCGACATCAGACGGCAGCAAGGTCTCGAGCGCTCCAGTCAGGTTGCCGATAATCTCCCCGTTGAAAGCACCAGAGACTTTGCCACCCCTGTTAGGAACTGCTGCGACATTATCGCCTCCAGGCACTGTTATGTTGTATGGGAGGCCTGAAAGTAGTTCAACCTGAAAGGCGGGTTTGGCGATGGGATGGCGGAAGATCCCATCTGTAGCCATGGTGCCAGCGGCGAAAGCAACGGCTGCTAAATGGGCCAGCATTGTGTATCTTTGGGAATAGTAATGCGTCACCGAGAGTTTTTTCGTCTCTGGTGTTGACTGCTCAGTTCATGGTCGTTGTGGACAATATATACCCCACGCGCGCTGAAAGTATCCATCTTTGGCAACGGAACCTTGGCAGCAGCAGAGATTGCTTTTCCTTTGAGACTCTGGAATGGACCTATAAGTTTGATGTATTTCGTGAGGCTGTGGGGGTATAAGCTTGAAAATAACGTTGTTCAGGGCAGTGCAGCTGGCGCGCAAATTGTCGCCCGATTAGGCAGTCAGGACTTGTTGGGGTTTGAGTGATCAAAACCTTTTAGCTGAGCTACGAATCCATGGGTTACAGTGTTAGCATTAAAAATAAGATAGAATCAAATAAAATAAATAGAAGGCGAGCGTGAACACCAACCAAGCACCAAGTGGAGCTCAACGTGGAGAAAGTTCCCCGCCGTTCGATGTCGCTTCTCTTCCTTCCTGCATTCTTCTTGCTACAAAGCCATCGCTATCCCACTGCAATGCCTCCCATCAGACGGCAACGTTCAGAGCCCATTGTTCGTGTAAGAACAGGCTGCTTTACCTGCCGCCGCCGCAAGAAAAAATGCAACGAGTCGAAGCCCGTCTGCGCGGGGTGTGCGCGGAACAAGCTCGACTGTTCATGGCCGACATCGACACCAACACCAGACTCTGACGCAACACCCAGCGGATGCTTCCAAGGTTGCAATGTGCAGAGAAATAGACAGCGTCAGGATACCCCGGCCAGTCCCAGTTCTCCCAGTTCATCAGGTCCCCGGCCAGCCCTGACCGGGCCGTTTCCCTCGGAGAACCAGTTCCTGTATACGGATCCCACCGATCAGGATCACTCGATGGACCTTTTACTTAGAGAGATGGTCCCGATGGGAAACCTTAATCCTAATATTCCAGAAACACCAGGGAATGACATGGGGATCGTGAATATGCTGCCTCGGAGTCTTTCCATGCTGCCAGGCCACGACCCCGAGTGCTTCCAACTGCTGAGCCACTACCTTGGGACCACTGCCGACTGCATGTCCAACGGATCAACGCCGATAAATCCGTTTCTGGTCCAAGTTGTCCCGCTCGCCTTCTCCAGCGACTTAGTGCTGCAGCTCGTTCTGACACAGAGCGCTGCCCACCGAGCATTCCGTTCGAAGAGGGACGTGGATGATACGGCTGAGGGTCAGTACACGAAGGCCCTGCGACTCTTCCGGAAGGGCGTCACGGAATTTATCGATGGAGAAGAGTCTAGCCCTCTTCTTCTTACGGTCGGGGCGCTTATTATGTGCTTTACAGAGGTACCTTGGGCACTATGAATTCCATAGAGTGTTACTGACGGCTAGCAGACAGCAAAAGGCGATGTAAATGGGACAGTATTCGACCACCTATCTGCAGCCCACTCTCTACTGATTCAGCTTCTTCTGCGGAGCAATACTACCATTCCGAAAGATCTGGACGACTTTATCATCGATTACTATACGTACACGGCTACCGTGAGCATGATTTCCATCGACGCCCGCGTGAGCTCCCAGCGTCTGTTAGATTCCGATATGGAGCAACGAGCCCACTGTCTGATAAACTGTCAATACGTCGGAAACCTCTCCGGATGTTGGTTAGAACTACTTCTAGTGATCCCTCGAATCTTCGACCTCGGGCGGCGATGGATGATACAAGGTGATCAACCAGGTGCTCCAACAGCAGACGATATTGTCGTATTCGGCGCACTACAGGCGGAGATTATGCGATGGGCGCCTTACACGTTCGTTTCTCAAGAAACACAGCTAGCGGGTTTGATATTTCAGCAGGCGATGCTGCTATACTTGGTCACATCGCTCGGCATGTTCTCGGACAGCGAAACCGGTGCCGGCAGTGCGCTGATGAACTGCGCGATTGCAGAAGCAATGGCGCTTCTTCGTCGTGTGTCGGCGACATCGCGCATCAACTCTGGTCTCTGTTGGCCTATTGCCGTTGTGGGCTCTTGTCTGTCAGACCCAGGACTACAAGAGGAACTCAGACAGCGTCTCACGAATATGGGAAATGCATTTGGCCTGGGGAACATGCATAGGACTCTTCTTTTACTTGAAAATATGTGGCAGCTACCTCTTCATGACGCAGGCCCGTGGAATATTTGCCGCGCCATGCAGCAGAAGCAAATATGGATATCGTTCGCGTGAGGATATTCAATCAAATTCCCAATAAGGTTACACAAGAATAAACCGTTCAGATAGATGGCTCAGGCAGCCATTTTATATTTCACGCCGCTATCTACTGCCCTAAGTTCTGCGGCGCCTTCGTCGCAGGTCCTTCAGGGGTGACATACGCCTTGGTGAGACCACCATCCACAACAAAGTCCGCGGCATTAACGAAGCTGCTCTCGTCGCTCGCCAGGAATACAACGGCATGAGCCTGTTCGATGGCCTCTCCAAACCGACCGGTCGGGAAATGAACCTCCCGCCGAAAGCGCTTCTCCTTGTCATCCCCGAGCCAGTCCTGCAGGAGAGGCGTGTTGAGAGGCGCCGGACACAGCGAATTGAATCGGAAGCCTGCGATATCTCATCAGCAACTGATCGAATGAAGTTTCCGCAGGGGAATGGTACCTTCGCGCGCATGCACAATTGCCAGCTCCCTCGTCAAAGCCAGAACAGCGCCCTTGCTCGCCGTATACGCCAACTGCGGCGTCGCAGCGCCCACAAGCGCAACCATACTCGCCGTGTTGATGACACTGCCCTTCTGCTTACCGTTCTTCCTGAAGCTCTTAACGGCATGCTTACACCCGTACCACACACCCTTAACGTTAATATTCATCGTGAGGTCCCAAATCCCCTCGCTCGTCTGCTCGGCATCTCCATCCTGGGCGTGCATGATCCCAGCGTTATTGAACAGGACGTCCAATCCACCCCATGAGTCTAGATGTGCAAACGCGCCTTCAACGTCGCTTTCCTTGGAGACGTCGACGACGCGGTACTCGACTTTCCCATCGTGCGTGGGGACAACGGTGTTGACTTTTGCGAGGGCGCGCTCGAGTCCGGGGCCGCTGATGTCGGTCATTAGGACTGAGGCGCCTTCGCGCAGCATGAGGATTGTAGTTTCGAGGCCGATGCCACTGCATGAACATTCAGTGTTGAGTTCTAGATAAGAAGGAGGGGGGTGTACCCAGCAGCGCCGGTGACGATGGCATTCTTCCCTGCGAGTCGGCCGACCATTGTGCTTGATCACCTTGTTCTATAGAATGGGTTTCGAACGTGGAGGAATGAAGGAAAGGATAGTTTGAGTTGCAGATATTTACTGAGACTTGGTGTGTTTAGAAACACAAGACATTATTAAATATATGCCCCGCCAGCAAATAATGAAGATGACATAGTATCCCCCGCTAGCACAGTCCCCGTGATATCCCCCTTCCCAACTCATATAATCCAGAAAGCATATCATTCAGAATGGAAGCTCAACTCAAGTACGCGGACCCAGTCGGTGGGAATTGGAGTAGAGCGCGGTCCCGGAGCGCGATGTGGGGGACTTGACCAGAAACCGCGGTTAGGAGGGTACATCGGAAAGAAGATCTCTCGCCGGATTCCCTTGACATCTGTCATCGACTGCATCTGCGCGACTTTGCCTTGATATTGATATTGATCTTGACTCTTCCGACACCGCGCACGGTCGGGGTTGAGCGCTGACAAGTACCCCTCATAGTAAAGACGTTGACGTGCTTTTGCCGACATCTGGCTTGAACACACTCATAATCACTGTCGGTGATAAATCTCTCACACCCGCTTGATTGTGATTCTCCGATGCATCGACCGATTCGAATCGCCGTCCTTGAATGCGACACTCCACCAGAAAAGACAAACCTCAAATACGACGGCTACTATGGCGTGTTCTCGAAACTACTCCGTCGCAGTGCTGAAGCCTTAGGGCCGTCTGAGCAGCTTGAACCTGGCTCTGGACTGGAGATATCGCGCTGGGACGTCGTCACAGAGCAGGCGTATCCATCGCTGGAAAATGTAGATGGAATTGTACTGACAGGGGCAAGTAAGTCTCATCGTTTCGGTGTCGGATTTGTCGATATCTCGAGTAGTAGTAATTAATTACCGACTCCACAGAGCACAACGCATTCGACAACACCCCATGGATCCTAAAACTAGTTGAATTCACAAGAATTGCCATCCAAAATCCCCGCGTGAAACATCTCGGAGTCTGCTTCGGTCATCAGATCATTGCCCGCGCGCTGGGTGCGCAAGTCAGCCGGAGCGCTGCTGGATGGGAGATGTCCGTATGCGAAGTCAGCCTTACACCGGCGGGAAAGGAGTTATTCGGACTTGATACACTTGTAGGCCTGGATTTCCATAAATGCCCTAGGGGCCTTCCTTTGGGTTCGTTACTGATGTCGCTCAATCAGCAAATCCACCAAATGCACCGGGATATCGTCAGTGCATACCCGCCTAATATCATTCCCCTGGGAGAATCTTCTACTTGTCAAGTGCAGGGGATGTATCTGCCCGGTCGCTTCTTCACGGTGCAAGGACACCCTGAGTTTAGTGAGGATATTGCTGTGGAGGTTGTGACATTACGAGGCACTCAGGGCATTTTCACCAAAGACCAGACTGAGGATGGACTCAGCAGAGCAGGGAAGCCGCACGATGGCGTTGCGGTGGGGATGGCTTTTCTGAAACTTCTAATTCAAGGCGACGTATAGAGCATTGGTCGCATATGTTACGGTATTAGAGAGGCTATTTATTAATATTGTCGCCACGAAAGTACGAGGAAAGTCTCCATAGGTCGGTGAAATGTATATTCTCAAACTGTACACTATTGTAGCGCAGTTTCTGTCCACTGGGGATTACAACACACGGGGCGAACAATTCACCTTGAATAGACAACCTCCACAATCCTACCGTCAGTTTGAACAGATATGCAATCACCAAGTTTCGTTCGCCCCCTCCACAGACGGTGGACCAACATATACTAAACCCCATTAGTCCAAAGCACTCAGCATAAACAACACAAGACATACCTTTCCTCGCATAGACAATATACCAAATCGCCGCCAGGACCGTAAGTCCCGCAAACACCACCGAGGCATAATTCATCGACACGGCCGTAACCGGCAAAACGGTTGGCATACTAAAGATAACGAGCTCAAACGTAATCCAGGCGAGGGCAAGCAGATTCAATATACTCCCGAGCACATTCCCGCAGTTCCAGCGGGCCTTGGAGACCTGTGCGCGCCGGTCATAAAACAAGGAAATACTGATTGGGATTGCATACGTCGTCGCAAGGGCAATGACGCTGGATGAGAGGAACGCGGTGAAGGCGCTGCTGCTGCCGAGGTTTATAAGGCCTAGTAGCATCTGCACGACGGTTACAAGGCCTAATGCCCAAAGCGGGATATGGCGGCGTTTGTCGACGTGGGAGAAGAGTTTTGAGAGGGGCATTGCGTTGTCGCGCGCGAGAGCCCAGGTCGTGCGGGACGCAGCGTTGGTTATGCTGATGGAGCAGAAAAGACCGCAGACGAGGATAAGAGCGACCAGGCCTACTGCGCCATCGCGGGTGCCCATCACGACCTGCAGAATGTAGGGTACCGCCTGGCCGCTTGGTGCGTTTGTGATGTCTACCAGGGCTGGAAGGGTAGCGCAGAGCGGGACAACGAAGAACAGACCTGCGATGCAGCCGACGGGGATGCAGAGGGCCATTGCCCTGGGGACTTTGATTGCGGGGGACCGAACCTCTTCTGCCATTGAGGTGGCCATGCCCATGGCGCAGAAGCAAAACGCTGGTGGCAGGAAGCCAATGCATAAGGAGAAGCCATTCCAGCCTGAAAGTGTGGTATCGTAATGCCCGAGGGTGTCTCCTGGAGAATGCCTGCCAACTTTGGCTGTGACGGAAACTGAGATCAAGACTATGATGATGGTGACGAGAGTCCATGCGGCGCAGACAGTGTCGACCATCGGGAGGAACTGGTTGCCGAAACCGCATATCAAGAACGTCAAGACGCAAATGGCGTAGAATACGAGAAGGGTCTGCCAGTCGTTTGCCTCCCAGCTGGTGAAGATTGATACAGTCGCAACAAGCAGTCCGGCGAGGGCAAAGTTGACGGAGAGGGTGACGGTCCAGTTTCCTATTAGCCATATCCAAGCGGTGATGAAGGAGAGCAGCTTCGCATGCTTCCCGCACAGTTGGAAAGACCAGTAGTACGGACCAGCAGATGTGGGATATCGAGAGGCCAGCTCGGCCAGAGACATGGCAACGGTCTGGTCCATGACGCAGACGATAATCCAGCCAAGGAATATCGAGAGCTGGCCGCCGCCGTAGATTGTTTGCATGAAGGCACCGCTTTCGCCAAATGGGATCGCGGCTATTGATAATGACTGGAAAAGGAGGGTGAATAATGAGCGGTTCCGCCGGAGCTCTGCGGTATATCCCAGCTCCTCGAGCGCTGGCTCGGCGCTGTCCTGAGGCTTACCCCCATCCTCCTTGGAAGTATACAGCGGTGGATCAGACTGAAGAGACATTTGATATTGTATAGGCCACTGGTTACAATAATAAAAGCAACAGAAGCAGCACGACCGGAGAACACGAGCGACGAGGGCGCATCTTATACGACTAATCCGGCCTCCTATCCGGGCATGGCCATACACTTCCCCAGGATCCGCGAATACTTCAGGATTGCCATGACGAACCAGGCCAGGAGAACGCGGGGTAGAGGCACTCTCTCTGCATCTGGCAGACGGATCTCGGACCTCTCCACCAGGGATGGACAACCCTAAGCCTGGATGGCCCCTATATTGCGGGGAAGGACGCCACCGCTAAACCCTCGCAGGAAATCTGAGCCTGCCTTTCGCGCTGCCTTGCCCTCTTGATGGAATCTTTCCTATCCTCACCTCGCAGACTCGCAGTGCTACGGTTGGAACATCTTTAACAGTCCCAGCCCCGATGTCAATGTGAACCCCTTGCTGACGGGAATGATGTGTATTATTGATGGTCATCCAAATTCTCCGCGAACAGCGCATCCATGCATACCTGCACTACCGCCCTCATGGGGTTTGCGTCGCGGCTGTGTAACGCCCAGCACACGATTATGTCTGCGTTGGCTGATGTACGGTGTAAGGGGGCTGACTTGTTCATCAAGTGACGATCAAGGGACTGCACAGTGGACAGTGCCCCCCTCATATAGCAGCCGATGCACACGAGTATGGGACTACTCAATGGGGTATTGGATACCGAGTATCCGCGCCGTATGCGAAACTCAAAGAATGATATTCAATACAGACCTTACTTTCCATGGACAAGTGTTCGAATATTCCTTCATCCCCAACAAGATGATATCTTTATCAAGACATCACTCAGCTGTTCCAACCACCATCTAGAGTAACAAGCAACGTCCATGGCTTCAAGGAATGAAACCTTGGCAGATCCCCGCATGATCTGATCGTCGACGAGGATGCGATCGGGACAGTTATGACTGAGCGGTCTCATAATCTAACGCAGCTCGGCATACTGACCCGGGTGTGCAGATCAAAATTAGGGAAGTTAATGCGTACCAGATGACGTTGATTGTAGTTTTGCTGCCCATATACCAATCCACGTTGAGTTCGTACACTACAGTAATTCCGCATGAACAGGTACCGAGTTAAATGGATATAACTGAGATGATATACTGTAGATAGTTTTAGGTATTGACCTGCACTAGATAAGAACGAGACATGATAGCATCCATGGATCGACAGCGGACTATACGGTCTCAATATACCGCTTAAACTCCCTATTGCAGTCAGCTTCAGTAGCCAAAACAAGAAAAATAGATAAACAAACCAGTCTGTCACAGCCTCACGCCATACACGCAACTCATGTTCCCGCGTAGCCAGAAAAAAGTCCACGAATTCGTCCTTTAAAATCTCCCTCGCAATGCTTCCCTCCGCGCCGAACCGTTTCAGCGCCAGCTCCAGCGTATTCGGCAGTAACTCTGGCCGTGGCATGTCCGCCGTAGTGGCTGACAGGGGTGGAACATTTATTGGAACCTTCTTCTGAACACCCCGCCAGCCAGCAGCCAGAATCGCAGCGAGTGCGTAGTGGGGATGCAGGTCTGCGCCGGGAATTCGGATCTCAAAGCGCGTAGCACCTGGCTTGCACACCGGCGGCGCGATCACCCGGATCGAGGCTGTGCGGTCCTCTAATCCCCAGCTGATATTGATCGGGGCCCAGTAGTTCTCGACGAGGCGCTTGTAGGAGTTGACAGTCGGTGCGAACAGGGGCATGATATCGGGCAGTGCCTCTAAAAGGCCTGCGAGGAAGTGTCTGCCCAGGTCTGATACTGCAGCGGCGTCGGGCCAGGGGGCATTCGGGTCTTGAGTTTCTCGGGCAAAGAGATTGTTCCCTTCGAGGGAGCAGACAGAGATGTGGATGTGGCCTGAGCTGCCGGGTTGGCCTTGTATTGGCTTTGCCATGAAACAGGGCGTGATGCCGTGTTTAATACCAATTGATTTTGCTAGGAGCCTGGGACCATTAGCTCAGTTTGGAAAACTAGGGAGAGCTTACTTGAAAAGTGCTGCTTTATCTGCCATTTCGTTTACTGGTGATACTTTCAGAGCCTGGACTGTGAGTTGAAGTCCAATAATATACAACCATCGCACTCACAGCTTCATAGACACCCGGCCCACCCTCTGTATGCCATCCTTCAATAGGGCAGTTCAATTGACAGCTCGTGTTGAAAATATCATAGAAATATTCCTTGAATGCGACCGGCCGTGTTGCGCTGTAGGAGAAGCTGCCTGAGGTGATCGGCCGCAGGGCTCGAGGAGGATTATTCTCCAGGAACGCAGCCAGATCATGAACCTGTCCGTTGGTATGCCCATAGCCATCCTGCGATGGAGTCTGGAAGTTCATGAATTCAAGCTCCACTAGACTAGTCAGCAATTTCTTCAGCATGTTTATGGAAGAACGCACCCCCAGCCAACGCCTGGCAATTTGCAGCCTCCAGTTTGTGTGAGATCTCCTTTAACATGTTCCGACCATCTGCAACCACTCCCTCCCCATTCTGAATGAACCGGACAAGAAAGAACGGAATGTTGTCCTCCCAGGGAATGCGCCGGAAGGTGTTCAGGTCAGGAACCGCAATAAAGTCAACGTACCCTGCCTCTGGACTGGTGATTTTGGCATCATTCGTATACAGAACGTCCTGCATATCCCAGCCAAAGACGGCCGAACTGAAGCCAAATCCCTTCTCTGCGATGCCTAGGAACTTGTCTTTGTGCATTACCTTGCCACGGAGGATGCCGTCGCAGTCGATGCCGGCGACTTTGACGGCGATATCGTTTGCAAGTAGCCTGGGCAAGTCTTCTACCGTGATATTCGAGGCCATGATGGACAGAACTGGAACTGTTTTGTGTCAGCTTTGAAGTCGAGGCATCCTGAGTTAAAAAGCGCGATCGCGTCAATGCGGTCGCGGTCGATGGGTTTCGGTATAGAGGCTGATCATGACATATCGGTGATTATAACCGCGTATTTGAGTATGATATGGCCTGAATTGCATGGTGGTTAACCGCGCTGCGAGACCGGACCGCGATGGGAGCGCGGCAAAGCAGTGAGCGCGCTGCGAATGAGCACCACCATGTCCAGCGTAGCTTGACAGGCAATATGGCCGCTGATATTCATTCAGATGCACTCATCGTATCAGAATATTTGTTGGGCTTCGTTTGCCGCGCCAGGTCCGCGACGACTCCACGCATACAACAGATCGCGGACCACTGTGGAAAGCCAAACCCATTATGATGAGAAAGAGTTAAAGGGCACTGGTATTAAATGTTGCACACATTTATACTGCGAAATCACAGGATACCACGCCTGGCCGTTGATTGCTACCTACTATAAGACCACACCATCGCTGACACTTTCGCACCACCGCAAAGCAGAGTTGAGATCACCACCTCATTGATTATTACTACAATGTCCAACCCAATCCGAACGATCTCGCCCTCCACTGGAGAGGTCATCTTTGAACACCCCGGCCACTCTATCAACCAAGTCCGCCAGATTGCGAATGTTGCAAAAGATGCCTGTCACTCGTTCAGATCCCTTACACTTGGAGAACGCAAGGCAATTGTTGCCAAGTTCTTGACCATCCTCTCCGAGAACAGGGAGAAGCTTGCGAGTGAATTGACACTGCAAATGGGCCGTCCGATCTCCTACACTGCGGGAGAAATCGACACGGCGTGCAAGCGCGGAAATTACCTTCTCTCGATTGCAGATAGAAGTCTGCAGACCATCCCCGGAGAGCCAGAAGCAGGATTCAGGCGATTCGTCAAGAAAGAGCCCGTTGGACCAGTCCTGGTCTCCACAGCATGGAATGTATGAGACACCTTAATTTATCCCAACGGCCACTAACAGAAACTATGCATGCTAGTATCCCTACCTCATCACAATCAACGCCTTAATCCCAGCCATCCTCGCCGGAAACCCAGTTATCCTGCGCCCCTCCCCCCAAACACCACTCGTGGGCGAGCGGCTGGTCTCCTATTTCCACGAAGCGCGATTACCGAAACCATTCCTGCAGGTGATCCACTGTGCCTCGTGCGAAGTCCTTGGCGACATCACCACCATCCCTGAAATTAAACTCGTCTGCTACGTGGGATCGACAGCGGGGGGTCTCCAGCTACGGACAGCTTCCGCAGGCAGACTCCTCCCACTTAACCTGGAACTAGGGGGTAAAGACGCGGCGTATGTGCGTGAAGATGCGGATCTGAGGTATACGGCTGCGCAGATTGTTGACGGGGCGGTGTTTAATTCGGGGCAGAGCTGCTGTTCCATTGAACGGGTTTACGTTCATTCTGATGTGCATGACGTCTTTGTGGAAGAGGTTCAAAGGGAACTAGCAGCGTAGGGCTACTGCTGAAGAGTTTAATCTGAAACTAGCTAACAGAAGCAGGTATGTCGTCGGCGACCCCACTGATAGGGCGACCACCGTGGGGCCTGTGATCTCGAATCAAGCTGTCAGAAATATACAGGGTCATATAGACGACGCCGTTGCCAAGGGTGCCATTGATGTTACCCCAAACAGCCCTGGTTTACACTCGCCCCGCAGCCCTGGCAGCTATATTGCGCCCAGAGTCCTTACGAATGTATCTCACAATATGCATGTGATGTGCGATGAGACATTTGGTCCTGTAATCCCGATTATGCAAGTCAGCAGTGACCAGGAAGCCGTTGCCGCAATGAACGACAGTCAGTACGGCCTAACGGCAAGCGTCTGGACAAGGGATATCCAGCGTGGCGAGGCCTTAATCGACCAACTCGAAGCCGGGACTGTTTATATTAACCGATGTGACTACCCAAGTCCGGTATGAACCCCCGATTTCACATATTTAACCGGCATTTGCTAAAGTGTATAGGACCTTGCATGGGTAGGCTGGAAGAATTCAGGACTGGGATGCTCGTTAGGACCACAGGCATTCGATGCGTTTTATAAGTTGAAGAGCTTCCATATTCGTGAGAGTCAGTGCTAGACCAACAAGTGTCGTACTCATAACATCATAGATACATGCTGAACAATGGTATCGTTATACATCATCTCATCTCTACATGCCGCGCAAAGTAAAAGAAAGGCAAAAGAAAAACAAAAGCAAATCGTCTGGCTCAAAAAGAAAGGAAGGACCAGCCTGAGTAGTACATCTCCTTTTCATCCACACAACAGCCACTGCACCTTCACACTTAACTATCCCAAATAGCCCCATAGGCCGGGATCCCCCTCGTCTCCATCCCATAAACAACCTTCTTCGTCAGCTTCTCATTCGAAATAATAATCACCGCCTCAGCCCCAAACTCCTGCACCGCGTTCCAGGTAAGCTTGACCAGATCGGGCCGGCCCTGTTTCTTCGTATCGTGCACAACAGCACCGGGGTCGGCATTGTATACATCGTCCAAAATGCCCTTTCCGAAGTTCTGCATCGGGTTCGAGGTCGACCACACGAGCCGGAATGGGCACGTTGGGATCTGGATGTGGCCGAGTAAAGGCCCGATTCCGGATCCTGTGCCCAGCAGGACGACCCGGTTAAAGAGGGTTGCGATGCGCATTACGCCGCAGGCTGTATTGGTTAGCAATGTCCTTCAAGGAAGAAGAAGAGGAAGAGGAAGGGATGTAAATGGGACGTACTTGGAACACCTCTCACCCAAAGATGAGTAGGCGGTTTACTGATCCGACCGCCGGTCCAGTCGCCCGCACGAGATACAACGAGAGAGTATCCCTTAGGCCGGCCATTCTTAGGCACTGGGGCTGGAACAGTCGCGAAGGAGTGCCATTCGATGAGAGGGCGCTCCGACAGTCGAGTAAAGCTTCCATTGACAGGCACCGTGTAGTCGAAATGCAGACGGACGGCGTGGTTGGAAAGAACTTCTGCGTCGACGGGGACCTTGCGGAGGAACAACCACGAACTGGCAATACTCATTGTAATAACAATGACCATCCAGAAACTGGGCGTTCTGACAACCTGCTCGCCGAGTGATGTACCGGGTGGTCGTTGGTCGCGGATGGAGGACATATTCTGGACCCAGATAATCACCAGCGCGGTCCAGCCAGCGAAACGGTGGACGCGTTCGAAGATGTCGTGGTGCTTCTTTCGGATGGTGGGATATGCGAGTGTGATCATGCAGATGAAGATGAAGAGCGCCATCAGGGAGAGAACGATTGTCAGGACTGATGGTCTCAGGGGATCATCTGGTCGGGTTGCGAACACGGTGATGTTGTAGCAGATGCCGCCGGTGTACCAGGCCACTGCCATTACTGCAGCGCCGGAATGGACGCCTCCCAGGTGGTATATCTTTGCGCATCGCTTGCGGATTGCGAGAGGCCAGGACTTTGGAACGGAGCAGGAGATAGTGTACAGGATGTTGATGACCACGTCTTGCCGGACCAGGATTGCGATCGTGAGGTTGACGAATGCAATGGTCGTGATATGCTGGCGAGGGATTGTTGGCACCGTCAAGAAGGCAATCAGAACGGCGATGTTAGACAGGAATATAAGCGAGAATAAGGTCCGGTAAACGATAAAGATGCGATGTCTGAGGCCGCGCCACGGCTTGTTCCACCGTTTGTCCGGTACAGGAAGGGGCAGCGGGTCTTTTTTGGGATCGGACAGGGAATCGGAGCCAGTGGACATTGTGCTTGTGTACAGCTCCTTTTGTTTGCCGAGGGCAGAGTAGAGCTCTGTCTGGGAGTGCCTGGCTTCCTGGACCTGTTTAGCCAGCTCGCGCTTGTCGACCTTTCCGTTAAACGTCAGGGGGAACTCGTCCACCGTGTGCCATTTGGTCGGGATCGCATAGTACGGAAGTCTCGTCTTCAGATCTTCACTCAGTTTCTCGATGCTGCATCGTTTTGGTGAGACAATCCCGGTCAGTTGGCCCCCGATCATTAGGGCTGTTGCTTGCTGGACGCCAGGAGCCGATGTAAGGCAGTGGCTGACTCCGTCGAGTTCAACGCGGAATCCCTGTAATCATTAGCATCTGCTTGCGTTTATAATTGGAAGTGCGTACAAGAAGTTTGACCTGATCATCGTCACGACCGAATGTCTCCAGGTTGCCGTCAGGAAGCCATCGCGCGAGGTCGCCCGTGTTGTACATCAACGACTTTCTGCAACAAGTTAGTAACGAGTGAGTAAATACGAGGTGTTAAATGCTTGAAACATACCCATCATTCAGAAACACATCGTAATGGTATTTTTCCGCAGTCTTTTCCGGCTGGCCAATATACCCCCTTGTCACACCGGCGCCACCAGCCCAGATAGTGCCAATCTCCCCAATCTGACACGGGGCCTTGTTCCCGTCCAAGATATAGACGTTGTTGTTCGGCGTGGGTTTCCCAATCGTAAGCGCGCTGCCAGCAGTATGCTTATGCATGGTGTTTATGATGGTGATCTCGGTGGGCCCACAGCAATTGTAGTATTCCACCCCAGCCAACGCCCATTTGTCCGCCAGACTGCTCCATTGCATTAGCCAATGGCATGGCCGAGAAAAGAAATAATGGGCAGACTTACCTCTGAGTGGACGGCTCGCCGGCCGTGGCCACGCACCGAATATTGGGAAACTGATCGGGGCTGTATCGGTTGAGAATACTCGGTGTGCAGATCAACGTGTCGATCTGAGGGGCCACCATTAGTACCAAGTCAGATTATCGCGCAAAAGAACCGGGGACAGCCAATCAGGGGCCAGTGACTAACCTTTTGCAAAGCTTTATTCCAGTCAGATCCTCGCAGGACCAGCGTGGCTCCATTCGACATGCTGCCGAGGACCTCCCAGGCGCCTGGATTCTGGTCAGCTTTGACTTGTCCCCACACGTTTTTTCCCACGAACTGGACGCTTTTTTTTACGAACCCATATCGAAACTCACGGACAGCACCTGCCCGACTTTTTTGCCGCGGGCCATGCCCAGGTTGCCCGGTGCTTGGCAGAGGATGTTGGTGACATTTTTGTGCGTGACATAGACACCTTTCGGTGCTCCGGTTGTACCTTTGCGAGTTAGATTTTTTTTCAAAAAAATAAAAAAATAAAAAAATAAAAAAATTGAATAAATGGATAAACTTCAATAGCAAAAACTCAAAAACTCAGAATTGAACTCACCAGAGGTGTATATGAGGTAGCATCCGGAATTTTTGTTGCCCTCGCAAAGCAGGCTCGCCTGATCCACAGCAAAGTCGGTAAAGGCAGGGCTCTGGAGCAGGTCATCCAGCACCAGGATGGAGACACCAGCAGTCCCCAAGAACCGGATCCGCTCCTCGAACGGGTGGAGACACAGCACGACAGTAATGCTGGACTGCTCGACCGCGTGCTGCAGAGTGTGGTCGGGGACAACCCCGCCATCCATCGGGATATACTGAGCCCCAGCCATGAGGATCCCGAGGATGCCAGCCACCATCTCTGCGCTGCGCTTCATCAGAAGCATCACCCGGTGTCCTGGGATCACTCCGCTCGCCCGGAGCTGGGTCGCAATGAACTGGGATTGCCGCAGAAGCTCCCCGTATGTGACTTCCTTGGGCGTGCCCGGGGAGAGATCCACCAGGGCGACCTCTGAGGGTGCTTGTGTAGCATGGTGTATGAAGGCTTCGTGGACAGTCCCAAATGGAATCCTGGTCTTGTCTCCGAAGCCGAACTGGCGGAAGAGAGTCATTGCGCTGTCCTTTGAGGGCTCCGGGTTGGAGTTTATATCGGGAGCGACAACGGCCATTGTTGAAGGTGTCGAACCTGCAATCTGATGGCTCATATGCAGAGAAGCTGATATGCAGAAAGTAAAAAAAAAAGATTTTCAGCACGACCCTTACATGCGGCGCGAGCTCCTCTATATAGCTCTCGCACAGGTTACCCTGTCTTTGGTCTGCTATGGGTCTGTCAAAGCAGGTTACCCCTCCTCACCAGCTTGCCTGTTCCGGAATGATGCAACGTATATCCGGGTGTCAGTAGTAGGGATCAACCGAAGGAAAAAGAAAGCAAAATCAAGAAAGGGAAAGGAAAAGTTTGATGCCCCAAAGGGTATGGTGCGCTGGGGGGAGTGTGATGAAAGCGTGCTGACAAGTGCAGCCATCCAGGGAAGCTGTCCGGAAGCGTCGTGGAGCGAGTTTAGTTTCGATTACGGGTGGCGTCAGTTAATAAGTTATATATCAGCGTTTCTGTTAGTAAAGAGCAAAGACTAGGAGCAGAATGGGCAGTGCACGGTGCAGCGCCCCCTGCTTCCAACACAATAAATGCGTCCCTAGGGCTGCGAGGTAGCAACTGACAAGGGCAGGCAAGTGGAGCGTGTTTGACGTTGATTACAGAGTACAGTGCCAATGCCCTTCCCTGCTATTACCAGTTATCGCTGCAATTACGCAGACTAGCGACGTGTCCTGGCCCCTTGTTGGGGTGGGAGCCACGATGAATGCTTGCAGCTGCGGTCAGCAAGGGCCGAGATGCATCAGCAGCAGCAGGCAAGTTTAACTTTGATTTGTATCTTATCTTGGCCGATGAGACGGCGGCAGGCTGACCGGGCCACTGGAAACCGGACAGCGCAGCAGGTTAGGCGGCTCCCACAGTGACTGTCGCTGCGCCAACCCTAACTTCCAACCAAGTCTCACTCTCTGACTCTCTGACTCTCTCTCTGCCGCGCCCCCGCACGCCGTCCGCCAAAAGAGCAGTCGATCACTGGGACCGGCATGCACACCAGGTGGACTGGGCTGTGGACTGGACCGGACTGGACTGGACCCAGTGGGCACCAGCCAGGAATCGGCTGCTAGCACTGCAACTACACCGCCGGTAGTGCCAGGAATGTCTTGGCCATAGCCCGGTCTCTGCGCTCTGCTTCTTCCGTCGCGGATGGAGCTGCTCTGCTGGCAAGATCCCAATGAACCCCGGTAAATGCCTGGCGATGGGTGTGGCCTGCATGTCGACCCAGGTAGGGCTCTTCCACGCCGCTTCTCGACCAACTGTCTGTCGTCCCGTGTAACCCCTCCCGTCTCTGGCTCATCTCTGGCTCAGTGCCAGTGGTCCTCCTCTGAACCGTCTTTTTATCGCGGACCCGCTCCGAGACGTCAATCGAGCCAGCCGATCTGATGTGCGAACTGCTGGTTCAGGCCATCGCTTGCTGTCTTTACGAACGGGCCAGTCGATCTCGTCCTCTTCGGTCCCTCCGAAAACCAGCCGACCGGGAATTGACCAGCGTCGAGCAAGTGCGAGTCTCCAAGTCGTCTGTCCTCCACCCACTACGCTAAACCCTCCATCGCGGCGAAACCCAACAGCTGTTAAACCTGCCCCCGATCTCAGTTTTGTGCCGTATCTTTGTTCATTACTGTTCCTCCGTACTTTATCTTCCACCATGAGCCAGCCCACCGACCTAGTCGTCTCCACGACGCCGCAGCCTGGGACTCGAGTCTGCACGCTGAACCGCCCGGCCAAGCGCAACGCCCTATCGCAGGACCTCATCGACCAACTGCTCCGTCAATTGCAGCTAGCCTCGGCTGATCCAGAGGTGCGATCAATCATAATCACAGGCGCTGGGGGTTTCTTTTCCGGTGAGCCGTGCCACTATTTTTGATTTTGGTTCCCCAGCCTCCGCCCAGCCCTCCCAGCCCCCCAACAAGCAGCACAGCCTCAGGATCTTGAAAGCACAACACGCGTGGGACGGAAATGCCCGCCCAAAAATAGAAAATAGACAAAATAAACAAGCATGGCATAACTGACAGGGTACTTGCACAGCCGGGGCCGACATCAAAGAAATCTCGCAGCTGGACGCCGAAGATGCCCGGCGGGTCCGCTATCTCCAGGACCTGTGCGACGGCGTACGCAACGTGCGCAAGCCCATTATTGTCGCTGTCGAGGGGAAAGCTGTACGTCCCATTCCATTCCCATGAGATCTGGCCCCGAGCATTTCCAGATCTCTTGATTGGATGCAGCCCTACTAATCGTGCAGCTTGGGGGCGGGTTTGAGCTTGCGTTGATGGTAAGCTGATCTCACCTGTCAGAGACTCAAAGCATATCTATTCCTGGATATAGACATACATAATCCATAGCCAAGCGAGCTGCTTATACGTGACACAGGCAGATTTCATCGTCGCAACGCCCGAATCGCAGTTCGGCTTACCGGAAGTTTCTATCGGTCTTATCCCAGGCGCTGGGGGGACGCAGAGACTGACCAGCGCTCTTGGCAAATATAGGGTTTGTTCATGGTTCATCTACTATTTCCCAGGTCTAATGCGATATAGGCAATGAATGTGATCCTCCTCGGTGAGCTTCTTTCTGGATCAGAGGCACACAATGTCGGCCTGGTGAGTCACCTTGCAGAGCCAGGGAAAGCTGGCGAACGCGCGCTGGACCTGGCTGCGAAACTGGCATCGCGAAGCCCTACTGCTATACAGCTGGCGAAAGAGGCTATTTCCACGGGTAAGTGGAATTAACTACTCCTTGACTATGGTTGGTCCTAATGATCTGTTCGTGCCTGCAGCGGACCAGCTAGGGCAAGACGAGCCCTTCGAGCGGTCCCTCTATTACATGTCCTTCGGGACCAAGGATAAGAAAGAAGGCGTCTCGGCGTTTCTGGAAAAGCGTCCTCCTGTTTGGAGTAGCTCGGCTTAACAGGATTCGGTATTAAACTTAATATTCGCTGCGAGTAAGTCGATCTAGAACGACGGGTCTTAGTCTGTACTCCATAGTTTATCGGTACATACTACATATGCAGGTACACAGTCAGCAACAGGAAAACTCGCCTTGATAATAATTGGCTATGCAATGTAATTATTGGGATTCACGGAGTCTAGATGTAATACGTCCAAACCTAATAGTAATAGCCCTGGTCTCACCGCCGACCCACGGCCGCGCATTGCGTTTCTGGATCTGCGAGCGAACATGTCAGATTCTAGAAGCCGGCCTTGCGACCGAAGAGCCGAAGAAGAAGGCAAAACGACTCGAAATAAAAATAAATAAACCCTGAAGGACGAGATCGTAGAAGGACAGGTATGGCAGCTGTGGTTCTTAATGAGACCTACTATAGGTTCCCCTCCAAGTTTCTCAACCGATACTCGTTTGATGAGCCTTGCGATACGAATTCTTTCGCTCCATAGTGTAAATATGTTACTCGAATTATTCCTGGATATTCCCCTGCCATTGATGTTTCTGTCAACGTTGTGGTGTACTCTCTGCCTGAGGGCGGATTAAAAGCGACATGGCTCCGATTCATTCCCATTGATGCAGTTGGGAAGGGTGGCTTCAAGATCATCTAGCGATAGTAGCAGGCGTATATCAACATATACTGATCCGTACGAACTGTTGTGAAAGAGTCTACCTTGCTATCTCATTGACTGGTCGATTGGCCGAAAGTTGTAATCATCTGGCCTTGGTGCGCCCTTTTTCATTCAATATATATCCTAATTTAGTGGATTTATTTGTAGTTTTTCACAATCATATATATGCTGCTCGTGAGGATTCCCTTAGATTAACCCTTTCCACTGACTCTGTGATAGAACAACATCCGCGTCGTGGAGCAAAAGTATGCAAGGACCGGCATAACAGGAAGGATATTTGAGGCTTATACAAAACCGCTGGTAAAAGCCCAGTCCCCGCCGCCATCACCAATACGAGACCTATAATTACTTCCCTCTGGCCATCAGCCCCCCATTCCTTTGCTGACTTTCGTCTTTATATACTGAAGAATAGAGCTGATCACATCCTCCTTTACTGCACTGAAAGCATATCCTTGGAGCTCGGCTGATTGAGTACGAAATCCGCAGTGCGGGGGGCCTTACGTGGTAAAACTACCTGAAGTCTCGACACTGGCGCTCCGAAGAATGAGCCATCATTCTTTGGCGTGTCTTGTCTTGGAAAGGAATTTGCCAGTCTTGGTTCTTGTGATCAGAATAACAAATCCTAGTTACCTGGATGCTAGCATGGAGTGGAGGGCTTGAAGAATATGACCAGGGTATTAATAGGAAGGGTATTGTATAAGCAGATGGCAGATTAATCGAATTGAACCTATTATACCAAATGACCAGCTTCATAACAGAACAAACACCTCACGATAAATGATGTCCCTATACTAGGACTACCCCCTCATTCTACAGGTTCACACTTGTAGCTACCAACGACGAATGGATCATCCTCGTCAAACTCGTAGGTCACACCAGCTACCGCGGTAAACGGTTCACCATCACATTCCGGGGTTCTACTCGAAGACAGTTTAGTCGATATGTTTTCTCCGAAGCAACAGCAGATGATGGGGACTCACGTGTAGAAATCGCACCGGATGTCTGGGGGTGGTTGTCCTTTCTTCCCTCCAATTTTGATTTGGGTCAATGAATAATAGTCACTTCAGTTTACCAGTTAGTACTGCCAATTTATTCGCATCGGTGGTACGTCGGGGACTTACGGGTCCAAATCTGTCTTGCATTCCGTCGATGCTACAGCTTTAAAGGCAGCTCCACGGGTATTCCACAGATACAACTATTCAAATGGGCCTCAGATGTTAGTATTAGATGCGCCAGCGATTTCCTGGTGCGAGTGGCATCCGTACCAGTGCGTCAGCCGGGTCGTTATTATCTTGTCCCACAACAGCTTGAGTGAGCGCGGTGAGTAGGATGGAAGCTGAGGCAAGACTGATCTTCATTGTTGCAAGGGTGAGCTCAGAAATAATCAGATAGGTTAATAGAATCAGATGGGACAAAAGCCAAGTTGCCAGGTCTTGTAAGCATTTACTGCCGCGCCTGACGGATAGGTTGTCACACAACATACCGCAGCTCCTTACAGTGTCCATTCCTCTTACTCTGGAACACCGCACGATGCGTCCAAGCGTTAAGGCAAATACTTGATGAACGAGATCTACAGCTAATCACAGACCTCACAGTGCTCGTTGGCATTGTGACACCCCAGAGTAGGGTAGGCCCAGATAGGAAATTCGGGCGAATAGCGTCATAGCGAAGGGCTGCACGCACACCGGCCAAACTAGTTACATATCTACAACTGATGCAATCCGGCATGGATCATTGCTTATTGCAAACAATACGACGCTATATGCATAGCAGGAGCAGTGCAAAAGCTAGGTAATGTTTCCGGCCCTAGACAAGGGTGCTTAGGGCTTAACTACTTAGAGAAAGCGTGCCTAGACCGGAGGAGAGCTTCGTCCCCTATTGCCCCTCCATCCTGTCCGTCAGTGCTTCTAAATATACACTTAAACAAATTCCTATCACAGGGCTTACCAGCGTCCGGAGGCGTGCGCAGGACACCATGAAGGGTCTCAAAAGTGCATTTCTGGAGAAACTCCCCTTGGAGATCCGCTATCAAATCTACGAACTGGTATTTGGAGACAACATCATTATATTCACATTTGCCAAGAGATCGGGCGTACAGCGATGTTTCTGCCATGCCAGAGGCGAAAAGTTCCGCTGGATCTCATTGGGCTGGCTGGACGATACCAGGGGCTATTGTCATACACATGAGGATCATACTCCGCACGATCGTTGTAAACGTGAAGAAGAGGTGCGGGAAAATAGGCTTGCTCTGTTCCTGACCTGTCGCCAGATGTATGTTCCACCGGTTCCCCCATTTAAGTTCCGTATATGATGCTCACAGTGCCGGATTCGCAGCTACTCTGAGGCAGTCAAGGTCCTGTGGGCCGCCCGCCCAATCCATATGCAGATATTTGGCGGCCCGTTATTTTTTCGCGTATTTCCAAACATGAAGACTGCTCTCGTGCCATGCCATTTCCACGCTATCAGGTCGTTGGAGATATCACTGGGACACCCCAAGGTTAGTCGCTGGAATGAAGTCCTCGATGAAAAGTGGTTCGCCGGGTGGAATGGCGTATGGGATGTTATCAAAGCTATGAAGGGCCTTGTGCAGATCCAAGCATGGCTTAAAATGGAACAAGCTGCAGATCCCGGGGGGAACTTCATGACTGCTGGGCAGGAGAGGAGGTTCTTTGCGCCGTTGATGGGGGTCCATCACTTGCGGGATTTTAATGTCGAAGTGTCGTGGCCGGAGAACGAGACCTCAGAGGAATTACTTCGACATGCCCCGTTTCAGCTCACCAGGAACGGCGAACCGACACCTAATCAGCCGGAAGAGTGTGAGCCCGTGAGAATTTATGAACACCCCAGGACGCGGGTCTGATCTTGAAACTGCGAGCTGTCTTTTATCAGTCACGAGTGTTAACAATGTTGAGGTAGAACAAGCTATTGTTGCTGTCAAAGATGGAATAATATCAATGTACGGAGGAGACAGGTGATACTGGGTAGGTCTTGTCTAGACGGCATAACTATCTATTCATTTCATTCCACCTAATACTAATTACTGAGAGAATAGATCTGGTGTCCCAGTCATAATTCCATTTCCCGTTATCCCAGTTGGACTTCTAGCACCTCTGCTGCAGCTAAAGCAGATATGTCCGGATTATTTCACTACAACAAGCGGCAAGGACTACGAGCCGCTCAAGGGTTCGTGCACCAAGGGTCACCACGCTGGATGCCCTTGTAGGGAAGAATTTCCTGTAGGTAATGACGACAGCAAGCCCAGTCGCTTGGATGATGATTGTGAAGGCGATTCTGCGTCTTGTACGGCTGTATGTCTCTGCCCTACACCTCCTACCTACCCTATCAGGGTCACGTAGGTCAGGATGCAGGCGGGCTCAGAGAACATCCAGTTCAAGTCAGCATATGGCGGGACACAGCTCACGTTCACGATATCCTGGACCAGAGACTGCGAGGGGGGAAGCACTGGATGTAAGATGGTCGACGGAGAAGCGCACTCGGATGAACCCTACTTTCGGCTTTCCGCGAGAATGGGGAAAAGTGTAGGTTCACGTCTCTGCCCTGGTTACGTGTAGAATGGTAGATGTCGAGGTGGACTGGCGACTGATATCACCAGGCAACAGCGGCGGTGCAGATTCAATGCTTATACATAGGTACTGTTGAGGAAAGAGCGAGGGGTGTCATGATATTCCACCTGTTTACTAGAACTCTTCGTCAACAACCGTGCCCAAGCAAGCATCTGTTAGCAAAGACCTTCAATATTGATATTCCATTACAAACCATCCAGAACTCTGTTTTCTTTACCTCTCCTCTTTAGTACGCGACGAATGAATAGAATATCCTTACTGCTATAGAAACGATGCCTGATGGTGCCTGGCGGCCTTGATTTCATCGTGGTCCTGATTGGACGCGAATATTTCCTGTTGCTGGCATTCTATTGGCCCATTCCTGAGGAAATTCACTGCCCATATTTTCAATGTTATGATTCCCACTACTTTTACCCTTCCTGCCCTTTCCCCAACAGCTTGGATATCTCTGAAAGCCTCCCAGTGGTTTTCCCCTTTTTGCCATTGTGTCTGAGCCTGGTGTGCCACTGCATCATTTGCTGTTAATTGTTAGGTGTTTGTTTTACCTACTCACAACCAATCAAAGTGAGCTCCGATAACACAAGCACACTTTCTTTCGATAACACAAGTCGGATGAGCGGATGTTCTAGATGTCGTCCCAAAAGCTGGCATGGACTCCAGAGGAGAATGCCCTACTGCTCCAGCTGTATACAAAAAGGCCCGGTCTGTCCGCCAATCGTTTCGGGCAGGTAGGTCAACCCGTTTTACTACTTCCCTGATGGCAGGCCACCCACTACAAGATCATATAGCGCCTGGCATTCATTGCTAACTGGCTCTCGCTATCAAAACAGGAATATGAAAACCGCTTCCCCGGTCGAACTGTAGGAGGCATCAGCAGGCAGCTGCTCGAGCTGGTGAGCTACAAGCCCGCTCGAGGTCGGAAAGGAGGAAGCGAGACGCCAGAGCCTGAAGTTCCTACCAAACGGCCAGCCGATGATATACCTGGACGACGCGTCAGACGCAAGTCGACTCGATATTCAATTGTAGATAACAGTGACGACACGGACTACGTCGGCGAGGATCCCTCTGACCTGAAGGCTAACACAAGAACAAAGACGAGACAAAGTCTACCGAGAGGAGAGAGTCAGCAGAATATGGATATTGACGAAGACTTCGATTCAGGCAAGTCCGACTCTGCGAGCGAGCACAGTTGTGATAGTGACCCTGGTGCCGGAGATATCACTGCCGATGGCGAAATAGAACCTGTGAGTGATCCAAAACCCCAGACCATACCTTCTGTCGCCTCTGCTAACAGTTAATTCCGCTGAATAGTATACACCACGTCGCAGGATGAGAAGATCGCCCCTTTATCGGCGCACGTATATGCCGTCTCCGAAAAAACGTCCCACTGCGGCTATTGTCCAAGGCAAG
This sequence comes from Aspergillus jensenii, assembly GCA_021437015.1. Lineage (NCBI taxonomy): Eukaryota > Fungi > Ascomycota > Eurotiomycetes > Eurotiales > Aspergillaceae > Aspergillus > Aspergillus jensenii. Next base: position 219,584 of record JAJAED010000017.1, on the reverse strand, counting down.
CCCTCCCAGGATGCCGGCCAGGCTACATTGGAATCACGACCAATGCCTTCGAATCCAGGGTCTCCGAGTTCATCCGCCAGGCGGAACCCTCATCCTCTGCCCCCCAAGCTTCCGAGTACTCTTCCAATGTCTGAACCCAGGAAGGGTCTATCTCATGTAGCAACACACTCAACCGCCGCCCAAGTTGAACGGCGGAGAAGCATGACGGAGGAAACAGCCAACCGGTTAAACGCCATCCGGCGGAAGGGGGACTCATCCGCCGGTGCATCGCCAAACCGCCCTGTATCAGTGGTAGTACCTCTACCTTCTCGCAGTCAGCCGGACGACGCATCTGCTCCGGATACCTCGACTTCCAGCAGCGAAGACGCCCCCGCATTCTCAACACCCCTCGCCAGGGCTACTACCGCACCTCTTAGCCAACAAAGGCCGAGGCGGGAAAGTATCACTGCCGCATCTGAGCCGGCCGGAAGGGGTGGTAACTATATCCAAAATCCAACGCCAGACCCTGTCGCTGGCAACGCCATTGCCACAGCCTCCATCCCAGCCACGCCAGCCCTGAGTGCAATAAAGCCTGAGGTGGAAATGGATGATTCTGCCGCGGATCATCAGTGCCCAGATCCAGCAGTCGAATCGGACGGATATCTCTTCTACAGCGAATTAAACTCTAGACTTGCACAAGAAGTTGCCAGGAATTCAGGATCCCTAGTTGGTAGCGCAGAACTATTAGCAAAAAACACCTGCATTGCGCAAATAATGGCACAATCGTACGCGGCACAGGCGGGAACGTTGGCTGTCCAGTTGAAAGGGCGTGAACTTCGCAACAAAAATGAGGTCGCCGATTTCATTCGACAGATAGATGATCTTAACAAGAAGGTAGACCAGTACGAGTCCCAGATCCAGAAGCTCCAAGAAGGTGCCGTCGATCCTCGGGCAATACATGAGCTGAAGGCCGCGGTAGAGAAGCGTGACGAGGAGCTCCGTCTCCAGAATACCCGGGCTGAGGCCCTCCTGCAAGAGGTCACAGAGCGCGATACTCGCATAAGCGAGCTTTGCCACGAGGCCGAAGCGCTGACCAAGCTGGTTGAAGAACGTGATGGCCGTATTGAGGAATTCAAAGCGCTTACCGGTAGCATGGGTCTCAAGCAGATGGTGGAAGTAGCTTCAAGGTTGCAGGAATGGGGATTGGTGCCTGATTCGAATACTTCGCCGTCATAGGTTTTGCTATGTTTTGGATGCTCAGTATTGATTACAACTGTTGTCTTCCGTGTTGGTTAATTGAAAACTGCGCCGCGACAATTTATTCTGTACAAGGTAGCCGATATCAAAGTCGCCGTCTGTTCCGGGATCCCTACAGCATTAAACTATGGTGCACCACAAGAGCTCTAGAAGCTCTCCATCTATCTATAGCCGTTCATGTCTCGTCCCCCCTGCCTATAGTGCCTTCAAGATGACACTCCTTGCGCCCCTGAGCACGCTCTCGGCCTGGTGTAACTTGCATCGGTAACACAGCAGGACCTGAGGCAGGGTTCACTTTTCCGCGATTACTGATACCTGTCCCCATGCATGAATTGACTTTCGGATCAACATCAATCCAGGGTCCATAGATACCGACCTGTCACCAGTCAGACACGCCGGATTGTCCAGTTCGTACGACTATCAGGCCTGCATATAACGTAAGATATGTAGTCTTTCTGATGAATATTCCGGCCTTTAATACTATGGGGACAACAAACAGTCGTTTACGTTAGTTGCATAGCTTTAGTGTTTTTTCTGTAAGTTATTGCGGCATCTGGTCAAAATCCCGGTATCTTACATTCTCTAGTATTCGACAGTTATAATGCTGCCATTTTATTCCGCCGATAAATATATCGGCAGGATGAAACCTCACCACACTCTTACGAAGGCCGAAGAAGAAGCTGTTTCTACCATGGTACTTTATTAAATCAATAATATACGCAGATAATCATTTTCAAGGCAGAAGTGAAATATAAGGCGCCCAGCTGAACTGCTGGGATTATCAACGACGGAGATAACGGGGTTTAGAGGACATAACGGGACAGCCTCATCGCGTCTGACATTCATCTCCCAACCACCATCTCACCGTTTCTTTACAACTTCCTCATCCAAAATGAAGGTAATCATCGCCGGCGCAACAGGCTACATCGGCCAGGAAATTCTCTCGCAATGCATCGCGCACCCATCCATCACCTCCATCATCGCGCTGACCAGACGCGACCTGGACATCAAAAACGACAAGCTCCGCACCCACCTCATGAAAGATGAGGATTTCCTCTCTTACTCGGACCCAAAACTAAGAGAGGAACTGAAAGGCGCAAGCGCCTGTCTGTGGTCCATCGGCCTGCGCCCATCCCACGCAGGGAATGACGAGCGCACCCGTGTGATTTCTGTAGATTACCCTGCTGCAGCAGCGGCGAATATGGCAGACATCGCCTCGACTTCAGCTCCCAGTGGGAAACTGCGGTTCGTATATATCAGCGGTTCTGGCGTAGAGCGGGACCAGAATAAGTCGCTCTGGTATATGGGCAACTTTCGGCGGCTGAGGGTTTGTCCCCACCCCCCCTAATTGTCCTCCTCGTCTAATCTTTGGCGGACCACGCTGATACCTAGACACAGGGTGAATCGGAGAATGTTCTCCTGAGACATGCTCAGGCGAATCCAGGTGCATTCGAGGCGTATATCATGCGCCCTGGGCTGGTTCCGTCTACGCAGGGAACTCTTCGCGATCGTCTTTGGGGCTTGTTTCCGTCTGTTAGCATGGATCTTCTGGCGAGGGCGATGCTTGATATTGCGATCAATGGGAATAAAGAGACGACGATTGAGAACGAGACGATTAATGAGTGGCCGTGAGGGGATATTGGCTGGTGTTTTGGCGGCGTTGGAGTGGTATAATGCAGACGGGTTTCCACAGGCTTGGACTAGATTCTGGAAATTTGAATAGGCAGCGAATAGTAATGTTACCACTTATTATCAAAAAGCACGAGTACATATCTACAAGAGCCCGACGAGGCTGTACTCTGCAGTGCGTGGCTGAGTCTTAAGCTCAGATCGGCGGCTTGGCAGGCGATTTCGCTCAATCGGGAAAAGATGGCCATCTACAGGTCAATACTTAAGGAGAAGCACTCTTCTCGTCGCCCAGTTTATTCCATTTTACAGAGATATTTCCTCTTTCAAATATCTATTTCATTTGACCTCAACCTTCAAAATGGCAGACGGCGAAGTTGGTAAGGGTTCTTGACCTCAGTCGCAGCACTATACTAACTTGCACAGTCCCTCATAGTCTCTATGTCTATGCCCCCAACGAGGGCGCACCCATACTCTTCACTGTTCTTTTTGGGATCTCAGCTGTCGGCCACCTCTGGCAATGCTGGTAAGCACCAACGTACTCTCTAGTGGCACCTTCTAACAATCCCAGCCGTTACAACTCCTGGACAATCATCGGACTCCACCCACTCTGTGCCCTTATATTCACCACCGGATACGCCTTGCGCGAATACGGCGCATACAACTACATATACACCACCGACACCCCCCAGCAAACCATGACGATCTACATCATGAGCCAGGTCTTCATCAACATATGCCCGTACGTCAGACACTCGCACACCCACCCAAAACGCAACTAACCCAGATCGCTCCAATAGTCCTCTTCTCGAACTCGCAAACTACCACATCCTCGGCCGAATCTTCTACTACGTCCCCCATCTCGCCCCTATAGCCCCAAACAAAGTCCTCGGCATCTTCGGCGCACCCATGGGCATCGTCGAAGCAATCAACGCGCTAGGCGTCGCATTTACATCCAACCCAAAAGGCAACAAGCAGAATCTCGGCAGCGTACTCATCCTCGTCGCAATCAGTATCCAGCTATGTGTGATAACGATATTCATCTGCGTCGGCGGGCTCTTCCACCGACGATGCGTAACATCCAATGCCGCAGTCCAGAAGAGAAAAATCCCAACTCTCATGATCACGCTCTACACCAGCATGGCTCTCATTTTGATCCGATGTATCTACCGTATCGTCGAGCACACCGGAAATACGACGCTGGATACAGACGACGTGCAGACAATGCAAAACCTTAGTCCACTGCTGCGGTATGAGTGGTTCTTCTATGTCTTCGATGGGGCGGTCATGCTGGCGAACTCGTTGCTGTGGAATGTTTTCAACCCCGGCCGGTATCTACCAAGGGATCGGACTGTTTCTCTGGCTGAGGATGGTGTGAGTGAGACCGAGGGTGGGAATAAGGCGGGATATCAGCCTACTGTTGCTGAGCTGGGGAGGGCGGCCTTGCAGTTGTTGACGTTTGGGCTTTGGGGACAGATGTTTCCGCTGGATGAGAAGGATGAGAAGGATGTTCGGTCTGTTGCTTCTTGAGTTGTTTCTTTCTGTGTCTGATTAGCTTGGGGGTCTTCTGTTTTTGCTATTTGCGTCTGTGTTTCTTTGTATTTCAATCAGTATAGAGTCCATGTTACTGTTAAGCCCATGTTCTTGTGTAGTATGGACCGCCATTCGGCGAACCAACGCTTTGATCGCCGAATGCCCGGGAAGTGAAGATTTGACGTAACAGAAGGCGAGCTCGGCAATTGACAATCCATTGGTAACCCAGCGGCAATTTATGGCCAGGCAATTGCTTGACGGCTGATTAGCAAGAAGACACAATCGAGACTCGCAGGTTTATATAAATTTTTTTTCGACTCGTATATCAATGCAACATCACGAATTGACTCGGACATCACGAAGCGACTCACGACATAACCGCTGCCAATATGCTAACTGAAATCGACAATCTGGAAATCCACGTCCTAGTCAATGACGAACTGGACCCCATAACACCGAGCATGAACCCCGCTGTCAAAGTTGCGAGCCAGTTCATGGGCATCCCTCTCTCGCCCTTACCCGCCGGCACGCAACGCGACGGGGCGACGATGGAAATGCGCATGGATAACATCTGTTGCGCTGCACACGGGCTTTCACTCCTCTTAGTTTGTTCTACCTCCCTCCCCCAATTCCTACCGCGTTCTGTCGATTGGCGCGGAAACAATGTAGACTAACCAAGACAACCAGATCGCAACAAAGGGAGACAAAAAGCATACCCTCCTCTTCGATGCCGGTCCAGAAGGCGAAGTCTGGGAACGGAATTCTCGCCGTCTGCGCTCAGAGGTCGGTCAAATCGAGCATATCGTGCTGTCGCACTACCATCGCGATCACTCTGGTACGCTTCAACCCGCGTCCTATCGCAACTAAAGCAAGCAAAGAGAAGAGCTAAATGAAGAAATCACAGGCGGTCTAGTCCGGGCCATCGAACTAATCCAGCAGCACAAAGGGCCCAATAATAAAGTCATAATGGATGTCCATCCTAATCGTCCGGATTTCCGAGGCGTGCAGGCTGGCGACATGGCTATATCGCTTGAAGCTGACCCGTCCTTTGCTGACCTCGAGGCCGCTGGTGCGACCGTGTTTAAGAGTGACCAGTCGCATACAGTCCTTGATGACTTCTTCTGTGTTTCGGGGGAAGTGCCGCGCGAGAAGCCGTATGAAGACGGTATCTATGGCGGATTGCGGTACGACAACTCCAGGGGGAAATGGGAGGAGGATACGATGATCATGGACGAGCGCTACGTGATGTGCAATCTCAAAGGTACGCCAATTTACTCAGTCCTGAGATAATGTCGATGGTTTTTTTATCAGTAACCTCCTGCACAGGCAAAGGGTTAGTCGTGTTCACAGGCTGCGGGCACGCCGGGGTTGTCAACACCTGTCGCGATGCAGTAACGTTAGGCAATGGGGCGCCTTTGTATAGTGTCGTAGGTGGGTACCACCTAGCAGATGCGGACGAGGCAAAGCTCGAATCAACGATGCAGGACCTAAAGAAGTTTGATCCCAAGGTCATGCTGGCCGGGCACTGTACCGGATGGCGATTCAAGTGCCAGATTGCGCGCGACATGCCGAATTGTCTGGTTCCTGCTTTCTCGGGGAGCAAGTATGAATTATAATAAGAACGAGATCTTTCTCACTGTAGTATTATAATCCGGGATATCTTGGTTGATGGGAAACACTGCCGACTATACTAATAACGTGCTGCAAACAAGAATCCATATCAAGAAACAAAGACCGCAACAAACAAATCCCACACAAAGCAAATGCCAGAAACTGAAACAATAGGAACTGCGAATGCCAATTCCAAGTTTCACAAACTCCACTGTATTCAAACCAACTTAATCTCGCAGGTTACCAATCCTTATCCAAATAACAAGCCCAACTCCAAGGACTATCAAGCCATAAGCACAGCCCATACACCAAAACCCAAATCACCAGCGATTCTCCTTCTCGAAATCGTGCCCCATGGTTTATTGCGACACAGGCGCGCCTCCCTGGACCGCTGCCGTTGTCTGAGGTGGAGCATTGGCCATGACAGGCCGCGGGGGTTGATCTTCTTCATCGGTCTTCTTCCCCTTCTTCTCGTGAGCCTTCTTGGCGTATGAGTTCATGAAGCCAAGTGCGAGACACATTTTGCGTATTTTTCTTCTCTGGTGGGGTTGATAAATTAAAAAGTCGTGGTAGTAGCTGGAGTCTATTGGGAAGATCAGTACTGGCCTTTACCAAGTCGAGTGTGAAACATACCTGGAACAGCAGAGGGGTTGGAATAGAAAGAAATAAGTATTTGCGAGAAGAATATACCGACAAGCAGGAAATGCTCAGCTCAAATACTGTAGAGTGCTCGTTTATCAGGGGAAATTTCAAATTCAGCCCCCGCCGATCGGGCTGTGCAGACAACACACTATCTACAGCCACTAAGGCCTCACTTGGCCCAGGAGGGAAATTCCTGTTGCCAATATGGTGTTCGGCGAGGCTTAAATAGGGGCTCTAATCTGAATTCAGTTGGCGCTGACGCCATTAATGCTTACCTCTTGCTTACGACTGGAAAGTGCCTACGTGGTGGATACTGGATCAGGAGAGGGGAGTTAGGGCATTATTTCTATTGTTTTTAAGCTGGAGATTTGTGCTAAGTACACGCGCGATGGCGTCTATCTGTCAAAGATAAACCAGACATCGTACATAAGCCATAAAAATTGTCCAAAAAAAAAAAAAAAGGAACAAAAAAAGATAAAACCACACGCATCCGATAAAAGACAACATCCACCGAGAGAACACCAGCATCCCCAGATCCAAACCCAACACCAAGTTGAAACCATACCAGAACACCATTGCTAATAGGAAATCCAACACGTTGTTCCCTTTTAACACGCCCAACGACGTGAAATCATTATAAGCATTTTCATATCGCATCGTGATAAAATTAGAAGTCCGAATCGTTCGATAGGCCAAACAGCGAGCCATGAAACTGATCGATAGCTAGAGACCCATGTCGTGACTCGCTATCAAGCCCAGACTGAACTCCATTGGAATTAGCATTAAGACGGCCAAATTGCACCGGAGGCCCTCCAGTCCACCCTGCATCAAGGTGGTCCAGGGAAGCACTCTGCTCTTCCTCGCGCAAGACCTCTTCAACATGCTCACCCAACCTTTCTTTCGTTGATCGCAGCGAAAGATCGCGGTTTTCCTCCTGTGTCTCAGCTCTATTACCGCCCATTTCAATGCCGGCGGCTACACTAAGTCGTGACCTCCTCATTGCTCCTTCCTGTTGAAGAGCAGATGTAGCTTCGCCGGTGACGTCGTAGGACTCGATTCGGGATCTATTCGGTGTATTTCCGGTGTCAAGCTGCAGAAGGTTTGAGTAGTCGTTTGCGTAGTCCAGTAGGCCTGGGTCGACAGGGGTTTCCGGGACCTGTCGTCCAAATTGTTGCAGGTTTGAGGGAAAGCTTGCGTATCCTGAATCCAGTTCGAAGTCTTGTAGTTCGGATGGGAAGAGCGTTTGCGCTGGAGTTTGATGCGACATACTATTGAGTAATGGCGCCGAGGTCGGCCTCGAATGATGTGCAGTGGAATTGAACAATGGCGAAGTGGTTGTTTGATGTTCGGCGTTATATTCTAATCCAGCCGATGTGGGTGTTGCCTGATGCACATTGGCATCGAGAAACCCTGATGCCGGAGTTTGATGTTGGGTGTTATATTCAAACCCACTCGATGTTGGCGTTATATTTTCCAGGGTGTTTTCGAACAGCGGGGAGATAGGGGTGACAGTGGTGCTGCGGGAGGCTGTAGTTGCATTCCCGAGCTGTGACTGCCGGCGAGCAGGAAAGGGAGCCGGGCCCTCTAAAGTAGCAGGAGCACGTTGAATGGGTTGCAGTCCTACCGCATCTGCACCAATACTTGTGTCACCACCGAGTCTCCGCACTTCACCGCGAAGTTTCAGAATCGTATTAATCATCATGGCATTGTTATTTCTGAGCTGGGCGAGCTGTTGATGAAGCCCTGCCCCATTGTCTCCCTGATCGTGTTGTGGGAAATGAGGATTGAAGGCTGTTGATTCTGGCGGCACGGGGTACTCGGGATGCGTCTGATATTGTCCAGCAAATGCCATCCCCTGCTGAGCCCCAAAGGACGTCTCGTCTGGGTAGAGCGGCGAGTTAAGGAAGTTTTTGTTTGTGTACGAGTTGTTTCCCAAACGGACGGTGGGATCCTGCTGCTTAACAGGGAGTCGAGGCTGCCGTGAACGCGTCATAGCTGCATTCCCTCGAGTACGCCGAACGAACCCCTGCTGAGAGATTTGGATAGAGGGACCAGGCGTAGCTGCACGGGTTTCTCTTACTGGGCCATCAAGACCAGCATCATTACGATGCTTTTTTCCCGGTAGCTGTGGCACAGGCGGGTGCTGATCGGGGGTCAACCATTGCACAAGCGCATCCGGATCTGACAGGGGTTCGTTGATGTACTTGTTCCCCAGAAGAACTTTTGTTTCTCCAGTGCGCTTGTCTGTCATAGTGCATGCCACGCTGTTGCGGACACAGCCTTTGCATCTATCAAAGCCGTTGTGCAGACACCCTGTCTGCCCCCTGGCCTTTACAGCACGACGAGTCGTTAGCAAAAGAAAAAAAAAATGCATGAGAGAAGTAGTCTTACCGCACATCGGTCGCAAGTCCTTCCGTTAGAACTAGGCATATTCCTATATTCACAGATGGTCCGGACGAGCAACGCGTAGTCCATCTCAGTCCTGGTCGTCGGTAGATTCCACTTGTAATGCTCCGCCCAGAGCCCCTCCAGAGCAGAGAAATTGTCTCGGATGACGCCCCAGCACTGGCGGTCTAGCGGGCGTTTGAACCATTCGCGGATTATCTCTAGGTCCCGTGAATTTGGAATAGGGATATGGAAGATGTGAGTCTTTCGCTGGCCACCTCTGGGGAGTCGCTTCCTCTTTTTCGGCTTCTTCTCATCGGGGTCGGAGTCGTCGTCCGAACGATATCTCTTGACGGGACGCTTCCCCTTTGCTACTTCGCTGAGTTCGGGCTCGTCCTCGTGTTTCGGGTGCTGAGTGGCATTCTCTTGGTTGGTGTTATTATCCTCGCTGTCGAGCGAGTTCCGTGTTGAAGACCGGGTTTGTACCATTTTTGTTTCCTTGGTCCTTGGAACTGGAGATGTCGAAAGGAATATTCGATAGAAGGAGGGTCGAAGAAAAGAAGGGGGGAAAAAATTACTGAGAAAATTCGAGAGGTCGAGGAGGACACCCGTCTAGACAGAGTGTGGGTTATAACAGAAGGGAAACACCTGAAGCATCACAATGTGGCCTTGTTTGGCAGGCTTGATCGAGGGGACCTCAAAGGCTCGTTCATGTCCAATTATAGCACAATTACTCTTGTCTGGAACAACACCACAGGAGACGAATGTGATTGAAAGACATGGGACATGATCAAAGGTAGCAACGGCCACCATCTCGCATACTCGAGGTCGAGAGAACAGTCCAGGCAGCTGTCACCAGACTCAGCAGATCTCGATGCCTTAGCATCTGGGGAACGAGGGGCAAGAACAACCCCGCCGAGGGCAGTGCCAGGGCGACACCTGGCCCTGCTTGAGAGGGTGATGCTCTGCTTAGGTACCTCGTTTTGTGTTGACAATGAGCTATTGTTAACAATGCAGAGTGCGATGAGAGATATGCCTACAACGGCGAAACCGCATTGAAACTACTTTCTTATCTTATGAAACAGGAGTGCGGTTGTTGATATTGAGATCCCTTTGTGCCTCTGTTCTTTGTTGCTGTCTGAAGATTTGGGACAGCTACACAATGACACATGACTGGAAGAAACCTACAAAGGAATTTGAAAATGGGCCTATAATGGGGCCAAAGAAAACCGAGGTTGCATAAAGACGAGTTACTGAAAGAGGGAATCCGGTGTGAACCGCCTGACGGGAGTGTTCCTGGCAGAGGGTAGACTCGCAGCTTGAAGCTCCAAACGACGAACAGGTTGGGTAGAATCAGACGCCATTGGATCACAGCAGGGATCGCGGAGAGTTTTCGCGTCAGCCTCTTCCGCACGGGGAGGGGTGCTTCCAATGGGTGTCATTTCACAAGGTCCACAGTGAACACAGTGGCGCGGGAAGAGGAAAGGCAGAAATATGACATGTCGTTCACAACCAGTGAATTTAACCCGCCACGACAGATCATATCATTGGATTGACAGGGGTGGATCCCCTCTGAATATTACTCCGAGTCATCAGACTGGACAGTTCGCCCGTTGATAGCCAGCAGTTCAACGTTGCTGCAGAAAATGAGCATCCGGTCCGAAGAGCTCAGGTGGGACTTACAAGACCAGCGGGGAATTTCCAGGAATGAACGGTGGAGCTCCTCTGCAGAAAATGTCAACACATCATGACCCTCAATACACCCACTCAATAGAGATGCAACGTACCTTGCGCCGTATCCGTAGTGTCTGGTCGAGGTGCCGCGTCAGCCAAGTGAGAAAAGGGAGGGTCAAGAGAACATACGGGCCGAAGGTTAGATAGGACTTTTCACCGAGGCTCATGCCTAGAATCCCAACTTCCCATCCTGTTTTCATCAGTAGCGAATCCGAAAAAAAAAAAAAAAAAAAAAACGCGAAGGCCAAAACGAACCCTTGATAACTTTCCCCATCCCGATCTGGAAGGTGAAGGGTCTGCCTCGCTTGATGCTACTGTCGAATCTGTATCGGCTCTGTTAGACACAATTGTATTCTGACTGCAAATGAGAGGCCAAGGAGGAGTAGATCATTTGCCTTTGCCCACAGTAACATACCGTCGGCCCCTATTCCACGAACGCGTCAGATCATACAGGTAGCCGTGATAGTGAACGGTCACCATGTCCCCTTGTTTGGGGTAGTCGACGCCATTTCCAGGACGGATAATGTCCTTGATGAAGTCGATGACGCCCATTGCTCGAGTCTGGATTGTTGTCGACGAGTGCAGCGCGTGTCGTCGTGATACAATTTTCCTGCTGCCTGAGGCCGCAATGTCAGCGAATCAAGTGACTCTCCCACCTAAGCGCCTCTTCTTTGATTGGCCAATTCCTTTGTCTCCTTGTGTTCCCGATCGGCGTTCTGTCAACAAACCTGCCCTCGACCTCCAGGCAGGATGCTCATCGCTGAGTTCAATTCTCAACACTAATCTGACGTGAGAGCGGAAGATGGAACTCCCGTGCAAGCACCAAGTTTGCATTAATGTGGGTTGTGCATTATTCCGGACAAGTTGACCATCCAGGGAACTATTTTACCCCTGAACACCACTATATATCTTCAACTACAATGCGAAATCCATTCCCTCTCCAGAAACCAGCAGGCTCCAGGCTGCCCCGATACGTCCTACAAGCCTTCATCCGCCCACTTGAGAAGCACCCTCCTCTCAACACCCGTCGGACGGACTCCGGTGCATCCAGATACTCGCGATCATCATCTGCCCACGGATAACCAAACGACGGAGTACTCATATCCTCTCCCCAGAGCGTCGTGCACCATTCCCACACCTGGCCAGCCATATCATAGCAGCCGTACGCTGAACGTCCTGAAGGGAATAATCTAACGGCACATGTGTTATTCAGACCGGTTTCCTCATAGTTCGCGGCATTGTCGCGCCATTCTAATCCCCATGGGTAAATAGGACCCCGCGCGGACAGCTGATTATAATCGCCGTTGCATGCTCGTTCCCATTCTGGCTCTGTTGGGAGACGGACGCGCGACGTTTGAGGTATCTTGCCGCTTGCCCGCCATCTATTCGTTAGCCATTTGCAATACGCCCTTGCGTCGTGCCATGTCAGATCCGTTGCGGGTGCATTCTGTCTTTCCGAATCGAGGCCATCTGGACTACGCCATTCTCCGCCGGTATCTTGGACGAAGACGGCATAATCTCGATTGACGACAGGATAAACCCCCATTCGGAAACTCCCAACTGTTACAGAAGATTTAGGCTGTGAGTTGGGATGGCTCTCAGACCCCATGATGAATGTTCCACCGGGGACACTGGCGAGTTCCGTTAGATCGCGAGGATCACCTAGACGAGAAAGGACGCGGCCTGCTTGTTTTCGCTCGCCGACTGAAAGGGAAGCCTCGTTGATGATTGCCAGCATATGGGCAGTTATTTCCTCATGGAGCAGTTCACATTCTGCCCTGAGGGTAGACACAAGAAGGGCACCTCGCTGGGCAATATGCCCCGTGCCCAGGACAAGGGCCCTTGCTAGCTTGTGCGATCTACCTGACTTGGATAGTCGAACTAATAAGCTTCGGATAACAGGCTCTGCTGTCACCGAATTCCGATGGAAAACATGAACTGCCGTTTCAATTGACAGAGTCTCCAGATGCCGAGCGACCAGCAATTGCTGCACGGCGCCAACCGAAGACAGTATATGTTGTTCCGAGGCTGGCGTTGCGCCCCGGTCATCTAGTATTTTGACGTCGACAAGCCGTTCGAAGGCAGTCCTTGCGAACTCGATAGCGGCAATCCCATCAGGAGAAATAGTGGAAAGCCACGAGTCAAGCACATTTTCGGCCTCTCCTCCCGGGTGCCCTGACTGCAGTGCAAGGGCGAACACGGCGGGGTTTGAAGCCGCATCTCCAGTTGCGATGGCTTGCGACGCGGCCATGCCCGCAAGCCTAGTAACGGCCTCCTTTCTCTGAGTGTGTAAAAGCGGTAGTAAATTTTATCGAGCAATTCCAGGAGGCGGCTTCCAGGATCGCAACGCCGGGGTGTCACTTAGAACGAGTAGGCGAGCGTGGTCTAGCCCTTGAAGCAACGAGACGAGTTTCGTCAGGGTGTTCAGACCATCGTCGACTACCCAATTCCCTCCATCGATGACGAACAAGATCTCTTGCTTTTGATCAAATCTTCCTGCCCCGCTACCCGAGATATGTAGAATCCTGGGTATAGTAGCGTCCACCAGATCCTCTAGGGCTTCACCGGACTCGATGGCGAAATAACACGGTAAGATGTCGACATCATCCCAGAATTCGTCATGTAACACCCCCGATTCATTGCGAAGCACACCTCGAACCGTCTGCCCCTTGTACGCTTCCAAGCAGAAACAAAGGTATTTCGCAAATGTCGTTTTCCCACTGCCACTCGGACCGGTCAGCAGCAGCACCCGATTATCGCGCACTACCTCCAACGCCGTAAAATAAACCGGCTCCTCTGGTTTATCATCGGTAGTCCGCTTCCTCAACCATTTAGCCGCTTTGTCCTCATGCGTGAAGTCCGTAAGCAATGGGATATACCCGTTTTGCAGATCCAGAACCGGCCCCTGGGGCGAAATGAGCAGCGGCTGGCTGCCGAAGCCCGCTGCTGTGGATCTGAGCTCACCTACAGTAGCCATTGAATAATTTCTTCTCCAGGTAGAATAATATTGCGACTTCAGCGCTTCTTATGAGCATGGCTACTCCAAGAGCGAACTGCTTATTCATGCGACAGGACATCATTCAAGCCCGGCGTGGAATTTCAAGGGCGCTGGTCCCACTTCTTTGTCACCATCCATCGTAAACCATTCAAAATAGACTAACTAAGCTGGCTTTGTGTTTCGCAGCGCTTTTCGGCCGTTTTCTTCCTTGTATAGTGTCAGTGGTGTTCGTTCTTCGCGATGCTTTCGCGAAGTGTCAACAGACTTCGTTCACTCCAGCAAGTTTTGCTGAAAGGGCAAGCATTACGGGACGGTGCCTCGGACCTGCTGCCGACCAATTGAAGAATATGTGACTCCAATGCTATTCAGCCGTGTGAAATGGTGTAATTTGAGGCTGAAGGGAAGGTCCAGCGAAAATAATGCCATTTTGCTGGCAATCTAGCAAAAAGCGCAATCGCCGAGTGGGTGGGGTCCGGTTGGAGTTCGGCCTGAGGAATCCATCCCACCTTCTACCACTCTCTGCTCCCTTCTTCCACAAACAATCCATCCTCCATCTATCTACTTCAACTGTCCACAATGCCTGTTGTCACGGACTTCACTCTCCCCAGCTCAGCTGCAGCTCTGCAGCTGTCCGCGGAAAAACCAGTCACCTTCCTCTCCTTCCACGCCTCACCGGATCCCAACACCGGAAAGCCATGGTGTCCTGATGTCGTCGCCGCACTGCCCCATCTGCAGGAAGTCTTTTCCACGCCTCAAGCGCCGCAGGTTGCATTCATTAATGTTGGCCAAAGAGATCAGTATGTTCCCCCATATCCCATTTCAATGCGCTTCATACTGACTACCACCCCAGATGGAAGGATCTCTCCAACGTCTACCGGACAAAGTGGAATGTCAACGCCGTTCCGTCTTTGGTTCGCTACGAGCTTGTTGATGGAAGTGTCAAAGAGACCGGTCGTTTAGTTGAAGCCCAGATTCTGGATCGTGGCCGGCTTAACAAGTTTGTTGGTGATCGGTCGGCAACATATAGGATATAGCACTGTTCTTTGTGTTACTTTCTTTTCTCTGCATTGATGGATGCATCGTGCCCCGAAGCGATGGCTTGCTATGTATTTACGCCTGAATGAGTACTATTTACGGATATTGCAGGGATTTCTTTTTGGTTGTTCAATAATACCAGAACCCCAAATCAGTAGTTAAAGTGGTAGTCAGTCCCAATAAGGCAGCCATTGTCGAGGTAGGAATGGCCGCACTTTCCAACATTTGTCTCATCTTGGTCGTACATATTTTGGATTCTGCTTGTGGAGAGAAAAGAGGCTTGGGGGATGAGCTCGTATCAGCGGCCTCCGTGGAAGAGGGCGTCCAGGTAATATATGGATCGGTAGTGTCTGCGATAAGCGCCGAAAGAATTGACTGTCGCACTTCGTACCACGACGCGCCGGCGGGGTCGAAAGCCTGGAGGAACCTATCACCAATAGGCCCCTGGGTAAGCATCTTTGCACTTCTGTATCTTTGCACCTTTGCAGGGTGTTGTTTTGCAGGCGCCGGAGATGTGGGAACGCCGAGGACATCAAGAGAACCCAGAAGGACCGCGAAACCAATGCGCCACGAATGCTCCCCCGAGTGCGGCCCCGTGCGTTGTCCAATCCACGCCCCGGCGAGCCGATTCACCCGTGGAATCCATTTAGCAAGTCTATCCAGCAGACATTCGATCAGTCTCAATCGCTCCTCTTCCACTTACCATCAGAAATCCGCCTACAGATCTGGTTCGAATTCCTAGGGGGCCGTTTGTTACATATTGCTCGGGCCCCGAAGAGGCTCCTCGCCGTCGAGTGTGTCGAGGAGTGGGATCCCGAGCTCGACACCGGCTGGCATTGGTGCTGGGGGAGCACATATGATCCTCTGACCCTAGGAAAAACGCCTGGCTTCTACTTTTGTCCGAAAAGTCCTCATTCCGCAGAACCGGCCAATCTGCTCCCTTTGCTGCAGACATGTCGGATGATATATAGGGAGGCAATCCCAGTGCTTTACCGAAGCAATATATTCGACATTAACCACATCGACACGCCTCTATACCTCCGCCGGTCGGTTCTGCCGAAGTATTTGAATCGGATTCGTGTCTTGCACTTTACTTGGGATTTCAAGGGCAATATCGCATGGGCCGACGATGTCCCCTATGATACTGGCACCTGGCGTGAGAGCTGTAACGCTATTGCAAGTCTTACCGGGTTACAGAAGCTCACGATGCATTTAACTGGAGAGACAGACCACGCTCCGGGCATGATCGGGAAGGATGACTGGGCGCCATGGCTGGACGAGTTGGTGCGAATTAAACCAGCAATGGAATTTCGTGTCTTCTTGCGTTGGCCAGATAAGGATTGTGCAGAAGTTGAAAAGGAATGCGGATACCCGTTCAAGATATTACCAACGGTCAAGAAGGTGCTGCCGCTAGTTCATTTTGATACAGGTGTAATATAATTATGTTCAGTTAGTACGGACCATCTCCATACTCTTTGCGCTCATCACAGGAACATTTCGAGAACAGCCTGGCCCGCATCTGCCTCGTCATATACTCGGGTCGAAGCGAACAATCACAAGTTTCCCAGTAGGCTGAACCTTTCGTTGGACCAAATTTGAGATTGGTAGATAAGTACTTAATATTTAAAGTTAAATATAAAGTTTGTATAAATACCGGGGAAGTGCTACTTAATGTCCTGGGAGTTAGCTGGCTGACCTTCAACACCCTGGCCACCCTCCTTCTCCTCTTTTTGACTAAACAAACAGTTAGCTTTCTAATAAGAACTGCTCTTCAAGTAATGACCTACCTTTTTCTCCTGAAAATAAGCCATAAGCCTGTGACACTGATGATCGCAAGACCACCGAACAATATCAAGATCTGATACCCGTACTTATACTTCGGCGCATCATACGTCGGGAATAGAACCACTAAATCATACTCACATTAGCCTTAATCTAGTAGTTTCTGATTCGGCCGACTTACACGGCACCCACAGCACCCAAGCATAAGAAACAACATTCGCAGTAGCGACCAGAAGTTGTCTCAAACTCGCATCATTCGCATTAACCCGCGTGGCCCAGCTCTACTACCGTTAGAACGATCGCACATAGTGTCAAATCCAAGGCAGAGGTAGAGGAAACTTACAATTAACACTGGTGTCCCGGCCGACCCTGCATAAGAAAGATAATACGCAAACATCAACCCTCCCTTAGGGATATACCACACCGAAAGCAAGATATTCGACAACATCATCGTGAGGAGAAGCCCTGTGATCAACCAGTAATATTGCGCCGTATGGTCTGCCAAAATACCCCATGTAATCGTAGTCACGATGGCGAGCGCATTACCGCCTGTTGGGAGCGTGTTGATTTTGCTGACGCTGCATCCGGCGGCTTTCAGCCAAAGGTTGAAGTAGCTGGTTGCTGTGTGACAGGCCGCGATCATCCTACTCGCCGTCAGTATATTTGAGCCTTTCGTTGGACTAGTTTCCGAATGGGTCGTACGTGTATGTAGCGACGAAAACCCAAAGCTCCCAGCGCAAATAGACCCGTTTTGCTTCCTTCCAGGTGAACTTTGGCTGCTCTCGATGGCCGATTTTTTCGATTCTTTCGATGCCGTACCGAATATGCTTTGAGGCAGTTGTCAGTACCCTTTCCATGGTTATCATATTAGGTCATACCTCAGAAGACCAGTAAAACGCCCTGGTCGTATGGGGAGTATCAGGCAGTCCAAAGAACCCCCAGACGGCGACAGGGATGGAGATGATCGCATCCAAGATAAACAGCCACCGCCAGCCAGCAAGGCCATGCCGTCCATTCATACTACTGTGCAGTCCAGCCTGGAGATACCCACTAAACATACTTGCAATCGACTCAACTTGTAGCAGGATGGCGGTTCGTTTGGTGAGTTCCTCAGGGCCGTACCAACTTCCCAGCATGGCAATGTACCCGGGGAATGCGCAAGCTTCGAACAGCCCGATGAGGAAACGCAGACCGTACATCTACCAATTAGAAACTTGGATTCCGAAGGCAGGGGAGGAGCTAGACGAACTGCTTTGATGTTGCTAGTGAATCCCATCCCGACCGTCAAGGCAGCCCAGGCGAGCTCGCAGCAGGGGATTAGGACGGACGGACGGACAAAGCTGAGCTGGGTCATTTGGGATGGAACGCTACCGACCATGATACCAAGGCTGAACCAGGTATTCAGCCAATTGCGCTCGTTGCCGTACAGGCTGAGCTCTTCTTGCATGCCGCTAACGAATGCGTTGCCTTGCGAGTTAGCATATATGCATAGTAGACGGGGGTCTACATACTGTAGTTCGTCTGATCCAGGTACTTGATGAAGTATCCGAGACATACCGTCGGGCTGTAGAATATCAGTTGCCTGGATCAGATCAGCGGTCATGGAGATGAACGCACAAAAAGATAAAATCCAGTCTTTGCACATATTTGCGGTATTCCTGGTCACCTTCAGCTGTGTCCCAAATGAGACCAGCAACTCGTCGCCAGGTAGAGGTAGAAGGAGCTTCAGTTTGAGAATCAAGGTGCCGTTCGTCGGTGGTAACCAAACTGCTATCTTTGGGGCTCGTGTCTGACGCAGTAGCAGGACCGATTTCCTTTTTAGTCGCCATGGTAGCTGCAGGGACTTACAAAATGCTGCGAATACTGTTCGTCGTTTTATATAGAATTTTATTTTTGTCTCAATATTCCGGATATGACCACTTAAAGTCTGCTTCACCACGTGGAAAGACACCCCTGTCCACCTATTTTCCTGGGAAACTATCTCTTAAAAGAGCCCCTAATATCAGGTCATTTTCCCAGAGACCTACTTTTATATCAGCCAAGTGGATCTACTGAAATTGGGGTAATATCTGCTGTGGCAGGGGCTATTTCCTACCACTAACTCGCCGTCAGGGAAGCTTGCAAAAGGACGCAAGGCAGCCCGCTTTTTATATGGCAGCATCCATGTCCCCCATGTCGTGATACAATTGCCGGTCACGGCCTATCAGACTTGCCTACGAGCAGTGTATTCCTCACTTTGCAGTAGTCTGACTCGAATAGCGCGATGCTGCGATTACATCGCGCTATGGCATCACAGCTTTCACTCCCCCACCAACGACAGTCATGAGTAGTCACCTAGGTACTCCAAATATTGGAGACCCAAACCCCCAATGATGCGGTTAAATGGTTCAGAAGACCAGTATTTCCAATGGGCCAATGGTTCCATTCCGCTTTCTGCCGTCATTGCCGTCTTATATGGTGGCATCCCAGCCCTATCCAAAACGTCGGAATTCATCCGCTTTTTATTGCCTGTTCACGCTCTTGGGTTTCAGTAGATAATTTGGATCGGCTGGCAACAACTATAAGTAAACAAGGAGATTTCCCGAGCTCGCGAGTATTGCTTTGCTTGCGACCCCATTATGGCACGACAAACACTCCGCATTGTCCTCGAAAACGTCGACTTCCGACTGCCAACACAGGTAACAGATGACAACAGCGTGGTAGCACTGAAAAGCCTAGTATTTGAACCGCTACTCCGATGGCAACCACAAGGCGCCGTCAAACCTGGTCTCTTCGACCATTGGACGCAATCTGAAGACGGTCGAACATGGCACTTTCATATCCGCGACAACGCCATTTTCCACGACGGTAAGCCCTGCACCGCATCAGAGGTCGTTACATATATCAATGGCTTCCTCGATTCGCGAGATAACTTCGGTATGCGATGGAGCTACGCGCGGTACTTCAAGCACACCACGTTCTCAGCAGTGAACGATCAGACAGTGAAAGTCGAAAACCCTGACCCAATCGCCGATATCCTGGATATCTTCTGCGAGTTCTGGCCGTCGAGAATCGACACCGCCGGTAAACCTGTGCTTGGAACCGGTCCGTACAGGGTAACAGAATTCGAACGCGTAGATGGCATCGGACATGCGACACTGGAACTCGTTGATCAAACTTCATCCACGCCCCAGAAAGTCATTTCTACCCATGAGCCGAATGGTGAGAAGCGACTGCGTCTTCTTCAAACCGGTCAGGCCGATGTCGCACTCAACCTCGAAAGAGCCGACAACCTGGACGTCCTGGACTTCAGCCCAAACCTCCGCTGGGGCCGGATAACCAGCACATTATCTGCGATGTTTTACCTGAATTGCACAGCGCGAATTTTCGAGTCATCCGATGCCCGCCTGGCTGCCAATCTGGCTGTTGATCGTGTCGCACTCGTGAAGGAGGTATACCAGGGCTTCGCGATCCCAGCCGCAACTATTGTAAGTCCGTTTCATCTCGGATTCCAAGAGGCAGAGCTGCAACCGATTCCGTATGACCCCGAACGAGCTAGGTCTCTCTTAAAGAATCTTGACACCGATACGCCCATTATCCTCCGTACGCCGGAGTGGATGCCCGAGCACGCGGTGAAAATCTCGCGGTCTGTCGCGGCTTCGCTGGAAGCAGTTGGGTTTACGGTTTCAATTGAAGTTGGGACGAATAGACCGGAGTATGCGCGCTCGATTGGCCTGCGTAAACAGATTGGGGATCTTGCGTTATTTGACTCGACGCCGAATAGCACGTTCCGGATGCTGGATGATAAAGTGTCGAGTGAGGCGAGGAATACCTGGTGGTTGGGATACCATGATGAAGAGGTGCAGAAGTTATTTGGCGAGGCGAGGAGGAAGATTCATTATGAAGAGAGGGCGAGGGCGTATGCGAAGTGTTTGAGGAGAGTGCAGGAGAATCCGCCGTGGTTGTTTGTTGCCCATCCGGATGTTGTTTGGGCGTCGGCGTTAGATGTCGGAGTTGACATTGGACCATCGGGGATACTAAGTCTGGCAAAGGATAGATCAGAGTGATTCGGTTTGATTGAATGAAAGGTATGAAAAGTTTGGATGGTCCAAAATATATTCAGCATATGATGACTGCTTTCTCACTTATATATATATATATAGACCAAAACAGAGCTATAGAAGCATGTTTGGCCTTCGATACCATCTCACCTTCAACCATATCATGAAACAAGAAACAAGTGAAAACCGATAGTAAACAGTGTAATGTTTGCTTCCTGAATATAAACGACGGGCAGTGTCCTTTTGTTGGGACTCGGTTATCAGCGGCTGTAGAAACCGAGAGAAGAACGAGAGTGTTACGAGTTGGAGAAATTGGAGAGTGAAGTGAAAACTTCTTTCTGTCAACATCGAGCTGAACTGCACCATTTGACAAAATGAGGATACCAGCGAAAGCCATCGTCAACGGCGCCGCCTCAGATGAGGTATTGTACTCCTCCACGCCTCTCAGCTTCTGGGGAGGCGTCGGACAGGACACAGGCGAAATCATCGACCACCACCATCCTCTCTTCGGCCAAAACATCAAAGACCGGGTCCTTGTGTTACCCTCAACTCGCGGATCCTGCAGTGGAAGTCTGGTGATGATCGAACTGCTGGTCAATAAAGTCGCCCCTGCAGCGCTCATCTTCAGAGACGCCGAGGAGATCGTAACAACAGGAGTCCTCGTCGCACAAACACTCCTCAACCTCTCCATCCCAGTTTACCGAGTCAGCACAGAGCAATTCAACACTCTGCGATCGCAGAAATACATCTCTACCTGCAGTTCCCACTACCCCGATCTCCTAGGCAGCCTAACACCACTCCAAACACAACCGGAAGACTCGCCACTACCGCAAACCGCAATACCAAACCAAGACATTACAAAACACATCTACCTAACACCAACGGACAAAGCAATCCTAAGCGGCTCGAACGGCACCGCCGCATCCCTCGCAATGCAAATCCTGCTACAATACGCACACCTCCAAAACGCCCACCAACTCACGCCGGTCTCCCGCGCCCACATCGACGCCTGCATCTACACCGGCCCAGCAAGCAACCTCATCGCACAAACATTCCTCACCCAGCACGCGCGCGTTGCCGTCCCCACAACGCTAAACTCCATCTCAATCGACCAGCGGCGATGGCGCGAGCTCGGCGTGGACGAGGATCTCGCGCGGGAAGCGAACAAGCTCGCGAATAGCTATGTCGCCATGGGCGCGACAAATAGCTTCACCTGTGCGCCGTATTTGTTAGATGATTCCGTCCCGCAGGCTGGAGAGAGTATCGGGTGGGCGGAGTCGAATGCGGTGGTGTTTGCGAATAGTGTGCTTGGGGCGCGCACGCAGAAGTATC
This sequence comes from Aspergillus jensenii, assembly GCA_021437015.1. Lineage (NCBI taxonomy): Eukaryota > Fungi > Ascomycota > Eurotiomycetes > Eurotiales > Aspergillaceae > Aspergillus > Aspergillus jensenii. The sequence goes on along the minus strand of JAJAED010000017.1, from coordinate 197,630 downwards.
CGGATTTGATTGATGTTTGTATTGCACTGACAGGAAGGGCGCCGCTTGCTGGGGCGCAGACGGGTGAGGGTCGGATTCCTGTGGTTTGCCTTGAAGTGTCTGTAAGGCCAGACCAGGTGCTTGCGATGGAAGATGCGTTTTGGCCGTTGCTAGGGTATGCGGTTGGCAAGGTCGTAGGGGGTGGGATTCCCTTGATTACGGGATTGGAGGTGATGAAGAGCCAGGCTACGATGTCTGATTTGAAGGGCTTTGGCGCGGCATTTGCTACGACGGCTTCGGCGCCTATGTTCCATATTGCTGGCGTGACGCCTGAAGCGGCGCAGTTCTATCCGGCTGGATTGCGGCGCATTCAGCTGACGGAGAGTAACCTACGCGCTGCGTTGTATGAGCTTACCACGGCGAGCGATGAGACAGTTGGGCTTATCTCGTTGGGAAACCCGCACTTCTCTGTGGAAGAGTTCGCCCGGTTGAGCGAACTCTGCAATGGCAGGCGTAAAGCATCAGAGATGCAGATGATAATCACTACGAACCGGCAAGTCTACGCGCAAGCCTGCGCTGCTGGACATATGAGTATAGTCGAGGCTTTTGGAGCCGAAATCATCACGGATACATGCTGGTGCATGATCTCCGAGTCGGCGATTAGAGACGATGTGGTGAACCTGATGACGAACTCGGCCAAATATGCGCATTACGCACCGGGGATAGTGCATCGAGGGGTGCACTTTGGGAGTCTGAAGGACTGTGTTACTGCTGCAGAGCTGGGACGAGTTGAGGACCTTATGGCTATAGATGCAGAGTCATGAGTGTGTCATTGCTACCAAGGTCCTTGCTTGAGTATATAGATACGAGTGAAGATGTCTTGAGTTTTTGTCTTTTTTTATTTCGTGGTCCGTTATTTGTGACCGTCTACACCTGAAGTGGACCGTGGACTACAGGTTCTACTGCCACACATCCACTCCGACTGGCAACGCACGGCTTGAAATTATCACCTACAGAGAAGTCGGGCAGGCCGCATGCAACCGAAAGACGCCAGGCAGAATGAAGCCTGACCGCGCGATCATGACCAGAACGTGCGGCTGAGACTCTGAGTTCGTGCAATCGGCGATCGGAATGCCGTCGACCCCTCGATCGGACTCGTCACATCGCCAACTCGAAGGATGCCGACCGACTCGGTCGCGGTCGCAGCTCTCACGGTCGGAAACCCGGCCACGCGACGCAACCTCGGTCGAAATCTCTGAATCATGGCATCTATCAGCTGTAACAGCGACGATCAGAAATATGAGCTGCAGTTCCTGGACGCAGCCGTGGAATGGCGACCTTTCGGGTTGTCGGTGTGGATGATTTGAGAGTCTCGACTGCGGTTTTGAACACGCGCACCAATGAACTATCATGAACAGGCATGACGATTGACGAGGGGTTCAGTAAGGAGGGTTCAAGAGGGTGGTGGTCCACGGTCCCATGAGGTCATGCCGGTTCCTCCATTTCCTTCGCTGCTGCAATCGAACAATTTGGAATGGATGAATGGATCGTGATGTCATGAAGGGGTATACTTAAGGACATTCACCCACTCGCCAATTCCGTAACCTCTACCAGTCAAGTTCAATTCGAGTTAACAGAGTTATTCGAGTTATTCGAAATCGAGTCAAAATGTCATTCACAGTCTACAAAGGATCCTCCGACGGGATCGTCGAGTCGCAATCCAAGAAACCCACTTCTCTTCAGCGCGACCAGGTCCTCGTCAAAGTCACCCACTCGGGGGTGTGCGGCACCGACCTGCACTACAAATCCGCCGACATGGTGCTCGGGCACGAGGGCGTCGGGCACGTCGAGCAGGTCGGTCCGGATGTGAGGTCCCTGAAGAAGGGCGACCGCGTAGGTTGGGGCTACGTGCACGACTGCTGCGGCTGGTGCCACCACTGTCTGTCCGGCTGGGAGACCTTCTGCCCGGAGCGCAAGATGTACGGACTAGCAGACCTGGACCAGGGGTCGTTCGCGAGCCACGCCGTCTGGCGCGAGGCATTTCTATTCAGGGTCCCCGACGCCCTGGACAACGCGTCCGCGGCGCCCCTGATGTGCGGCGGAGCGACGGTGTACAACGCGATGGTCTGCGCGGACGTCAAACCCACCAGCACCGTGGGGATAGTGGGCATAGGCGGACTGGGCCACCTGGCGATCCAGTTTGCAAACAAGATGGGATGCCACGTTGTGGTGTTCTCGGGGACGGACTCGAAGAAGGACGAGGCGCTGAAGCTGGGCGCGCACGAGTTCCACGCGACCAAGGGCGCAAAGGAGCTGAAGCTGGACGGAGCGCACAAGTTGAGCCATTTGATTGTGAGCACGAGCGCGCTGCCGGACTGGCAGCTCTACCTGGCGGTGCTGGATGCGCGGGCGACGATCTCGCCGCTCACGGTCTCGGACAAGCCCTTTACTTTCCCGCATACGGACCTAGTGGTGCGAGGCCTGCGTGTGCAGGGGGGGATTGTGGCCGCGCGCCAGGTGCACCGCGACATGCTCGAGTTTGCAGCCTTCCATGGCATCAAGCCCATGTTGGTGAAGTTTCCGATGACAGAGAAGGGCGTCCGGGAGTGCGTGCAGACGCTGGAGGAGGGCAAGATGCGGTACCGGGGGGTGCTGGAGGCGCAGTAAGCCCCTTTAAGACTTTAGCAGTCTTCTGTCAGTAGTTCAGGGACCGTGGGGACTGGGGTTACTTCAGAGGAGTTGGTTGGACTTTGGGACCACGAACCGTGGTTGGTGCTTGTGCCGATGACGCCAAGTGATGACGACGCTGTCGATCATGATCAGAATCTATTAAGTCGAAAGTTATCCCTTGCTTGTCACTGCTGTCAGTGTCACTGTACCTGTACATTCCTGTCATCCCTGTCATCGTAGTGTACCTGTCGGATGTGATGTTGTCGCTGTCACAACGGGCGTACCGGCGCCTCTATATCTTCGCAGCCCTCGTGCTGCTGCTACACTTCTACGCCGTCTACAACCACTACCACCCCGACAGCCCCGTCTACTCCATCAACGGGCGCATCCCCGCCGACTGCCCGTCGCTACCCGGCCTGTCCGACGTGGTGCTGGTGCTCAAAACCGGCGTGACAGAAGCAAACTCCAAACTGCCCATCCACCGCAACACCACGCTGCGCTGTATCCCCAACTACATAGTCTGGTCCGACTACGACGAGGAAATCGCCGACATCCCCGTGCACGACGTGCTGTACAACGAATCCTCACACCTGCACCAACTCCCCGACTTCAACCTCTACACGCGCGTCAAGTCCTACGGTCGCAATGGCCTCACCCAAATCGACCTATCCGACGACCCATCCACCCCGTTCGGGAAATCAAACCCCGGCTGGAAACTGGACAAATGGAAATTCGTGCCCATGATCGAGCACACGTTCCGGCTGTTCAACAAACCCTCCCTGAAGTGGTACGTCTTCATGGAGGCCGACACATACATCCTCTGGTCGTCGCTGCTTTCCTGGCTCGAGCGCCTCGACCACACCAAGCCCTACTACATGGGCAACCAGATGCAGATCCGGGACGTGCTGTTCGCACACGGCGGCAGCGGGTTTGTACTGAGCCGGCCTGCGATTTCCAAAGCAGCGGAGCTGATCGAAACGCAGCGCAGCCACTGGGACTCGGTTACCGAGTCCGAGTGGGCGGGCGATTGTGTGCTCGGGATGCTGCTGCGGGACGCAGGGGTGAATCTGGAATGGAGCTGGCCGGTCCTGCAGATTGCGCCGCCGAAGGAGGTGGAGGCCTTTGCGGGTAAATATGGGCGTACGCCGTGGTGTTATCCTGCTGTGTCGTTTCATCATCTCAAGCCGGATGAGATTCGGGATATCACGAAGATGGAGGGTGCTGTTGCGAGGCAGAGTAGTCAAGGTGCGAAAGAGCCGGTGCTGTGGAAGGATGTGTTTAATGAGATGAACCGACCGCGGATGATCGAGGGCAATCTGGTCGACTGGGATAATGAGGGTGAGGAGGAGCGGACGATTGTCAGGAGTGTCGAGGCCTGCAGGCAGCTCTGTGAGAAGGACCGCAATTGCCTGCAGTTCACGAGGAGGCCCGATGGGATGTGTGTCTTTGGGAGAGACGCCCGACTGGGAGAGGCAAGGCAGGGCTACGGGTCTGGCTGGATGCTGCAGAGGATTGATGCAAGGGCAAAGGCCCTGGGGACTTGTCCACAGCCCAAGTGGGCTTAAACTTTTGTATACATACACCACCTTCTCTGTATAGACTATTTAATTCATGAATCATGATTCCTATACCAGCCCGAACCACTGCAGCGTCGAGTCGACCTGCGTCGGCACCACATGTCCAACGCCCTCGGCAAGATATGCTTCAAAGTGACTGCCATCCCCAAAGATAGACCGCGTATACCCAGCCAGCGGGCTATTCTGTTCCTCCTCGGTCACATCCACACCAAAAACAGCGGACCACTGCTTCACTTCCTCGTCGAAGTTGTTCGGCAATACGACCGAATCCGCCGTGCCATGCCACACCTGCACCTTGGGATAGCTTCCATTAAACCCAGGCCACGCCTTTTCCACCTCACTCTTCCACTCCTGCGCAGTCTTACTCACCTCTCCCCTAGCACACGCCTGATCAGCGCTAATTGGAGAGGAGCCCGGTGAACCGCGCAGACAACCATACGGGATGCCACTATATGCCGCTATCCCAGAAAAGACATCCGGGTACGCCGCGGCCAGGACAAGGCTCATCATAGCGCCGGACGAGGAGCCCGTCGCAAACACCTTGGTGCTGTCACCGCTATACTCATCCAGCGTATACTGCACCATATTCACAATAGACTGGGAGTCGCTTCCCCCACCATGGGTAAGCGATTCCTCTGTCGCCACGTCCCAGCAGTTGGAGTCATCGTGGGAGCCCGGGTAGACGAGGATAAAACCGTTCTCGTCAGCGGCAGCGGGGAGGCCTGTCTGGCTGTAGTAGTCATTTGCAGAGCCAAGGCAGCCGTGGAGCTACATAGTCTACTTAGCGGGGACGTTACCTTAAGTGGTTGAAGGAAGGAGGGTCATACCGCGACGATGACAGCTGGATTCTCAGCTAGCTGGTCAGGAACGTATATCCACAACTCATTGTCCCCTGGGTTGTCGCCAAAGTCGAGGACTTGGGTTAGGGCTGCGGCGGATGCCGCGGTGGCAGATGCAAACCCAACAAAGAGGGTAGAGAGCTTCATTTTTTTCTGAAAACTTGCAAGATGAGGATGCAACTTCTGGGGGAAACGGCTGACTTTATGCAGCTTCTGTACCAGGTTGAGGCCTTGGTGTTTCAGTTACAGAGTCCCAACCGAGGCCATGTCGGTATATTTGCTCGTTATGAGCAGGGATGCTCGGTAGATGTGTGTGCACTTCGGCAGTTGATGTTGTTGGAGTTTGGCATGATAGTGTCTGGGCAGTAGCAGAATGGGTGAAAGTCCTGATTCTATTGGGATGGGGTGTAGGGGGTAGAGGGCTATTAGCCTGGTTGATGGCCAGTGCGTAATGGAATTCAAACCAGACTACGAAAGAGATTTCAATCGCAATGGCCGTTTTCCTACCTGTCTTCCCCAATTTTAGCGATACTTGATAGGTATACTATTATGACTGCTAGATCGGTACTAGAGGTAACTGCATCCCGTCGCTCCTTCCAGTGTCCCGGCCTTTAGTGCCTCCTTCCTAAATTGGAATATCTGATTCTATACCAGGAAAGAGCGATGGGCAGGTAGTGCCTTCCCATAAGGTCCAATATCTGATCGCTCCTTCCCCAACTCTATAGCAACGCAATTCATACAGGAAAGTGCGATCTTCACGTGGACCCTAAGAAGGAACCATTCAATCTATGCCTCTGCATTCCGTTCAGTATGACAAAAATAAAGGCTCTTGATATAACCGCCTAGCAACTGCCTTGGCTGCTCTCAATTATCCCTGATGCAGGGAGCACAACATCATGTTTCACGTCTCTTTATTGGAACAGCATACGGTCTCTACTTCTACATCATAGAAAAGGCTAGACTGACAAGGCGTACAATGATGATTCATAATATATGCTAAAGAAAGACAAATCAAGAGACGCTTCCGGACCTGGTATCATACATATAAGAAACAGTACAGAACGGCATCAGATCTCAGATGGATAAGGAAGCGGACTAGTAACTGTCTTCTCCAGCTCCGGGTCCGACTCATACTCTGGGTCACTGTCCAGCCCCTCAAGCGACACCCCCAGCTCTCTCAAAAAGTGAACGAGCTCATACTCCTTGAGCACACCCACGCGACCCAGCCGGTAAAGGAAGCTGGAGATAAAGAACTCGGCCGGCTGTGGTCTCGTCTTCTTGAACGCCCGCAAGAATGCTTTAAGCTGGGTCTGCTGCAGAGCTCCAATAGGCACCCTTCTTTTGAACGTCTTGTCCTCGAAGAAATTTGGCGAATTCACGGCGCGCCGATAGGGGTCTTCACTGGATCCAGATCCCAAGCAGTGGTACCACGTACAGTCGCCGCCATCGGGGTGCTGCTCTGGGAAGCGCACGATGATTCCGAAATGGGCCGGGGCGCTCTCGGTGGCGGGCCTGATTCCGAGGTAGAGTTGGTGAGAGATACGGGGTTTTGGGGGCCTTGCGGCCTTTGGGGGACCTGGCGGGGGATAGACGGTGTATGCGACTTTCTGGGTGTTGTTAGGCATTGTGGACAGTCCCAGAGTCGTGGAAGTTGTGGTGTCGTTGGAGTTGTAGTGTCTTGGATTTGAAGGTTGCGAGAAGCTGGTTCGGGGACTGGGTCATGCGGGATGGACCGTATATTTATACACTCCCTGCTGAATTCGCTTTGCTTTTGCGGATGTTGACCCAGATTAGCCTGTAGACAGTGAACAGCTGTTTGTCCGTCATCGTTTGATTGGATGCCGCTCTTTATACAGGGGTCTGAGCCCTTCACTGCCTTGTTGACTGTGTGGGTGAAGCTGCTGTTCTTTGATCCTGAGACTTGTCGAGTGACAACGTGTGGTAGGCCTTGTCTGAAGGGAGGGATTGCAGGGTTATATTCCAGGCCTTCATTGAATCTGAGACTGTATACAATGAACCTCCCTGTCGCAAAGATAAAACGTCAAAGTATTGAGTGTGACGGCACACCCAGATCCCAGCGCAACTCCCCCTGGCGGTCTTTTGTAAATGGCTTCAGAGAACGTCTGGACAGGGCCTAGAATTTAATAATTTAGTTGCAATTTTTGAAACACATACCTGGTCCCGGCGTTGAATGGAGGGAATGGTATCTATGCCCCAGCCTCGAGGCATTCACCTGCTGCGTAATCATCTTGAAAGCAATCACCCCTTGGCCAAGCATTCTTCAATGCCATCTCTGGTATAGTTCGAGAGGGTGCACGTGTAATACTGCGTTGAGATGAATGGATTTCCGGTGGTGGCCGTACATGTTAATGCCCGCCGGTGGCTAACGGGTATTTGGATAACTCAATGAACCCGGGCCGCTTTGTTAGGTATCTTTGTATAGAGTGCCCAAGGAACGTTCTGTGACCGGAAACGTGGTATGATGAAGGAGGCGAGATGGCAATAGGAGTGGGCCTGCTCGTGGGTTAAGGGAAGGATCGTTAAAGCATCCTTGCCCTAATCCGCGTCGTCCTTTGATCACGATCATGGTTCCTTCTCTGAATACAACAAGGGTATCGATCGAAGTTGTACTCTTGTAGTAGCACGGCCCACCTCTATCATACCCACTGTCGATATGTCGGTATACTGTCTCGAATATAATTTTGATACCATCGCATCAGGATATCAATTTTACGAATGTATGCTGGACAGCCCATTGTTACATCAGATTCACAAACATGACCAGATGCTCCAGGCTTCAGTTGCTGGGTACATTATACCGCAGGGGTAGCTTCATGCAGGCCCATGGCGAAGGATACCAAGCTGCCAGGCTGACGCGATATCGCGCGAGCAACCCAAAAACAAATATACCATTCAAAGAACTCCTTATTGGTCACATCCCATCATGACAGGGATAAGAAAGCCTGCAGGCCCAGGATTACATGTTTACGGCCAGGGCGATCTGCACCATAGACCTGTCTGATGGCACAATGACCATGCAGCTTGCAGGCAAGATGACTCTTGCTGAATGGTGGACGTGCTGCGATATCGGCGGTACAAAGCTCCGGAGGGCAAGCCCCAGACATACAGTGTGACTGTGCCGTTCGCTGATGAGCTGAACAGGACCAAGAGATGCAGGTCTTCCTCCAGAGTGTCATCCAACTCATGGGTTCCCGGCCAGGGGCTGAGCCTCAGCTTAATATGCTATTGGAGGGTCCCCGGTGCCTTGATGGTGGTTCTATAGCCTATTTATCCCATAAATATAAACCTCCAGCTCGATAATATTCACCCCCGCGGTGGAACTGAGAGTTGTCGACCAAATGGACAGAGGCACAGCCTGGACTTCATTCTCGAGTCTGAAACTCGGCGTGTTAAGTTTTGACAACGCGATTGGACAAAAAAAGACTCGAGGAAAACATGCAGACTGGAGCAAACATTATGACAAGTTCGAGTGCAGATGGCGGTCCTGCTGGTTGGTTGACGTCCAGCTTGGACTCATGCAGTGCATCGCCAAGCTCATACCCCAGCCATCGATGAGATCTGGCCACTGCTCTCGTTGCATCATGTTGGTCTCCACTGTTTTGAACTATTGCCTGGGGAAAGCTGCTTATGGGGCTTCGGTTGGCATATATCTCCTCCGCCACCCTGCAATTCCCCGTCAGCATTGGGAGGCTGGATCCGGTCTCTTCTCTCTGGATACATTGAACAGGCTTCACATACCATGGGCTCCAGCAATGACGACTCTCAGTCCTGGCTGCCGCCAGCACCTCAGATGCTGCCGCTTGGACACGGGAATATCTTCCCTCTTGGTGGTCGTCACGTAAGTTACGCCCTGACTTTGTACAGCCATGGACTAATCGACACAGCCTGTGAGCACTTCTCTACCAACATGGGACTCCGTAATAGGCCAATCCAGGAAGGAGAAGTGGGTATATGACAAGCTGGAACGGGCCTATCCTCGGTATGCTCAAATAGACGATCAAACGACACATGGCTAACCGGCGATGGAGATTCTATATCAACAAGCCAGTCCGAGATCTCGCAGATGCCGTTGTTCGACGCCTGAACATTACAGATCCTAACACATCATGCATGCTATTCTCCTCGCCCACAAATGCTCGGAAATGCGCCACCTTCCTTCGCGAAGGAAGCCCCGATCCCGAAAACGAATCAGAGTCGGACATCATCCACTTCTACACACCGGCCGATCCAGATATCGGAGTTGGGCCTTGGAGCTGGGCCAGTTTCTCAGCGGTCTTGATGCCGAGTGAGTCATGGAACAAGGTGCCGAGTGAGTCATGGAACAAGGCAATGGCATTCTGGCGGGATACAGGCAGCGGACTATCCACGCGGCATGCAGAGATCTGTCTAGAAGTGCTGCACTATCTCGGCTCGGAGTCCTCAAACAAGGAGTTCTGTGCCGGGGCGCCTCGCAAAAGGAATCACCACTCGCTGCCACAGTCGCTTGTCTTGGTAGAGGCTGCAGAGACTTCACTCGACGGTGTGAAATCAATCCTCGCGCGCATCGCGACATCCGAACAGCCTGGGCAGCCCACTGTTAGTCCAGATGACGTCTTTCTCTATCCTACCGGGATGAATGCCATTTTCTCACTTTCGGAGAATCTACTCCAGCTCGAGGGCGACTCAAGCGTTGCTGCGTTTGGGTATGTCCAATAGATCCCTTTTCTAGCTCTATATCCTAACGGTAGAATCATAGATGGCTATATCCTGAAACAGTCGAAGTTTTGCGGGCTGGCTGGGGCAAAGTGCTCGCATATAAACTCGGCACGGAGAGAGAATACAACCATTTGGAGGAGTCTCTAGAGTCTGGAGAGAGGATCAAGGCTCTATTCTGCGAAATCCCGAGTAATATCACGCTCTATACGGCTGACCTCCGCAGACTGCGGGCCCTGGCTGATAAATACGGGTTTATTGTTGCTTGCGATAATACAGTCGCTGGATATCACGACATTGATGCACTTCCTTACGTCGATGTCATGGTCTCGAGCCTGACGAAGTCTTTCAGTGGTGCGTCAAATGTGACCGGTGGGAGGTAGGTCTGCCCAGCTTGCTTTGTCTCTGTATCCAGATTAACTGGCTATAGTCTTGTCCTGAACCCTGGATCCCGGTATCACACTACCCTCCGCAAGCTGTTAAACGACAACTACGAGAAGATATATTTCCCCCTCGATGTCGCGCAACTCCTGACAAACTGCCAGAGCACGGCCTGGTGAGTAAAGAAATGCAACGAAAACACCCTCCCCCTTGTCAATATGTTCGCCTCACACCCCACAGTAGCAACAGTCCACCACCCCACCACCGAGCCAACCTCGCACCTATACAAATCCCTAATGCGCAAAGACGGCGGGTACGGGAATCTCCTGAGCGTGGTGTTCTACCACCCGCGAAGCGCCGAGCATTTCTATAATATCCTCGATGTCTGCAAGGGCTCGAGCTTCGGCACGAACTTTACGGTGGCCGTGCCGTATGTCCAGCTTGCGAATTTCTGGAACCAGGTTAAGGTGGTGAAGTATGGTGTGCCCAGGCATATTATTCGGATCAGTGTTGGGCTTGAGGGGGAGGAGCTTGTTGAGGTTGTGGCTAGGGCTCTTAAGGGTGTGGTTGAGTTTGAAGCGCGGCCTCTGCATGGCGTTGAGAGGTCGTTGTGTACGGAGGGGAATCTATCTGGAGGATCAATGTGTAAGGAAGAGCACATGTCTAACTAGGTTTCTACCAGTGGGGTATAATGGACAGTCCGAGAATAGGGTTGAATTTCAAGACACATAACTGCTGGATAGCGTACCGTTCATTTTATATGGAAACCGAATAACCCTATGTACTAAATGCAAAGCATGTAGGGTTGTTCATATTGGCATATAAAACGGGTAGAAGGAACGCTAAATAACAGTGCCTTTATAGTCGAATGGTAGAATCTACCATCTCGATGGTTCAAACAATAGATACATCTCTTCCTCAATCCTCCAGAGACAGCAGCCCAAATGAACATATATATCACCGGCAACTAGGGAGGAACATCATTATAGATTATACATCGAAGATGGGAGATGGAACGTCTCCGTTAGGGATTCCTCATCCTGGAACATTGCCTACAACGAAACGGCTGCCAGGAACAGGTCGTTCCCTTCTGCGAAACTTCTGCAAATACTGCCTGGAACTCCCAGCTACAAGTATCATGGCCGGAAGATACACGTCGCGAGGCCCCTATGAGGCTCTTTAGAACAGCCTGTAGATGACGGGGTTACCACTCCAAAGGAACAAGGTAGAGGTGGTGTGAAGGGCTTACATCGTGAGTCTGGAACAGAACCAAAGCAGGGCAAAGTTCAACAGGACCCCACCCTCCCTCTAGATATTGACTGACAGGAATTTCACCTGACAAGCCCGGGTTAATCGGTTGTCCTGTTCACCTTCGTCGTACGGAGATACCTACGCCCATAGCGTCTAGAAAATACCCAATTCGGCGACCCAGAATGACCCTCCCAGACCAGGCTATCGATGTCAATCAAGGCCAACGGGCAATTCCCGGTGCCTTCCCGATGCCTTGAATCCTCGAGAAAACTTCCCAGTTTCAAGTGTTGACCCTGCGGCAGGGGGCAAGGCTGAATGCGATGTTGGTATTCAGCCTCGCGATCCACGGGTGCATGAACCAATAACGATCCAACTATAAATAACCTCCAAGTCAGCAACGCTGAGGCTCAAAATGCAAAATGCATAATAAGCAGGGATAATACAGAGCCGCATCCCTCAAGGACCGTCAGCAGCCCTGGAGTGCGCTCCGCATGCCTTGTCTGGTAACTTTAAACGAGCCTACACCAACAGGGCACATCCACGAGACGATCGGTTCATAAGCTTATCCGCAATCCCTGTCCCTTACCTACCTCGTGCTAGTTTCCGCCGCAGGGCAAACAGGGCGCCGGTGGATGTTCAGGCCCGCTGACAAGGCTGCGGCTGAAAGTAGGCAGGCAACTAAGACGGAATGCCTTACCGGATCGACATCGACATCACCATCATCTCCCTGCCTCGGGCGCACGGCTACCTATGCATATGCAGGTGTTTCTAGGGTCCTAACTACTAGCATCTGCTCTTACGTGCAGACGGCAACGGGAGCAGCCCTGGCATTCAGCCGCATGGATTATGCTCGTGGCCTTACCGCATGGTCTGCACATGGAATAAGGCTGCTGCTGACTCTAAACCTACTGGGTTGTGGTGCTGGTGCCCCGCGAGGCTGGGCCGGAGCCTTGCTGATTCAACATTAGATAACAATGAGTTACCGGTAAGCAGCTGCGGTGGCCTGCAGTACGAGTCGGGGACCTGAATGGGTTTGGACCGGGTTTCGTGCTGGATGAGGGAGTACGATAGAGTTCCGATGGAATACGATGGATTTGTGCATTAATGGGAAATTATATATCCCTGACTCTGACTGGCTACACTCTGCCTATATACCTACGTCCGTTACTCGATCCAATCCAACAGAAAAACAGGATTAGCTGGTCACCGGCGTCATTTTCGCCCGGAGATGCGGTCCGACATAATCCGGAAGGAAACAGTCTCTCCATTCCAGTTCCTTTGGACTACAGCACTGTCAGTTCCAAGCAAGACATGGTGGGTAGGTAAAGGAACAAACCTCGAAGGGTCAATTTCGACGTCGAACTTGCGGAAGAGATGGCCAAAGCACAAGTACAGTTCCAGCCAAGCAAGACTGCACCAGTATTAATATGAGATGTAATGTAGAAAGGGTATTTAAAGCCAAACTTACTGCTGCCCGAGACAACTGCGCGGGCCGCGCGAGAAACTAAGCAGCCATCTATCCAGCGCCCGCCCGTTCTCGCCGAGCCAGCGGTCAGGGATGAACTCGTCCGGGTTTCCAAAGACGTCAGGATTGCGGTGGACGAAATGACTCGCGTGGGCGACAACGGTCTATTGCAGGATCATTAGTACGTGCGCTAATGGCGGCATCTGCCAACTACGGAGTATGTGGGTAAGGTATAGCTTACACCTCCCGGAATCGGAGTCTTGGTGATGACGGCGCCGGTCGCAGGAACGACTCTCGGAAGCGGCGAGGCAACTCCCGGGCTCATGCGGAGAGACTCCTTGATGACGGCAGTCTACGTAGTAAATCAGCATGTCTACGTTGTAGGTAAGGGAGTCTGCATAGATCGGCGCAGGATCATCTGCAACTCACCAGATACGGCAGCTTCTCCAACTCCTCCCAGCTTAGCGGGGGACCATCGAGAATGGGCCAAGCGGTGAGCAGTTCGGCCTTGATTTTGGCGTAGATCTCCCTGGAGGACAGGATGTAAAAGCAGCCGTGCATGAGGGTTGTGCCGGTTGTGTCTGCGCCACCGAACATCAGGGCTTGCGACTCTTCGAAGAGGCTCCCACTACTCGGGGCAGTTCCAGTGCGGTAAGCCTCCGGTCGGAGAAGCTCATGATAGATCGTAGTAGAGTGCGGGAGTTTGGCGAGCTTTCCAGGATCGGTTGTGATTTCTTCGATTTGGGCTTTGAGGAGCTGATTGCAGTCAGTCGGAGTAGTAGTGGAAGGCGGAGTTGACGTACAGTTTGTAGATCAACCAGGCCAGCAGTCGCCGGGCTAATAATCTTTGACAGCTTCGGAGGGCAGTTCATGATCATGTTCTTATAAAAGGACGAATGCTTGAATCGGACAAACACCGGGAGCGACGCATCCATGGCCAGGATGATGGGCGCCTCATAGTTGGGCGCATGGACGGCGTCCACCGAGTTTGCGAAGCACAAGTCTATCGAAGTTAATCAATATCATGACGGTTATAACAGGGAACGCACAAGTAATAACATCGATAGACATGCAGCGAAAGGCGTAGAAGAGATCAACGGGCGAAGCGCTGTTCTGCTCGAATGTGTTACATAGATCGAGGACCTGCCCCGTTAGTTCCCAGCAAACCAATTGATGAACAAATAAATGACTAACTATTCCTTCCACAATTCTCTGAGCCTCCTGGACAGCCTTCTTGGAGAACCTGCGCGAGAGAACGTCCTTCCTCTCCTTCGACTCGCGGTAGGTCAGGAACCCAAACGACGAGCGGTCCTCGCCAAAGCTATGGTACAAACTCTTCTCCTTGTCCCACCGATGATTCGCATTGTATATTTCGAGGTAAGCGGCGGGGGAGTGAAAGTGCAACTAGTCTGGCGTAAGTGGACTGGACGGGCACAACGTTGAACGCTCCCACTGGTTCATGCAGGCAGGCAGGCTCACCTCATTCGGGCCGATTCGGATGATATCACCTGCACAGGTCAAAACAGATCAGCAAACGGCGTGGAGATCGTACCATATTTCCCGTGGAGCTGGCCCAGGGTGTGGACGAAGGAGCGGCTGGGCGAGCAGTCGATGTACGTCCTGTAGAGCCGGGTCAAGGCCGCGAGTGGAGGCCCGGGGAAGCGCGCGAGCGGGTGCCAATAGAAGGTGTAGAAGACGTGGTACACTAAATAAGTGAGCAATGCCACCGGGAGCAGCAGCAGGTAGAGTGGCAGTGAGGCGTCCATGGTGTTAATTCGAGCATCCGACATCCGGGCAGCTGAGACAACACAGGACACGCGAACGGGGTGGAGGGTGTCGGGTCTAACTCTCCGGCCACCGTCGCAGAAAAACGGGCAGCTTATTTAAAGCGGACGACATTTGGAGAACGGCGTGGGCGAATGGGCGCGATGAGGGCCACTGACAGCACGAACAGGGGCCACACAAGGGGATTGTGCCGTTCGAGTTCCACGGATGGACGACGTGAATGGCGGCGATTGGGCGGTCCATGCGGGCTGTCAAAAGGACGAAGCGACCAGGATTCGCAGCCAATGACAAGCTGGAAATAAGGACGTTGTGCCGGCCCGCGCCCGCCGGACCGTCCAGACTGAGGAAGAGTTAGTGGTGTTAGTGGCTGATAGTGTCGGTGTTGCTGTCCCACTTGCGCCCACCCGCTTTTCTGTCACTTCCTTAACTCCCCAGCCTGCACCCAACCCTCTTCATTCCAACGACCTGGATGGCCGTGCTGCTCTCAACATCCCTGTCGCTGCTCTCTGCTGCCCACAATGGCTGAAGGTCGCAATCTCGAGGTCGACAACGTACGCTGCCCCCAGAGCGCGGCAGCATCACCGTCTGCCAGTGCTATGCCAGCCTCATATCACCCCACAGTATTGCCAAATCGGGCTGACATTTGATTCCTCACATTGCAGACGCAGGACGACAACTCGTCCGTCTTCAGCGATGACTACCAGTCGTCAGTTTGCCGTGTTTCGTCTTTGCCTGATGGCTTGATCCTTCAGGCCCAGCGAGCATGATTGGCTGACTGGAAATTAGGGAGTTGACTTCGCTGCGCAGCAGCATCATGGACTATCGCTATGAGAATGGAAGACGCTACCATGCTTACCGTGCTGGGTCGTACTGGTATGGATGTCTCTCCCGTAAAGGGGAAAACCACTGACGGATTAGGGGACCCAATGACGAAAAAGCCCAGGAACAGCTAGATATTGGGTAAATCTTGTCTCAGACTGGCTCGTGTTATCCCGTGTTGTGCAGGATGCGGCTAACTCAGATAGACACCATCTCTATAATCTTATGCTGTACGGGAAGCTGTACCTTGCTCCCATCTCGGATGATGTCCAGGTACGGATCTTGTTAGCCTGCCAAGATGTCCCATTGACGATCTTTTAGAAAGTCCTCGACGTCGGTACCGGAACAGGTATCTGGGCGATGTATGTTTTTATTGCTGTCCAACAAACCGAGCCCTGCTGACAGTTCGCACAGGGAATTTGCTGACCTGTTCCCATCCGCCACCGTCATCGGCACCGATCTCTCGCCCATCCAACCCAGCTGGGTCCCGCCCAACGTGCAGTTCGAAGTCGACGACTGCTGCGACGAGTGGCTATACGGCAAGGACGCCTTCGACTTCATTCACATCCGCGGTCTATACGGCTGCGTGTCCGATTGGGACCGTTTTTACCAGCAGGCCTTGAAGTACGTCACTGCACCACCTAACAGCCAAGCCAAGCCATAACTAATAACCTGCAATAGCGCACTCAAACCCGGCGCCTGGATCGAACAGGCCGAACAAGGCGTCGTCCCGAAATCCGACGACGGTACAACCGACGGCACCGCGCTACAGGAATGGGGCGACGTGTCCGTCAAAGCCGGCGATCGATTCGGAAAGACACTTTGCGCCCTAGACACCTCTCGCGACGGCATGATCAAGGCCGGGTTCGTAGATGTCGTTGAGCGCCGCTTCAAGGTCCCCATTGGCGGATGGGCGAGCGACAAGCGTCTGAAGCAGCTGGGTCTTTACAACCGGCTGCAGTGGGAAGGGGGTGTTGAGGGCTGGTGCATGTTCTTGCTTACCGCTGTGCTTGGGGTTCGTTTTCCATCTTTACAGCTGGTTTAATCCAGGATACTAACTATACTGTGATTAGTGGTCTCGCGAAGAGGTCGAGTGGTATCTGTCGCGCACGCGCAAGGCCCTGCGCAACCCCAAGATCCACGGGTATCAGGAATTGTAAGATCGCCGGGCAATTCATTGCAACCTAGGCCACGGACTAACTGTCGATAGCACTGTCGTCTACGGAAGGAAGCCTGAGAAGGCGGCTGCAGCTGAATGAGGCACAATCGTATCACGAAAGTGGCGATATAGTTGGGGGGGGGGGGCGCATTATATCAAGGCAGCATCATTATTAGCTTCAGACAAGTTTTGTAAATCCATTTGGAATTCAAGAAGGGGGCAGTGATTCTATTTAAATATGCTCAGTGTTGGAGCAGCTGAGCCACAATCTCGAGGCTGGACGTTTCATCGCGATTGATTGGGCAACGGATAATCCCTGAATGTGGCTGGGATATATGGGCGCCGTAATTGGGTGAACCTGGGAAGGTTCCTTATGCAGTGCATGTCAGCCTCGTGGGGTATTCATCCCCGGGCAAGTTTCAACCCAGACATATCGTCGCAGTGCAGTATCAAACATGCCCGCATTTCACGAGGCTGTGAGGCATAGCGCCTCGATACCTGCACCATGACTACACCATGAAGCAATATGTTTGCTACCTTGATCGAGAATCCAGACTCCGATCCATGATAGGCAAGGCCTTCCCGGAAACTGTACATCACATCACAGTATTTGTATGGTCTTCGGCGTCCAATATGGTCTTAGGACCACGTAATTCCGTCGATGCCTACGTATAACAAACCACCTCAGCTGACGGAAATGACGACTCCATTTTCATTTCCTCCCAAGGCTGCCCTATACAGTCCGCGAACACTTCATCATTATACCGGCCGGACTTCGGTACTTCAGCCCGCACCGGAAGGAATCAGCCGGCCGCCTTCTTGATGAAATGTCTGGGTTTTCGTTCGCCGGCTGAAATCGCGCTGCAGAACTTATCGCGCAGGCTGTTGCCGTATCTGGGGTAGACTCGTACACCTGGCGCAAATGGGCGCTGGAGAGGGTGCCACGCCGTCATGTCCATGTGCCGCAGTGGATCACCAGATTTGCTGGGCATATTCCAGTGCTATCACGAGGGCATAGAAACGTGTTCCATGCGGTTGCCGTCGGGGCTAGAGGGACCGATATTGCGCCTTTCTTGGTCTTAAAAGCCGTGCTGGTTGAGATTTCCGGCGGTGATGATAGGGTATCGGCGTCTAGGTCCTTGGGGCAGAAGAAGGCAGCCCAGGCTAGGCATTCTGAACCTACTGATCCTAGGGTTATAAATATTGTGCAGGCTTGGGCAAGGCCAGAGGCTCCGTGAGTCAAGTCTTGTGTACCCCACCAGACTATCAAGGCAGCCCATAGAACAAGCAATATGACGATGGACAAGATCTAAGAGCCTCTCGTACCGGGGATTGTACCCCGCTGCACCGGCGAGCCTTCTACGCACAAGCTCAAACCAGAGGGCGAGGGATGCAGTCTGAACTAGCCCCGTAACCTCACTAATTGCGTTTGGCTCGAGCAGATTATGACTTCAGAAGGGCAGTGAATCCTTCCACAGGTATCTAGTCCGTGGAGAACAACCCCTTACGTCGTTGATTGCACTGTTGGAACCGGTTCAGTCAGTGCCCTAAGTGGGCCGGACAGCAACAACGCTGAGAGACGCGAAAGCCAGTTCGTACGGAGTACGCAATGATTCAACTCTGACTAAATATATCGTGTAAGCATGAACCTCTTAATGCCTTCCGAACAGCGAACGCAACGCTCCTAGTCCACCGTAGAATCCCCGAGTATAATGCTTCAGCTATTTATTGCATCCCAGAACTGGGCACGGTTTCACAATGTGCCCTTTGCAGGGAACAGCTCCATGTTGTGACAGGGGCCTAAGCTGGCCCAGCCGACGTACCTATAATCTTAGATGTACCATGGTAAGAGCAGTGAGGCTGAGCTCGCGTTGGCCCTTGCTGCAGGACCCCACCCAGGCAAAAGGGTGAAATACGAAAACGAGCCTTGTTATTGGCGGAAAACGAGCCTTGTTATTGGCGGAAAACGAGCCTTGTTATTGGCCGGTTCCAAAATTCCCCTCATCTGCATGAAGATTGCTGGCATCTGGTTGCCCTCTACATACCACCTCAGCTATCGAGTGTGTAGAATCTTCGCTGTATGGGAGTCGCTTGGTTTGAGGGTCTGCACGCTGCGAGGAATAGGAGAATATGAATGAGTTATTCAGTAATTCAAAGTAAGGAATCTAGATTAGTACTTAGTGGGATACATATTTGATGGGACTAGCAAGTGCCATTTCCACAGGCCTTCATGCGCAGCCTTCGGACCGTCGTGCATACTTCAAAGACTAAGATAGCCTTTCAACGCCGCACATTGGAAGTAAACTATAAAAGCGTCTCCCTCGCAATGGTTCTGCTCATCTCATCCTTCATCATTATTATACGTTGCACTCACTGGAGGTCTCTGTCCATTTATGTCTTGTACACTGCCATTACAACACGCAGTTCTTCATTCACAATGCCTGGTCTATACGTCGAGCCCGTCAAACCCCAATCCGGCTTCCCATTTAACCCTAACCCATACCATCGACAGCATACGCCCCTCTTCAATCGCGATTTCACACCCAGATACTTATACCGTCTTGTTGCTCCCCAGACGGCGGGTTCAACAACAACCTCAACCGCCGCTCCCCCAACTCGCATCCAACATCAAACCGATATCTTCCATCTCCCGACCCAGAAAGCAGCTGCCCTTCTCCTCAACCATCTCCTGTGGGAACGCGGCCACGAGAATGGCTGCAACCTCATGAGCTGGACGAGCTCTCTTCTATTCGCCCTCCAATACGCACTCTACCGCCACCGGAAGGACGGCGACGACCTTGGCCAGATCCAGCTTATAGTCCTAGACACCACTCTGTTCGCACAAGGCACCTTCATGCAGGACATGGAGATAATGCGCTCCTTCGCGGACAGTGACCGGCGCCTGCAGAAATTCGTCGAGTTCCGAGAATCAGAATACTATTTCGGCGAGTACATCACCCAAGGCAGACTCTTGATCCAGGACCGGTGTGTATGCACCTCTGTGCAGAAAATGATTGACCTGGGCCTCTTCCAGCTGCAGCCACTCCTTGCAGATCGGACCCAGTGGCAATGGTGGCCCAAACGGGTCCTTGCGTTCCGAGAACAGTTTACCAGTGAAAAGGTGGTGCCTACTCCGGATTCTGATGTTGAAATTGCCGTCAATATAGCCCGACAGTGTTTCGGTGGACAGTGGGCTGTCCCCGTGGCGATTATGCTGCTTGCCCTGTTGCCACGTAAGGTGGATGATACGACTCTTATGGAAGGCTTCAAGGCCCGATTCACTGGTAAGCACACACCTACCTTTAACTGCGGCTGAAAAGGGAGGCTTATAATGAGGTCTACACAGCTGCGGACATTCGGCGTGCCCGGTTGGATCGTATGAAGGTGGATAGCACACGTCTTCCGGAGGTTGGCCAATTCAAGGATCTTCTACAGTCTGTTCAGCGTAATTGCGTGGACTCCGAATATAACAGTCTTGCTGCCCATGTCCAGGCACTACAGGTGTGAAGGCGAGGCGCAATTAGGAGATGATTCTGGGCATCCAAATTCCAGGCCCTACAGCCTCTA
This sequence comes from Aspergillus jensenii, assembly GCA_021437015.1. Taxonomy (NCBI): domain Eukaryota; kingdom Fungi; phylum Ascomycota; class Eurotiomycetes; order Eurotiales; family Aspergillaceae; genus Aspergillus; species Aspergillus jensenii. The sequence continues at coordinate 177,425 of JAJAED010000017.1, read as the reverse complement.
GCAACCTTGCTTATATTGTCCACTGAAACGAGTTTCCTTGTGCCTGCTTTATCCTCTTTCGGGCTTTGAGATTTATTTGCATTTCTGTTTCTGAGACTGTGATTTCTCGGCTTGTTCATTGTTCTTGTCGTCAAACGTCTATAACTGGCTATCCATGCTGCAGAGCTGTAAATAGCCCGCATGGAAAGTCCTGGAAATAGATTGAGACAGCATTTCTTCTTCCTATGCTGACTGATAATTTGTAATTGTACTCAATATGTTAAAAGTACTGTATTGCCTTTTCTTTGGCTCTGCGCCCTCGCCGATCAGACTTGACTCGTCCACTTTACTAACCACCCCTAGGTCTATGATAGATGCCCAGAACCGTCCCATCAGGGATATCCTCGTCTGCGGGCCAGCTTCATCTCTACGATGTTACTCATTGTCGTCAATCCACTCGACATCCCGTCCCGACGAGCCGTGTGGACGAGGCGACCAGTAGAAACAACTCGCCTCACTTCGCCAGAAGTCGATCCCCGCTGAAACACCGCAATTCCATGTCAAACAATTCGGAATCTCGATCTGGCCATCGGGGTGTTGTCGTTACTTTCAAACCTGCGTCGGACCATTAGGCAGCCAGAATCGCATCGCTGCCCTAGGTAGTCAGATCCGCCGCGTCAGTGTCTGACGAGCTCCCGACCTATTTTAAGACGCTGACTATCATTCATCCTGTGGAAATTGTTTATGTTATGCCTTCGCGAATTACTTCCCAAAGTTGCTCTTTCGTGCGATCAGTGGTTTGTCTCTATACGACGTGGCTGTGGCGGCGCAGTATAGTAGCTCAGCTGGTGGCGAATGGCGAACATCGGTGACTCCGACGACAAGATCTCTGTCTGCTATTGCTAGTCATATGATCAGTATGTATCAGCTCACTTTTGCTTTCCGATAAGCGGTGACGGTACTTGCAGCTGATGGGCTATGGGGTGGTTAGAAGGACTGTGCTCGGAAATATACTCTACGTTCCATTTCGCACATACCCAGCAAGGAACTTGCACCATCAGACAGAGAATCAGCTGGAACAGTACTTCCAAAGTATTGAAATTATGTTACAAATCGCTAATCTCAAAAGGCAGCACAGGCCCATTGCCACTCAGCCGATATGCCCCGTCCTTCTGCTACCTACCTCCGATATTTATCGACTATCGAGTGATCCCTTGACTCCCGTTAACATCAGAGGAATGAATCACCACCGAACTTGGTCCAGCTCTTTATACGAGACAAATACGGAAGGGACTCCCAGTGGCCTGATCTGGCAACTTGGGTTGCTCCTTCCTTATAAACGGGTTTAGATTATGGTATTTTGGAAGGTGCAACGGTCTTTATTTCTAGAGGAGGGAGAAGGTGTTCATCAACAAGACAGTTGATATCTTGTCACTGCTGTACAATTGTAGCACGTCTATCTGGTTTACATACCTTGTCTAAGTCTTGAGGAACATCTGATCAAACCTGACTGCCTTCCACTCACCAGTCTCTGTATTGAGAGACACATCACTATGCTTCAACCTTCCCTCCTGGACAAATCCGGCCTCCACAGCACCCCCAGCCAACGGCCGCTGCAGATGGCTCTCACTGTGCTTGACCGTCCAGTTCGCCAGTGGTAACTCCCAGCTATTCCGTGTCGCGACGGTGGGACAGCCAAAGTAGCGAGCTTCGGCTTGTTCCTGACGCAAGTGCAGCTCAAAGTACCCGCGGTAGTAACCCTCCACCCACTTGAGTTCGGGATTGATGTTGTACGAGTTGGCCTTTTGTTCACCGTGCTCGCGGGAGACGGTGCTCAGGCCGGTGCTTGAGACGGCAGTTCCAGCAAACTCAACGCCAACTGCCCCCTTGCCGGTGATGTTGTTGTAGGGCTTTGTGCCCTCCCAGATCATGTCGGAAACCTGTCACACATCACCTTTAGCTTTGGACTTAAAGGAGAGAACAAAGGACATACCCAGTTAACGTGTGTGTCTCCCGCAATGTTGATATTATTCGTAATTTCATTCTCGTACATATGCTTCAGCGTTCTGTTCTGGTTCGCCCGGTACGCCGTCCAGGCATCGGTGCTGAACGTGATTGACCCGTCCTCATCTTGCTGCTCGATGTGCGCAAAGACCAGCTGGTTCCCGATAACGCGCCATTTCGCGCCTCGGTCTTTGCTCTCGGAGAGCTGGCGGTAGAACCAGTTCTCCTGGCGTGGACCCATGATACTGCGGCCGGCGTCGTCGTGGATACGCTCAATGTAGTCAGCGTTGTCGCCTGGTCTCGTTAGCAGATGCATTCTGATCAGAGCCATAAATAGGCCATACTGATATCCGTGATCGAGCGATCGTAGTTCCGGGTGTCAATCATGATCAGGTCGAACAGGTTGCCCATCTGGAAGTTTCGCCAGATGCGTAGACCGTCGTCCATGTCGACTTGGCTGGTATTGTTAGCCTTGCAACTATGTACCATGGAGGAACTCACCGGATAGGCATCCACTCGAAATAAGCACGGACGGCGTTCAGCTTGCGCTGGTCAACACTAATCTGAGGCCCATAGTTCAGGAAAGAATCCTCAGTATTGCGCAGGCCGCTGAAGCCATCGCGATAGCCGTTGTTTGCAATTTCTATTCCGTTAGCGCCATCCGGTACACCACTGACGAGTTGGATGGAGAGGACATACCATGATCATCCCACACGGTAATCCAGGGAAACTTCTGATGAGACGCAACAAGATCGGCATCTGTCCGATATTGCCCAAGGCGAGTCCTGTAATCGTACAAGGAGAAGATCTCTCGCTGGGGAACGACAGCGCGCTCGTCGACGCCCGGGACGCCGCTCTCGTACTCGTAGATGTAGTCGCCCAGGTGGACGACGTAGTCCACATTGTCCTTGCGGGCGACGTTGCCGTACGCATTGAAGTAACCGTTGGCTAGCAAAAGGTCAGTCACTTTATGCAACGCTAAGCAAAAAGTATAATGTCATACGGTAGTTACTGCAGGAGTGAACCGCAAGTTTCACTTCATCAGCCTCGTCCTTCGCGCTGGGAGCAGTCTTGGTCCGTCCAAGAGGAGAGACATTATCCGAGTTACACACATTAAAGCGGTACCAGTAAGTCGTGAACGGCTTGAGGCCGGTCGACTCGACCTTTACAGTGTAATCGATATCACTGCTAGTCACGGCGCGGCCCTTATCGACAACATCACGGGCGCTCTTATCCGAGAACACACGGTACTCAACACAGATCGGGTGCGCTGATGCCTTGGCGTAGCGCTCATTCTCGTGGTCGTAAAGGGGCACATCGCCCGAGACGGTGGTGTTGCTGTCCGAGGCTTCCATGGACGGGGCGATACGGGTCCAGAGGATGACGCTGTCGGCGTAGGGGTCGCCTGAGGCGACGCTATGGGTGAAGTTCAGCTGGGAGGGTTCGTAGGGCACTTCAGCGCGCTTTGAGAGACTGCGGCGTTGGATGGCGTTCACGTTGATTCCCATGTTTGTGTGGTCGTCGTTTAAAGAAGGGCTGCGGTAGTTCAGGTTGCCGCCATAGTCTGCGATGGCGCTGGAGGACAGCGCCAGGAGCGAGAGGAGGGTGCTGGGGTAAACCATATTGCCTACTGATTGGAATGGACCTCGTCGTTATCTTCTTATTCTCGGGGTTTTACAGAAATGCAATCGGCACCTTTATATTCTTTTACTGTGCATGGGCTGTAAACCCATGTAGTCAGGAACTGTTATATCCGATATTGTCCTCCAACCAATAGCACAATTACTATCCCACACATGCAGAGCGACAAGATATCCTACTCCCTACGTGCAGTAACTGTCAAAGTCGATTGGACCCTTGAACGTTTTCTCCGATGGACCACCCCGTATATTTCTCAGGGTAAGCGATGCTGGAAATGAAGCCAAGAGAGATATGGAGAAAAGCACGATCCAGAAAGCACGATATCATTAGATCCGAGTCCCGTGGAGGCATGTTTTGGCCTGATTGGCGCTGGATAGTGCATACTATGTTGATCATCTCTTGTGCTTCTTGGAACGCGTCCCTGCCAATACTCGGCCAAGCGTTGGCACTGCTTCCTCCCCGAGCCAAACGCAAGCGATTGTTAATCAGTACTGTGTCAAGGCAGAGCAACCTGGAACACGCCGGTCCATGGCCTGACCCTTAATACTATAGTTAATACGCATAGCGATACGTGCACGCCAAGTCCCCCAATTTCTCTTCCTCCTCCGCCGTCACCTCAACTCCCTCCGCCAGCATGCGCTCCCGTTGTCGGTTCTCGTACCATAGTCCAAGAAGGTAGATCGTCGCCATGGCGCCCGAGAAACAGGCGAAAGACAGGCCGATGATATAGCCATTCCGGTAGAGCGGCGCATCCTTCTCTAAGAAAGAGTATGTGCCGACAATACCCCCGACTGCGCCATGGTCAGTTCCCACCAGGTATGCTTGAAAGTAAGACACTTACTATTTCCGATTCCAACTTGAAAGGCTGTGCCTACGCTCCTCCTCGTGCGACCACCCAGGTTCATACCGAACCAGCAGAGGTACACCGGAGTGGCGCTGAAGCAGCCGCAGGTGATAAGAAACAGCGCGAAGTATTGGACATTATGATGCACGGTTTCGCCGAGACTGAGGAGAATGCAGTAGCCACTTACGGCGATGAGCATGGAGATCACGGCAAAGACATATCTGATTCGAAAGTAGTCTGATAGCCATGCAACAACCAGCGAGCAGGCGAAGGCGGCAGCCCACGGAGGGACGGAGTATAGTTGCGTTTTGATTGCTGTATATGTCAGCCTATCCTAATTGTGCACGGTACCTATCACTCACGGCCATATCCATATGTTCGGATAATAGTTGGCGCAAAATAGGCGTACCCTACACTCGATCAGCCACGTCCATGAACACGATGCGCGAGGGGAGAGTACCATAAGCGCTAACAACCTGCCCAAACATCATGAGCGCCGCGATGAATACCTTCCCTGTGTCGGGCGTCAGTCAGGAAACAAACTAACAGTCCCAGGGATACCCACAATCCTTGAACACTTGCAGGACGTCGCGCCACCGCATCCTCGTACTCGTGTTGAGACTCCCATTTTCCCGGGCCGCTCTATCACGAAGGAACTCAAACTCTCTCTGGCTAAGCCACTTGCAATCCTCCGGGAAATCAGGCAGTGTGAAAAAAACGACCACGGCCATTAGGCAAGTCGCCACACCTTCAATGATAAACACCCATCGCCAGCCGCCATATCCTCCCACTCCATCCATCTTACCGAGCGCGCTGGCGAGTAGACCCCCAAATGCACCGGCCAGGATTGTGGAGCATCCAAAGACTGTGTACCGTTTCTGAGCCTCGTACCGTCTGTACCACATGCTGAGCAGGTATACGCCTGCGAACGGTCAATGGCATAGCTTGTAGAGAGTGACTTGTACTGACATCCTGGAATCATCCCGGCCTCGAACGTCCCTAGAAACCAGCGGGTGACCATTAACGAGGTCCAGCTAGTGACAAGCCCTTGGAAGATCGTGACGAGACCGAAGCTGAATGCACAAAACGACACTAGGTGCTGAGGGTTAGCAGCAGCTTTAATATGGACACGTAGGGTAACATACGCCAAACATGGGGCTTGAGCTTCACCAGGACCAAGTTGGATGGGATCTCAAACACGACATAAGGAATAAAGAATATCATCAAGGCCGCGTTGTATTTAGTTCCATCAACAATTCCCAGATCCTCCCTCATTCCGAGGACAGCGGCGTTTCCGATATTCACCCTGTGATACGTCTTAGTTTCCCAGTAACGGAAGGGAGCAGTGGAACATCTACCTATCAAGGAACGTGATCAGGTACATTGTTACTAGACATGGCAGCAGGCGGAGGTCAATCCTTGTCAATAGTCTCCTGTCGTTGATCTGAGTCTCCGAGACTTCGCCGGTCTCAACGGTCTCGACGTTGTTATCTTCTAGGGGATGTTACTCGGAGTGCGGCCTGGTCGAATGGTCGGATGTGACTGACCTTGCTTTCCCATTTTCCCAAAGATATTCCGTGGTGTTGCATTGAGATTCAGAATCTGTGTGGGAACTCACAGTCAGATATCGCAAGGCTAGGCGATGATATATACGAGTTTTAATCTCATGATCTGCCGTATATTATTCTATGCATACTCTCTGCACCCCAAGTATCCCACAGTAAGTATCCCTCCTTACCGACTGGAAATCAAGATGGCCAGCTCGACGTCGCAGCCGCATACCGGATTGGCCTGATAGCAGACATGTTACGCTGTCGGTGCACGCAGAGTAGGACAGCATGAGATGGACTACAGGATCTGCTGATAAGCACCTTGCTTCCAATGATCTTATAAGGCTTAATAGCTAGTACCGTTCTAGAACGAGGGCTCCCTATTTCCATTGTGGCTAACCCCGGCGTGGTCAGTGTTTTACTGCCAGACCTGGCTGCCAATATGCAGCTCCCTTGCATTGTATGCACGGAATAGTATCTCTATGAGCGGTTTCACTGGGAATGAGACATATCTGCATTGTTTAATTTACCTGGGTACACGGTTGATATCGAATTAACGACATAATGATCACCCTTGGCTGCCACCCCGCATTCCGCTCAACAACTGGTACACAGGCCATTTTGTATTCTCCTGACTCAGTGCAATCAAGGCTAGTCCAACCTCATCGCCTGCCTGACAACGTCTGCATCGTAGTCACCGTAGCTCGCATACTCGCCATAATCTCCGTAGTCCGAGTAGTCACCATAATCGGCCGGTGGGGTGGGCGTGGGCGTGGCAGACGGAGAGGCCGTGGAGGTACTGGTGATAACCGGAACCGGCGTGTGTGTCACAATTCCACTTGCAGTCGAGGAAGGGGAAGGGGGCAGGATTGGTTGAATCGAGTTGTGCGCTTCCTCAATGTCAATGGGAGCGGCAGCAGCAGCATCATTGTCCTGCTGGTGCGCGTCCATAAAAATCCATCTGCGCTCATGCGCCATTTTCATCATTGGAGCGGCGGCTTGGGGCATGCAGATTCCTGAGTCTTTGTTCGTTGCTCTCATGCATCGTTCTGGGCTGGATTCGGCTGGGCTTCGCACCGGCTGGCCTAGGGCTAGTGCCAGGTGTACGGAGAGGGCGAGAAGTCCGGCAGGGATGAGCTGCATGATGGCTGAGGGCTGATGGCTTCAGCTGATCTAGGCCTTGCTGTGGAAGTCTGGCTGAGGAAGTGTTCAATTGGTATTTGAGGGTTTCGGGTGGTTTACAGGCGCCGTAGTCTATACAACGCGGGAGATGCCCGCAGTATTTATACATGACATGGACCCGTCCCGATCGACGTCTGCCATCCAGATCTGGTACCTCGCGTCCATACGCGTAAGCAAAAAAACCCAGAGGAGCCTGAGAGCTCTGTTCCAGGGTCTTTCCAGGCATCGGTCCATTTGTCTGGTCTTCTGGAACGGCCCAGAATGCGGATGCAGTGTCACCTTCGCCCTTCCCACCAGCAAAGCAACTGCGGCGAGCTTGGATTCCCTTGCTGCTGCGGTTTTATCAAGGAACGTGATAGTTCTGTCCAGACCGTTTCATCCTGAGTCCTTCTCGTGCATTCTTTACCAGTCCCCTTGCTTCCCTATCACTGCAGCATCGCCCTACCTTGCCACCGACCCGGTCTTCCGTACCGCATGACTCTGTACTGGATGGTCTAGATGGCCAGTTTATCGTCCTTCTACCGCCCCTAATTCAGATCTCAGGCGTCCACTCCCCGGAAGATGAAACCGGTCTGCAGGTATGCGACCCTTGTCCCACCGTGATAATCAACGGGTTGAGAGCCCGATGGCAACGCGCATGAAATTCAACGGCCTAAAGATCGAAACATACCGATGTTACACTTGGGAGCTATCCGTCAATCCCATTCCCGGCCTTACTATGAGCTCGCCGGGTCCATGTTGCAATCTCCTGGCAGATGCACTGCAACTCCAGTCCCCTCCCCCTTTCTTCCAGAGCCAACCACCCCACTTGCAGGAACAGACCAGGTCAATCAATCTTTCCTTTGACGTTTCTATCATGAACTATCTACCACCTGTGTCTGTGGCCGAGCACAAAATGCCTGTCCTGGACTGCGATCTAGATACCGAAGACAGCGATGGGCTTCTGAAAGACAGCGGAAGTGTATATTCATGGACATATACAGACAGTAGACACCGCTGGAATCGCGGATTCTGGTGGACTGTCGGACTGACCATTGTAACGAGCGCACTGTCCTGTTTGACTGGCTTGTTCATTGGGTACCAACACCATCACAGCGATGAGATCTGCTCACGACGCACTTCGCATTACTGTACGCATTTTGCCCTATTGAATACTGAAGACATCGTCGATTCTTCAGGCTGACTCCAGCAGCTACCGTTATGTCCAATATCCCAATCAAATACCACCGGCAACGCTTCAACGGGTCCCTGTTGAAAGAGAATATCTTTCGCCAGGCCGCCAGCCCCGAAGTAGACGCGGCATGGGAATCCCTCGGTGTGAATTGTGAGTTGTCCAATCAAGACATTGACTGTTCAATCAGTGCTCTAACGGTTCCAGTCCGACCGATCAGTGTCCCAGTCGAGGACGCAGCTCGCTCTGGTATCGCGCCAGACCAGGTCCAGATCAACGAAGCCTACGGTGGTGGATATCCAGCGAACGTCGAAGGACTGCATCATTTACACTGCTTGGTCAGTAGTCTTCAAATCTCGATTATAAGCTTCACCTGCTGATTCCCTTGCAGAACCTTCTCCGCCAATCTCTCTATTACAACTACGACTACTATAACTCCCTAGGCACCGGTGCATTTAAGAACGAAGACTTCATTGTACGCTATCATGTCTGTATGTACACCGACCGCGCAATCGCTCCAGTGTGTAGTTATGCTAACACGTTCAGCACACTGCCTCGATATCATCCGCCAGCAGCTGATGTGCACGGTCGACATTGGGGTTCTCGGCCAGGTCTGGGTTCACCCGGATAAACCCTCGGCCTTTGTGGACTTTAATACAGACCATCAGTGTCGCAACTTTGAGCAAATCAGGGATTGGGCAGAGAATCATCAACTGCCTGAGCATGTACCGAAGGATTTCCTCAAGCCGCCGCGGGAGGGAGGTCGGATATACAACGAGATTCCGTGAAGTATATAGGGTTACGGAGTATGTCCAGCCTGGTATTAAAGGAACTCATATGTATACAGTCTAATACTCGAAATCTAAACAAACCTAGTCCATAAGCATCGTATACCCTTCACTTCGCATCCCAACCCAGCCTATTCTTCGCCAACTTCATATTCGCCCTCGACGCATCAATAATACTCCCCACCCACTGCTTCTCGCCACCCTCCTTCTCTCCATCTTCACCCCCAGCAGACTTCACCGGGAACACCGCCGTCGCTACCAAAAGCTCATTAGCATGTCACCCTCCAAAACCACGTGGAGAAACACGTACCCAAGCCAATCGGCTTATAATTAACATAGATACTCTCCCAAGCCCCAGCAGGGGCCTCATAAACCTCATGCATGATACTGAGATACGGATGCTCCTTGACGGTGCGATTCCACCAGTCCCAGCCGGCACGGTGTGCAGGCGCGTGTGCGAATCTGTGTAGACCGGCCATGGAACGGAAGTAGTAGACTGTTAGTGTCCCGCTGGAGGCGGGTTGTGATGCGTCGTTGTTGGCGATGTAGGAGGAACTTGTTAGGTCTGTTTCCTTTGTCAGTTATAGGGGACTTTGTGGTGTGATAGGGGTTTATTTGAGGGGGGCTTACAGCCATATTCTTCCCTGTTCTTTTCCAGATCCCTGCCCATTGAGTCGAAGTACTGTCCCGTTTTCTGGAATCCGGGCGTGAGGATTCCGAGGGGGCTGTTAGTTAGTATTTTGTTAGCTTTCCCCATTCTTCCCTTATATCTATCTCAGCTAGGAGATAAAGCATACTGATTCGACTTTGCACCCAACAGCAAAACAACCACACTATCGCGCGACGGCCTCTCGCCAAAATCCCCATTTTCATCAGGAATCTGGGCCGAGAATTTCTGCGTAATGACGCCGTGCATAGCCGGGTTTGCCTTCAGGCCGTATGTCATTAAGAGCACATCGAGGCCGCGGTATGCGAGGATGAGGACCGCGGGGATGAATGTGAAGGCTGTTGGGAATAGCCATGTCAGCAGTCCTTGCAGGGAGGCTGCGAGGAGGAACCAGCTAGATGGATGGAAATTGTTGAGGAGGAGCTGGGAAGCTGTTAAGCATGGATTATTATTTATTGTTTAGGGTATTGGCTTTGACGTACTGCCTGACGGGAGGTCTTGGTATCTGGTGGAGTGGTGGTTGGTGCGAATAGGGGCTTGAGAGGTGCCATAATCATGATGTGTATTTTCGGTCGATGTAAGCTGTGGTTGCTGGTTTTGAGAGAAGTCCTGGGGATGTCGTGCCTTATATACCACCTAGCATCTGATTCATACGGTAGGCGAAGTTATTCATCCGCACCGAATGGATTTCCCCATACAGTCGATTTACGCGGTTGCACTCCAGCTGATACGAGACGTCCAATGACAACGGCTGGATTAGCGGCGAGCCGGAGCAGATGGAGCACGGTTCCTCCGCAGGCCGTGCTGAGTTCGGGCCTCTCCTTGGTTCGATGATGTTTTGGGACAAATAGCCTGCAGAAGTGAGGCCGATCGGTGTCCGAGTCCGTGTCCGTGTCCGTTCCTACAAATCGCCTCCGTGTCTTTTTGTGATTATCTGAACAATATTGTATGGAGTCTCTTCTGTATTTGCTAAATACGTAAGATGGCAATCCTAATATTCTAGACAGTTAGAAGCAAACTCCGATCCCCAGAAAAAGATAAACCAGATTGCTGCTTTTGATATGACGCATCACAAATACAGTACAGCAAGATCTACAGGCACAACGAGCCTCAACGCATGAGAAACAACCCTATCCCAACCCCCAGTCCAAAGCCCAGCCCAACACCAAAGCCCAGCGCCACGCCAACCCCGAGTCCAACACCTACCGCAATCCCCAGCCTAACTCCCCATTTCCCACGACCCATCCAGCTACTTCTCGTGCTCGTACTCGGGGCATACGAGCCAGAACTAACGCAACTCGCCCCGTTGCTGTGACTCTGGCTCTCATTCCCGTCAGGTAATTCAGTATAGAGCGCCTTGCCACGCATGACCTGCAGCCACTCAAACTGCATCGTGCGCGCCTTGGAGTATCCAAACCGGTGCGCCATATACTCCCAGTCGCCGTCGCTGATGAGGTCCTTTGCGTACCGGACTTTGGCGTGCAGGTGGAAGGACTGTTCTATATTCTTTGGTTTTCCGCGGATGGTGGAGGCGCAGTTGACGAAGCCGGTTGCGCCGCTGTGGTATTTGACTTTGAACAGGATGGTTGGGATGTTGTTTAGGCTTGGGTTGTGGAGACAGCCTGCGAATGTGAGGAAGCTTTTTATCTTTTCTAAGAGGGCGATGTCTAGAATGTTTGTCTGGATTTGTTAGAACGGTGGTCTTTCTAAAGTAGGAGAGTTACTCACTGGTTCATTATGGTGGTGGATGCTATCGGAATTCAATCTTTGTAGTATTAATGTGGCCTCTGGGGTCTGGAGTCGCTCGGGGATTATCAGCGGCTTGGTCTCTAAAGCGACCGTTGTCATTTTGTTCGTCTTGAGGCGTCTAATCTTCTCCATAAGGTGATTAATGGTGTAGTGATTAATGGTATAGTAATGAATGGTATAGGATGAATGGTATAGATGAAATTGGGTGGAACTGAATCTGGGGATGTATGGAAGGCCCCGCCGTTCTACGAGGTGGATTATATAGACAGTCTATCTGGCTAAAGACTGTGAAGGACACATACAGCAGTAGGCGCATCGATGGTTGTGTGAACAGTCTAGACTGACACATCTCATACTCACTCCCGCCGTACTCACTACCGCAGTGAAGCAAGTGTGAATATGAATCTATTCATAGTTTGTACAGTGTATATTTCAGCAGGGCCAACTATACCGCACGCCTCTACAGGCGTCTAGCCAGGAACCCATGACTAGTGAAAGCCACAGTGGGGGGTATGTCTATGTAAAGTCCGGGGTCTGGGCCCACAGTCAACGAGGCTGGGCTCTGGAAGGTAATCAATGATTAATCAATGATTATACATCTCTCTAGCGCTAATCGACTGGGGCGTGACGCCGGGCAACAAGATTGCGTGTTGGTATGCATTCGCAATAGGCTGGAGTTGTGAGAGTAGCACGACGATCGATCTCTTGGCCCTATCAAAGACCAACAGAATAGCCGATGGTGAGATGCGTTGGTGCCTGACGTGCAGAGAGTTTGCTGGTTCGCATACCCCCCGGCAATCGAGGGCGAGTTAGGGCTGCGATTGGTGGCGACGATATCCGGCCGGCTATCGATGACGATCACGCCCAGCCCATTCTCTTTGTTTGATGGGCCATTAGCTATAAATGTCATGCAGTCCGCTCCTTTACTATCACAGTCAGTCAGAATCACCCTCACCCCACCCAGCAACATGTCTACCTCCAAGATCGCAGCCTCCGACATCAAGGTCATCAAGGCCGGCGACACCTACCAGGTCGAGGGGTAGGTCACAACAGTCAACAGTGAACACTCTTTCAATTGTCTAACATCTTCAGCCGTCCACGCGAGGAAGTCGCAATCCTCAACATCTTCCATCCCCCCAACATTCCGGGCAAGCAAATCGTCGTGGCCAAGATCTGGATGGACCCCAACGCTGCCTCCCCGCCTCACACGCACAGCGGAGCCGCCATCGTTGGTGTTGTGACTGACGGGACTGTCCTCAACCAGATGAACAACGATGACCCGATCACCTCCTCGCAGGGGGAGATCTTCTACGAGGGACCTGGGTGCCATCACGTTCGCAGCGAGAACAACACCGGGGAGAAGGCTGCGTTTGTTGCTGTGTTGATTATTGACGATGAGGTTGTGAAGGATGGATATCACAATATCTTTGTTCTGGATGCTGACAAGGAGGCCGCCAACCTGTAGCCTCGACATCTTAATGTCTCGGGTTTCGTTAGTAGTGATAGCCTGGTTTTGACGTATTGAATCTCAGGTTGAGATGCGTTGTATTAATTCTGCTCTTCTGTGTGCAGCATCAGTTATAACTATTCCAGGATACTGAATATTATTCAAATACAACTATTACTTAAATGACTTGGTTCAATCCGAAATCAATAACAACCTTCCCCCGGGCATGCCCACTCTCAACCCGCTTAAAGGCCTCCTGGAAGAGCTCCAGCGGCCACACACTGTCCACAAACCCCCGACACTTGCCCTCCTCAACCAGCCTGGTAATAGCTTCAAGATGCTCCCTAACAGGCTCCATGATAAAGAACACCTCCTTAACACCTTTGACATCACACTCCTCCGGCCGCACATCCTTCGGCGGCTGGAAAATACTGATGATAGTGCCCCCCTCCTTAAGCGCCCACCAAGAATCCGCCAACGCCCTGCGTCCAATACAGTCAATCACAACATCAACCTTCCCAGAACCAGCAACCCAACTCTTCAAATCCACCGTCCGATAATCCAGCACCTCATCCGCCCCAAGCCCCCTCACAAACTCCAAATTCCCAGGCCCGCAAGTCCCCACAACCCTGGCCCCCGCCAACTTCGCCAACTGCACCGCCCAAATCCCTACACCCCCAGACGCCGCCGTAATCAACACCCTCTTCCCCTTCCACGCTGCACTCTCCAACCCCCCAACCCCCGCCTGCTCAAACAAAGCCTGCCACGCCGTCATAGAAGACAGCGGAATCGCCGCAACCCCAGCCCAGGAGAGCTCATTCCTTGGCCGATGCGCAAGTTCCTCAGTCGCGAGGATCGTATACTGACTCCCGGCGCCATTGCGTGTGTAATTCGCGCGCGTGTACACCGCGTCGCCTGGCCGGAATGGCGAGTCGGCTGGGGCTGTTACCACGGTGCCTGCGACGTCGGGGCACGGGATGAATACGCGGCTGCCGCTTGAGGGGGGGAAGTATTGGGGCCAGAGGAGTTCGCCGGCGCAGGGGGCGGCTGCGTGCACGCGGATGAGGTGTTCTGATGAGTTTGGGGATGGGGATGGGATGGGCAGGGTTGTTAGGGTTAGGTGCGGGGAGTGGGCGTCTGGTTGTTGGATTGCGAGCATGGTTTTGGGGATGGTGGTTGCCATGGTGTTTGCCATGGTGGTGGTGGTAGTGGTGGTGGTTTATGCTGTGTAACGTTGGTGAATTGTGAATTGTGAATCAAGAGAATAGCCGGGGAGGGGAGATATCTGGATCTTGGAACAGCCGGAATGGTTCTAGAGTTTGCGTTGACGTGGTTGGCATCGGATCCAATATACAGCGTGGATAGGCTATTGGCTCGGATATCGGCCACTGACTCACCACCACACTTGCGGCTATCTACCTGCTGGCTCTTTGTTGCCTCAATCAGCCAATTGGGGATTCACATTCTCTAAAATTGACGGTCGGAATAGCGATGCGTCATCTACCAGGCTTCCTTGATCACACACCCGATAAGCTCGTATTTGCCTGAGATCAACGCCTATCTGTGGCAATGTCGTGATCCAAGACCAGAGCCCGGTAATGAAGGTAAGCATAGGCTATTGCAGCCGCCGAATAGTCCCGGCCGGAATCCACATCCGGCCGTCCAGTCTCAGACTGCCGGTCTGTTTCTTGGATATGGAGACATACAGAGTGAAAGGCAGTCGATACTAGATATCCTTTTCAAAGCAGATTCTAAAACTTTGTCACATTATATCATTAATCAATCAATTAAGTAATTCGAGCGGAGATATTCCAGTAATCCACCACCTAGACAGCAGCCATAGAAGGCACGTTCATATCAAACAGCCCACAGAAGTCAAAATTCGTATCCAGCAGCTGGATACCCGCAAACGACGGCTGATCCATAAACACCGAAACATCAGGCATATGCGCCTCAAATCCATGCCCGAAGTCAGGCTCTGGCTCAGGCTCTTGCTCCGTCGGAGGGACGAATCCAGATCCAGGACTCGTCTCGCTCACTGACTCCTGGCTCGCTTCCCCATCCACACCCGGTTTACTACTCTGCTCCTTCAATCCCAGAATCTCCCTCGCGATAATCCCTACCTCTCTATACGTTCTCTGCCCCATAGGCCAATACTCCCCCAGAACCTTCAACGCCCCCATACTCAACCGCACGCGTTCGCGGGCGAGTTTCAGTGGCTGCCCGGTGTAATGGAATCGACACGCCGCGAGATGCGCGATGACCAGGTTCGAGATCATGCAGATGATGAAGGGTGTATGCGTAGTGATATTCGTAGGCAGCGTAAGCAGGTCGTCGAACTGGTCGATCGCGCGCAGGACTTTGGCTGTGTGTAACTGGCACTGGGGCGAGTTGCACCCGCGCAGACTTTCTGGTGGTGGCGGGGGTGAGCAGTGCGCTATTGCTTCTATGGGACTGTATGCGAGCGTTGAGAGTTGGCGGTGGATGTCGACGATGTATCTGGGTGGTGTCAGTATATACTAGTTACTTGGTGGGTCTTAGCGGGGAATATGTAATTTGGGTGACGCACGTCTGGATGATGATGCTGGCTTTGAAGAGGAGTTCATCGACCGTCCCATCCTGTCGCACAATCTCCTTCTTCGAAGGGTGCAGCAGCGAGCGCCACGCCGTCACAGCGGCATCAGCGTTGGCGCATATCGTCGGCGCATTGGTGATAGTCATGCCCTGGCGCGTTGCGAGCGCGAGATCGAGTCCGCGCGTGAGACCAACGAGTTCAGCATACGAGGAGAACATGCGTTCGTCGTCGTCTAGGAACTCCCTCATATCGTAGTCCTGGAGTGTTCGCGGAGTAGGTATTTTCTATCTGTCGTTAACCAAGGGCATATATTTTTCAAGGATATATTTTAAACCAGGGACTTACACCACTCTCATACGCATCCTCATCACAAGGCAAATCAACACTCATCTCCATCCCACTCGTCCGAAAGGGATAAGTACTCGTGCTGCCTGCAATATGCGCATCGGTCATATAAATCTGCCACCAGGTCCGGCGCCAGCACTCCTCCAGCAGCGGGTCATTGTCGCCATTATTAGAGGCAAATTCCTTAGATGGCATACCCAGCTGCAGAGCCATCGCAATCGCTCGATCGAGCAAAGTCATCGACTTCTCCGGCTCATTGCCCCAGTAGATCGCGATCGAGAAGAGTAGAACCGCCTGGACATCGAATCCGGTGAATGTGGCACTGCCACCGCCACTGCCATTGCCAGTTCCACTCGTTGCTAGAGTAGAGATGGCCTGTTCTGCCTCAACTTTTAGCGACGCAGATAATGCCGACTTCGCATACACCGAGCCGATATACTGCAAGACGGCGACGAGGGCGTGCAGCGGCCGGCTGTAGTTCGCAAGACGCTGTTTCAAGGCCCACTGCGGGAGAACGCAGGGGTGCGCGAAATGGAAGAAGGAATAGTATCGCGCGATGAACTGCTCTGGGAGCGATGAGTCACTGAGGGCGTCGCTGTTGCTGTTGGTGTTAGTGTTGCTGTTGCTGTTGCGCGATGTACTGCGGTCATCGTCTGTTGAAGCGGGGTAGGGCGCAATGGGCGGGGCTGAAGTATTTGGGATCGGTCGCTGGGCTGAAAGCGAGTTATCTGAGGGAAGTTGAGGATGAGGTTGAGGTTGAGGTTGAGGTTGTCGCGTCCGTCGGCCGCCGCGACGAGATTTGGCGTAGACGCATTGTAGGCCTTCGGTGCGACAGCGGGCGCAGACGGGGGTTGTTGCGTCGCAGCGTAAGTGCTTGGAGCGGCAGGGCACGCAGGCGAGCGAGACCCGGCGGTTAGTCGGAGTGGCCTTTTGGCTCATTAAGATGGAGACTTTTCGTGGTGAGAAATCGAGATGGTGGAGGAGAAAGGCCGGTTGTCTCAGCTGGCTGACAGTCTGACTGCATCCCTGCAGTGGCTGATCGGATTCTCGCCTTCCGGACCTCCAGATCAATCGCTGGTCCATCACAAACTCTGCGTCAACCCTGGTTCGGTCAATCAGGTTGGTGGGGTTCGGATGGACCCTCGATGGCGCAATCCCAACCTACTGAGTAGAGAGTAGATTAATTCACCATTCTTATTCTGTTTTAACTGCCGATATAAAGCTATGTTTTCTACCACGGCACAAGCGCCATCCCAGCGAGCAGAGAAAGCCCCAGAACCCCAGCCATCGCCAGCCTCGACGCCCCATTGTCCTGGTCGGAATCGCTATTTGACGAGTTATTATCCGAGTTCGACGAGCCACTGTCATTGTCATTGTCATTGCCATTGCCATTATCATTCCCATTCGAATCAGAGCCATTCCCATCCCTCGCCCGGTGCACTAGATAAATCGGCCCCGCCATAGTCGCAGCAACCAGCTCATCAGTCTCGCGGGCACTCAGAGTCCTCGTCGTCGTGTGAGTCGGCGTCCTTGGAACAGTCGCCGTGGGTACAAGGACATCGCCAGTATGGGTGACGCCGAACAGAACGAACGTCGTGCTGACGCGCTCTAGATCGGGGTCTTGTCCGCCAAAGTCGGCGAAGCAGGCGGTTGATATGCTGTGCGATGGGAGCGTCGAGTAGCAGAGCCCGTTTCTGCCGACTGACATTGAACTATATCACTGTTGGTATACTGCCACATACGGAGATACATCCCTTTGGGGGGTTACCTTGGACAACAAGCGATTGCAGTCTCGCTGGGATCGAGGAGTGCGCCCAGGGCACCTTGAACACCCAGCGCAATGGGGTCATTGTCATTCCAACTACCTGTTGGCAGTGCGTCTACAGTGAAAATGCCAGTCGTAGATACTTGTCCATCGCTTGGGCGCGAGGCAGCTCCGACAGGTGTCCACCCCGAGGGGCATCGGACTCCCGGGGACCAGTAGGGGATATTGCGCTGGTCGCTGAGAAAGTCGTCGACCAGGTCTGAATTGGTTGGCCGTGGTCCACAGTCGTCTAGAGTCGTAGCAGGGCACGACTCGAACATGGCGGGGATAGAGGGGACGTCGTTGTCTGCGTAGTAAATATGGCTGGGCTGGCTGCATGAAGACGAGCGTGTCCAGGTGGCCGGGGCCGAACCCCAGTTGGCCAGAGTCCATCCAAGAGTTGTGCTTGCAGTCGGCATGATGAAGGTAATTTCTTGCTTGTAGATACTGTATATCTTGTATTGGCTTCTCCGATGGCTGCGGATACGCTCGGTATACTTATACTATCGGAGTTGGCACAATAATTGGGCTCGAACCATTGTCAAACCATTGACAACAGAACCAGCCTGCTCTTAGGCAGCAAGAATACTCGACAGCAAAAGACTCTGATTGATTGGTTTGAGGGCAAACCCTTGTACAGGACTGCAGTCCTGTCTTACTGCGCCTCAGCAAAGAAGTCGTGATACCTTCGGCGGTGATTCTAGTGGCTGAAACAAGCCAAGAGAAGCCTGGTCAAGCGATCTTTTCACAATCTTCAAGCCAAATTTAAAGTCTGTCCGAGTGAATGCCCACGTCAATTGAGTAACCGTGTGATGGAAGGTCATTCGCCTGCAGATGCTCAGCCCGATATGCACTTCTTGATTGGAGACACTGCACGGAGGTCTGATCCGGCAGGGATACTCTCAGGCTCCAGTGTATCACCTTCAAGTGTTGTCGGGTTCTCAAATGGCTCATCTGGGCCCTAATTGCACATCAGATGTCGAAGGAACAACCGACATGGAATAATGAAGAACCAACTATTATGGAAGGTTGTATGTGCTAGTTCAGTACTTTAAAAAACGACGTACGCAGGGCGACTAGGCTCTATGAAGGCGAAGGACGAAGTCTTATCCTGATATACTTGTTGTAGGCTCTGGCCATGTAGTACTCCAAAGCCAACCATATACCTATATTCCACCTCGTCCGGTCTGCTAATGTCCAGAGCCAGAATTACAACAAAGTGCTCGTTTACGTTGATAGATCCGAATTTCCCTCTTACAAAAGCCAGTTTGACCAGGATGCTATGATGTTAAATGGCTTGGGCGCTCAGAGAGACGGCAAATGCCAGCGGACAAACCAGTATCAACATTGCTCCATTTGTTTAGGCAAAGCAATAAAGAACAACCTCATTTATGTGAGGAAATTAAGAATTAATAGAGTCATGTTATGGCAAGTTAAAGCCTCTGCAGTCTAAAGAGGCGCGCCAACAACAGCTGCCTTCCACAGTATCATGAACTCAATGCTGCACAGGATTCTAGTTGCCAACATGGAGAGAATATAATCGTGCAGATAATGATTCAGCTCATTAACCCCCCTTCTCTGAATATGAGTCTCAGGAGAACAGCCCGTTTGGTCTGGCAAACGGATGAGGTGAATGTGTTACTGCCCCTCAACAACAAACAGACTGCCCTCTATAACTTCCTCCCCCAACAGGACCTTCTCTCACTATTCTCCCCGTCTCCCATTCTTACAACCATAATACACCTTCCTTATCCGGTTTATCTTCTAACACTTATATTCCCGGCCCCGCGCCAAAATGGCGAAGCAGAACAAGAAGAGAAAGAACTCGCAGGACGACACCGGCTCCAAAAAGAACCGTCCGGAGATCCAACCGAAACCAGAATGGAAACCCAACTATCTTCACCGAGACGACCAGAAGCTCGCCAGTATCCAGCTCCCCAGTTCTGCTATGAATATCGCCTTGAGCCCTGACGATAAGTTCGCTGCGGTGGTCGTCGGGGAAAACGAACAAGCGAAGCTCCAGATCTACTGTGTCAAGGAATTCCAACTTGTTGAAACCGTTCAGGTCGGGTCGGACCAAGTCTTTGGGCTTTCCTTTGCGCCAAGCTTGCCACACAATAACGGATACATGGTTGCAGTGTCAAAGACATGCGAGGGTGCTATGCTCTGGTATTTTGACCACCGCGGAAGACTGCGAGACCCAGCGGACGTCAGCCAAGCTGTCGATAGGAATGGGTTATACGAACGACTAGGTCAAGATATCTCCTCAATTCTGACGGAGTATCACAATGCAAAGGAGACGGATAAAACGCGTGAGTTCCCAGACGGGGTCACAAACACGCTGCGCACAGTCTTCGACCTGGGGCAGAAGGAACACAAGATGCCGTATCCACTGGGTGGCGACCGGGTGGTATTCAGTCCCGATGGCACCTTCTTGATCACAGCTGTGATGTACGACCCCCTCTCGACTTCGAACGGCGCACCCCTAGTGTTATGGGACCTGCGGACGCGGGAGATTCGCCACAACATCCCCTGCGTTTCGAACAAGATCTGGTGGGTCGCCATAAGCCCGGATTCACGGCTGATAGCGTTCGGAGAAAGCGACGACTCTGTTCAAATCTGGGATTCGCAGACAGGCCGCTTCAATGATCCACCGAATCTACGCGGAATGCTCATCCGGCACGGAGTGTTCTCGCCTGATTCGTCGCACATTGCGCTGATCAACCACCCTGACGATTCCAAGGCATCGGTCCATGTCCACAGCCTTACGGGCGGGAAACGCGTCTCTTCACTGCGGCATGTCGCGAGATGCTCCGAGCCTATTTCTTGGAACCACGACGGTACTCTGTTGGCGATACTCCGTGAAAAAGGTGGGATATCGCTGTGGGATCCCAGCGCAAACCAGAGACCAACGAGGATGGACTGGTCTGTGCCTAATTACAACCCTGCATATCCCGATTCCATTCAGTTCATCGATCAAGGGAGGAAGTTGATGTTGGTCTCCGCTTCCGGGACGACTGACGTTTATGATATGTTGTCTCTTACCTTGCACAGATTCCCCGGTGAGACCGGCACCATTCGCAATGCGCTTTGTGCCAGGGATGGCTCTTTTGTGGCCGTAACGGAAGGGAGAGTATTGACGTTTTGGGGACTGAGGTGAATCTGCTATAACCAGGACTTTGTTTTAGTTGAGTCGAGATGGGTGTCAAGATGGGTGTCAAGTAAATGATCGAGATTTGTTGACTTTGCCGCTTCCCAGAAATACGAAAAAGTAATGGTTTGTTTTCCGTAGGTAGAAAGAACGATAAAGCAGAAGATCTATCGCTGCCGCTTTGTACGAATTCGACATATTCCCATGACGTTAAATGAGGGCAAGCTAGTGAATTTAGCTAGATACCAGGTATATCATTCCTCTCGAATCAATCAACCCTTCGGCGGCCGATCGGTATTGATCGCAGCAAGAATTGAGCCTGCTCCCTGTTTCACAAGTCGTGAAGCCAATTCATCACCGAGCGCGGTAGCCTCTTCCTCATTCTGTATCGTTGCGTCAATGGTATCCTGAACGCTTTCCGTGCCGTCAAGGCTAATGACGATGGCCGAAATCTTTAACAGACCCTGTGCATCATCAACCCACTCCGTCTCAACGCCGATGGGGACGGTGCAACCACCCTCCAAAGTACGGAGGAGCGCCCGCTCCGCAAGGCAGGCGAGGGTAGACTTCCAATCACTCAACTGATTCAGGAATTCCAAAGTTCCAGTATCTCCCCTGCGGATTTCCAGCCCCAACGCACCCTGACCAACGGCGTGTAGAATCCCGCCATCCTTCGAACCCATGTACTGCGTAATCCGATGTTTCAGCCCAATTCGTTCGAGACCAGCGGCGGACATAACCATGCAGGTATATTCGCTCTCGGGATTATCAACTTTCGCCAGGCGGGTTTCGACGTTGCCGCGGAGGTTCGCGAAGCGGAGGTGGGGGTAGAGACGGCGAAGCTGTGCGGAGCGTCGGACGGAGGATGTACCAACGACAGCGCCTTCGGGTAGGGTCTGCAAGCTTGTATAGGGAAGGCCGGATTTGACTATCAGGGCATCACGGGGGTCATCGCGGAGCGGGATGGCGGCAAGATCGCAGGAATCGGGAAGCCTAGTGGGCAAGTCTAGTCAACGGTTTGAGGTCGTTCGGACGCGTAGGATGAGGGGATTGGACCAAAAGTACCTTTCAGGCAGTGTACGACGACGTCCAGATCACCGGAGGTCAGCTTGTCCTCCAGCTCGGATGTCCATAGATTCTTTGCTCCAAAGTTGTACAGCTCGGTCGACTTGTCTTTGTCGCCCAGTGTGTGGAGAGTTTCGATCTCGTAGGTCCGGTCGGGGGCGATACGGCGCAGGCTCTCGCGGATGCCTTCAGCCTGGACGACGGCCAGGTTTGATCGACGGGTGCCGATACGCAGCGAAGTGGTGTCACTGTCAACCATGATCGGCGTCACCTGTGGTATCCTGTCCAGCGTCCAGTGTTTGCGTTGCAGATCGTTGCGGGCCGCGTGGATTTAATTCCAGGCACTCGGGCCCGGAAAATCAATCCGCCACTGAAGTTAATTCGACGCACTATAAGCTATATCCACGTCTCTTCTTCATTTCAATGTTTTATGAAAACAATATCGAAATTATGAGTCGGTTAACTCGATTACACTAGTCCATTCCAAGGGAATGTCGGAATAGGTGACAGCTTTTAAAGATTTCTCAATTATTGTTCAGGTCTGGCTTGTTTGTTTGCGAAAACACTATCAAGCTTTCCTGTGTTGTTATATATAGCATACTTCAGTTCAATCTTGGAATTCTTTCCATTTAATCATCCTCTCTTTCAAATCCAGCACTTCCCCATCCACAGAAAACGTTCCATCTCCGCGATGATGAAGCATTCTCCCAGTTTCCCTAAACCCTGGGCTCACCCAGGCCTTGACAGCTTTAAGAACCCACATCCCGTACTTCTTGACCATACTCCTATCCACAACCACACACTCCACATTCGCAATAATTCCCTTTCCCTCATCACCTGCACTGACGAGGGGTGCTTTCACTACAGCTGCGGGAAGCGCATCCATCCCAAAGCTCTCCCACTTATCCACCTCCTCGCTATCACAGTTCCCAATGTCCACGACTCTCTGCGCGATGCGCGCATCTGGGATAGCGAGCACGCATTCTCCGCTTCTCTTGAGGGCCTCGAAACTTGTATTCCAGGGCCCAATGCAGGCGTTGATTAGCGGCGGGGAGTCGTGCTGCAGCATCATGTGGAAGCCAATCGTCATGAGGTTGTGGGTTGATTTTGCGAGAGAGCCTGTTGAGACGAGGAGGACAGGTCCTGGTTCTATGAGGCGGTAGACCTTTGACGGTGGGTATGGTTCGAATGAAGATTTGGTGGTGTTGTCTTGCGCGGACTTGGTTGATGATGATGGACCCTCGGTGATGCTGGACGCTTTGCGTTTGCGTGGCATGGTTTGGGCTCGGTATCAATGGCGTTGAGTGATAAAAGATGCTTATGAACTTGAATCCAGGGTTCACAACCGGGCATGGCTTCGAAGATGAGTTGATGTAGACGACAGTTGCAAACAAGACATCATAGATCGATGAAGTATTGCCCCACGTACCCCACCCCGAAGCTCCTCGGATGATATGACGGCGACGATAGATAGCTCACAATTCTCGTATCCCTGCCCATGATTGAGCATTCTCCTTCCCCGCTGGGATACCAGCGAGGTACGGAGCTGACGGCAAAGGGCATTTTCGTTCCCGATGAGAGGAGATTCTTGGTTTAGATCGCTCAATGTAAAGATATGCTATGCCCACAAAGTGGGTATTCGGTACAAATATATACAGCAGATCAAGAAATAGACGCTAATCTCAATATACGCCGGCCTAGAAGTTTCAGCAAAAACATAAATCACCGCATCTTGGTCCCCCTAGCTTCCAGCTCCTGCAGCCTATGGCTATCGCTCATCTCGACCATTCCCGCATCACCCGGAAGTTCAGAGATAATCCGAGCAGGTGGATAATGGGCTGGCGTTGACGTCTCAAGAGGGGAATATGAGTGCTTTGCAGTTTCGTCGTGGTGGCCCCCGCCAACTGACTGATATACGGGCGCCGAGTCCAGTTCCATTTTTCTTTCGTACGAAGATGCGTCATAATGCGAGTACCCTGCCACAGCGGATGGAGGCACTGATGGCGCGGATGGCGGCGCGGGCGGTGATGGAGGATTAGGTCTAGATGTAGAATTCCCGTCATCTGGACCGGATTCTCGAGGCTCAGGATCGGCTTTGGGTGAGCGTTTGCGACGGCCTAGGTAAAAGAAGAGGCCGCCAATTGCCACAGCGCCGGCAACACCACCGACTACACCACCTGAAACTGCACCAGAATTGACCGATGAGCCACCTGCGGGTTCGCCAGTGGGGGTTGCGGATGCTGTTGTTGTAGGAGATTCGGTCTGGGTGGACGTTGATGTGGGCGTCGGCGTGGGAGTGGAGGTGCTGGTAGGGTTCTCGTTGACGTCGGCCAAGGCAACGCGAAATGAAAGGAGCTCTCTACTTGAGATATGCTCCCATTGTGAAGGTGGTGAGTATCCTGCTCGGGAGCCTTCACATCGATCGTTCTCGAACAGCCAAATAGAGTACCCGTCTTCTTCTGGGCTCCATCGGTATTCCTCGCTTTTCGCCTGCTCAATCTTTCTACAATCGACGGGGCTGTGGCCCTGCTCGACGTACGATTTGCCCTTCGAGTTGGTCCACGTTAGGGCCCAGGCGGAGACTGAGGTGGTGACGCTGAGGAGCAAAAATATCAGCGAGAGAAGGCCCTTCATCGTGGTCAAAGGGACGCGCGAAAGGAGAAACTCGAGAATTTTGAGCGGGCATTGGGCCTCGAATTCCTCAGCTTGTCTTTAAGTCGCAGCGAGACAGGCACATTTCCCGGGTGGACTGGTCATGAGTGAGCTAGCAAGGCGATCGCCCCATGCGAGATCCGTGACTGGAGGCGTGCCATTCGTGTCCCACTGGAAACAGGGCAATGGGCAGACCCTGGGCCTGAACTCTCAAGGGTTGTCCCGTCTCCAGACTGGGTCTCGCGGCTCTGGCCCTGTGGATGAAATTTCCGCGAGAAACAGACTGTCCCTATCCTCATGGTGACGACCGAAACATCGCATTTCCATGCTCTTTTTCTTGCAAGCCTCGCTGCGAAATCGTCACTCACGCGCAGTGATCTTTTCATAGAACTGGAAATGAAGGAGAGAAGGGATCTCCAAGAGACATGCTGCAAACGAGTTTGATTGGCGGTTTTTTCTGGAATACGAGGGCTGGTGGAGTTAGTGTGAGGCAGAAGCTCGCGGAATGCGCATCATCTGGGAAGTGATCGGACGCTTTCCATGCTTGAAAACTTTCGAAGTCTTGGCTAAAAAGGCCATTTCTTGTGAAGTTGTCAGTTGTCGAAAGCATAACCAGGGACCGGCTCGCGGGGGACTGAACGTGGGGTCAAGATCTGTTTCAAACACGCATGGTCCAGGGAGGCGCCGGTTTTGGTCGCTGAGATCAGGCGTTGAGCTTTGTTGCCCGATTTCGACAGGACAGAAGCATGATCGCAGCGAATAATTAGACTTAGCAACGGAACAAGGCCTTTGTTTCGGAATCGACCACTGAGCAGCTGTTGTTAAAGTAAGGAGGATTTCCACTGCAACTGCCCCTGCTGCGACTGAAACCAAGACCAGTCTCAATGGCAAGGCTACAATGTCGATGGCACTTGGGTACGTTCTCTCAGATGCGCACCAATTGAACCGTGCGAGCTCCTCAAGGGCGAGATGTACAAGGCCCTTAAAGCTGGCGCGTGGTGATTCTACACGTTCTCTTTCGACATTCTTCAGAAACTCTAAATGACGGCGATCTCCGCCACAACAAGATCGGACAGCTCTTTGCTTTTCTTCTTCCCCGGCAGCGTCACTGGTTAATCGAAAAAAAAGCATCCTTGTCTCTGTCAGCACAGCGAGAGCTTCATCACTGCAAGGGGTGACGCCCGATTATCGGATGTTTGAGCCGACGCGCTGCTCGAGTCGCTTGCATGCCTGAAGGCATCTTACACCGCAGGAGAAAGCTCTGACCTGAGCTGCTCGCCGTCTTGCAAGGGCGAGTTTGATTCCATATCTATATCAATTTTGACCGGCTACCCATGGAGCTTTGGCCGGGTTTCTGGAGCAGAGGCGAATCCAGACACGTTTGTGGGACGTTCCACAGCAAGGCGTCGAGATAGTGTCGCTTGAAATCACTGTTAGCTGTCCATAGAAATCTAATGGATGCATCCTCGACTCCCCAATATCAGTGACATGCTCACACAAATAGGTGTTGATTGGAACCTGTCCGTACATTGAGATCCAAGATGAATTCAGCAACGGGTTTGGGATAAATACCAAGTTTGGAGCCTCTTATTCGAGCCTCTCTTCAACACCGCGACCCAATAGTGACATCCACGAGAGACCCTGGGCCCTTGAACGACGCGACAGAATATGCCATCCTGTTCCCCCTGAGATAAGATGTATTTCAGTCCGATAGCTCAATCCAACCTGGAGTAACCAGGTTCCTCCAACGTCAAGGAAAGAAATCCATGGTACAACATCATTTGGTGGTCTCAGCACGACAACCGTAACATATAGAAGCATCCAAGGCTGGCGGGGCGTAAACAGGACTGTATTATGGCAGGATACAACTTGTCTGGGTGCTCTGTAAGGAGCGAAGAGGCTCGATAACATCCTACGTATCGAGATATCGCCATGAGGTCGCACAGCGCACGGGGATGTCCGTACTTGATGGAGCTTCGACAGGTCCAATGACAGGATAGAGGTTTTCGAGTCTTTCGACCCCCTCGATCGTGTCGAGTGACTGGAAGATCGGGGAATAGCACAGACACTTTCCTCTTTGTTACAGGGATCGCGGTGTTGCTGCGGTGGAAATCGGCGGACCTGGTTGGGATTGAAATGATTCACAGCGAGATGTCACTTGAGGGGAGCCCAGGTGTGCCCTACGCGGCGAGAGTCTCCTACTGCCAAATGTAAGGCTCCCAGTTTCAGAATTTGCGCACTGTCAGCCAGCCTCTTCCTTGGAGCCTTCAAATGTCAGCACCGGAAGCGGTTCAGACACGCATCCCCTTGTTCCTGCGAGTATGTGACTGCGGACTTTGAACGATTTATCATTCGCCGTTGGCTGCTGGGGTTCCTGGTGCCTTGTCCTGCCAAGGGCATACCTACGTGTGGCTTCCACCCTGTGCAACGAGATGGCCAGGGAGGAAGCAAGAGGCGCGGAAACAACTCGATTATCGCCACAAAGGACCAATTATTGACTTACCTAGAATCCACATTACGCAATTTGACATTTCGATCTTTAATTTGTGATCATCAGTCATCACCCCTCATAACAGAACATGTGGGTATTCTTGCATGTTCGGTGTTGATCTTCGATACCAGTTACTCTCGCGGGGGTCTTTTATGTAAATCGACACCACAATCGCTGAGCCTAGCCCCTTCCAGCCAAAGGGCCTGGATCCTTGGGATGGCGTCCTGCGGATGTACAGTATGGGTGTGTTTTTGCTTTTATCCTGCTTCTTCATTCGGGTTGGTTCAGAGTTTAGGAAAGCGGGCGGAAACTTGTCTGACTGCTGAAGGATCATGGCAAAACCAGTGATGGATTTTCATGACTCGAGAAGGCTTCGAAAGGGAAGAGCCAGCGCATCTACGTATGGTGCTAACCTTCCATCGGCGTGCTCGCCAACTGTCGTACTGCCCCTTATCCGCAAAAGGGTTGGGCGTGTGTGCAGCGTCAATTTTTAGAATATTGCGGGCCAAAACACGATGTTGACAGCAGTGCGAAAGGCTGAATGATGAACTACATCGAATCATGGAATGCAAGCTTTCCATTTGTTGCTTCTCAGAGGAGCAAAGTGGCGATCCTACCGCAGCAAACAATAAGCACCGGGGGATCTCCTCCCCGGCAGCACACTTTAATACGTGGTCACTCAAGACCATTCTATCGGGTTCTCCATGTTGGTATTATACCTCATTTGTATCTTACTGCGAACGGTGCCGCTCGATGTCACGAACCCCGCAGGTGAACACCTTGAGGCTAAATGCTGAGCGATTGCCTCACCAGGAGGTTATTTTCTTTTGTTCTCGCGGTTTCGCCCCCAAAGCACGTTGAGCCATGGCGCAAACTCGGCATCCCATGTTGGCGACGGAGGCCCGGTGCAGTCGATATCCTGTTTGGCGAGATTGATGCACGAGCTTCCATCCCAGCGAAGCAGTTGGACGAACAATTTGCCGATTCAAGACCTGCTTATGGGTATTTGTCAACTACCTGGCATCACTTCCCGTGAAAACAAACATGGCTGAGGACAAGAATAACTCTCCATGAGGGGGAGATGAATGGGCACCACCACGGAAAGTGCAGGATCACGGCAACATATGCTATCTCGATCGGCGGAAAGCCACTGGTGGCACGAAACAAAATTTTATTTGATGTTAGAGACATATGCCGCACAATCAGCACTGTCCTTCGACGGGCACAGCGTAAAAGATTTGGCGCCCATGTGTCAGCTACATGACGGGTAGATAAAGTAGGCGACGCCCAGGTATTGTCGTGTGCCTTGTCCGTACTCGAGAACATTGGGGTCTTCTCCGTAGTTTGATCGTCGGCCAAGAGAAATTTTCAAGATGGTATCTAATAATAATGGTGAAATGATAGATCCGCGTTGACATGGCCCCATGACCTGTCTGCCGGCTTGGTCATCGAAAGTGCACGGGTGTTTTGTATGCACACAGCTGATCTCCAACAGCCGTCGCAACGCCACTAACACAAATCTGGCATTACGAACATATTCGCCCTCTTCAGGTTTCGGGAAACACGAGCGTGGCCAAATAAGCGGCCAAATAGGGGAGTCTAGCATGGGTATATCATAGATCGAGAGAATAGCGACGTGGGGCAATTCCCACCAGGATAGCCGGATGGACCAAGCAAGCTTATACCGGTAACCATTGCAGTTCGTTGTTTATGACGGCCGCCTTGGCCACAGCTAGCCACGGGATGGCCTGGATCCAGGCGCTTATTCTAGCGTAAACTGACCAACGATAGACCCCGCTGTGGCCAAATTGTATCTCCCAGCGCACCGTATGGGGAAATGGCAGGCCCAATACCCTGGTGTATACAGGCTGAGGATGCGGAAGTGTCAATCTTGTCAAACCCGTTGTTCATCCAACAATGTGCCTTGGACTCCCGATGGCCCCTTGGAAGCTGAGTTGGCCGAGGGGGTGTGCGGAGAAGGGAGAAAGAGAGTATTCGGCAACAGCTGGCGCATGTCTCAAAATAGACCTAAGCCATATTAAGGCAATGTTCATGGAAGCCCGTCCTGTTCGAAAGGCTTTGGTCGTTGTCCGTCGCCCGTCTAGGGCCGGCAGCTGGTAGGGCGAACAACAGCACAGACCGACAAATCCAAATCAACCCCCTCTTCGTGACAATGTCCTTGGATAATGGAGGGAGCAAACTAACAGCATGTCGGCGGGAAACGAATGTGATTTTGGCCACGGAAGCCCTCGGCCAGCTCAGCACTAGATAGTGCATGATAATCCCGGCCGCCCACAAAGGGTTGGAGGTATTTTCATTCCCTCTGCTCCCGAATTACTAGTTCCACTGTGCGTGAGATCCTGCAAGCCCGCCAGCTCCATAGACGATCAACCTACCACAAATTGAATGCCATCGTGCCCTTGCCCATTTAGGTTACTCATGGCTCGACCAGTGCTCCCCTCTCGTCGGGAAAAGCAAAAACCCAGTATGTCAGGGGAGGGAGGAGATAAGTAAACACGACAGGGCCCCGAATCGGATGGTGGTCTGGCCCCTCTAATGTTGGACACAAAAATAACAAAACCGGCTGATAAGGCATGATGGGCCTATTCCCACTCATTCGGACCTCTCCAGCGTAAATGTCCTCCCTGCCCTTCGATCTCGCGACCACATCCCCGTCACCTTGATCAGCTCGACTCTACTCAAATCCACCAGTTAATCATGACGGACTCCGCCGCATCAGAGTCTACTTCCTCGCAGGCCAGTCCCCATCGCATACCCAACGGGCAGCAGCCCCGAAAGCTCCGTGACAGTTGTATCCACTGCGCAAATTCAAAAGTCAAATGCAATAAGGAGAAGCCGGTATGTAGTCGCTGTGCTCGCCGTCGCCTGGATTGTGAATATAAGGTCTCCCGTCGCACTGGTCGAATCTCACGGGCTGTAAACCAGTTGTCAGGAATAGCCGCCGCGACAAGGACAACAGGAACATCAACATCGCCAGCACTTCAACCGGCAAACATTGGTACAAGTACAGCTTCAAGTGTGCTCTCATCCACCGTTGCCACCAGCGGTCCATCACAAAACTCATTGTTTACGCATATTGCGACGATTCCAGTCATTCATCATTCGCCGGAGCATTGTATATCCCAAACTCCAGATCTTTGGCGGTCTCTTCTGTCGCCCAGTGCATTCAACACAGATGTCGGAGACTTCTCCTCACTCATACCCATGGCGGATGATGTCGGGGATATATTTGCATCAGTCATGCCATCGCCTCAGTTCGACAACTGCACCATTGATTCGATCCCCACGCAGGGGATTGGGGGTTCTGCTTCGGTCACCGAGCACCAGTTATTTCCTACACCAGAACTTTCAGACATAAGATCAACGGCGCCATGTGATGCGTCAACCAACCATCTAGTGTGTTGTTTGAGCATAGTCTTGGATATTATCAAGGGTTTGTTTCCAAATGCACCAACGGCATGCAAACACCCAGGTGGCCGCCAAGGGCCTGGTCGGGCTCGGACAATAGACTCCGTTATTTCACAAAATAAACAAATCATCGACACTATCAATGCGGTACTGGATTGCCCCTGTTCTCATGATGGATACGTTATATCAATAGTCTCGCTCGCCGTTTTCAAGGTCATGGGCTGGTATGTCGCTGCAGCACGAGACAAAACATTCACATCGAGCGATGGCATGGAGTGGGGACACGATCCTATCACTTTCACAGCAAGATCTGATTTTTCAGCTTCCGATGAGCGAGTTTTGGGTTCCCCTGTTATGGCAGGGGGTTACTGCATAGATTCTAAGAACCAGAATCGCATGGCAGCGCAGCTAGTCCTTAGCGAGTTGCATCGCGTACAGCAGCTGGTCAACGTGCTTTCATCACGGTTGGAAAGTATTCGACTAACTACTTGTCTTGCATCATATTCCACCTTTGGTTCAACAAGTTCAGCTGAAGCTCTTGAAAATTCGTTGTTCGCGGCAATACCGACATCGCCCTTATCAGGGGCCACATTCTCTCGGCTAGAGGAAGACCTTCGGAAACGCCTTCGTGCCATATCTTCTGAAACAATCGAGATACTGCGCCGAGCGTAACGGTGCGTGTATTCCAAAAGGGCATTGGTATTGCTGGTCGTAGTCTACTGGATCCCGAGATCCTCGTGCAGCAAAGAAGTGAGGATAGGACCTTCTCAGATGGAATAATAAGATGTATCCTACCCCAGGCGAGAGTGGGTAACATTTATTAACAGTCTGGTAAATATGAAGCGAATCCGGTGGGATAATGTTAGTTCATTGTATTTAAGAGTAATGAAATCCGAAGGCCGGTTTTTCCGCGGGGATTGTAGGACATCTGTGCAAAGTACAATCTGGATTGGCAACTGTCCCTTGCAGCTCCTGCTGGGCTTTCCACAGGGTGTCCCAATCACAGACTGCCGTAGAAATTGATCACCGATCGGAATCCAATGCGACACTGGCCTTAGCGCAAGGTAATAACCCGATAGGCCCTCGTGGCTTCATCGCTCACTCATCAGACGAACTAGTACTTCAAAGTTCTAGATCTGAAGGGTGTATACTGGCTCATGGCTACATCTTGTAGTTGAATGAATGATTATTAGGCAAAATGGGCATTGTCTTCATGCAGCTGATATGGTCGACTGCCGCCTAGTTGCCCAGATCACGCAGTCGTCAATAGGTAATTCTGATCCTAAAACGTCATCGGACTTTTCCTCCGGTCAGTCAAATTGTGAGTATTTCTTCCGCTTGATCTCCGACGTCGACGGTTGTGATGCGCATAGGATATGTTCACCAAGGTGGCAGATGATCGTATTCTTTCGAAGCAAGGAACTGCATGGCAGACAAAGCCAAGTCCGACCTTCACAGATATCCAGGTTATTAGCAGTTGTTTGCGTTCGGGAAAGTGCCATCTCGGAGTGTCGAGTCTTCGGGTCCCGGCGCTTCATCCGTAGGTCCGCATAATATCCCATATTCCTCCCTGAGAATTTGTGAGGCCTTTATTTGCACAAAGGGAAAGTGTCATCGGCAATGCAGCGGACAGTGTTCAGCCGGGAAAGTAGCCAAGCTTTATTGCCCTGGGTTTGGCTACACACACGAACACTCTTCTGTTTCACACCACCACTCAACATCAGCTTTGTTTCAGCAGCCGTGTACAAAGGTTCGGAATGTCGATATGGGTACCTCCCTTCAAACAGGACCATCTCCATTGCGAATTGTGTATCGAATCAGCCGGTGATGAGATCTGCACCATAAAAGCTACCGTAGGTCTGGACCAGTGATCGCCCATTCTGCAACGACACTCAAATGGGCTGCTATCTTCATAACGGGCGATCCATTACGTTTTCTGCGTAGGCAAGAGAATTGCAAAGTGGAACCTCATGGTCCTGTTTGCTTCCAAGGAAAAAAGGTCATCGTGCACGAGGATGAGGATGAGGATGAAGATGAGCCATGATGGAAACCAAAACAGAAACGCGCGATCCGTCGCCATCACGTGGCAACCAGTCCATCCACGACCAAAACAATTATAAACCACGGAATCTTCAAGCTGATAGCGACTATGGGATCACGGTGAGTTGCTCCTTGCTTTTAAACTTTTGGTTTTACAGTTTCACTCTGATGGTTGAACCAATACAGCAAACCTACTGAGGGTTTGACTATATATATAGTTCTTCCTGCTACACAACGCGATATTTCAACGCCATCATTAGCGAGATCTTAAACCGACACGACGATGCCTAAACCTATCCGAATAAGATAGATCATCAATAATTCGGAAGAGCAACCAACGCTCCTTTCTACACTGTGGGAGTGCCTACCACACTGCACATACAATCACTAGCTAAACAACAACCTATGCGATTTGTGATCACAATCGAAGGTGACATGAGAATTCACCGAGAAGGGAAAGACAAGAGAGATTATCAGTGGTATTAGAACCAACGTTGCGAGATGTTAAGCTAATCGATTGAAATAGATACGTTCTGTCCATGATGCAGGATCTGGTGCCACAAACCTGCTCACGCTTTGGAGAGTCACTATAACGCCATGCATAACTAAGGCAGGAACATAACGAAGAATCGTCCGATTGGACACTCAGAAACACGACCAAAGGACCCAAATAGACATGGATAACCCATGGGATACATACTTACATGTCCCATGCCCTAGCGAGTAAGAATCATCCCGAACAGCCGATAAAACTTCAGCAGTCGGCTTGGATGAAGATATGCAGAACTATCATGTACTTAATGTGGTAAATAACCCCGAAAGGACGCAATCCTTGCACTGGGAGGTTGACATTGGGCCCAGATGCATACATCACTGCGACATCCGAGTACCGGAGACCGTAATAGAGTCGCACGTCTCCAAATACGCGTGGTCGGTTACACAGTCATGGATGCGAAAACCTGATTTCCCATTCCCGGTTCCTTGGATAGTAGTCCCTGGTCCTTGCTCTCTCCAAAATGCGGACCGTTAGGGAGATTTGGGTCCGTGGTGCCTTGCACACCTAGCTTCTCCTGCAGGGCCTAGTGCCAATGCATTGCCTAGTCCTCATGAGGTATCCTTGTATCCCCGTCTGGAGGCGACTATGTATACGTCACTTCCAAAATATAGGTCAAGGGAGGAGTTAGACGTAAGTGCCGGAGGGATCTCAGATGAAATCCGCTTGCGATTTTCTCTCGGCTAGGGACGAGGGGAATGGGTGAATAATTAGTAGAGGGTGTTTACCCGCATGAAATATCCAATTGTACGCTTTTGTAGTTGACCCAGAATCCAAGTGATATTCAGTTATTATATCGTGGATTCCTTTTCCAGGTCGGACGTGGAAGGCGACGACATGGAAAGCAATCACAATATTTCGTTGAATACAGCGGCAATATGCGAAGCCATAAGCTGATATATAAGTAGGTAAATGCAAAAGGTCGCTAAATGGCTAAACAAAAAAAACAAACAAAACAAAAACAAATGTCGGTAGGTTGGTGATAGGGTTGGACAAGCGATGGTTAGGCGATTATCATCTCAAACCATACAAATTCAAGCAGCCTCACCAACATTGACATATTTCTTCAACTTCGGGAACATCGCAGCCCATTCGGGTGACACCTGCCAGTTCTCATACTCGTACAGGCCCGTTTCGAAACCTTGCGTTGGCATCAACTCCCCGTTCTCGCAGGTGTAGATAAACTCCTGGTCCTCCGGCCACCGGAAATGGATTGAACGCATATACATCATGACAGAGTGCCGCGAGTCTTGGATTTGCTGTACGTTGTGAATCAACCGGTCGCGGAGGCCCGGCCAAGGGAGGAAGTCGATGCATACGGGGTGCGGGATCGTCTTTTGGATTTCGGTCGGGTACAGCCATGCTGGGACGTCGCGTTGGGTTTCTTCGTCGGGGCAAAGGCGCCACTAAGGGGAGAAAAGAGTTAGCTGAGTGTTACTACCTAGTGCATGGTTGGAAGGCGACAGGCAGGGAGCAAGCTTACTCGGAGGAACCGATACATCACGACGTAGCATGCGAAGAGCGTGCGGACATTCGCCGGTCGGACCTGGCTAAAGACCAGGCCCAGAATTTGGATGACGGGATTATCGGTCGAGGTTGGGCGGAAGACGTGGACGAGTGAGGGCGTGCGGGGGAGGCGCGTGCTATTCGAGATACTCTTGTTGAGGCCCTGATGAGCTCGCAGGAGGATGGAGAAGGTTGAGTATTCGAGACATTCGTAGTAAGATCGATGGTCGACTCCACACCGGCAGTCAACAGGAACGTTGTTATCGGGCTCCCCCATTGCCGGCGTAGGAACAAGCATCGGTAATTTATCCGCCGGCAAGAGCAGCATATCGTGTGCATTGGGGAGAGGCCGTGGCTGGCTGAGCGAGGCAGACGAGTCGCCAGCGGCAGCGACGGGACTTGGTGTCTCACCAATGTCGAAGCAAGAGAAATATCGCGTCTGATCCCGCAGTCGTTCGTTGAGAACACGTACCTGATCTGTCAGCGACTGGACAGCCTCCTGCAGGTTTGTGACTTGTGTTTCGAGGCTCTCCATCTGGCGCTTCTGCTGTTCGCGCTTCGCCTTGTGGTTGATGCGGTCAGCCTGGCGCTTGCGGGCCAGCTGGGCTTCGGTGCGGCGACGCTTCTTCTGGGCGCCCTCGGTGGGCGTGGGGGGCGAGGACTGCGCGATCTCAATGGTCTCCATGGTCTCCATGGTCCTGACTGCTTCGACTTGAATCAGAGAGGAGAGAGCGAATCTGGAGGAACGGGGGTGACAGGACGATAAACGACGCCCGGGAGGCGGCCGGGATGATTGCGCAACCCCGCATTTTGGCCTGCTCGTTTTCCCACGGGGTCGCTTGGCTGCCTGTCAGCCACCACTGCTTGTTCCTGTTGCGCCCTTCACGAGGCTATCCAGAGCTACAAAACCTCGGAGGCCTGCTATATTCGTGGGACTTGATGCGTCCGTGAGTATAAATCTCTGCCCAGTGCCAGGTAAAATGCGTCTGCGTCTGTGTTCAGTTGATCTGTTACGGGTGGACCCGACTACATCGCTCATCTGGGTCTCTGTGATTGCTGTCATTCTAATTGCGATTCGCTTGACTGGATACGCCACCGACATCAAACACACCCAAGAGCCGTTGTCTCCGTGTCAAAGGGCTAACAGCAACGATCTCCCGATCATCCCCATACGCTACCCCGGAACAAATGCTGGGGAGTCCCTCCCCCCGCGCCTCCCAGTCGCCGAACGCAAATGGAACCTGTCGGATACCGATTTAGGGTGGATATAATGGACGTCAGAGGCTGTGACCGTCGGGTGCAATCGGCGATAAATGGATCGAGTTGATGGCGTGTACCATGACAACGGGACTCCAGTCTTACGAGGTACGACTCCTTCATGGCCCCATGGTCAGAAACAAGAGCCCAGCGTTGTATTGGGACACAGCCTCCGCGGGCTACGCACTGAATTGCATCCAATCATTGCCTCTTGAAATGGCCAACATGACATCCTCAAAACAGGATGACGTCGGGTGATTCCGAGGCCGCGTGATTGCTACAATGATGCGTCTGAACTCTGAAAGGCCATGGTGACCTTTGCCCGTGGTTTCCGATTTGCGAACCGAGAAAGAGCTTGTTGGTTCCTTGCATCTGTAGTCCAAGGAGCGTTCCTGAGAAGCTGGCAGTTATAGTATGGATGGACTGTTGGGGACCCTGTGGACAGCACGGGGCGCCGACACGTGTGCCTCGGGTGTTGACCGGTTCACATGGTCGACATCGACCCAAACACAGTCCTGCAAATCTGGGGAAACTTCAGCCAGAACCAATGACAATGTTTTATAACAGCTCTCTATCCGACCTTCTTTCTCCGACACGCCAGGAATGACCCGGTAGACTCCGAAAAACTTGGACAGCGCAGGTGAATTATTGCGTGGGATGTCAATCGGCTGTGAGCAATCAAGTCGCGAGAAAACAGCCGGATGAATTTTCAGCATGTCTCATCTTCGAGTGGGATGCAACGGTCTCACAATGATGCTGCGCGATTTCACACCAGCCTTATATGAGACACTTGCGCCTTTTTCGACTCTATTACTGGAGCTATGCCCTGAGAGCAATGGACTTGCAACGCATACAAAAAAAAAAAAAAAAAGATTGTTAATAATGATGAACGCCCCCTGAATGATATCAACAAATATCGGAGGCCTGTGGCCCCGTTTTCAAATTACAATGCATACCCTTCATGGCATAATAACTTCTCTCAGGATACTCACGGCGACTCTCTGCAAGCAAAAGCGCCCGAGATGGGAGGAAGAAACCCCTGTTACTGTTTGGAATAATTTCTTGCGGCTCATTCCCCAAATCAGATAAGACGACCGGAATCTGGATCTTTGCTCTCATCTTGTCGAGGAACCTGCGACTTCGCGAGTTCGGGCGTTCCGGTTTTGAACGGCAGGATGATTTGGGAGTGTCATCCAGCACTGATACTCGTCGAGATACGCGACATGCATGTTGTCGGTAGTAATTGTTCTCTGGATTGCGGCGGAGACTGTTTACAGAGGATTGTATGCTCTCTTGTGATGCCCACGGAGACTTGATGGCAGCACTTTCTGCGTGGCCCATGGCCGACGTCGCAGACGGCGGGGTCTGACCTGAGCCAAATCCCGATGATTTGCGTGCGATGATGTCGACCTGCGACATCGAAAAAGAGTACCAATGTTAACTTTTGATACTGGCCGCCTGAAAAAGAAAGACCCTGGAGCTGGGGCATGGGGGCATACCGGATTGGTCGGCTTCGATGCGGCAAGAAATGCACCTGCATTATTCTCCGACTTCCTATTCATCTCAGCAATATGGCGCGATATCACGGTCCCAGCACCGGCAAATATCCACCGTCTGAGCAGCCTCTATTGCCCATTACGACAGCTGCGTCGATGGAGAAGGCATGCGACCGTTGAAATATGGCATTTGTGATGGACGTTAAATTTACCCCAGCCTCACACATTCCAAACAGTGTCTGGGGAGTGCCCTGGTATGCACAGTCCTTGGATCATCCAGCAACCCTTGATTGCAATCGTACTACCCCGAGTCATACGCTATCTTACAATATCAGTTGGCGAATCCTTCAACCGTCTATGACGCAGCGGCCGACGTCAGATCCCGGGCGTTGGAGGGGAAGGGGGGAGGGTAGCTCGAAAGGTTGTACGAGGGCAACCCGCCCGCGCCCCATGGAAATGACACACCATAACTCTAGGATTGCGAAGAAAAACATCACATCTTCCTGCGTAGACAGCGAACCACGATGGAACATTCCTCGGGAAATAGTTTGCAACATTGCCAGGAAACCGGTTCTCCCTCTCACAGATTCCTTCCCGGGGCCCACGGGTGATGCAACCAGATAGAACCTGACGTTCGTGCGGCTGGTGGTGATGAGGGGAAAGGAGATATTGCATCCAGGGAATTTCAATGGACTTATACGACACTCAAGACCCATAACGTACTCTCTGTCGGACTCGGATAGCTGCGCCCGCGCGACGATCGCCCTCTTGCAGCTTGAGCTTTGGACCTTGATGATTGGCTGGAACCCCCTTCCTGGACTCGAGTTACTCTGCGTAGCAGGTGGCGGATTTTTCGCTCGTTTTCGCTGTTTGTCAACTTTGTCTGTTCCATGCCTCCCAAGGTTTCCAGTGGCTTGCCTGAAACGTGGTCTGGACTCTGCAGTCTGCACGATACCTACGATGAGTGGCGGATGAGCCGCCCGGACTGACGTTTACGGCCTGCATCCGAGAAATAGGAGTCATCGCGACCGTTGAGCATCTTTCTCTTGCCCTTTTGGCTGATTGACAACGACCCGAATAGCCGGTGTTATTGCTGGCTGCATGGCGCCTTGCTCATCTGGCTAGGCGATCGGTGTCTTCTCTATTGGGCTACCTCTTTCGGTCGCTCGTTCTCTGGTATGAATGCCCCAGATGAATTCTGAACTCTGAACTCTGAACTCTCCGAAGAAGCGCTATTGTGGTTCCATCCAAGGTCGAGACAAGCGAGGTTCAAACGCAAAGCGACTGGCAAGGTAACGATGTCCATCGCTTCTATCCTGGAGCAGATTCAGCCCGTGTCGCACCTGTTTTTCCCAACACTCTGATTGGTCGAGAGGTTTGAACTGTGTCTGAATCGAGATGTGGAAGCGTCATACTGACTTGAATGTATCCACACCCCTGGACTGATGATCGACCCGTCTTTGAAGCCCATCTGGTTGACTGGTGATTCTTCCATGGAAAACGTCAAGACCTTAGGTGATCTGAGTTCTTTCTTTACTTGATGTAGGTTTCCCCACCTACTGTTGTCGACGGAATCAATATATATGACCACCTCAACTCTACTGAATCCATTGTTCTCTCTCTTTTTTTTAAGATTTCTTTGCAACGTTTATTTTCGATCCAACACTAGGTTGCATGCCCGGACCCATTTGTTCTTGTAGTCGCATCCATCCAATCTATCAAAGGCCTGCCTTCTTGTTCGCTGTCAGGCTACCTCGAGCTTCTCTTGTACAGAAAGTGTACATATCACAACCAGCTATTGCCGTCGAGCGGTGATACCGCAGACAATCCACCTTCGATTGCCGGTCATTCTACATGCTTTGGCCAGAAGGCCGTCGATACGTGCCGCCTAGTTAACTACGCATACCAAACTTCTAAAGTCAAGTATTTTCTACTTTGATTCGGCAAAATGTCGACCCAGACTGCGTTCTACCCGACCGACCCGTCTTTCGACCCGTCGATTGCTCCGGAGTCCCTACTCATGCGCAATGAGTTATCTCCCCAGTTTCTTCCTCTATCACTACTCGAGAAAGGAAACCACCAAGATGACATGGGCTTTCAATCTATGCAACTTCAACCCAACCAAATAGGAACTGCGCAGGAGTTAGCACGAAACATGCCAGGTGAGGGCGACGACACCAACCGGCCACGCCTCCGCAACCGCGCACTTCGGCCAGCTCCGCCTGACAGTCGGAAAGGCTCAATTGACGCCGAAATGAACCAAGGCGCACCGTTTATGCACTCGTATCCATCAGTGCCGAACTTCTCAACATTTTCATTTAGCAGCGGGGACCATGACCCGGAATTCGGCGTCGACAATGAACGAGTCTCTCCGCACTCAGATATAAGCAGCAACAAATCCTCGTCACCACTCCGCTGGCAGAATGGAAAGACAGACAAGCGCGCGAAGCATCTCGAGCGCAACCGCGCAGCAGCCAGCAAATCCCGCCAGAAGAAGAAGCGGGAGACAGACCAGCTCCGGAACCGGTTCCAGGAGGTCTCTCGCAGAAGGTCTGGCCTTGAGGACGAGATCAAAACCCTGCACAGCCAGTTACTTTCGTTGAAGGACCAGATCCTCATGCATTCGCGGTGCGAGGACGACGCTATTCATATTTACCTCGGCCGCATGGTGAAACAGGCCACGAAGCACGACTCTGTCTCGTCCGCCTCAACGGGTGAACCTGGCGATGAAGATGCTCGTAGCCACGGACAGGAGTCGGTGGGCTCGATGTCACCACCCCAGGGCTTCCATTCCCATCACGTACATCAAATCCCGATGAGCATGGGTGGCACCAGGGGACTGCCATGCGGTATTGAGAAGCCCATGATGCACCACCAGATGTTTGGAGAGCCGCCTGATGCCAACATCTTTGACATCCAGATGGGTATATTGTAATCCTTCTGTTTCTATATCACGAGAAATTCTGCCTTTGCGGCCTCTGATATCTATCTACTATCTTTACTTACGAAATCTGGCGCAAGTTGATGGAGGGTGGATCTGTCCTTTGAAAAGCGTACTTATCTCTGTATTTAGCCTGTCCTTTTAGGTATATAGCTGTTACGACTCTGTATGTATCTGTACGACATAAATATTACCCTCATTTATTTGGACTATCTAATTCAACACTCCATGTGAACACAAATCAATTTACTAGCACGCCTACTACAGACACTGTAGTCTCCCCCCCCCTCCTGAACTGACCCTGCTTTCCAACCCCTAACGAGTATCCCAACAGCCCAAAGCAATTCCCACAATTTACAAATTGTTCCCCCGAGGGCCCATGTCGGCCATATGCCCGCGTAC
Organism: Aspergillus jensenii; assembly: GCA_021437015.1. NCBI lineage: Eukaryota > Fungi > Ascomycota > Eurotiomycetes > Eurotiales > Aspergillaceae > Aspergillus > Aspergillus jensenii. The sequence continues at coordinate 136,696 of JAJAED010000017.1, read as the reverse complement.
ATCCAACTTTGGACACCACCGCCGCTGACGAGTATGCGGGGAATATGAGATACTTTTCTATTGGCTTAATCACCAAGAGGAACCAGGAATAATTACCGACAGCGGCATTTATCTGTGCCACGGAGAGAACTCCTGACTGCGGAATCTCGGTCAGGTAGTGGATTGGCTATAGAGGGGGTAGCGGCTCGGAAGATGAGGCCACCGTTCTATGTTCTCTAATTTAGTACGTATTACGGGGTTACGTGGGGTACGTGGAAACAGTTGTCATCTGGTTGATATGGAACTACGCTTGATTCCGATATATAGGTACCGTGGGTATTAGGAGATCTATTCCACGAATTCTGTATGGCTTATACAGGGAAGGGAAGATCAGGTTGACGTCAGGCATACCTGATCTGCAGCTCCAAGATATTCTGCTCCGAACGCTCATGGTGTCCCTATCTACTCCAGAGTAGTACTATCTAGCCACTCTGGTGATGATTGACGCCATTATGCGGCAAGTGTGGACACGGGGAGTTCACAGAAGGGGATGACAGGCGGCCCTGGATCGACACTGGATAGGGCTCTCGAGGAATGTTCCTTCTGGTATGATTTTCCAACTAAGACTTGAATTTTGTCTCCAATGATATAATAGCTATAGAGTATACAAAGTGGCTAGACTTATTGCTGCGGTCTCTCCGGGGAAACAGTTCCCTTCAGCTTCGCTGATTCTGTCTCGCCCTCGCCCTTGACACTCTTTCCGGGCTCATTGATGTAGGGGTTACTGCTGTCGGCATTGTCCAAGCCCTCTTGCTTAGACGACATGGTCCCAGCTCCGCCTGGGTCCTTTCTCGTCGCGGGCTGGTCGACCTCGGATGGCGCCTTGCCGCGGGAGCTGTTGCCTTGCAGCAAGTAGTAGGCAGCTGGGATACCGAGGGCTGCGGTGATGACCATCCTGTTTGGTTAGCGCTTACTGGGGTTCTCTTGTGCAACAGGAAGCAGTACCATGTTGAGTTGTTGTTCCTTTGAGGTGGGGGTGGTCCCCCCTCTGTTGCGTAGGTGCGGCGGGTTGAGTTGATGCCAATGGCTCGTGAGACGCGGAAGATACGGGGTGCGGTGAAATTCATGGTGGTAGGTATTGGACGTTGTATATCTCAATGGCAGTTCTACTGAAAGTGAAGTACGATGAAGGGTATATGCAATGCTGCCGAGTATATGGCCTGGTTAGGGTGATGATGTAAAGCGATGAAGCTGTCATGATGTATTGCTCCACCACGACTCAATCAGGAATGTAGCTCCTACGGGGAACTTGAATGATCTGCATGGTGCAGAACAACGCTTGCTATTTTACTAGACTAAGTCGTTCTACCTCGTATGACAAGTGAACAGCAAATATCTTACTCGCTCGGGCCGCCGGTGAACTTCTCCTTGGCCTTGTCCATAGCACTGGCAGTATCAAGTTAGCGACAGACACGTTGACGCCACGGAATGCGCAGACATACCTCTTCAGAGGGTTCGAGGACTTCTTCTCTCCCTGGCCGCCCTGTCCGCCCTGTCCTTGCTGGTCCTTGTTGCCGCTGATCTTGTTGCTGACGAACTCCTGGCCCTTGTCTTTAACGGGCTGGGCCATGGGGTTGTTGGTAGCCCTAACTGGTCAGCTAACCACCCTCACAGAGAGTCACAGGGCACATACCCCTGCGCCTGGTTTAGGATGTTGTCGGCCATTTTGTTCAATGTACAATGTAGGATACGCTTTTCCGATTGGTGGTAGGTTAATGTCTCGAGCTTGTTTGACGCTTAATGTCACCAGTTAACGTGTCGGCTTTTATACAATTGGCTACAATCGCGAAGGCCGAGTCGAGGGTGTCAGCGCGACGTCAGTTCCAGAGTTGGGCCTATATATGACTCTTATACTTGGGACTCCCCAGAGTTTGCGACCGTTAGTATCTTCAGATATGGAACTGGAAGGAGAGAGGGTGTGAAGAGTGTGGGTGGTTGAGTATCTCGTGACGTCATGGACACATCACCCTGGATGGCATCAAAAAATGCACCTCCAAACTTCATCTTGACAACAACGCCCCAGTCATTTCCTTGATAGACAAGGATAGCCACTTTGATAGATGAATTCAGGGACTCAGGCTGAAGCCAAGGCAAGCCTGACATCAGCCCCCCACGTACATCTCATGTCGCTCGTAATGCCCCTTAAGAGCCCAGGGCAATCTGAATAACAAACATATAAAGGACATCTTGCATGTGAATAGAGAGCATTCCCGTCAGCAGCCTACCCCTTTGAGTCTACAATATACAAAGCGTTCTAAACATACAGCCTAAACATACAGCAAATATCCCATCATGGCCAAACCAGACGACAAGAAGCGCCAGCTCGTCATCGTCTCGAACCGTCTCCCTTTGTCCCTCAAGAAGCTAGACGGACACTACGAGTCGAGTCTATCCAGTGGTGGACTCGTCACTGCGCTCTCAGGAATCAGCAACTCCACCAACGTGCGCTGGTTCGGCTGGCCAGGCTCAAATACCGAAGACCCGGACGAACGCAGAGAAGTGGCAAAGGCACTGGCAGATAAAGACGCGGTGGGGATATTCCTGGACGAGGAGCTCGCGCACAGCCATTACAATGTGTTTTCGAGTAAGCAACGCGTTCCCTTCTCCAACTCGTGTTGTTCTCCATCTCATGTTGTGGTGACGACGACGACTATGACTATATGACTTACTAACCGAAACAGACGGCATCGCTTGGCCCATCCTGCACTACCAATCCGGCGTCGACTTCAAAGAAGACGCGTGGAAGGCCTACCAGCGCGTAAACGAGACCTTTGCCGACTCGGTCGCGGACTCTGTGCAGAGTGGCGACTTGATTTGGATCCATGACTACCACCTCCTTCTGCTGCCGGCTTACCTGCGGGATAGACTGAAGAAGCAGGGCAAGAAATGCCCGATTGGGTTTACATTGCATACGCCGTTCCCTGCGCAGGATTTCTGGCGCGCGCTTCCGGTGCAGAAGGACTTGTTGGCTGGGGTTCTGGCGTGCGATCTGGTCGGGTTCCATACGGACGAGTATAAGCGTAATTTCGTCGAGTGTTGTTCGCGAGGGCTGGATGTCAAGGTTGATGGAGATGATATTGAGTATGAGGGACACAAGGCACACACAGGGACGTTCATTGTCGGTGTCGATCCGCACAAGTTCGAGGTAGGACTGTTGGATAAGGCGGTCCAGAAGCGGGTTGAGGAGCTGGAGGACGAGTATAGCAGGAAGATTGTCATTCTGGGTGTTGATCGCCTTGACTACACAAAGGGCCTCATTCAGAAACTGCAAGGATATGCCTACTTCCTGCGGAATCATCCGGATTTGGCGCCTCGTATGACGCTCATCCAGGTGGCCATTCCCAGCCGCGAGGACGTGAAGGAGTACCAGGAGCTGGAGAGGGAATTGAGTATGCTCGTGGGCCAGATCAACGGCGAGCATTGTACGTTGATACCTTACACAAATCCCCATAATGGATATTGATGCTAACTTGAGCAGCAACCCCCGATGGATCCCCAATAGTCTACCTCCACCACTCCGTCCCCTTCAACGACCTTGCAGCGCTCTACCGCATCGCCGACATATGCCTGATCACGTCTCGCCGCGACGGCATGAACCTCGTCGCCGCCGAATACGTCGCCTGCCAAAAGGACCGGTATGGCGTTCTGGTTCTCTCAGAGCTTGCAGGCGCCGCAGCATTCATGGGCACGGGGAGCATCATCTTCAACCCGTCTAGCGCGCAGCAACTGTCAGACTCGATCTACAAGGCGGCGACGATGGATGTTGAGGAGAAGAAGAAGCGGTATCTGGAGTTGGAGGAGTTTGTTACCACGAACACTAGGTATGTCTCTTTATATCACTAGGTGGACATGGCTAATTGATGCAAAGTGCGAAATGGGGCGAAGCCTTCACCAATACTCTTTCGGAATATGCATAGCTTAGGTTTAGTTTGGATTAGTGTATTAGAGTGTTTTCTTTACAATTTCGGGTTGGAGGTTATACAGAGTCATATCGATAGCATTGGTTTGAGCCCTCATTCTCCTGTGTCTATACAGAATTTACAAATGCATTTCGGTCGGTTTGCTTTGTAATTCACTAGTGAATCCTACCGCACTGTATACGATTTAGCTGTAATTTGTCAATAAATTTAAACGATGTAAATGAAGTTACTAGTGGTATCTGCTGACAAGAAATATTCCTAACCATCCGCAACAAATAACTCATATCATACATACACACGGGACACAATAAAGCACATTATGCTCCTACTTGCCCTCAACTACTTCATGACCAGCTACTTAGTGGATGGATTCGGCATCCCAGAGGTATGCGGCCAAGTTCGAAACAAGTCCGCCAGATGGTCAATCGGAGCCGCCAACAAACCAACAGCCGTCTCATAAGGCGGCTTATCAGGGGCACTGGGATGCGAGCGACTAGGAACAAACATCTTAGTACGGCCAAACGAGGTGGACAGCTTCTCGCTTTCTTCTCTGGAAATGGCGTCCTCCAGCTTGGGTAGATCCTGCAGCTCTTCTTCTTTGATGTGGCTGGATAGATCCGCCATCAAAGCTTTGATAGTCGATTCGAACTCTGGGTCGGCGGCTTTCATGTTTTGGAATTTCTTGAGCTCTTCTTTTACCTGTCAAGGTAGGGTTAGATGGGTATAATATAGATAGAGGGTGGGGGCGTACCGAGGTATGCTCCCTCCGGTCCTTGTCGGCCATTGCCTTGCCATCAGCGAGGCTCTTCTCGAACACAGGATACACGACGAGTTCCTCGCCGATAGAGTGCCGGGCTAGTTCCCAGGTGAACTGGTTCTGCCACTGGGTCTTTTCCTTGTCGGTGCTCGCGGTGAGGATCTTGTTATAGTAGTCCTCGAGCTCGCGGTGGTCTTTGGTGATTGCGTCGGTGATGGTGGGTGCCATAGCGATGCGTGATTGGGAAATATAACGATGCTGAATTGGAAATACAAATCTCTTCAGTGGAATGCGTGTGCAATTAACGAGACGGGTTGACATTTTGCTGGCTCAATCATCCCATATATACCTAGTATACGATCGGTCGCGACACCATACGAACAACCATCTACTTAAGGACCTTGACCTTGGACGTCATGCTGAAGCCTACCTGACGCAGCCAATACAATCACTATTCTATACTATTACGACCAAGACCTGGAAGGCTCGAGCGATAGAGTTGCGATATTGGGAGCCGGGGTGGCCAGTGAGGATGAATCCTTTATTCAGCAGCATCATAATGATCAGTGGCCATGCAGGCGTCGATGCGGGGACCAATAGATAATTAATAATTACAAGCGATCGGGAACATGATCGGCGGGTCTGGAATGGCAGCTTTGAAATCCAAGGCTGCAGGCCGGTGATTCAGGTTGTGTGATGTTTTTCATCATCCTCACATCATTTTGTTTACAGACAATGATGTCACGACGCCCATCGCAAGCAGCCTGCGCAGAACAGATATATTCTCGCGTACCTTGCACCATGGGACTTGGTTAAACGAGCCTAATTCAACAAAGCTTTTCTCTCTGAATTTTGTTTCCCATCAAAATGGCCACTCACGTTGCCGCCGGCCTGCAAAAGGCCCAGCAAGCAGTGCAGGACACTGCCACCAAGAACAAAAAGCTCGTCGACCTCGAGGCAGAGACCGTCGACGGCACTTCAAAGCAGCCCCAGTCAACGGACCATGGCGTGGGAATCACGGATCCCGACCACTGGCTGCGCGTTGCCAACGAGCAGCAATCAGGCCCGTCGCTGTTGGAGGACCAGATTGCGCGCGAGAAGATCCATCGCTTCGACCACGAGCGCATTCCAGAGCGAGTCGTTCATGCCCGGGGCACTGGTGCCTTCGGTAACTTCACGCTGCACGAGAGTATCGAGGATCTGACGTATGCTGGTGTCTTGACGGATACTTCTCGGAACACGCCGGTGTTCGTGCGCTTCTCTACTGTCCAAGGCAGCAAGGGCAGTGCTGATACCGTGCGCGATGTCCGAGGATTCGCAGTCAAGATGTACACTGATGAAGGAAACTGGGACATTGTTGGCAACAACATCCCCGTCTTCTTCATCCAGGACGCCATCAAGTTCCCCGACATGGGTACGTTCCCTGTCTCCGAGCAGGAGCAAGATAGCTAACATTTTGCAGTCCACGCCGTCAAGCCAGAGCCCCATAACGAGGTTCCGCAGGCGCAGACGGCCCATAACAACTTCTGGGACTTTGTATACATGCAACCCGAAGCCACTCATATGTTCATGTGGGCCATGTCGGACCGCGCCATCCCCAGATCTTTCCGCATGATGCAGGGCTTCGGAGTCAACACATACTCTCTCGTCAACAAGGAGGGCAAACGCCACTTCGTCAAGTTCCACTGGACACCACATCTCGGTGTACACTCGTTCGTCTGGGACGAAGCCCTCAAACTGGGCGGGCAAGACCCAGACTTCCACCGCAAGGACCTCATGGAAGCCATCGAGAACAAGGCGTACCCGAAATGGGACCTGGGCATCCAAGTCATCGCCGAAGAAGACCAGGACAAGTTCGAGTTCGACATCATGGACGCGACCAAGATCTGGCCTGAGGAGCTCGTGCCCATCCGAACAATCGGCGAGCTCGAACTCAACCGCAACGTTGACGAATTCTTCACCCAAACAGAGCAGGTCGCCTTCTGCACATCCCATATCGTCCCTGGCGTCGACTTCTCCGACGACCCTCTCCTCCAGGGCCGCAACTTCTCCTACTTCGATACCCAGATCAGCCGCCTGGGCATCAACTGGGAAGAGCTCCCCATTAACCGCCCTGTGTGCCCATTCATGAACTTCAACCGCGACGGCGCAATGCGTCACCGCGTCTCAAAGGGCAACGTCAACTACTGGCCAAACCGCTACGAAGCAAACCCTCCATCGACACCAGGCCAGCAGGGTTTCGTCTCCCACCCCCAGAAGGTAACAGGCACTAAGCGGCGCGACCTGACCCCCAAGTTCAAGGAATACCACAACCAGGCCCAGCTCTTCTACAACTCCATGTCCGAGATCGAGAAGGTGCACATGCGCAAGGCCTTCTCCTTCGAACTCGACCACTGCGATGACCCAATCGTCTACGAGCGCCTCGCCGGCCACCGACTCGCAGAGTTAGACTTGCCCCTGGCCCAGGCCGTGGCCGAGATGGTCGGCGCCCCTATCCCGCAGAAAGCCCTACGCCCGAACCACGGCAAGAAGTCGGTGCGGTTATCCCAGCTCGAGTTCCCGCCGAAGACGCCTGGAATCGTCAGTCGCAGAATCGCTATCCTGATTGGAGACGGCTACGACAAGGTCGCCTTCAACGGCATTAAGGCTGCCATTCTCGCCGCGCAGGCGTTGCCGTTCGTCATTGGAACGAAGCGCTCTGCTATCTATGCCGATGGCGAATCAAAGGGCTCCTCCAAGGGCGTGGTACCGGATCACCAGTATGATGGACAGCGCTCGACCATGTTCGACGCGACTTTCATCCCCGGCGGGTCCCATGTCAAGGCCCTCAAGCCGAACGGGCAGTTCCGGTACTGGATCTCCGAGTCATTTGGGCATCTCAAGGCGATCGGAGCTACAGGGGAGGGTGCTCAGTTTGTTAAGGAGGTCCTGGGCAGTGCTGTCGATGTGAAGGTTGCTGGTGCGGACTCGAAGGCGCCGGTTGAGTGGTATGGTGTTGTTACTGCAGGTACACCGCAGAAGCCGGAGAGCTTTAGTGAGGGAGTGAAGATTGTGAAGGATGCGACGGACTTTGTTGGCAAATTCTTCTACCAGATTAGCCAGCATCGACACTGGCAGCGCGAGCTTGATGGGTTGGCTGCGAGTGTTGCGGTTTAGTTTGGTCTTGGTGTCTGTTCGGTGTACGGTAGGCGTTGGGGTATATGTATGATAGGTAATAGTTTGTTGAATCTGTATAACTTTCTTCATTTCCCTTCTTTAGAGATCGCGGTGGTATTTAGCCCCCATGTTTCCACGTAATGTGTGCACAGAGATCAGCGAACAGGCATCAAATCGCTGACGATCATGCACGCACAGCCTTCACGTTTTCCTAATCAGGAAGTTGACTTTTATCGCCAAGAGCCCTCAGTGGCAGTTCCTGATCGACCCTTGCTCAACCTCCTAGCCTACATCAAGTCATGAAGGCCATCTCCCTTTTGTGGACGTGAGAAAAGACACAAAATTCAATCAGGAGTCAGGACGATGCTGACCTTCACCCGCTCGGAGGATGCAGAAACCGAGGAACAGCCCGGGTTTATCTCTGGTTTCATATCATGGCCACCAGACTCATCCAAAGCTGAGTTTGAGTCCAAGCCAGACTCATGGTCAGACTCCATCGACTCATGTCAAAGTCCTCGACCACGCCCACCCCACAGCCGCGCCTGGATCAAAGGCGTCGTGGTCTGTTCCTGGACCATCGCTTTCGTCCTCTGTATAAACATCCTGCTGACCATTATCGCGGCGGGCCTTGCCTACTCCAAAAATGGCGAAACGAACCGCTCCTTCGCAGCGCTATACAAAGGGAAATGCAAGCTCGCAAGGAACTGGGCAACGGGGCTGCACCTGGCCATTAACGTTCTGAGCACGGTCATGCTGGGGGCCAGTAACTACTGCATGCAGTGTCTTGTATCGCCGTCGCGGGCAGAGGCGGATGAGGCGCATAGCAAGCGGAGGTGGGTGTCCATTGGGATACCGAATATACTGGACTTGATATGGAGGCAGAGGGGCAAGAGACAGGTTTTGGGCTGGATCTTGTTGGTGACCTCGTTGCCGGTTCATTTGATGTTTGTTTCCACACTATTGATAATCTTTATGATGTCCTACTGGCACTGATGCTGATCGTGCGTTCAGTTACAACTCGGCGATATTCTTCGTGTATGGCCCGAGTGAGTATGCCGCTGTTATGGCGCCACCTGGTCCCATGAGTGACAGTGGGACGGATCTCTGGAATCACTGCCTCAACACCCGCGGTTTGATGAACCAGACGACATTGGCTGCTGAGATGAGTCGGTCCGACCTCCAGGTCCTTTCGACTAAAGAGTGCTTTGACACTTTCGCGCAAGACTTTGTCTCCGGGCAGAGATTGGTTGTGCTGGTAACAAACGATCCAATGCCAGCAGGAGAGCCCGTGGTGTTGATGGGAACGGGCAATTCCGGCAGCGTTATTGACACTGAAAACAGCAATTATATGTGGATGTGTGGTAACCATAACTGCACCAAAGAGTTTGCAAGTCAGAGGTGGGATGGAGATGCATGGAATATGGGGTCAGGACCTTACGTCCATGTGCAGGTTCCCACCAGCAATGGGTTGCTGAACATGCCGGGCGTCTCTGATATGAATACAACTCGCACGGCGGATTTAGAAAGGCTTTCTAAATCGCTGTACAACTACGAGAATGAGAACGAAGTGAAGGATGCACTCAACAATCCCGACGGCTGGCATAATACTTCGTTTCCAGACAGTGTCACTATGCTGGGCTATACGTCGTCCTGTAGTATGGCTCAATTCGTCCCAGAAGAACATCGAAGCAGGCAAAAGAGCTATCATATTGAGTACTGCCTATCAGTCCCAAAGGAGGAAACTTGTCAACTGGTCTTTAGCCCGCCGATTTGTCTGGTCGTGATCGGATGCAATTTGGTGAAGCTCATCTGTGCACTATTTACAGCTCGAGATGGCAGATCTGAGGTGTTAGTTACGACTGGAGACGCAATCGCATCGTATCTTACGTACCCTGATCGGACCACAGAGGGCACCTGTCTGCTTTCCAAGCCCCTAATCGACAAGGGGAGTCAGGACTGGCATAACAGGCCAAGACTGCTTGAATGGAAGTCCGCGATACCTAAAACTCCAGCAGCAGCATCAACGCAACCCCTGCAACTGGAATCTCGAAAACGATGGCTGGAAGCCGCGAGTACTGAGCGATGGGTCCTCGCACTTGAACTGTAGGTCTCTCCACACCACGAATCCGACTGGCACTGACATCGCAGAATAATCGGACTGGTTACCGTCGGAACCTACATCCTATCCGCCAGTATCGTCAATTTTCAAGGATCATCTCCACGGACTAACAAGCCTCAATCCATCTGGGGTGCGGGATTGGGGGAAGCACGTCCATCGACGATCATGTCAGGGATGCAACTGGATCCTGGTGCCAGCAGCAGCAAGATATTCGGCAAGGCCCTGTTGCCTAACGCCCCCCAGGTCGTCGTTTCAAGCGGATATTTTATGCTCAACTCCCTGGTAACCATCATGGTCGGTGCCAGCGAATATAACAGCTACGCGAAACAGCGCAAGCCGCTACGCGTATCCTGGCCGCGCGGTGCCCAGCGCTCAACCTACTACCTGTCCCTTCCATATAGATATAGCATCCCGATGCTTGTGGTCTCCGCGTTCCTGCACTGGCTCGTTTCACAAAGCTTTTTCTTTGTACAGATTGTTGCGTCGGATATCAATGGCGTGGAGCGCAAAATCATCACATGTGGCTACTCACCCATTGGGATTACCTTCACGGTTGTCGTCGGTGTTTTGTTTCTTTTTGCAGTCTTGCTCATTGGATTGAGCCGCTTTAAATCACCTATGCCGCTGGCCGGACAGTGTAGTGCGGTCATCAGTGCTGCTTGTCATCCAAGCACGTCGAGTATGGATGACGACGCGAACCATGCGCTCAAGCCGGTGCAGTGGGGTGAAATTCCAGGTTCCAGCTGGCCTTCATGGGATAGCACAATTCAAAGCAGTGGATATGAGAATCCTTTTGGAACTGGAGGATCGGAGGTGTATCATTGTTCGTTCACATCGGACGAGGTATTCGAGCCACAGAAGCGGCGGAATTATATATAACAACCTCTCGATTTAGATTCAAACAAAGCGAAAGCCTGAGAATAGATTTCCCATTAGAATATGAGATCATAGAGGCCCAAACACTTACCTATGAATAATGCCAACAATATCTCCAACTGCATCGGTGAATGAGATAAGGCATCCTGGCGTGCATACAAAGTGTAACCAACCCCGCACGACTGCCAGACTCATCTCTTCATATCCTCATCTCTCTCTCACTTCTGCCTTACAATCACTCCCAATCGCATCTTTACTATCATCAAATATGTCAGCCGAAGAAATAAACACCCTCCTCGCCCTGCAAGCCGTGCGCACCAAAGCCCACCGCGTCTTCGATCTCGCCAAGAGAAACGCCCTCAACCACTTCGACTACCACCCAGACCGACTCGACGCGACAGTCGACTACGTGATTAGCATAATCAAGGTTCTACAAGCCCCCCTCATTTAAATGTCGACATTAAAATTAATTTAGAGGTCATGATAGCGCGACTACGGCCCAGATAACTACACCGCTATCCCCCCGCACGGCCGCTGGCAGCACTTCGAGACCGGATCCGTCCCGCGCATAAACAATTTGTTGAAGGAATGGGATGCGCGCGGATACGATTCCCTCGAGAAGGTCCGCAGTCTGGTTGATCTGTTCTTTGTTTCGGTGCTGCTGGATGCCGGGGCGGGCGATACATGGCGGTTTACAGAGCCCGGAAGTGGGGATGTTTACACCCGGAGTGAGGGGATTGCAGTTGCTAGTTTGTATATGTTTTTGAATGGCGATTTCTCGGGAGATGGCGGACAGAGGGCGGATGTTGTTACTGGTAGGTTGTGCATATGTACCCATAATTCAACGTGAATAGGCGGGTGGTGGGTGCTGACGTGGAAGTTCTGCGTCCGTAGGTCAAGCCCTGACGAATTTCTCTGTCTCGGCGTTATCAAAAGGATTCCAGATCGACGAAGCAAATCCCCTTGTGGGCGCCAGTGCAAGAGTCGAAATCCTGCAACGGCTGGGAGCGTCTTTGTTGGGGAACAAAGACGTTTTTGGGCCGCAGGGAAGGCCGGGAGGAATTGTTGGTATGTATCCACCTATCAATAATGCTGTCAACGGTCCCGCTAACGTGGAAGACTATCTGACCCGCAACGGGAGCGAGAACCTCGACTATGCCGAGCTCTGGGGTGTCCTTCAACGGCTTCTTATCCCGATCTGGCCGTCAGACAGGACAAAAGTAGCTGGGAAGCCCGTTGGCGACGCCTGGCCTTTGAGTGTGCTCAGCAAGCATGAAGGAACGGCTGCGGAAGCCGTTGCGACGGGAGGCATCGCGCCTTTCCACAAGCTGACCCAGTGGCTTGCATATTCGCTCAAGGTTCCCTTCGAACGGCTACTCGGGACAACGTGGACAAACGCACAGCTGGGCACGGGTCTTCCTGAGTACCGAAACGGTGGGCTATTCGTCGACATGGGGGTGATCACACTGAAACCCGAGGCGTTGGAACGGGGTCAGCGGAACCCTGGCGGCGGGAAATTACCGTGTTTTGGCGCAAGTGGCGAAGAGATTGTCGAGTGGAGGGCCATGACGGTTGCGCTGTTGGACGAGATGCACGCACGGATTTCGCAGAGTGGGGACTTTGGCGATGTGAGGCTTTCATTGCCGCAGGTGCTCGAGGCAGGATCGTGGAAGGCGGGCAGGGAGATTGCAGCGGAGAAACGGCCAGAGACCAAGTCGAGTCCGATTCTGAATTCGGGGGATGGGACGTTGTTTTGATATCCATAGTTCAAGGATAGACAGTCGAATACTACGTTACAGTCGAATACTACGTACTATGAGCTCCGAGATATTCCCGCACTTAAGGATCGGGGCCATGCTCATCTCCAAAGGATTCGATCACATTGGTCTACTGTGGGTTGGAGGCATGCATGATGATGAATTCTGGCATCCTGATGGACCTGGTGTCTTGCATTTAAGGGTAAAGTCACCAATCAGTATCACACACCGCATCAAGCGGGGCAGGCCAGCGAGGCCGGTATAGCATCACAGTGCCCAATTTCGGAAACGGGCCGACGCGGCGGGGCATTCCGAGCGGTGTATACGACTTGCAGTCAGCTGGGCAAAGCTAAAGCACGTCATGGTCCAACGATGACGATGGGGAGTATCGCTGGCCTGATGAGCGCTTGACGAATAATGTGGTATGCCAGAAGCAGCAGAAGAAGCAGAAGCAGGGGCGGGATGGCCGACGCACCCTCGCCCACAGTACCAGGCTCACTGGCTCATGGCTTGACGACTACGTCAATGTGCTCGAGCCCTCGAACTCTGCTTCTGCAGCTCGGCCCCGCGGGGCTTTTGACTGATAAGTCGGCGGATCCGATCGCTGCCCTGCGGACTGCGGAGAGCACTCGAAATGGCTGCGCACAAGTACGTATTTTCCTACTGGCGGAGGGCGACAAGGATGTCGCGGGAGGGCGCAGGGGTGTTTCGGAACAATAATCCATGCCGCCACGAACATCTGAAGAAATGGCATGGAATTGACAATAATGACGGACGATGGACACTGGCGATGATGCGCGAAGGATAGGATAGGCCAAAGCAGATCGACATGGGTCAACGACCTGAAGAAACGGCTCCACCGATGGGCGACATGGATGCCAGGAAGGGCAGGTCATCAGTCAGCCTTAATGCAAATTGCCGACTGGAAAACATTCTGTGGACGCGCGCACCGCGACTGCTTTGGGCGCAGGAGCAGGCGGCCCCTGATTGGCTGGCACTGACCGCCGGCTGCGAGGCGACAACAAGCGCAAAAGTCGGTCCTTTTTCCCTCCTCTTCAGTGTCCACTCGTCGCTGGCTCGCGTCCCTCCGGCTGTTGCTGTTGGGTCTCGATACCAGCGACCCGGGTCTGACGATGACTTATAAAGCTCGAGGTGGGACACTTTTCCGAGATGTCCGTTGGGCCTGCGGACTTTTTGTCAAATACACCACCATCCTTAAACCCCCCCGCCTCCCCGCCAGTGCCAACTGCCAGCTCAGACTAAAGAGCCCGAGAGTCTGACGTCCGGCTTGAGACTCGCCCTCGCCAAGTTCCATTGATGTCCGACTCGCTGCCCTCGCGCACCCCCGCTCCGCCGCTGGGCCCTGACGCCCAGAATGCCGCCACTGACGAGGGCGCGTCCGGACGCAAGCACAAGACCACCGCCTGTGAGGAATGCAAGAAGAAGAAGCTCAAGGTATGTCTTTTAATTTGGCGTTTCTGTTTGACTTCCGCCGTATGCCTCGTGTTAACCCCGCGGGGCCTTTAGTGTCGGGGCGACCCGCCGTGCCAGCACTGCGCCGCCAACAATATCGAATGCCGCGTCGACGAAATGGCCGATCAGCGCCGCAAGCTTCCCCAGAAACGCAAGCTCGAGGGTCTGGAGCAATCCAACGACATCCTGATGCGCCTGCTCAGCGCTATCCGCGACAGCGAGAACAAGCGCGTCGCCCAGCTGATGAACCTTATCCGGAGCCACCCCTCCATGTCCGAACTGCACAAGTTCCTCCAGGTGAACTTTACACGGTCAGACATTGAGAAATCGCCAGAGTTGCGTGAGTTTCAGCGTCATGTCTTGCGCTCCGCTGATACAATGATGGAGGTGGGGGAGTCTGCGCCACGGCAGCCGCGGCGGATGCTGGACGTCCGCCGCCTCGCCGATAGCCCTGTCTATAGGGTACCGGCTAAACCTTGGACTACTGTGACCGACGACGACGACCTCGTTTCTCACCTCGTCTCTTTGTACTTCACCTGGAGCTACCCCTTTTTCTGCTGGATGGACCGGGAGGTCTTCGTCAAAGAGATGCAACGGGGCGACATAAAGAGCCGGTATTGCAGCCCCTTCCTGGTGAATGCAATACTCGCTGAAGCCAGTGTATGTTAAATAAATCCACGGTAAACGTCTCCAACCACTGTACCAGGGGTTTCTAACCGTGTTCCTCGATAGTATCATTCCGATTACGCCGAGGTCTTTACCACACCAAACGACCCGATGTCGCGGGGCCAGCACTTTCACGATGAAGCCCGACGGTTGCTCGAGGAGGAGGAGCGGGAGGGGACCGTCAGTATTACTACTATTCAAGGACTTATGGTCTTATGGGTTAGGTTAGTTCCTTTCTACTAGTGAGTCCGACTTACAGGCGCTGATGCAAGCAGGCTGGTTCTGATGGGCAAGGATCGCGTGGGCTGGATGTACCTGGATCTTGCATGTCGCGCAGCAGAAGAGTATGCAGACTCACATTCATCACAAACAACGGAGGAGAGGCGGATTGAGGAAAAGGTCGTGAACTGGACCCTCTGGGGCAATTTCAGCATGGCGGCGTATGTTCACTGCAGTCCTTGATCTAATATCTTTTCTCTAACTTGCTTAGTACCGCCTCGGCGTCGCTCATGAAACACATGCAAGCTGAACCCCCTCGACGGCCCCGCGTTCCCGTCGACCACCGGAACCCAAACGATGTTTGGTCCCCATATCCTCGATGCATCGACCCGGTGCCGGGGCATCACCTCTGTGTTTTCGATCGATGGTGTGACCTTTGCTGCATCGCGTTTAGCGTCAGCAAGGCGTTTTATTCGGTTGAGAATCGGGTCCCGGCCTCTGAAACAGTCGTTATGGTCAGCGATGTACATCGACGATTGAAGGGCTGGTATGCGAATTTGCCGCCGTGCCTTTACACCGAAACAGCCGAAGTGCCGCATGTTGTCGGTCTCCAGTACGTACTCCCCCGCCCTTCATGGTTGCCATGACTGACCTTTCAGCCTCTTCTACCATACTACCATCATTCACATATTCTGGCTGCTTTCGTCGTACTATGACACTAACAGTGAGTACGATAAAGCTGCGTCGGCTCGGGAGATGACTCATGAGAATGCCCGGCGCATAGCTCAGCTTATCGGCGTTCATCGGGAACGCTGGGGAATCGATCGGATGGCCCCCTGCACTATCCAGTGGGTTACCACTGCTTTATATGCCTTACTTGGGGCACTTGACTCACTCGATAACCGTAACGCCTTTACCGAGCTATGCATTCTGGCCCGGTCCTTCTCTAGACAATTTCCCCTCGGCAAGGGTATCATGCGGATGCTCCAACTCACCGCGAAGCAGATGCAGCTCTCTCTCCCAGAGGAAACCGATGCCCTTTTCAGCGAATTCGCTGCCGAGAACTGGACTGAAAAGGACCGGGAAGCGTTTAGCAGTTTTTACCCACACTTCCAAACGGTAATTCGGAACGGCCCAACCCGGCCGGATGATTTGGCCCTCGACAGGTTCCTTGAGAAATGGGACAATCTGACCATCTCGGATCCGTAAAGGCCCTTTATGACACCCGCAGTACAATATTACTGTGAGTGCGGTGCACCGCGATACCGTCAGCGAGCCGACGAGTCGCGAGAGTATATAACCTGATTTTTGGGACCCCCGCGTATACATCCAAGATCTAGCCTTTCGGCATTGATATGGTTTGTGGCTCGCCCTCCATCCCACTGTATCCTCACTATCCGATGGTGCAGCACAGTGTGTACAGCAGAGCAGGCCTTTGCTTCGCGTGCACCGCCAGCGCCACAATTACAGCGATATGATTTGTATATCCACTTAGGCTTCATCTGGGGACCCCCCTGATCGGCCATTTCCCCGAGGCACGATCTTGGCGAGAAGGGGCAGTGCATGGGGGGATGGGCTTTACGCCCATCTCAAGCACCACAACGCACAGTCCAGATGGACATAGAATTGCAGTACATACTACATAGTAATAACATCTTAATGCTCGGCAATCTAACCAATTTACGTTTAACTCATGGCACCCCACTGCCTGAGGCTGAAGGCACCAGCCAAGGCCGTGGTGCCCAACTAGCACCAGGACGGAAAAGATCCAACAATACGAGGTCGCGAGGCTTCTCACTGCTCAGCCTGGTGCATTAAAATGGATAATGGCAGTGCCCGGCCACTCAATTTCATTCCCACATCTTTAAATGGCAAACCCCCTCCGCACCTCCCTGCCTACCCGACGATGCTCGCCGTTGAATGCGATCGCCCACAATGACCGACGCCTGGACCCCGGACATCGTCGTCGGGGTCGATTTTGGCATGACCTGCACTGGTGTCTATCCCTCTTTAAAAATGTTTAAAAATACAGTATTTAACTGGACACAGGCGTCGCCTACTCGTATGGACCTAACTGGCCGCCCCCAAAACCGATCCAGCACTGGCCGGGCCTAATCGGGTCGCAAATCGCAACAAAAGTGCCCTCACATCTTCTCTACACGCCCAACACTCTAAAATGGGGCTTCCAATGCGAGGAAACCGTCTCAGACAGTCTCTCCACTTCAAACACCCTTTCCACCTCAACCAGTGACACAGTCGCCGCAAAGGCAACCGACATCATCAAATACTTCAAACTAAACCTCGACTCGGACTTCACGGACTCGCGGACCGATGCACCCTCGCGCGACCAGGCGATGTGCTATTTCCGCGACTATATCGGCTGCGTGTACCGGTATGTGGTGGACTACT
This sequence comes from Aspergillus jensenii, assembly GCA_021437015.1. Taxonomy (NCBI): domain Eukaryota; kingdom Fungi; phylum Ascomycota; class Eurotiomycetes; order Eurotiales; family Aspergillaceae; genus Aspergillus; species Aspergillus jensenii. The sequence goes on along the minus strand of JAJAED010000017.1, from coordinate 119,305 downwards.
TCTCGCGCAGCTTTCCACGATTTGAGGGCATGAAGGTCGAGTTTGTGTTTAGCGTGCCGACGACGTGGAAGGATCCGCGCATGGTGGAGGAGTTGAGGAAGTGCGTGGAGTTTGATCGCGGACGAGACCATAGGGCTGTTATTGGGCTGACGGAGGCGGAGGCAGCGGCTGTTTATGTGTCGGGTTTGCATTATCAGGTTTGTCTTTCGTACTAATCAATATCCCCCGTAGTTAGATGGTGGGTGGCTGATGGGAACAGAAAAACGATGTGATCCTGGTATGCGATGCTGGGGGAGGGACTACGGACGTGAACGTTCTCAAGCTAGCCAGTGCTCCTGGTGAACCTACAGTCTATGACCCGCTCGGATTTGTTGAGGGTACAATCACCTGCTTATATTCTTCTCCGTTGCCTGTCTAATGCATGTCAGGAAAACCCGTTGGGTCAGTCTTCATCGACGTCAGCGTTCAGCAGCTCATTTGCACCAAACTCGAGCCCATCAAGCACTGCCTCCCGGCGTCAACAGACGAGATTGCTTGGCAGATGATGGGAAGTCGGTTCGAGCGCTTCAAGTGCGCTTTTGGAATGATGGGCGAAGAACTCGAGACACTGAGGCTTGACCTGCCCGTGTCAGTGACGGAGTCAGATTTCCCTGAGCAGGGGATCTGGAACCGGCAGTTACTTATACCTAGGTATGTATACATACCCAGAAGGTAGTGTCCTACTGAATGCAACAAACTGACGAGACTCATCCAGGGCCGAAATCAAAGCAATATTCGACGAAAAGGTCACAGACCTGACCCAGTTACTGGATGACCAAGTCCGCAATCTACAACTTACCCACCCAGCTCAGAAAATTGTCTGCAACCTCCCAAGTCACCAAGTTTAATTAATATCTAACCTATGTGATAAGTCCTTTCTCGTCCTCTCCGGCGGCTTCGGTAGCTGTCCCTACCTCCGCAACTGCATAAAAGAGCGCTACGAAACGCCCACGCATCTCTGGCCAGAGGGCATTAAAGTGCTAACTGTCGATGAACCGTATTGTCCCCTCACTCGGCTGTATTGATGTTACTATACTAACAAGCGCAGGCAACTAGCTGTCGTCCAAGGCCAGGTCATGAACCGCACCCAACAACTGCGCACCCACGCTACAGTCTTCAACCACCTCTACAGCCCTGTCAGTTACGGAGTAATCTGCGATTGGATCTATGACCCGAGGAAACACTCCGGTGAAACTACACGCTTCGACGAGCGCAATATGAAGACTTATGCGGTGAATCAGATCGATTGGCTTGTTATGAAGGTACCATCCAACTACAACCACCAGATTGACACGCCATGATGCTAATTTGCTTTAATACAGGGCGATCTTGTCCCAAGGAGTGGAATATCCAAATCCTTCCCCCGCAAAATCTCCCCACGGGATCTATCCCAGCCCTTCGTCGCGCAGATCGTCATGTCGCAGCAGCCGCGCGACCATCTCCCACGAAGCATGACGCAAGGCGACGCAAAACTCATCTGCGAGCTAGAGGTCGACACAACCAACGTTGAGAAGAAGATCAAGAACCACCACTGGTATAACCGGTCACCCGTGTACTTCCTAGTTAATGTGATTGTGAAGCTGCTTATCGAGCCGGCGGGGCTGCAGTTTGAGCTTTGGAGTGCGAATGGGGATCAGATTCCTGCTAGATCTAGGATTGCAAGGACGGATGGGTATGGTGCTCCTCTTGCCAGTGTTGGTGTTGGTGTTGGGGGTGCGGATTCGCCGATTACGATTTGGTGGGAGAGTATTGCGGAGAAGATGCAGGATGGAAGTGGAGAGGAGAGGATGAGCCCGGGGCTGCGGCTGCAGAGGGGGAGTAATGTGCCCTCTGAGGTTGGTGGTGACCATGCGTTTGAGATGATGGGTGATATAGGGCCGCCGCAACAGTCAGCGAGGGATGCAAAGTTGAGGCCCCCTTCTTATCGATAGTTGTTTACGTGCTTGCATGGATACCCAAGAGTTTAGTACCTAGTATCAAGTCTAATCTCAATACATCTCCGTCCCCTATATTGCATGGTATCATTTCTTCCGAAACAGCTCCAAAATACCATCCTTTCCATACGCCGCAGCAACGTCCTAGATTATATCAGTCTCAATCCAACTAGCAAATAATACACCATGAAAACAAGATAGAATTTACCATCGGCGTCTTTTGTTTATTATCTTCCAAAAGCGGGTCGAGCCCTAATCCCAATAGGTATTTGAACAAGGCAGTATCTGGACCTTTCGCCAAACTCTCGGCTCTCTGATGGTCATACCAGTGGGTCCGCATCCTGGCAACCAAGTGAAGAAGGCTTTCGCCGTCTCCATTCCTGCTAACCAAGTCTGCCCTCGCAGTACGGAGGGTCTCCATGTGCTGGGCACTCAACACCGCAGATGGACATCTAGCGCCATCGACCAAGTGTTTCCAGACAGGGGTGAGACCATCATTATTTGTCGCGTTGATATCGAAACCTAGGGTGAGATACTCATGGAGGAGATCCTCTCCAAAATCAGACATATAGGGAACAATGTGGTGCAAAATGGTGTTTCCTTCAGGATCTGGGGCTCGTATATCCGCACCAGCGTCTTTTAGTTGTCGAACAAAGCGGAAGAGGCGCCGCTTTGCTGCTATGTGAATTGGACTGTATCCAGCAACATTTTTACAGTGGGCGAGAGACGGACACTGTTGAAGGAGCTGGCTCAGCATCACAGCAGCTCCATCATCTTGGTCCCTAAGCCCGCTGGTACGCAGTAGCAGATGCACCACTGTGTTACCCTCATTTGTTGCAGCGGTTATATCAGCCCCCATACCCGAAAGCTTCCGAATAAGCTTCACCACTGAGTGTGGATCCCGAGTATACCCCTCGTCGGGCTCATGACAAGCTGCCAGGAGGAGAGTCCTACCACGGGCATCTCGCCGGTCAATCTCTATGTTGGGTTGGGCAAGGAATGTGTCTACCATAGCCCTTTGCGAGAACAAGTCGTGCAAGATAGTCGTATCCCCATTCAAAGGAGCAAAGGGGTCGGCTCCATGGTCAAGCAGTAGTTGCACAGTAGCGGCGACCTTTGCTCGCTCCATATCAGACTTTCCTTCCCGAAGCCCGGCGAGCTGAAGGGCGTAGCAATCGCTGGTGCCAAGAGCCACACAAAGCACAGCCATACGCTCCATCATCGACTCGTAGGAGTATGGGTGACGGATCTTGTGGACTTGCTGGTTGCAGTCTGTGCCGGTGGTCAAAATAGCTTCCAGCATGTCAGTATCCAACTTCTGGATGCAACTCGAGAACAATGACACCTTGCCAGCCATGATATCGCCGCCATAGTCGATGAGCAGGTTGGCCATCCCCCTATCGCGCTTAACCAAACCTAGTGGTGTTGTCCCATCCTCGCTCAGTGCGTTCGGATCAGCGCCATTTTCCAATAGCAGCTTGACGATGCGCATGCGCTGATACCCGCCTTTTACCGCTGCATGAAGAGCGTTTCGTCCAAAGGCATCGGTGATATTTGCATCTGCCCCGTGGTCGAGGAGGTATTTGATAGCACCAGTCTGCCACCAATGCGTGCCTTGAGCGAGAATATGCAATGCGCAGCTGTGAATACTACGCCGATGATGTTTAGGATCCTTTATATTAACATCGGCTTGGAAGGTCTCCACGATTAGTGAGAGGAGAGCCATGTTGGGTTGACTACTTTGCGCCACTGTCAGAATGAATGGGCGAACGCCGGGGTAGTCGCTATTGGGAGAGGACATGGAGCCGTTGATCCAGCACTCTTCAACGCGTCTGGATCCAAACTTCTCAAACTGTTCAGTGAAGCCCCAAAGGGCCAGATCGTGCAAGAAGTCCTCGCTCCTCTCACCCATCTTGCGCCGTGGTTGGACACCCCGATTGGCCAATTCATTGAGAATACCAAAGGCGCCAGCTGCGAGGGCCTCCTTACAGATGTCTACAATATCAGTGGACTCGTCCTGTGTCACCTGGTCCACAATAAAGCTGGCGTTCTGATGAGTACAAACCAATTGTCGCCACAGGAAATGAGCAGTATATCGTTCGCACTTGGATTTCTGCTCGATCGGTCCATTCTCGATCTCATCTGAAAGTGCAACTGCCATCAGACCATTGCCTGTATGTATAGCGTACTGGACGGGATTCATCATTATCGGATTGAAGCTGGTAATGTCGGCTCCATGTCGGCAGAGAAGATGAGCAATGTCCTGGACCCTGAGTGTGTCGTCGTCCGATTTGACATATTTTTGGGACCCAAACCTGCTCATATCAGGCTTCCTGTGGAAGCGCGCACACATATGGAGCGGTGTGCAATAGTTCGTATCACGAAGATTCGGGTCGGCGCCAGCATCCAGCAGGAGTCTGACACTCTCCGGGCGACCGGACTGGCAAGCATAATGCAGCGGTGTGCGTCCCTCGTCATCTTGTTCATTGGCAGCTGCGCGGCGTTCTGCGTCCACGTAGGTCTCCAGTACGAGGCCGATTACGTTGCTTTGTTTGGCAGCAGCAGCCACATGGAGTAGGTTTTGCTTTTTATATGTTTGAACGGAGACCTGTGCGCCTCTATCAATCAACCACCCGACATAGACCTCGCAACTGGCAGCTGCCGCATGGATTGGCAGTCGCCCTTCGTTATCCCGCATGGATATCATCGAGGCGATGTCCAATTCTTCGAACAGACACAATGGGTTGCGCGTCGAATCCAGCAGGTTGGGGGTCACGTACCATTCCGGGGATCTACTGAAGGCACAATGAAGCAGAGTCTCGCCTTCTCTATTTCTCGCAAGAACAGGGATATTTGTAGCTCGCAGCTGACAGAGGGTACCAAAGTCCCTGCGCCCATGTTCGAAGTATGGTCTCATAAACGTGTGGTACAAGGTGTCTCGGCCATTGTTGATATGCAAAGGGTCAACCCCGGCCTCCAGCAAGTGTTCGACATTCTTTTCTGCATTGTTATCGACGAGGGTAAGATGGAGGGCATTGTTCCCGTCGTAGTCAACCGCGTGTATATCGACGCCTAATTTCACAACTTTTGGCCAGCTGTCCGAGCGGCGCTCGATTAGATGTAAGAGCCAGGTTCTGCCTTGGTTGTCTTGTGCTTCGAGATTTGCCCCAGCCGCAGCAAATACAGGACCGTATAAATCTATGTTCGAAGAACCTACTTCATGTAGAGGTACCTTACCGGCATTATTACTCCGGTCCAGATCCGCCCCTAAGGATATGAGCTGCTCAAGAAGGCGGGCATTCGATTCTTGATACGCCGTTCTTCTGGCGAATATGTGAAGCGGTGTATCCCCACGCGCGTCTTGGACGTTCCAGTCGTCCACGAACGGCTCTATGATACCCAAATCATCATCACCTCGCCAAAATTCCAGACAGACATGGAGCGGCGTCCGTCCCTTGTGGTTTTTAGCAGCATCCCACCTAGCTCCGTGGCGCAACAGAAGATCCAGTATCGGGAGGCTTTCAGAGGATGGTTTGAATAAATGCAAGGGTGTATCTCCCTCGCTGTCCCTCGCATGAACATCCGCGCCATGATCCAAGAGCTTCTGTACGATACAAACGGTGGTCCGAACACAGTAATGCAATGGTGTCACGCCATACCGTCCTGTACCGTTGACGTCGCATCCTGCTTAAAGGGCCAAACTCAGAGCTGCCTCGAGGGGAAGTTCCGCAGAGCTTCTTTGGAAGACTTTTTTATCATAAAGAGGGGCACACATGGCAAGGAGCAGTGAGTCCTCATCTGGCAGGTCTTTGTCCTCACGGTGGATCCATAGATCGAGGCCGCGGCGTTCCCTACGATAAAAAGGGTCCACGCCCTTGCTAACCAGAAATTTCATAGTATCCACGTGTCTGTTGCTGCCGGCCCTCAGCAGAAGGTTGCCCGCCAGCGGGGACTTTACATCGATACCCGCAGGCTCGATAAGGAACTTGACAAGGGCTGCATGTCGGAACCTGACTGCAAGTTGAAGCGCCATGACGCAACTCTCCGCATCCAGATATGGTATCATTTCACGGACGGACTCGACGAACCCCGACTGGGAGGCATATTTCAAAGGGGTATCCCCGACCGTGCTGAAAGCGTTACCACATTCCCTCCCCGGGTCCTCCCAAGCCTTCTTGGTCAATGGGCTAACTCCAGCTGCCAGGAACAGCCGAACGACAGCGTGATGGTTTGACTTCGCGGCAAAGTGCAAGGCGCTCAAGCCGCGCTTGTCGAGCTGATCTGACAGTGCACCACAATCCAGCAGGAATCCTACCATCCCGGCGTGTCCTCGCTGCGCAGCTAGCATTAACGGCGTCTGATCATTGCCGTCGAGTGTGGAAAGTAGCTGGCTGGAACCTGTTTCGACCAGCAGCTTTGCCATGCTCGTGAGTCCGGCCCATGCAGCGACATGCAGAGGGGACATTAGCTCCACGGAGAATGTCGGGCGAATAACCATGTCGATCCATGATGCGAAAGTATGGTTTCCGGAACCTGTGAAGGTTTTGATTACGTCCACCAATGGCTCATTGAGTGTCTTGAGATACTTCACGTGGTGATCCCAGTTCGCGAGCGCATAAGCAAGGAAAGGATACTGTAGTTGGAGCGATTTCTGCAGCGATGGCGCAGGGTCTTCGCCAGGTGATCTGAGTGACTTTCTAATCTCCCATGAAGACAGTGGCCCTGACAGTAAATACCGCACGCAGACCAGTGCCAGAAGCTCATGCGTCTTGGTTGAGTCGATCACGGGAAATGCGCCAGTATCCTGTTTTCGACCCCCATCGGTCAAGAATTCGGTGAAAGAGTGATGAATGATTGACACCGTCTCATCCTCCAGGATCTCAAGCAGAGGGCCGCAGGACATCCGCGTCAAGTTCTTGGTGTCGCCGTGCTTGTTGCCATCGTCAACCATGTCCAAAAAGTCCAAGACCGTGGCAATCTCGAGCAACCGCATGGGGCGTGATGCATGTGTCGCGAGTTGTAGGATCAGCATCTGTCTCTCCTGTGGCACTGCGGCGACCTGGGAATGGTCGTGTAACATCTGCGAATACATATCTTCCATACTCGAAGGAAGTGTGAGGAGAGCATCTTCGGCCGATGCTACGTCCACCGAATTTCTCTTATGGTCGTCTAAAAGCTCATTCAGAACCAGACGAGCGTAGAGGAACGAAGGATGAACGCGATCCTCTACTGCTCTTCTGATAGTGTCTTTTGCAGCCTCGCTGACATGGTGTATTTCGTGCAGCCGGTGCTGGATGAACAGCGAAATGTCCTTATTTGTCTGCCGATCCTCGACTCTGACCTGAAGGACAGACGGCAGATTCAAGACCTTCTGAATCTGCGGTAGTGGTCGACTGGTCATGAGCACCTTGACTGCGTCTGGGCGTGTCTGGCCCAAGTCCACGAGGCGAAGCAGAAAGTCGTTCGTCTTTTCGGAGTCCAGCTCATCCAGTGCGTCCACAACGCAGTAAACCTTGGGAAGAAGCTTAAAGCTATCCAGTAGCAGCTTCCAAAGCTCTGAATATGCCTGGTGCGTTCCTGTTCAATCCACGCCTTTAGTATGGACCTTGAATACGAGGAAAACTCAACCAGCTGAGCCAACCAGTCTCGAGCAAGTGGGTGGACGTCGTGATTCAGAGCAACTATCTGACGGAAGAAAAAGAATAGAACAGGCGTTTTGCTTTCGGTGGTTTGTAGCTGCGAAATAAGTCTGGCTGCCAGGACACTCTTGCCAGCGCCAGCGATGGCCTTCAGCCAGAGCGTGCCCGCAGTTCCATCGTGCCACTGTTGGTACTGTGAAGTCTGGGGCAGCCACTCCCCAGTGCCTGGGACATGGGAATTGAGATGCTTTTTGAAATCCGATGAGTCTCCTAGGTAATCGGTGGGTTTCAGCCAGGCTCTCAGTTCGGCGACCAGCTCGGGGGATGGGGGATCGCAGAGTGCGCGTTCGTCGACAAACACGTAGTCTTCGTTTTCTGATCCTGACATAACACAAATTTGAGGGTAAAGTATTTAAATAATAATTGATGGTAAACGGATGGTTGAGGTGGGCTGAGGATGGAAGAAGACAACAACAAAGGCGGGGAAGAACGCAAACAGTGAAGCCTGAAGCAGCGCCGCAACCACAACCACCCACAAAACTACGCTGAGAAGACACCCCAGCCCCACTAGGCCAACTGTATACCCAGCCAACAGCTTGAAAGAGTGTTGGTTCTCCACAGTCGCACTGCCAATCACGTACAGCATCAACGGTAATTCGGGGCTCCCGACGCCGACATATGCTGGTATGATCTACCGATCGGTAGAATTCTAACAGGTGGGAAATATGCGGTCGATGGAGGTATACATCATAGGGTTGCTCTTAAATACCCCAACCTCAAATGACAACGGACATGCAAGTCATTGCACTCTGCCCTCTTGCTGTCTCTGGTTCATCTATAGTCTCAGCACCAATATGCGTCTCTTCACTACTGCCGTGAGCTTCGCATCCTTAGCTGTTGCATCTCTCCAAATTGTCTCAAATAACGGCCGGCCCACCTGTATCGTCAAGCCTCTAGGACAGCAACAGAGCGATGTCCCTAACATCCTGCACGCATTCCGCAAATGCGGCCACTCCGGCACCATCATCTTCCCAGAGAACGAAACATACTGGATCGCAGAGCGTCTAAATCCAAATGTGCAAGGCGTTACAATCGAGTGGAAGGGCACATGGCTGGTACGCTGATTCCCATAATATTCAAAACACAGGCATTGACTCTGGCCAGTTCTCCGACAACCTCACCTACTGGCGAGAAAACGCGTACCCGATAAGCTTTCAGAACCACGCAGCCGGATTCATCCTCTCAGGCAGTGACATCCGCATCGATGGTCACGGAACCGGTAGCATCAACGGTAATGGCGACACTTGGTATACAGCCGAGGCTGGGAAGACGCAGCCCGGACGTCCCATGGTACCGTATCTACCTTGCCCTAACAGAATCTTGATTTCGAGACCTTTCTGATAATCACCAGCCGTTCGTCCTATGGAACGTCACCAATGTGCAAGTCTCCAACCTTGCAATCGAGCAGCCACAACTCTGGTCAATCAACATCATGAACGGCACGAACATGGACTTCACCAATATCACAGTCGCCGTAAATGCGACTTCTGCTCCAGAGGGCGAGAACTGGGCGCAGAACACAGACGGATTCGGTATTTCACCCTTTACCCACCTACCTAGCCAATATCTTCCCTGGAATGATAAAGAAAGCTAACAAGCCAGACACAATGGACGCCACCAACATCACGCTCCGAAATTTCACCTTCAGCGGCGGCGACGACTGCATCGCCATAAAGCCCCGCTCGTCAAATATCCACATATCAAACATAACCTGCAACGGCGGAAACGGAATCGCTGTCGGTAGTTTAGGACAGTATCTTGAAGACTCGAGCGTTGAAAATGTCGTCATCGATAATGCTAAAGTGCCCGGTACCCGCTTCGGAACGTACATAAAAACGTGGGTTGGCGAGCTCGTTCCAACGGACGACTACGAGTCTGGGTATGTTCCTCGTGGAGGGGGATGGGGTGTTGTGAAGAATGTCACGTTTTCGAATATTGATGTTGGGGATGCGCAGCGTGCGGTCGTGGTTACGCAGGATAATGGGGATGATGGGACGTCTAAGGGTACGAGTAAGATGGAGATTTCGGGGATACGGTTTGAGAACTACACCGGGATGCTGGGATCGAGTAATGAGGTTACTGTCAGTTGTAGCAAGGTGCATCCTTGTTTTGATATGGACTTTGGAAACTTTGATGTCCTGACAGAGGATGGGGAGATTACTGGGAGTTGTAAGTGGACGGCAGAAGAGGGTGTTACTGGGCTAGATGGTTGTTAAACTATATTATAGTGTATTCACTTGGATTAAAATTACTATATTATGAAGCTCACATGGTGTATATCATGGTAGGTGTCTAAGCTATGCAAGCTTAGAAGAACTGGACACAGCGCCAGCAGATGCCTCAATATCGTCATGCCTAGGCGTAATGGTCCCCTCGCTCTCCATCTTACCAGCCCCCTTACGGAGACCAACGAGGGTAACAGGGTTGGTTTCCACAAGGTACATGTACCAGTAGTACGTCCCTGTGTCAATTAGCACAGAACCTGAGAGCCGGAAGTACGCTCGACCTACCAACAAACAACCCCCCACCAACAATATTCCCCAGTAAAGTCGGAATAATCCCCTTCCAGATATACAACCCAACCGAAATACCCGGCGCATCAAGCCAAATGGCCATCGGAACGAAAGTCATATTAGCAACGACGTGGTCGAGGCCCAGCGAGACGAAAGCGTATATCGGGAGCCAGATTCCGATTATCTTCGAGGCCAAGTCGCGACCTTGCAGGGCGAGGAAACATGCCAGGCAAACGAGCCAGTTGCAGCCGATACCGCGGAGGAATATGCTGTGGAACTCGGGCGTGACTTGCTTTTTTGTCGCGAAGCTGATGACGGCGGATTTGTACGGGTCTGCGCTGAAGACCTCTCCATCTGGGCTTGTTAGCTGGAGAGATTTATGTGATACATGGGGTTACATACAGCCAAAAATAATGGCGACAACAAATAGTGAACCGCATAAGTTTCCCCAGAAGGTGACGAACCAATGGAGAAGCATCTTGTACCAAGGAATTTGGCGTTGCAGGGCTGCGACAGTGGTGAACTAGATCAGTCAATTAGCACCAAACATAATTACCATATCACGATAGCGATAACGGACCATAAACGAGCCAGTGCAGAGATCAGCGCCAGTGAGAATGATCAAGGTCAACCCGTAAGGGAAGACCAGGGCACTGATAGTACGCATCAGGCCTGGCGCATTTTCTTGGTACCAGGGGCTGCTGTTTGTGCTCAGTGTGGTTCCACATGCAAGGGCCAGCAGACATCCAGCGGACACAGCACTGAAAAAGACCTTGTCCAAACGCATGTTGCCTTTGACGGTGCCGGCCCGGGCGACGGACTCGGTCACCTCGACCGGGGTGTAAGCATCTATGGAGGCGGGCATGCTTCTGGATACGGGCTTGACTGAACTCGTCCAGGGGTGTAATCATTGAGCGAGAGTGACGCCTTTAAGAACGCCAGCATGGTGCATACCTCGAGCAGTGTCCAATCAGAGTGTGGAGGTCCTTATCTGGATCGTCCATTCACCCAAGATCGCCATGGCAGATATCAAACCCCTTTTGAGCTAGACAATTATCAGGCAAATAGCAAGGAGGAACTGCTGTTCCCAAACAGTGGATGGTTGGTTGGCTTATCACGAAGCCGCGGAGAAAGCAATCTCAAGACTAAAACCTGGAGCTCCTGCGTCTGATAAGGGAGATAAGAAGTCCCTGCAGTCCACCAAACCTCTCGATCGGAATATACGGGGTTCTGATCGTCGTTGGTTCGTCCGAGATGCGAATGATCTCCTTCCCTCGTGCCTGATGCGAGTGCCATAGTCGATGTTCCGATATCCTCTCTATCGCAGTTGAAAGCTTGTCAGTGAGAAGCTTTCTGATGGGCAGCTAAGATGGACCGGGTGCTTGTTGAGCATGCGCTTCTGAAGGAGGAATGGTCTCATATCTACCAGCAGTTGGTTGCTATGTGAGTCCCAAATTATGTGGTTCTGGGGTATATACTGGAGTATATATGGCAGTTTCCTAGGATGAGTCCCATCATTTTACCACAATACGGACAAACCACTGGGGCTTGAGGGTGCCTATCCACTATTTTTACAGGTCTGTTATTGGGTATTCCTTATCAGGGTACTAAAAGATACAGATTAACGTTCGCTATCTCTCCCTGGTATGGCTGATCGCCACTCCACTATGCCATAGGTTTTAAATACTGAATATAATGCTGGCAATTAATGATGAGACGCTAGTCCTCTACACCAAAAGACCTTGAGGCTGGGGGCAGCCAGCTATCTCCAACAATTTGCAACCTTCAGGCATTCTCATTGGACTCCCGCATTCCCAACATTCTATACAGGAAGTGGTGTGATTGGCGGAGATGTGCCGAGCTGATTAGAATATCAAAGTTGGGCCGAGGATCTGCGGCTGCTTTTAATCCACTTTGCTCCCAACTAGAACAACTTCTGCTCTGCATCCATTCTCCACCTACATCATGGCCGACAATCTCTCTCAAACCTTATCAGCCCGCTGCTTCCTCCCAAACGGCGAGACTCGTGTCGGCAGGGCCCTGCATCCCCCCAGGAGCAGCTCGCCTCCCGATGCCGGCAAGAAGCGCGGTCGCCCAAGAATGGCACCTGACGCCGACACCTCGCGCCTGGTTTGCACACCTCTGGATGAATAATGATTGAGTATATTAATGTTATTCCAGGACCGTCGCGCGCAAATCCGATATGCCCAGCGCACGTACCGACACAAGAAAGATGTCATGTACCGGAACATGGAGACCCGTCTCGCAGGGCTCGAGGGGGCCATGGGCCGTCTCTCAGACTCAATCGCCGACTTCCATGACATGGCTATCGAGTCAGATCTACATGTCACCCATCCGCAACTCTTCGAGCATCTGAGCGTCACTCTTTCCTATGCGAAACGGGTGACTCCCGGTATAGAGAATGAATCGCCCAAGGATCTTGACCTTCCCCCCATAATTCCTACCGGGACGAATTCTCGAGACCCATCTTCGTTTGGGTATATAGTGAACCGCCGTGACGATATGGACTGCGAAATACTTCTAGCTGGTACCGAAAACCTTGCCCCCGAACCTAATCGACCACAAAAGAATCAAGTCTTTTGGCCCCTCCCCGGAATCTCAAGCCACACCTACAGCTTCCAAGAACGCGATCCCTCCAGAAAGCTCCAGCGATACTGTCTCGAGCACATTTACCGCCTGTTTACCGACCCGCGCTCCGACCCGGAGGAATTCTACCGCGTCTTTCGACTGGTTCCCTGTGTGAAGTACAAAGATAAGATGAGCCGCTACCTATTCTGCCTTGTGCGCTCAAACTCGCATGAACCTCTCGAGATTCCCGCTCTACCGTTTTACTGCATCGGCGGTGCTGGAACGCATTATCCAGAGGTCAAAGATGGGAAGCCTGTCTACCCTGAGCGCATGCGTCTCCCCAGGCGTGCGCTAGGGAATGTGGTCAGTCTGTGTGCTGACGAGAATATATCGTCAATTGATCGGGAGGAACTGTTGAGACTCGCTGGGTTAGATGGGACGTGGCTTGATTGCCGTGATGTGATCGGGTATCTTAATGAGAAGGGGATCCTTGACCGGAATGACCCAAAGAGCACGCAGAGTGAGGGTGCCGAGCAAGCGTCATGGACACTGGACGTGGATGGGTTCTTCCAATGTGAGATGTCTGTTGATTGTATCTATCACAATTACACTAACATGTCTTAGCTATCCTGGCCAACATGGTTGTCCTCGGACGATCCCCCGGTTTCAGATTCACCGACGTTGAGACTGCTTTTACGACTAACGTGCGATATGACTCGAAGTAAAGATCGACTCATTAGAAGTATGAGGTAGTGAATGGATCATGGTAGTATTAAGATGGAGGAAATCTCTTTTTACTGATGCACTTTACAACTCCAAGAATGCCCCATCTCGACTTTCTCTCTCGACAGCACCGACGAATCAACCGCCCAGTCTAGCATTCATGCTCGCCGATTAGCAATTGGTGGAACTACACAGTGCAGGCTGAAACTCGAGAGCCAGGCGTTATGACGTATGGCCATTGACGTCAACCTCTGCTTCAGTCACACCTCAAGACAGCCAAGTCAGCTTTTGACTCAGGGCGACGATTTATCATTAGTGTATGATGAATATGAAACGGCCATATGCGGGTCGTCCCGGTCCGTCTCTCTTTAGGTGACAGATCACAAATGACCTGTTCAGGAAACGATGCAGCGTCCCTACATACAGTCCGTGTAAATGGACGATCTACTGCATATCCTAGCCAACAAGACCCAGAACTATTTCTACAGTAGAAGTCAAATCTCAATTTTGCCAAACATACGAAATTCGTTTCCATTCTCATGAAAAACTATAGAAAGACTATAAAAACCCATGAATACGACACAACTACCACCTCCGAACCTCCACAATATCATCCCCAGAAACAAAGATCTCCTCTTTATCCAGACTTGCTTTCACAGGGCTGGGCTGCTGGAAAATCATAGTCAGTTCCTCGAGTGTCCGCTTGCTCGTCTCGACAAAGAGGAAGTAAATAACGACCACTTCGAGCGTGTCCCAGCAGATAAACAGGAAGTAGTACTTCCACCGGGCACGCGTGAATGCGATTCCCGTCACAAACGTGTTGTAGAAGGAGGCAATATTAATAAAAAACTATCACGCGATTCACGATTAGCACAGTATACTCCCAAAATAAAGTAAAACCCCTGAGGAGGAGTGAAGAAGCATACATTACTCATGCCCATCCCCTTCGCCCGACTCTCATACCTCAAACACTCCACGGGATACATCGCCTGGTTCGGCGTCCAGCCCGCCGAATACACAAACCCAAAGACAAAAATCATCGCAATCTGCGCGCGCGCCGTCATCCCGCTTTTGGCGACGACACTGCCGTCCGGCCCATCCGTGACATTCGTGGCATTGAGCCCCGTGATGATCGCGAACAGGAAGACCATGATGAGTGTCGAGAAGAGAAGCTGGGGTCTGCGCCCGACGCGGTCTGTTATCAGGGCGCCGAATATGGCGCCGCTGAATTGGACGACGTTTTGGAGGCCCTGGAGTAGGAGTCGCGTGTTGTTTGAGGAGATTCCGGCGCCTTGCAGCATTTGCGGGTAGTAGTAGGAGACTGGGCCGTTGCCGGACCATTGACCGAAGAATGCTGTATATAGTTTTACATATTAGTTGGATGTGATATAGTATATAAAGTGGAGAGTGGATGTCATACCCATGAAGACGACAAGCATCGACCGATAGCGCACTTCGCGACTGTTGAAGAGCTCGCGATAGTCCCACCAGCGCTTATCAGAGCCGACATTGGAGATATCCTCTACCATCTCGCGATATTCCAGGCGGACCAGCGGGGAGTTCCGGTCTCCTTCTCCGTGATATTCAGCGAGGACGCGGATGGCTGCTTCGTGGCGGTTACACGATATCAGCCATCGGGGGCTCTGTACTCGTTAGACTCTCTATTACTTTCCTATTTATTAGGGAAGATGTTACCTCTGGAATAGTAAAACAGAGCAACAGCACCAGTCCCGAGAAAAACATCTGCAGCCAGACCGGTATGCGCCAGCTCTGAGTTCCTTCAATAAAGCTCGTTCTCCATGGTATGAACGTCCCCGGTATCCCGCCTCCAAACCACAGTACGTTGTATAGCCCCGTCATCACGCCGCGGTAGGCTGGGTGTGCCATCTCCGAGACATAAGCAGGGCCAGCAGTTGCTGAAGTTGCGACCCCAAACCCGAGGATAAACCGCCCAGCCATAAACCCACCCAGGTTCGTGCAGGTTGCTTGTACGATTGTTCCGATTATAATCCATAATGCGCCGATGGCCATGCCCACGCGGCGGCCTACGGTAGTTCGTTAGTCTGCATGCAGTATAATGGGAGGAAGTATATGGTACCTTTGAAATCAGTAAACGGTCCAGCAAAGAACGATCCTACAATGTTTCCAATGGTGTAAATCGCATACACAATCCCCGTTGTCGGCGTTCCATCGTCGACATCGAAGCCGAAGTACTCGCGGTACTGGCGGTAGCTATTGATCGAGCCCATCAAGGAGCCATCGTATCCGTTGATGCAGGAGTTGAGGGTTGCTACGATAATGCACCAGTACAACTACTCGCGTTAGAAGTGTCAGTGATGGTTACAGGCAGGGAGGAAGGCAGATCTCACCTTCATCATCCGCTTCGTGAGCAGCCGGGGCTTCGCCCGTAGGGTAGCTATGTGCAAGGCCGCATTGCTGACCCCGAACACGCGTTTATCTCCATCACTGGAGATGATAGTCTCGAACGACTGCATGGTGCATCGCAGTCAGATACTCTCTGTAAATTGACGATCCAGCGAACAGGAGGGGACGGGGGGATGTCAACCGGATATATAGGGTAAATCAGGGAAATCGGGACAAAACCACCCTGGAGGGCTACTAGGCTGCCAGAATTGCAGGGATCTCCTAGGAGGTCTAGGATGCATGCTCCTGGCCATCCTGCTGGATTTGGTTTCAGGGCCTAGTCTCAAGTGCATGCCAGACAAAGAGGTCCAGCTGTGGCTCAGACTCCAAATTTCCAACAGAATCTCCGTCGCTAAAGGGGAAATGGCTGCGGTGCATTTGATTACCAAAAGCCACAATGCAGGGGAAGGCAAACTGGCTTCCATTCGCCTGGGCGAGACATAAGATTCCATACAGCGAAGGTTCTGCAGTATGAATCTCGTATTTCGTAGCGAAATCCGGGGAGCCACGCGAAACATGGGCCAAACGGCGAGGTGGACTCTGTAGGAGGCGGGGAGATGTCGATGAATGCCTTCTCTGGTGAGGGAGGGAATCCTTTAACCCGTCCACTTGAGAAGGCTGTCAGAGCGCTAATGATCTTAGATTATATAGAGCCTTGGCTGGATTGGCTGATGCGGGGAATTGGTTTCATCACACTGCTCTAGCAGGGCAGTGTGTCAGTGCGTCGGCCAATTGCCCAAACAAGTCTGACAGAGACGAAAGATGAAGCGGACCTGCATTGTGCAGTTTCGACTGAATCGTCAAATGACCGCTGTGGTGGTGGCTGCACTCTGCACCGAACTATTCCGCTATACCAAGCCCTAGTCCGGCCAACTGCAGCGTGGAGAATAACTCCCTGAGATGCATAGAGTAGATTTTCACATTTCTAATAAGGCTGAAATACGTAACAGATTCTTGCAAATGCCGAATCCAACTTTAACCACTGCAGGCAAACGCAGCCCTAACTCCAACCATAGTAACCAGACCAATCATACATCAATAACCATAATATACACAGCACCCCTCATGAATTCATCGCTTGACTCATAATCGCCTCCTTCTCCTCCGGACTAATATACAAACTCAGCGTGTACGGCCTCCCCTCAATCAAATCCGACTCCCCCTCCAACCCCCCAGCCAGCACCAGCCTGCCCAACCCAGCAAACGGCAGTCCAAACCACATGGGCGTCCCCCGCGCATCCGCACCCTCCCAGTAGTCCCGATGGCAGGACATACTACTCCCCACCAATAACGGGTTAAACGCATTGCAGATCGCCTCGGGGATATGCAAGACACCCTCCAGGACAAGGACATGCGTGCCCGGGTCATTGGGGCCCCTCCGAACGGGCAGATGGACGTTCCCCACCCCCGCAACCAGCTTCTCGTCATGCGGATTGAAGGTATTGCTCTTGACCAGTGTGTGCACCGGCGCATATGTGGCGAATGAGGCCTTGTCGCGCGCGTAGTGGCAGTTCCCCGACACGATCATCCAGTCGCGGCATATCGACGCGGACGGGTGCACCATGCGCGTTTTCTTCCGCCGGTCGTATTCTTCTCCTTCTGTATCGTTGTGGTCTATGGCGTCGGCAGTTGGGCTGCTGCTGTCCGCGAGATCGCGCATGAAGTCATCGTGCGTCCGCATCGTGATCGGATCTGGGAGCGGCGCCAGAACGATTAGCCTCCGGCGGGACTTTCTCCGTGCGCAATTGGGGAGGGAGGGACGGACCGACCGGGGTTGTGTGGGGTTATTTGGTTGGTATGGCCGTGGGAAACTGGTTTTAGGGTCGAGGCAGCACCGAGAGGGCGTTGTTGAGAGAGAATTGGGTTGAATTGGCTGTTTGTCTCAGCTTTGAGGCTGGTTCTCCGGATGGAGACCCCCGGCAGAATACCGGGCGGTCCTTGCTACCATCTCACCGCTTCTGTTCTGGGAAGGCCGCGGCGTGACTGTTCAGGCAGCAAGGCAAACACATCAACTCTTAAGTCTACGAAATGCAGTATAGTCAGGAATACAGGCAGGAGTAAATCAATAATTCTGCTTCGGGATGAAACTTTATTGGAGATCAACTTGCCGTACAGGCTCAGCATTGCTTTCTAGCTGACCAGCCACCCACATGGCCACCATATGGTCCTGGGAACGTAGTGACCTAAAAAGGCTAGCGTAATAAAATCCAACGCTAAACCATTTTAGTTATCTTGGACTACTGTGGGGAGAAATGCTGGAATCTCAACATGTATAACCACGGTACATGGGATATTATTTTGTCGAGATGGCTATCTGCTAACTCTCACAAATATAAGACTTTCCATCCTACATAAACGATGTCATGCTTCCCCAGATGACCTTGGTTGACCGTGGCTCTGGCAACACGAAAGTCACAGACAAGATTCACAGTACGTAGAGAATATACTTCAGAAATAAAATTCACTTGATATTGCATTCCCTATTATAGGATATCATGCCAAGACAGTATTTGCAGCACTACATTCACTTGGCCCTGTACTTGTGAGATGTAAGGACCAAAGTTCACAAGATATACCTAAAATTGCCTCCAATGATGGTCTGGACCTTGTATATGTATATAAGAAAACTGTGCTCTCTTCACCAGCCCGATTATGGGGAGATTCACTAGCACACAACTGTAGTCCAAATTATATATGTCGCCCGGTCCTGTTGCCTTGCCATCCTTTGCTCTTCACATCCATTCCAACAAACAACAGAATACAAAATGGGTCCTCTCAAGAGGTCATCGAGAGAAGGTTCACGAAGAAGGAGGAGCGGATCGTCAAGCAATTCGGATTCGGGATCACCATCCAGAGAAAGATGCCCATATGGACCAACGAGGCCGTCACCAGGACAAGGGCCTGAGAGACAAGGGCCACGGGGTAGGAAAGGTTCACCAAGGGGGAGAGGAGCACCAAGAGGAAGGGGAGCAACAAGAGGAAGAGGAGCAACAAGAGGAAGAGGAGCAACAAGAGGAAGAGGAGCAACAAGAGGAAGAGGAGCAACAAGAGAGAAAGGACAGCAGGGATGGAGACGATCATTAAGACTACAAAGCCAGGCAGCTGAAGGCATACAATCACAGCCTATCGCGGAAGCAGGGTCGCCAACTGCGCCGTCCAGACTGGAGTCACTACCGGCTGAACTCCTCCTGAGCGTCATGGAACTGTTGGGACCGTCTGATCTCGTCTGTCTCAGCCTCTGCAGCCATTACCTTTTCAACAGCATCGACACGCAGTGGCTGAGGGGGAACAAGGACTTGAATGTCGCCGCCCTTACCCAGGTAGCAGGCGACCTTCCGGACGACTACTGCTGCCACTACTGTGCAAAGCTGCATGCTACTAAATATGTATTCCCGCCAGGATGGTTGGTTACAGGCAGCGATCGGTGCAGAGGCAGCCTGGCCAATGCATTCCGCGAAGACACATTCGAACCGCTGGGACATCTATTCGAGGCCCATTGGGCGCCAACAAGGTACAATTTCCGGCACAATCACCTTTTAATCGCCATGAAGAATTACTATGCCGGCATCAAGACCCAAGTTACAGCACGGTCGCTGTGCTATACGGAGGTGCTGAACTGGAAGCACGATCGCTTGGTCACCACCCTACTCTCTGTCGACGCCTACCCCTGCATTCTGGGGAGAGACCGCAGAACCCTAATTCTTCAAATCCAACAATGGGTTATTTACCGTGGCAACCGCGAGTCCACCGGCGCATTGGGTCTCACAGGAGACGTTAATCGTGTGGCAATTTGTGCTCACAAATTCCTAAGTTCCAACGACGTGCGGCAGTATATGTTAAGTGCCCTGCATAGGGGAGGTTGGCGAAGGGATCATATGCCGAGTGCCCTGAGATGCTGCCCAATTTGCTGGATTGACTTTACTATTGAGCTTCGCCAGTTCGAGACGAACTCCAAGGCAATTGTCGTTACCAAATGGGTGGACCTTGGGGCTGGACTAGAGCTCAATGATCCAAGGTGGTACTTGATCACCAACCAGCAGATCAAAACCACTTTAGCTGGCCAGATAATCTATTCTCCAGGTAGAGCCCGCCGGATATTGGACGCTGCCGACCCCAAAATGGGAGAGCCGGCACAGCTTAGCGCTCTGACGGCTTACAACCAAAGCTTCCTGGAGGGAGATAGATATATGAACTATCTGTACCGGGGCACCAACGGCTACCATAGCTGGTGTGGGGAGTACTACGCACGAAACCCCGAGGATCTAATAATCCGCGTGGTTCCCTGACCATCTAAAGCTACATTGCTATTGACATGGACGGAGACTGGGGCTGCGTTCTGGACTTTCAACTTCGTGTATACCCTATGTAATTAATTAACCTATCTTTCCTATATCGGCACTTGTCGTGACAGGTTAATGCTCGAGCAGTTGCTAAATGAAACCTAGCAATATAGAACCAACCACCATACAGCCCCCCAGCGTAGTCAAACCAGCCAGATGTATAGGTGAAACAGACTCATCCCCGTCAGACTGGTCATTGTAATTGTCCGTAGACTCGGTATTAGTCGGAACAGCCTCATCAACGCCTGGCGTTGCGGTCGAAATTTCTGTGGTCGTAGAGGAGCTGGCAGTTGTAGAAGTAGGAGAACTGCGCGTAGAGGATGAAGAAGAGGCCGTTGATATCTCGAAGCCAGGGTCCTTCCACTCTATTGGCAACACATCAAACCCAGTCTTGCATGAAATGGTCCCATTATCCTGGGTATACGCATGCCCGTTCTCGGCAATACCAGAAAAGTATGAATGGATACACCCTCGCTGCTCTGCATCCAGCAGCAACGTATCGCACATTTGCCGCTTAACAGAATGCCTCTGGTCGTTCTCTGCAAGAACCGGACAGCTCGAAATAACCGATCTAGCAATCGTAACCTGCGCACCAACTTCAGGACACTTGTCGATCCAGTCCTCCAGATCACCCACGTTGCCCGCATCGCCAGAAACGATGTCGACAAAGAATGAGTCCGACGCAACGACCGTCCCACTTTCGATTGTTGTCAGACTGCCGCTGACAGTACATGGAACCATAGAGAACTCCCAGGTGAAGTTGTATCTCCCCGTATCAACCGTGGCGGTGTTGCTGCGGGCACCGATCACGATTGCTGTGTCGGAATCGAGCATTCCGTAATGGAATTTTTCAAAATTAGATGGAGTGTAGGACTGGACATATTCGAACTCTTTCCCGCCTTCCGGGTATAAAAACCATCTCATGGTAAAGCCATGGTAGTAAGCTGCTTCGGCACCTTGGATCGCGAAGACAACGGGGAGCCACTCATCACGGGCTTTTGCGTCGGGACGTGGATAAATGATGTCTAGTTCTAGGGTGGTGGGATACTGTATTTCCGCATGAATATAGGGCAAGCTGAAAGCGAGCCAAAGGGCTGCTAATGATATGAGACTTGGGGCCATGGTGTTGGGTTCCTACCTGAATAGCAGTTCAATACGAAAATCAGTCAAGTCCAGGAATGCGGTCTAGACCCTAGCTTTTATCATCATCGGACACTATAAATCAGTTATAAGAGGCCAGGGCATAATAGTCCAGCCTTCAGCTCACTGTCGCAACTATATCTATCTTAGGAGAGCCTCACCCCAAGGCTGCAAAGGTCGAAAGGACCATCCTGTGACAGCGGATTTACCCATCCAATGAGACCGCTCGACAATTTAACTTGGAACTTAGCACATGGGCTCGAGGCCTGAAACCAGACGAATGGAAAGCCTCAAGCAACGGGATCAGCGTTGTTGCTGCTTCTATAGGCAGACAGAGCCCGAAGGCAGCCAAGACAGTGCCCAGAGTCTGCCATGTCACCGTGGCCCTTGATCACTCTGGTCGGTGTGAATAGCGTCAATTGGCCGAGTCATGCATCCTAGTCGTCTTCTTTCTTGGGCCTATTATCCTTGCTAGATACCTTTTGGTTAGCCCTTTTGGTCACCGACTCACCAGTTGCAATCGTGAAATGCTTCCACATCCAGTTCTACTTGACAAGGGTGTTTGGCGCTTGGAATTTCTCTCTCGGTGCAAAGGGAATCTCCTCTCGAGACTCTTTACCCCGCTCTTGACGAGCGATCCTTGTTCTGGATATATGCCCTCTACTGGCAGTGGTACCGGCCGTGGCTTATACCTGGTGAGTATTCATCAGGGATATTGCACCCCAAAGAAGACAGTGAAGAGTTCCTTCCCAGTTCTGCATTTTGACCATCGCAGCTTCCTAAGTAAATATAATGCTTGTTATTTTGGAAGGCGCGATGGCCCTGACCCTGCAGTGTTTATTATATGGACAGTCGCACCTTCCGTATGTGTCAACTGCAAGAGATCCATATCAACTGGAAGGTACGGTCCACCGTACTCGCCCGTGTCGCGGTTTCCTTATTCGATTGAACAATACGAACGCACTGATCCCGCGTGCAATCGCCGAAGCCAATCAGGGAATAGTTAACTTCGTTAACTATCATTGGGTGCTTGGGTAAAGCACGAGACAAGCAGTGACATTATCCCTCAGCTACTGGTAATGACTTCTTGCCTGTCAGCACACTACAAACAGCTCGTCAACATGGTCAACCTCCCAGAACCCTTTGCATCAGTGCCTTTTCATCGTCTTCGGTACCCTGGGCCATCCCCGATCCACGAGTTTGCAAACAATACACTAGCCTCTTCCTCTCCCATTCAAGTTTGGGCAAAGCGAGATGATCAATCTGCCCCGCTTGTCTGCTGTGGCAATAAGTACCGCAAACTAGAGTATATCATCCCTGACATTCTAGCCACACCAGGAGTAACGACCTTGGTCACAGAGGGTGGGCTTCAGAGCAACCATGCCGCTCAAACAGCCGTTGTCGCAGCGAAGCTCGGGCTCGAGTGTGTCTTACTGCTTAACGAGAGGTCCGGGGGTCTTTCCACCGCAGAGAACCCCGATATCTTTCGTAGCGCTGGGAACTTCCAAGTCTACAACCTTCTTGGAGCCCAGGCCCGGGTGCACTCGGGGCAATGTAACAAGGACGATATTCTGAGTGAACTACGGTCACAGGACAAAGTACCTTACTGGATTCCGTCAGGTGCGAGTCTACATCCTCTAGGTGGTCTGGGCTACGCGCAGTGTGCATTTGAAATCGCAACGCAGGAGGCTGAAATGAACCTTGGAGGGACTGGTCGGTTTGACTACATCTTCCTTCCCTGTGGAAGTGGAAGCACAATTGCAGGGCTCATTGCAGGGTTCCGGCTACTAGAGAAGACTTCGAAGGAAGAGAGCTCCTTGCCGAAAAGACAAATTATTGGCGTAATGGTATCGCCGAAGACTCAGCAGGAAGAAAGAGTGCTGTCAATTGCTCGAACGGTCGGAGACAAAATCGGGCTTGACTCTGAGACAGACCTCTCTTTAAATGACGTCCGACTTGATCACCGATTTTGCGGTCCTGGATATGGCGTCTTCGATAATAATTTGCAGAATACGCTGTGCGATGTGGCTGTCAAGGAGGGAATACTGATGGACCCGGTCTATTCGGGGAAGGCCGCACGGGGTATGCTTTCGTTTCTCAGCAATGACGAGATGGTACCTGACGCCATGGAGAATGGATACACGGGCTTTGAAAAGGTCAATGTACTTTTTATTCACACCGGTGGTCAGACTGTCTTTTCTGCCTATGCGCCTTTGCCGGCCTCCGTTTAGGGTATCACTATGCGTGCAAAGAATCCATTCGCCGATTGATCGGAGGTGAAACCCAAATATTCCACGTAGGAGTAGGCATTATTTGGAAGGCTTAATATATCTATCTGT
Organism: Aspergillus jensenii; assembly: GCA_021437015.1. Lineage (NCBI taxonomy): Eukaryota > Fungi > Ascomycota > Eurotiomycetes > Eurotiales > Aspergillaceae > Aspergillus > Aspergillus jensenii. The sequence goes on along the minus strand of JAJAED010000017.1, from coordinate 95,565 downwards.
GGATTAGGAAGGACTTACTGTTCGCAAGTAAATTCTTATCAGTTTCAGTGGTATTTCATTAATCAACTAGACACCATGCTTGATAACCCGGTGAACTGTATCGACTTGTCATGCGTTGCCGCAGCCCCCGAAGATCCCCTCTATCGTCTGATGAGGGAGTACCGTGAGCACCAGAATGCTAGGAAGATAGACCTAGGCATAGGCGCCTACAGAGACGAGACCGGAAAGCCATGGGTTCTGCCGGTAGTCAAGAAGGTATCCCCATGTTGAGGTCAACGGCCAAATCCATCGGGCTAACCTCGTTCGAAACAGGCCCAAGATATGCTGCATGAGGATCCTCAATTTAATCACGAATATCTACCAATCAGAGGTCTAGATTCCTTTCTGAGTGCTGCGCAGAAACTTATTCTCGGGGATGGCAGCCCAGCTATCAGGGAAAAGCGGGTGAGTATTGCTACACTATGTTAGTATCGTTCCTAAACAACACAGATCTGTTCCTTCCAAACCATATCAGGGACTGGTGCGGTCTACCTCGGAGCGAGCTTCCTCGCGCGGTATCACTCCGGATTAGAGAAACCAGTTGCTTTGATATCGAACCCAACATGGCCAAACCACTATCAGATACTCTCCCAGTGCGGATTCAAAGTCGAGACTTACCCCTACTACTGCCCGACGTCAAAAGGCCTCGACATCACCGCAATGCTAGATATTCTAAAGAACGCCCCGCGGGCCTCGATCGTCATCCTCCAAACCTGCGCCCACAACCCCACAGGTATAGACCCAACACAAGAAGAATGGAAACAAATCGCCACCGTGATCCGCCACCGCGGCCACTTCCCCTTCTTCGACTGCGCCTACCAGGGCTTCGCATCCGGGGATCTCACGCGCGACGCATGGGCCTGTCGCTATTTCGTGGAGCAGGGACTGGAATGCTGCATTGCGCAGTCCTTCGCCAAGAACCTCGGGCTTTACGGGGAACGAGTCGGAGCTTTCCATATTATAGTTGCCCCGGGGAAAGATGCCTCGGCGATTTGCAATCGCGTTGCTACCCAGCTTGCCATCCTGCAACGGGCCCAGATCTCGAACCCGCCTGCGTACGGGGCGCGCATTGCGAGTCTTGTCATGAATGATGAAGAGCTCTTTTCTCAGTGGCAGGGTGAACTGCGTGTTATGAGCTCGCGCTTATCGGGGATTCGAGAGACAGTTAGGGCGCAGTTGCAGGCGAGGGGGACGCCCGGTTCATGGGACTTCTTGCCGACTCAGATTGGAATGTTCAGCTATACTGGGCTGTCTCGGTCTCAGATCCTGCATTTGAAGCATAAATGGCATATATACATGGTAAGTCTCTTCTGGTCGGAATACGGTATGTGTGGGCTTTTGTTTCTAACGCCGAATGACGTTGCTTCTCATAGACCGAAAACGGACGGGTCTCGGTAGCGGGACTGAATCCTCAAAATATCGATTATTTTATTGATGCTGTTGATGAAGCCGTGCGGACTTGCAATTAGAATTATTTTGGACGGTTCTCATGAGTTTGTCTTCTTCCAACGGTTGAATAGCGGACACTCTTAAGGCTGGTCGATGGAAGTGATCGGCCACTTTATGTAACATGCAAACGAGTCTGAAAATATACAAATCAACTGCTTCGAAAAATGAGAAATAATTCGCATGAAAACAAAGATCATAATCAACAAACACGGCGACTCCTTGCCCAATCCTTGGTCAATGCTTAGTCCCCGGGATGTTCGGCAGCCCTACATTGAGTGACTCATTGTGTCACCGCATCACCACCCACGACCGTCACTTGTAATTGACCAAATTGTTACTCCTTAATTAATGAAATGCAGGGAAACTGTTAAAATGTATTACCCCAGTGCAAATTTTTAATATAGAAAGATGATTGTCGGGGTCCAAACACATGCCGAGAGACCCGATCTAGTCGGCGATTGCTTCTATTCCATTATTCACCAAAACAACCGTCACATTGGGTTCGGCCTATGACATCGCTAATTGGAAAAAATATATTGGATGTCGGCCGAGATCCAGAAGTATGTTTGGTTTTTAACCCATGGTCTCCCCTGCTGTTGCTCGAACAGTTCATTCGCCACTGCCGCTGCTTTTCCACCTCGGTGGCGCTCGAGAAATTCTATATAAAATCTTTGCGTTGGCTTTCAGTTCAGCTACATTTAGACGAAAATGTTCGATTCGTCAGGAACACAGGCGGCTTTTGATAAGCCAGCTACACCCCAGCCATGCTCTAGACAACATCGCGCAGAGGACACCAAACTCTCCCAATGGCGATACATTGTGCAGAACTTTACACCAGCGTACGAATCCTAATCCAAACCATTGAGACATGTACTAACCCTCCACCAGCTGGTTTTCTGTAAACATGGGAACAGGGATCGTCTCGATTCTCCTTAACACCCTACCCTACAACGGAACATGGCTTTACTGGCTATCGGTCATAATATTTGCCCTCAACGTGCTCCTCTTCGGCATCTTTCTCTCGATAACTGCCATCCGTTACATCCTCTATCCTGACATCTTCCCTGTGATGGTGGCCCACCCGGCGCAGTCTCTCTTTCTCGGAACGCTGCCCATGGGCTTCGCTACGATCGTGAACATGTTCGTCTTCGTCTGCGTTCCGGTCTGGGGTGAATGGGCTGCCTACTTCGCCTGGGCCATGTGGATCGCAGATGCTATTGTGTCAGTCCTGACATGCTTCGGGATCCCATTTATCATGTCAGTATACTCTATTCTAACCCCCGAGTAAAGCCCAAGACTAACATCTGCAACCAGGATGACACGAAAGTCCGAAGCAAATCTTTCAGCAATGGGAGCCGCCTGGCTGCTACCGATTGTAGCATGCGTCGTCGCTGCAGCTTCAGGAGGCATAGTCGCCGAGGTCCTGCCTGATCCTCAATATGCCCTGGCCACCATCCTCGCCAGTTATATCCTCTGGGGTGTAGGGGTTCCGCTCGCTCTCATGGTCATTGTCATCTACCTCCACCGCCTGATGCTGCACAAGCTGCCCCCGAAGGCCATTATCGTTAGCACATTCCTGCCTGTCGGGCCTCTTGGTCAGGGAGGATACGGGTGAGTTCTTCCCTTTACCTTCCAAAACCTATACAGCCCATAACTTAACTAATCAATAATCTAGAATCCAAAAACTGGGAGACGTCGCCCGCGAAATCTTTCCAAAGACGCACACCCTACACCCCGGAACCGGAGAGACACTAGACGACCTGGGCTTCCTGATCGGGCTGCTGCTCTGGGCCTTTGGCTCACTCTGGCTCTTCTTCGCCGTGAGTTCAATTCTCCGGGTCCGGAAGTTCCCATTTAATCTCGGCTGGTGGGCGTTTACTTTCCCGCTGGGGGTATTCACCACATGCACGACGCAGCTTGGGCGGGATTTGCCCTCGAGGTTCTTTGCTGTTTTGGGGACGGTATGGCTCCCTGAAAACACTACACTATCTGATGTATTTGCTAATGGGTTTATACAGGTTTTCTCTGTGTGCGTGGTCTTGCTGTGGATTGTGGTTTCGGGGCTCACCGTTCATGGTATCTATAACCAGACTCTGTTCGTAGCGCCTTGTTTGAAAGATCTACGTGAGAAGCGAGAGCGGAATCTTGAGGCTGGGACTCGATAAGTAGCTGGTGAAGTTCAAGTATTTAAAAGCTCTCTTTGTTATATTTCCAAAGCCATATATTTAATTCTCGAGAGTCCATTCTAATGGCCTCGTCTGTACCTATCGGTAGATCAACAAGACCTATGCACCGCAGTATTGCCTACCATGACGTAGTCTTCTAAGTTCATGCGATTCATGCATCTATCTATCCGAAGTAGGAAGGTTGTACATCTCGCCCTGCCCACCCAGGTAAACAGGTGGTTAAACCTCGGTAAAGCGCCATATGGAGAAGGCAGGAATAAGCGCCATGAACAGGGTACGGGTCGATATTCCCCAAATTCCCCGCAACAAAATGCATGTCTTCTGCAGAGAGAGAGATTTCCCGCGTATGACGATCGACAAACACCCGATGTGGGGGTGGAGCCAGTCAGTCAGTCAGTCCCCCACAGATGAGGTATTGAATGATCCCATGGATAGAAAGCCGAATTCGGTAACTGTAGCCTACGAAGGGTTGCTGTGCGGAGTATTAAATAGGGCCAAGTGACCGGTGGAATGGAAATGGGAGAATGCGACAACTGCCATTTATCTAGGTACCCTTCTAGATACAGATATACACAAGATGCAGTTCCTCCTTCACTGTCTACTCACCATCGGCCTACTGGCCACAGCCCAGACATACCCAGTCAACTTCAACCCCAGGAATCAGATGCCACGCACCGTAGTAACAACAGACATGGAGCAAGACGACCTCGCCTCCCTAATCCGCTACCTCCTCTACACCAACGAACTCGACACCCAGGGCCTAATCTACTCATCCAGCCGGTACCACTGGGCCGGCGACGGCAACGGCACGAAACTTTACCTCCCAGACCGCGAGTACACAAGCCCGCAATGGACCTGGCGCTGGACCGGCACGCGGTATATCCAGGATATAGTCCTCAAAGCATATGCAGAGGTATATCCAAACCTGCGGAACCATGACCCGTTCTACCCAAGCCCGGAGGAGTTGTTGGATAGTGTCAAGATCGGTAATATTGACTTTGAGGGCAAGATGGAGCGGGATACGCAGGGGTCGGATTTTATCCGGGAGTTGTTGCTGGATACGAAGGACTCTAGGCCGCTGTATCTCCAGGCCTGGGGCGGGACGAGCACGATTGCGCGCGCGCTGAAGTCTATCGAGGAGGAGTACGCGCAGTCCTCTCGATGGGCGAACATCAAGGACACCGTGTCTAAGAAGGCAGTTGTCCTCGCGAGCGGGTTCCAGGACGAGACGTACGAGAAGTACATTGCGCCCCAGTGGCCGGACATCCGCGTCGAGGAATTCGGCGCTGCGTATGCGACCTGGGGGTATAACTGCGAGCGCGGGGATGGCAATGTCCGCGGTCTACCAGACGACCACGTCTACTTCACAGGGAATTGGACGCAGACGAATATCCAGACGGGGCCGTATGGGAAGCTCTACCGCTCCTGGCTCGACGGGCAGTCCATGCCGGGAGATCAGATGGACCTATTCGGTGATCTGGAGAAGCTAGAAGCGAACCCTAACCAATTCTGTGACCCGCTGGGCCCGTATGATTTCCTATCCGAGGGCGATAATGTGGTATTCAACCCGCTGTTGAAGACTGGGATCCAGGACCCGGCGAATCCGGCCCTGGGTGGCTGGGGTGGGCGGTCGAAGCAGAACAGCAGCTCGCCGAATCTGTGGCAGCTGGTTGAGAATGAAAAGAACCAGTCTGGGGCTGAAGATGCAAGTTACACGACAGATCGCTGGATGGCGGCTGTGCAGAATGACTTTGCGGCGAGGATGCAGTGGACGCTTACGCCGGATTATGAACTTGCGAACCACCCGCCGGAGGTGAAGATTGCTAATGGGACTACGGTTAAGGCGAGAGCAGGGTCGACTGTTACTCTGGCAGGAGTTGTAAGTGATCCGGATAATGGCACTGTGACTACATCCTGGTGGCAGTACCTCGAGGAGGGCTCGTACCCAGGGAAGGTGACTGTGACTGAGTCCGATAATGACCAGGCGAATGTGGCTGTTCCTGCAGATGCGAAGACCGGGCAAACTATCTCAATTATTCTTCAAGGGACTGATGATGGACATTTCTCTCTGACTCGCTATGACCGTGTTTTTATCAAAGTTACATAGTTCTGTATACTCAAGTGTCATTACAGAGGAACGAGCATAATGTCGCCGTTTAACGCATATGAAACTGAATCAAATGATGTAAATATTTGGCTCGTACGCTATGTAAACACAATACAGAATAGATTGCCATCGCTAAAAATATACAGAGTTAAATTATATCATATTCAGATCCGGAACCGCTGTGAAGAACGACGCATTGAAGCAGGCGCGATCAAAGAAATTCGACGGTAAATCGGTCACCATCAGATCCTGTCCATCCAACGCAGAGCTTGGCCGCGTCGGATCTGATGGCAGCGACTCAGTCGGGACGAGTTGATTAAGAGGTGCGCAATTCCACTGGCACCGTTCAAGCGAAGCAGACATTAACTCTGCTGCAGACGATCTGAGACTTTGGTACGTTGACTCGGCCAGTTCCCATGTCCGCCGGGCACTCTTAAGACAGCCAAGGATAAGGTTGACACGGTTGCAATGGTGGTCGAAGCATTCGTCTGAGTGCAGTGTGGATGTGGCGAGCTGGATCAAGCCGCATAGTGAAAGAGAGGGGATGATAAAGGGACTGTGCTTGAGGATATTGGGGCATACGGAGATTGAGTCGGACACCTGCCGCGAAGCTTCGGCAGCTTTGATGCTATGCACAAGGCGAGTGGATGTCGATGAGAGCTGCAAATGACACGAAGCTCCTGGCCAGAATTGGCTTTTTTCCGGCTGTGCCAGCACTGGCTGCAAGTCGCTACGGGGCAGGTGAAGCAGCATGGCAGCGTAGCCTGTTGTCAGATGGGCCTGGAACATCATCTCATCGACGTTTCCATACGCATCGACAATGTCCAGCTTCTTCGCCGGGAGGTGGTTGGTCCAGCTCACCAGGGCATTCTCAGCAGCTTGGACCTGGTCGCGATGGCACTCGGGGACACGATTTAACACGATAACTCTGGACAGAATCATCGTAGCCTCAATCCGGTAGCTAAACGAAGAGAAGATGGGATCCTCGGCCGCAAGGATGCGCCGTCGGAAATCGAGCATCATGCTCGGCCTGGGGATATCCCTGCCCCCATTGTAGATCGATTCTTCACATGGGAGAGCCACTTCCGGAGGAAGAGCGCTGCAGCGGAAGGCGAACGAGTTGAGCGAGATGGCCATGTATATTTCAGTGATTACCAGCTCCCACCACGTTCGTCGCAAGCTCTCAGCTTCTATCGAGCACACTGCATGAGAAGATGACGCGAACCCAGCCGTGTTCATTCCCAGCTCCAGGGCCAGGTCAATGCTCTGGGTCAAGGCAGCCTGGGCTTCATCCGACTCCCTTCGGGCATTCAGAACAATGGCATATATTAGCCACGCTTGCACTGTGGCGGGAGAATGCTCGGTATGGGCCGCCAGCTGCTCGACGACCCTCTTCTTATACTCGGTCGCTCGACCGGTCGCAGTATAATGCGAACCAACGAAATGCACTACTGTCTGAAGGTAGAGCGGATAATTGTGATCGCTGTACAACCCACTGGGGACAAGAATTGGGTGAGCAGCATGGAAGTTCTCGTAGTACAGTCGCCGCAGGCGGTCGTCGTTTTCAACGCTTGATTTGTTTGAGAACGCGCCGGAGTTATAGTCATTAGCAGGGAGCATCCCCAGCCACGAAGTTTCATCCCCAGCGGCATCTGGCAGGTCAGCACTGGCCACCTGTCGCGAGAACGAAGTATTTGTCGGAGTCGGCGCCTGCGGATTTGCCTGGATGGACAGATCGGGGGTGGCGCTGTGGAAGACAGGCTGCATTGCTGGCAGGCTCTGCTGATACGGACTTGGTGTTGAAGGGGCGCCTGGCTCCTGGATGCGACGAGACTTGCGACGACCGCCCCGACGAGAAGCGACGTATTGGCAGAGAAGGCCGTTTTGCAGACAGCGCGAGCAGCAAGGGCGCTTTGCATCGCACTTGAGATGCTGCTTCCTGCAGTCGGTGCAGGCCACCGGGGTCAGACCGCTTTCCTTGGTCGGTCGCACGGGCATTGCACGGTCAGGCCATAGGGCGATCCAGATGTGAGTTGAGAGATTCAGCTGCAGCTACGAAGGCTGGAATGAGTGAAATGTGGATGAGTGAAGGACTCAGTCTCAGTTCTCGATGCAGTCAGTGAACGAAGCGAGTCCGCCCGGCTCCACCAATCAAGTCGCCACATCGGCCTACTCGGTCTACGATACACTACAGCATATATACACATATATAGATGGATTCAGAGTTAGAAGGAGAGTGAATGGAGATCTGTCCTTTATCATCATAAATCCAGCAACCTTTGTTATCTGCTTTATCTTCACCGACATTCCCCTGACTGCCGTTTCGAAGCGCCTGACATCACACAATTGAGTCGCCGATTGATCATTCGCCGATTGACGGAAGCCCGAGATTGTGCCACAACAAACGACCCATAAAAGAGATACACTGCCCTGGCAAGAACACATTGCAAGTTCAATCTAAGTCACACTCACATATCATCGCTGCATCGACAATGTCTATCCTCTCACGTCCCACAGTCCCGGTGACCGACAAACTCGGCCACCGCCAAGAACACCTCCCCAAGAAATACTCCCTAGACGACCTCGTCCGCGATGTCAAGGCTTATCTCGGCGATTCAAACGGCATTGCTTCCTCGGATGTCGACTCAAACTACCTGATCTCGCTGGTGAAGAAGTACGAAGCGAGCGACGGCGGCTGGACACAATTCTACCACAACGACCTGCAAAAGAACTACACGCGCAATGCGATCGAGAACATCAACCACAAAGCCAATATTGTAAGTAGCACGTTCAATTTCTAAAGTACTCCCATAAATCCTAACCAAGTTTAATTTATAGCTCCTCCTCGTATGGAACCCACAAAAGGGCTCGCCCATCCACGACCACGCCAACGCCCACTGCATCATGAAAGTGCTGGCAGGCAACTTGACAGAAACAGTTTATACTGCTCCAGAGACGGACGCCGGCAGTGCTGCCCCTCTGCAAATAAAGTCCGAGACAACGCACTCTCCGAATGATGTGACCTACATCGCCGACGATATCGGGCTTCACCGGGTCTATAACCCACACCCTACCAAGGTGGCTGTTTCGCTACACTGTATGTTCCCTTTCTTGCCAACAAGACACTGCAAAATTGCTAACTTTGAACAGTGTATACTCCACCCAACGCAGCTGATTATGGGTATCACATCTTCGACGAGGCTACAGGGAAGTCCAGCTATGTGCCGCAGGCGCGGGCTGTCCTACGGCCGAACGAGGCGTCAGAGTGATCGCTTTTGAGTTCTTCTCTAACCAATTTCTAATGACTGCATGACCCATTCTCTTCAGCTTGGCGGGATTCTTGGTGTTTGTTTTCTAGAAATAACCTCCTGGCGGGGTTATACGCTGTGCATCTAATATCTTACAAATATAACAAATTATGAAACTACCTCATCCTGAATACGTTATGTAGTTCGATTCCCATGAGCCTAGGTTTACCATACTAATTACAGATATACAAGTACCGATTGGCATTCATCTTTATTACTTTATATGCCAACTATCGAACAAGTTTATGGCGATAGCATAAAATGCTTTAATAATATGCAAAACTTTCAGAAGGTTCCAGCCATCCATACGTTTATAATAAATATAAATATATATCCATTGCCTTCCAACACATACCCCTGCGTAGTCCCAACTCTAAATACCTGAGAATCGTAAACGCAGCTCCAAATGTACTTTAAACCATCCCTCAAAACACATAGCCCACATACTTCTTCGCTCTCTGCATCCATTTCTTCCGATTTCCATGGCCGTCCCGCTCCTCAACTCCTTCTTCCCTCCCCTGCCAATCAACACCATCATCAACCAAATCATACCGATCCGTAACCAAATCCATCTGCCCCAGCCGCACAATCTTCGTATTCTTATACAGCTTCCAACCCAGCAGCATAGCAAACAGGATCGGAATCTGGACATAGAACGACAGGAAATCCACAGCCTTGAACACAGGGCTGAAGCTCGTCCAGCCCTGCACTAGGATGAGGACAATGTTCAGTATGATCGTGAGAATCGGGCCGTAGGGATATGTCCAGTTTTTGAAGGGGAGTAGGTGTTCGAGGTTTTGCTTGCGGACTGCTGCGCGGAAACGGAGCGAGGTGATGCCGATTATCGTCCAGGAGACTTGGTTGGATACGCCGACGATGCTGTTATAACAGAGATACGTTAGCATGCATTCGCTTTAGAGAAATGGCACAGTTGGTGTAAAAGGTGGATAAAAATCATGCTGTTTACTTCTGCAACCAAACCCACAACTGGCCAGCCCCGATATAACTCGCCCCAAAGCATAGCCCACTGATAACAGATGTCCCCAACACCGCAAGCCAGGGTATCTGAAACCGGTTCAGTCTTGCAAAGACCCGAGGGGCATGTCCCTCCAGGGCAAGCGTATACAGCAGTCTTGAACCAACGAACAACGCGTGGTTAGCAGCAGAGAGCGCACTCGTGAAAATCACAGCATTCATGAAGCTGCCCGCAACGCTGCTGCTGACTTTGTCGAAGACCACGGTGAACGGACTGGTCCTTGACGTCTTTTCGTTTAGGTTGGGGTAGTTGTAGGGCACATCGAATCCGACGATGATGATCGACAAGACGTAGAAAAGCAGGATACGCCAGAAGACGTTTTTGACGACGCGGGGGATGACTTTTGCGGCGTCTTTGGTTTCGCCCGCTGTGACGGCGATGGATTCGGTTCCGCCGCTGAGAAGTGTCAATGAAAGGATCAAATAGAATGAGGTATCGTTTACTATGCAAATGAAGCTGTCACAAATACTGAGGCGAAACCACCGATGCCACCGACAAACGGGGCCTCGCCCAGATGCCAGTATTTGTCTCCTATGTACTTGTGCTCAGTGTTGGCGCCGCAGTTGACGGCAATGCCCACCAGAATGAAAGCCTGCGCATTGAGTTTAGATAGATTCACAGCCAAACGAGTATGGTAACTCACAAAAATTGCAACGATCTTCAGCAGGCTCAACCAGTATTGAATCTGTTCGAGACTATTAGAACCGGGACTCGGGGTAAAGAACCAGTGCCGGACGTACCTCGCCATACACACGGACGGAGAACAGATTGAAGCCGATTAGAAGGAGAAGAAAAACAAGGCTGATCGCCCAGCCTGGACAATTGTCCGTCCAGAACTCCATCAAGAGCTGCAGGGCCAGCGTATCTGAGGCCGTCGTCACTGCATCATTGAACCAGTAGTTCCAGGTAAGCGCAAACGCAAGAGCATCATCTACAGATCGCCTAAGAACATGTCAGAGTTGGCTGAATTGCCACACCATGAGCCAGACTAACGTACCCTGCATACGAACAAAACGATCCAGAGACCGGGATAAACGCCGACATCTCGCCTAAGCAAAGCATGGTGACGAATATAATGCCGCCGCAAATCACATATGATAGCAACATCGATGCAGGGCCACCGGTAGCCAGACTCTTGCCGGTACCCAGGAACAGACCCGTGCCGATTGTGCCTCCAATGGCAATCATGGAGACTTGCCGCGCAGACAACCTTCGGGCGAGTTTGTTGGTTTGTATTGGCGCCACCTCGCCCTTTGCATTGTCGGCGGTTGGATCAGGGGGGTGGATTGGCTCTTTCTCGCCCGTTTTGGGCTGTTCCTCGATGTCGTTGCCCATGGCTGGTGCACTGTTTGTATAAAGACCTGAATTGTTGACGCCCAGTTCAAACCTGGGCCCAAAATTAAGAGTCGAATGAGACCAATTGATAAACAAAAACAAGAATATGGCAGTGCAGAGTCTGGATGATATCAACGTAGGGCTTCAGTTTTTATGCCATGGAGTACAGTATATCATGATCCGAGTACTTAGGGCTCACTGTTAGAATCCGGGGAAGCGGGGTTCGCCGACTGTCATGTACCCCAGCATTGACATCTCTCCATTAGACTCTACGTAGTTGTGGCCTGCTTCAGTCTTCAGTATATCCGATGCGGGGGCTAGCTAGCTAGTCTCCATCGGCGTTTGGGGAGCATACACAGTGCACATCATTCGGCGATTGATGGTCAAATCAGAGGAAGTGCAACAACATCGTGGTGTTGTTGCAGGGCGCGAGTTACTCCAACTTTGGGGGGTTATATGCGTTATATCGAACTCTCTTTACTCGTGGAAAGGGCGTTTAACACTATATCTTAATTCCAACGCCCAATTCGTAATTGGTAACTTCGCTCTACTTGCAATGACTGTCGCCCACAAGGAACCCGAATTTGGATTCGCGACGCGAGCAATCCACGTCGGTAGCCAGCTAGACCCTGCCACTGGCGCTGTGATTCCATCGGTATGGGAATGGTTCCAATCGAGGCCGCACGTATAGATTGGCTAACCCTCCAGCTTTCCCTCGCGACTACCTACGCCCAAGCCAGTGTTGGAAACCCAGTCGGAGAGTATGAGTATACGCGAAGTGCAAATCCCAACCGGTAAGCTTGCCTGCTTCGTCGAAGGTTATCAATATCTAACATCTGAACGAAACTGATACCAGCGACAATTTCCAATCCGCCCTCGCAGCTGTTGAGAATGCCAAATACGCGCTCGCCTTCTCTTCAGGATCCACGACCACTGCCGTGATCCTGCAGTCGTTGCCCATCGGCTCCCATGTCATCTCCGTCTCGGACGTCTATGGAGGCACGCACCGCTACTTCACCAAAGTCGCCAACACCCACGGTGTAGATGTCTCCTTTACGACCACAATCGAACAAGATCTAGAAAGACTGATCCAGCGGGACCGCACAAAGCTAGTGTGGGTTGAAACTCCATCTAACCCGACCCTTGGCCTAGTTGATATCGAAAAAGTCGCGGCCATTGCGCGCAATTACGGGCTGCTCTTGGTGGTCGATAATACATTCCTCAGTCCTTTTATCCAGAACCCGCTGCAGCATGGGGCCGATATTGTCGTTCACTCCGTAACTAAGTATATCAATGGGCACTCGGTAAGCACCGCATTCCCTCACGCCGGGTCGGTATCATATACTAAAAGCCTAGTCTAGGATGTCATGATGGGCGTTGCAGCCTTTAATTCAGACGAGCTCAAGGACCGCTTAACATTTCTGCAAAACGCAATCGGTGGCGTCCCGTCCCCATTTGACTGCTGGCTCGCTCAGCGGGGTTTGAAGACGTTGCATCTGCGCGTCCGGGAGTCATCGCACAACGCAAAGATAATCGCGGAGGCACTCAACGCATCCGGCTACGTGATTTCAGTCCGATACCCGGGTCTAAAGACACACCCGCAACACGCGACCATGGTCAAGCAACATCGGAACGCGATGGGCGGGGGGATGGTGAGTTTCCGGATTCGTGGTGGACAGAAAGCAGCCCATCTATTCTGCAAGTATACCCGATTTTTCACCCTCGCGGAAAGCCTAGGTGGGGTTGAATCTCTCTGTGAGGTTCCAGCTAGTATGACCCATGCGGGAATTCCTCGTGAGGAGCGGGAGGTCTCGGGCGTCTTTGATGATCTGGTTCGGCTTAGCTGTGGGATTGAGGATGCGGAGGATCTGAAACGCGATGTGCTTCAGGCTGCGGAGAGGGCGGCGTTGGCGGTTCAAAATGGCGGGGCTTAGCTGCAGCCAAAGGATAGATAGACAAATCAAAGAACCCCAGATGACTTTTGTGTGAAAGATGCGGTCAATAATGCCATTCCCGGTCCGAGCTGATATCACGGAGCAAGGGGCTGTCAATCCGACGCAAACCGAGCTGTGTCTCAATCGCCGACTCATTAGATGCCCTATCAATCACTGGACCTCATTGTTCTTATCTCACTTGATAATACTGTAATTATTCAAATTCACTTGAGCTATGACCGAACCCATGAAGAATCATCATCACGCGATCCCAAGGCTAATGTGATGCTTCTTCATCATCACGCTCAAACCGTAGGGCCCAAAGATCCGTTCATCAGGGTCTCGCCATACATGCTCGAGCAGCGACGCAGCCTGGTAACAGTGGCCCATCTGAAAGCGAGACTCATGTAGCCCGCTGCGTATACTCGCCCGCTGCTCCTCGCGAGTCATGCAGGATCCCGCAATGACCGCCGGCCATAGGAGCAGTGTCTCGAAAGGCGTGTTTATGATATTGCTGATATGAAGCATTATCACATCGAGATGCCCTTGGACCGTGTCCTTGGTTGCTATATCTACATCGCCCTGCTGTCCCAAGGGGTGCATAGCAGTTTCGAGATATATCGAAACGGAGTGCCTGTAAACATTGAGGAAGGAGTTGGCTTCGGTTAGCCAGCCGGGATCGGGGTGCGGTAGTTCCATCGCGGGTGGTTTCCAATTCTTGATTCGATCACCGAGGGAGTGGTACATTTTCCAACTGTCACCAGATGGAGAGGACCGTATCTCAGTTAGTCTTCGGGAGGAAAGTTTCGCAATAGACGGTAAGAGTTCAAACAACTCGTGGCTGCCGCCGAATACCGCTCCGAATGATTCGAACTGGCGTCCTATGCCACCAAGGTTGTTGAGAAATGAATCAAGTGGCAGTCTCCTATCTTCGATGGCGTCTAAGGGAGTGATTGTGTTGACCAAAACCAAGTAGCTGTATATCTCGATGGCAAAACTATATAGCCGGCGACGATCATCATGGGCCTTTAGTTGGGGAACGCTTTCCATCAGGGTTATCATGAGAGGGCGGCCAGCACGCAGGTGGAAAAACATTGCACCCTGTACGTTGTTTGATAACGTCTGATACATGTTAGTGTCGGATTTCGTTGTAAGGCTCGAGTAGGTCACCGACCTCAAAGAAAGCGAGTATCAATAGCGTTATTAGAATCTTGAGTGTCTTGGACATCTCCAGGGTCGTTCCAAACATTGACTGACGCAGGGCACTAATTGCTGCCCCATAATGGTACTCTGTGGCCCTTTGGATTTCTCGCGATGAGTTCCGGTAGCTCAAGTGCGTCCCACTCAATGCCAATAGAGAATGCATTACAAGATCATCGTTGAGCGCCAAGGGAACAAGAAAAGTCAAGAAAGGACTATATCTTGCAGGCAGTGTTGACAACATCGGGCCCGTGTTAGACAGATAGTGCGCGAGCAAGGTATCAGACGCAAGAGTCAGCATTGTCGCCCTAATTGGCGACAAGAAGGTCTGCATTGAACAAGACCAGGTGGTTGATGGATCAGGCAGGCTTCCAGGGCTCCCGTCAAGGTGTGCTGGATCAGGTATTGCAATTCGCAAAGAAAGAGGCTGCTCTGAACACCTGCTACTCGAAGGAACTGCTGCCGGGTCCTTTCGGCACAGGACACGAGATTTACCTACTGGAGGCCAGTTACAGGTCAAATGGTTGCGAGTACATCCAGTACACCGCGGCTTCGTCTGGTCACACTTCTTCTTGCGGCCGCGGCATGTTAGGCAGCCGGCAGTGGAGCGAAACCGATGGGGCCGTGGATTGGAGTTCGCGGGCAATTCCATGGAGTCCGCGGGTCGCGGTCATGGAGATCATCTGATAGAAAGGCATTCAGGGAGTGACAGGAAGAGGAGAGAAGAACTGCGGAGAGAGAGAGAGGAGAGAGTATGCTTATCGGCGTTATCTTATCTTCTGCCGCGCTTATCGCCCATTGCCTAAAAGGGCAATGCACTACTCGTCATCTCACCACGGTATATGAAGGACCTGGGGGCCTTCTTTTCTCATTAATAAAGATCTGTTGCTTTTCTTTCAAATCAAAGTACTGTTTCCTATTCTCAAAACATGTCTTCCATCACTCCGAAACAGGTCGACGTCCTGGTTGTTGGTGCCGGCCTCAGCGGACTTAGAGCCGCCCTAAAGGTCCAGGCTGCTGGATATTCCTGTGCAGTCGTCGAAGCCATCGATCGTGTCGGTGGGAAGACACTAAGCGTTCCATCCAACCCCGGTAGCCCCGGTGTCAACGATATCGGCGCGGCCTGGATCAACGACACCACACAGAGGGAGGTGTACCAGCTGCTAAAGAAGTATGGCTTGCATGGAGAGGTCCAGCGCGCAGAGGGCATGAGTGTGATGCAGCTTCCAGATACATCTATTCTGCATCCTCATGGTGAACTTCCAGTAATATCGTCCGATACCCGATCGTCTTTTAGAAGCTAATTCACGGGTATAGTTTCCCGAAGAAGACCAGGTGAAAGTCGCGTCTGCCCTCGAGCATATCAGAGGTCTCGTATCCGATATCAACCTGGACAACCCTACTTCTACCAGTCTGGACAAAGACTTGGACAGGGTGACCGTCAGGGAATACTACGGCAAACACTTCTCCGACGTGGTGACTGGCCTGGTGGAGTCTATTGTGCAGTCACTCCTCGGTCTTGAAGGAGATGAGATTAGCATGCTTTCCTTTGTTTTCGGCTGCAAATCTGGTACGGGGATTGACCCTTTAATCTCGGACGGGGTCAACGGGGCACAGTATCTTAGAGTCCGCGAAGGTAGGATATCCCAATAGCGAATGAGGCATCCGCTAATCCACATCAAACCAGGTACCCAATCCTTCTCCCAAAACATGGCTAAAGAGCTTGAACCTGAATCACTCTACCTGTCGACGCCAATTGCTGGGGTTGAACAGGCCTTTGAAACTGGTCTCTGTACAGTGAAATCATCAGACCAAAGAGTGTTCCAGGCAAAGCGAGTCATAGTCTCGGTTCCGAGTACGCTTTACAAGAAAATAGAATTCAACCCTGAACTGCCCGAGGCAAAAGCCCGTCTTGCCGAGGAAACTACCATGGGCTACTACAGCAAGATGATCTATGTGTTCGAGCAGCCGTGGTGGCGCACTGCCGGACTATCAGGAACTATCCAGTCCCAGGTTGGCCCCATCCTGTTTTCACGAGACACCAGCGTCCCCAGTGATGAACAGTGGTCAATCACCTGCTTTATTGTTGCAGAGACAGGACGTCAATTGTCGCAATTGTCCGAGAAGGAAAGGAAAAACGCTACGTGGAAACAATTCCGAGAGGCCTTTGAGACAGCTTGCGCTGAAGAAAATGTCTCTGTTCCACCGCCCATCAATGTCATCGAGATGGAGTGGTCGAAGGAGGAATTCTTCGGCGGTGCTCCTTGTCCTGCACCGCGGCCAGGTCTTCTCACGGAAATTGGTGCAGCATCACGAAGCGCGCCATTTGGCAATGTCCATTTTGTAGGTACGGAGACGTCCACTCAATGGAATGGGTACATGGAGGGAGCAGTTCTGTCTGGGGACCGTGGTGCTCAAGAGGTTATCGAGGCTCTTGGAAAGTAATGGACCCTGCTTCTAATACCGCATCGGTATCCAACCTCATGTCAGGTTTATATTGTTTACATGCCTGCATTGTCGTATTCCGATATTTATCACGATGCTTTCGAGAGTTGAGTCATAAAATGGGAGTATCACGCTGTATGTGCTGTCTTTTTGCAAGTCCAATATGTTCAAGTGATGGACCTTGCCCTCACCTAACACTCGCGGGATGCATAAGTAATTATACCGCAATTGGTTTCACAGTGTTCACTAATCACTATATCTTTGGTCCCAGCCGTGTGGGCCCGTATCCATTTGTCTGCAAAGATTGGATCCCGCTCGGGCAGAGTCTTGGACAGCGGCATCACAGTTCCACCGCTGCTCTTCGTAATCCAAACATATTTCAGTAAAACTCTCCGCGACTAACATGAGATTTGTCATCGTCATGATATAGTTAACTAACTAACTTACGTAGTTACGTAGTTCGTTGCTAGAGTTCCCACAAAACCATTCCCTTCCCCTCCAACGTCGTCTACGCCCTTTACCAACAACCCTGACCTGGTCCATCCTCTCAAAATGTCTACCCAAAAAGCCGTCGTCATCGCATCGGAGAAGCAGGGCGGTCTTGTTACCGACAGACCTATCCCCGCCCTCCGGGATGACTACATCTTGGTCAAAACCGTCAGTGTGGCTCTGAACCCCACCGACTGGAAGCACATCGCCTTCCTCGCACCCGTCGGCGTACTCGTCGGCTGCGATTACGCCGGCGTTGTCGAGGAAGTCGGCAAGGACGTTAAAAAGCCATTCAAAAAGGGCGACCGCGTTTGCGGGTTCGTGCACGGCTCCAACGCCGTGCAGCCCGAAGACGGCGCATTCGCAGAGCACATTGTCGCCAAGGGCGACGTGCAGATGAAGATCCCGGATAACCTCAGCTTTGAAGAAGCCGCGACTCTGGGTGTCGGTATCCTTACTGTCGGCCAGGGTCTGTACCAGAGCTTGAAGCTCTCTCTGCCCACCGAGCCTACCAAGACTGCTGCGACGGTCCTTGTTTACGGCGGCTCAACAGCCACTGGTACACTGGCTATCCAATTCGCCAAGCTATCCGGTTATACGGTTATTACGACCTGCTCTCCGCATAACTTCGATCTGGTGAAGAGTCTCGGCGCGGATGAAGTTTTCGACTACAGGGATCCCAGCTCTGCTGCGAAGATCCGCGAGTACACCAACGACAACCTCCAGCTTGTCTTCGACACGATTTCTCTTGAATCCAGCGCAAAATTCTGCGACAATGCGATATCTACCAAGGGCGGCGAATACAGCGCTCTTTTGGTTGTCGGGATTGAGCGGGAGAATGTTAATGACCGCTGGACTCTAGGATATACAGCCGTTGGGGAGTACTTCGAGTTTGGCCAGACTCCGTTCCCTGCCAAGCCCGAGGATAAGGAGTTTGCTGAGAAGTGGGTTCCTATTGCGACAAAGCTTCTGGCGGATGGCAAGGTGAAGGTGCATAAGCCCAAGGTCTCCCCAGGAGGGCTGAAGGGTGTTTTGGAGGGCTTGGAGCTGTTGAAGCAGGATAAAGTGAGTGGGGAGAAGCTGGTGTATAATGTTGCGGACACTCCGTGAAGTGTTGTAATGAATGTGCCCGAGGACACAGTTCTGAAATTTATATAGCGAATTGAAATCTCTACGTATTTCAAGCTTTCCTTCAATACTTGGACGAACCTCGGTTGCTTCAATGCGATGACGACATCGACAGCCGGGCTTCCGCAGCCAATCACATCCAAGGATGAGAAGGCTGCGGGCTCAGTTGCCCGTTTAGGATTAGACTCCGCCTGAAGGTTCCGCTCCACTCTATACAAGATGCTTTTCAATCACAACCAGTTCAAGCGCCACATTACGGAAAATTCGTACATATAAAGGGTGTAGATATCCTCCAGGTAGCACCCTACTGTGTATCTTTTATTTCTTTTCATTGCTAGCATGTTCAACTACAACAAAGTTCTCATTATCGGTGCCACCTCCGGCATCGGCAAAGCCCTTGCTACAAGGCTGGTTGAGAATAACATCCCCTTGGTTATATCCGGTCGCCGCGAGGAGAACCTTAAGGAGTTTGCTAGTCAACATGGTAGTGACAAGGTGAAAACCAAAGTCTTCGATGTGACCAAGCTGGACGAAGTAAGATATATATCTATCAAAGCCTACA
This sequence comes from Aspergillus jensenii, assembly GCA_021437015.1. Taxonomy (NCBI): domain Eukaryota; kingdom Fungi; phylum Ascomycota; class Eurotiomycetes; order Eurotiales; family Aspergillaceae; genus Aspergillus; species Aspergillus jensenii. The sequence goes on along the minus strand of JAJAED010000017.1, from coordinate 76,347 downwards.
GATGAGATATCTAATTAACCGCTTAGGTCCCTCAATTTACATCAGAAGTCCTCAGCGAGAATCCCGACATCGACTGCATCTTCATAAACTCCGGAATCCAGCGGCCTTTCGATTTCTCCAAACCCGATACCGTCGACCTATCCATTTTCGACCAGGAGCTAGTGACAAACTACACCTCCGCGGTTCACCTCACCAAGGCATTTCTCCCACACTTGCAGTCACAGAAGAAACAAACCGCTCTTGTCTTTACTACCTCGCAAATGGCTCTCGTACCAATGATGCGCTGTCCCAACTACGGCGCCTCCAAGGCAGCCCTTCACCACTTCATCCTAGCCCTTCGGACCCAGCTGCAGGATGGCCCTGGCAATATGCGGGTTCTGGAGATTTACCCGCCGGCCGTACAAACCGAATTACATGATGCGAAACATCAGCCTGATTTGAAGGATGGCCATCTGATTGGCATGCCCTTGGATGAATTTACCGATGAGGTTTGGCATCGGCTAGATCAAGGAGAAGATCAGATTGCTGTTGGCTCTGCAAGGGATATCTTCGAGGCGTTTGAGTTTAAGAGGCAGCAGCTTTACCAGGAGATGACGACGATGTTGTCGGGCCTGATAAAACAGTTTCTGCGGTAGCCAACTAGAGAAGGACTTGGATGTACGGTGGAATCCGAGGACCTGTGAATTCTCTCATGGTTAGTTACATGTCTATTAGCAAGGGACCAAGAGGACTGCCAAAAAATTACTTCACACCACTATTCTGCACCTGCCAAGCCCTACTCAGTCACCTCTCTGAAGCTCAACTTCAGCGAACGTTTTGTCTATTTTAAACTGCATTAGATTTCATAGCAACGGCGGTTATACTCCCATGCGCAAAACAAAACGGTCAGGCAGTCTAGACCGGTGAATAGGCTCTCTCAGGTGGGCTGGTCTGCAGCTGAGCAACGCACTCACTCGCAGCTAATAATATCCCCGTTGGCGCTTAGATCATGGAGATGGCATCCCGCGACCATGTATTGCCGCACTCTGACCTCCTTTTTAGCCAACCTCACCAACTCAACCACCGACATAGGGAAATAACATATACACAACCTGCCACGGACATAGCTAATCAATCGAAATCAACTGATCAAGCCGCCCACAACAAAGCCCCGGAGTTTCAAGACTACGTGGATTGCTGGGTTGCTGGTATTGTGCTTGTTGCCAGGAGCAAGATCCTCAACAATGGGACACCCTCCAGAAAGTTTTCTGAAGTATTACACTCAGGTCAGCCACGGATAATCTGCCTGAAATCCACCATCTAACAATCTATTGAGAGCCGTAGCATCCCAATCCAACCATTCGCAGTTATCTGGCCGAGATTGTGGCCCAGGCATCAACCTCTGATGTGATCTTCACAGATTCACTCCGTGATCAAAACAGACCCATCATCTCGCCTGATCAGTTCAATGCCGCAACAGACCTGACAGCAGAGCTGAAAGGCGGCAGCAACATACTACAGGTATCAGAGCACACAATTCTGAAGGTCGGCTGGAGAGTCCACATGGGCGAAGCAGAGGCACTAATCCTCCTTGCGGAGAGGTCGCAAATCCCTGTCCCCGAGGTTCTCAGCGCATACACAATCAGCGACATTGGGTTTATCCTCATGACCAAGATTGACGGCCAAACATTGGGCTCATGCATGGATAGCATGTCTCCGGAGGACCTCTCTGCCATTGCACACCAACTCAAGGCGCACGTCCTTAAATTGCGTGCATTTGGCAGCTCGTTTCTGGGGTCTGTGGGCGGCGGGCCGTGCCAGGATATCATATAGAAGAATTCGCTAGGAACTAGAATACAGTGGCCGACGAGGCTCTAACCTTGGTGCTCCCCTCTACGGCGTCGCTGTCGACTGAGTGTTCTGCCAATATTGACCTCGGAATTCTATCAAACTCCTGGCCTTCCTAGTTAGGCGCAGTAAATTGTAAACCACTAGATTTAGGGCTCATGTGGTAAAAAAGCCCCGGGACACAGTTCAACGTGCGTTGAAATTCTCAGAATAGTAATTTTCATTACTTAAATAAAGTTAGTGCTAATCCTGGAATATAGCCATGTTCATAACCTTTGATAAAGGCTTTGACGCAAAACTTTATATCAGAGGAATGAAGTCATTAACTTCATCCCTCCTGGCACACTGTGAATGATTATAAGTTAATCATAATCCTTCCCGTAAATACCGCAAGGCAAGAAGTGGGGAAAAAACAACAAAGGAGACCTAAGATGGCAGGAAACCACGATTTCTTCGCACTTCCTTCGACAACCGTCGAATACGAATACCAGGGCAAACAGCACCTCCTCGACGTGGTACAAAGAGCGAGGGGGACATCATGGACCATGGCCGCTTAGTGCCGTCGGTCAGCTACATGACGAGTAAGAACATATTCTGCATGTATTTTGTAATTTACGGTATTGTCCATTTCTGGTTTAGTCTCCGCAGCTGCAGCCGGGTCTCTTTTTCTATCAACCCAGCCTGAGGTCCTGCATTCTGCTCACCATCACCCTATCATCAACCTATTATCGTAAATAAATGGACCCCTCTGCTCCCAAACCAATAACCCTGCGCCGGGCCTGCCAAGCCTGCGCCCGGGGGAAACGCCGTTGCGACCAGCGCTGGCCGCGTTGCAGCAGGTGCCAGGCGCGGCGAATAAACTGCGAATATGCCAATGTGCCTCTTACCACAGAGTCTCCAGCTACAGAGTCTCCAGCCAATGCAGGGACCTCGCTCCCCATACCCCGGCCCCTGCAGATGGAAATCGTCAAGGGCTACGAGCAGAGGATCATCTCGCTTCTGGTAACCGGAGTCTCTTCTCTACCGTTACTCTTTGCAGAGAACATGAAAACCCACTTCATTCACCCTGAGCTCTGGCCTGGCAAGCTGGCCCCGCCACCGATCCAGGACGTCCATGCCATCTGCCAACTCTACTCTCACTCTCACAACACCACTATGCTCCTCGCACTATTAAAACAGACACTGGCATATCACCACAGGCGAATATCAAACCATGTCGACTTTGAGGGCCTCCTCGCTTCCGCGCAGGCTTTGCTCCTTACACAATGCATGCTCATCGGCATAGAGAACCCGTCCATTCCTTACTCCGAAGCAAATCACGCATTGCTGCTCGCTGTTAGCCACAAGTTATGGCAACAAGCTCCGATCCAATTGCCCAGCACTCTCAGTCCCAGACGCGCGTGGATCCTTGCCGAAAGTGTGCGGCGCACTATCATTGTTGGCTTCATGTTGCGGAGTGTGTACTCTCTCAAGAAGAGAAACTACTCCGTACGCACTCCATTTGTGGACTCCCTTCCATTCGACATTCGTACGTCGCTATGGGATGAAACTAGTGACAGTCTTATCAATGGGGTGGATAACCCGGCTGATTCGATAGTGTCGCTTCATCAGTATTCGGGGATGTTGGAGAACGGCCTAGTCCATGGAATTCCCCCTTTTGGTGGGTTAATCCTCGCAGCCTGTAGGGGGAAGGCGGTTGAGGATATTCCATGTCCTTCTCTGCCTGGGGATGCGCTCTAACACTGGCCGTGGTGTCGTACTTTTATACGCGGCTCATCGCGTACACCCAATCTCAATATCGGCAGATCATCTGTTGCTTTATCTTCTTGTCTACGTCGGCAGTTTCCAGCTCCAAATAATCCATCTGTTGTATACCTTGCGACCTCGTGGTGCTCAGCCTCATAAGTGCAGCAGTGAAGTACAGATGGGGTTTCTCTACATGCTGATGGGGTTTTATTGCCTTTCGCACTGATCATCGTTCATCTCCCCATGCAGCTGCAAACAAAGAACTTCAATCTCGTATACCTGCTCAATGAGCCCGCCGTGCTGGTAAGCGCATGTCCCGTGCCCCCCCGCTGCAGTGACAACATCACACCTGCAGCAGCAGGAGGCACAACAACGGCGATCGCGTGGATGGTGAACATATCCTGGGCAGTATCCTTGACTTGTTGAATGCATGGAAAGTTGAACATATAAATTGGTTTACGGCAGGGCTTTTACCAAACATGAGGAATGTTGGTCCTATCACGGAGTATATCCCAGGCTCATAGGCAACAAACAAGGATATCATCAACTTGAAACATCAGGCCATTTGCATTTACAACAGACATAGCATTAGCTGCAATACTGTATTACCTCAATACGCAGGCCACCCTGCTCTGATGTGGCAGTTATCTAAGTCTTTGTCTCAGCGTGAGGCGACTTAAGACGTGGGTCAACGATCTGCTTTTGCGATGATGATTTTTAAAAAATGAGCAGCTGTCACAGGTGTTTGTCTCCAATTGAATAGGGGCGTAGCCTATCCGCAACGTGTAGACGCTTGAAGGATCACGTCAGTCGTCATCATCCAATGCAGTCTGTTTGTCCTGCTGCAGTAAGCCTGTGCGTTTTGCAGTGATCAACGTCTGCTGCGACTTCCCGCTCCCTATCGATGTTTGTTTGAGAGATATCTCGGCGCTTCAGTACATTTTCTGCAAAGATCATCAAGGCTACATCAAGGCTAGACGTGGGATTCAACTTGTCCTGGGTGTCAACGACTCACTCCGCTAAAGGCTGAATTGTAAACCCCGAAGATGTCGTAAACGGGCTTTCGCTAGTCGCTTTGGCTTGACTGGTGAGGAGTAAATCCCTAATCGAAGAAAATGAATGCTCCACGCCGAGAGCTCCCTCTTTCTATCAGGAGCCAAAAACGGGGATCCTGAGCCGGAAATACGCAGGAAACAAACGCTGAATGGAGCCTTAACAAGAGCCATGCCCGGGCCAGCCTCGTCCGAAGATATTCGCCCCATCAATGTCAGTTTCCAGGCCTGCAGCTCTACCCAGATTCCCAGACCATCCCAGGCTCCTTGCCAAAACCTGCCCCTCGCTTGCCAGAGTCGATCGACATGCAGCATCCGTATTTTTTGCTCCGGACCAAACAGCATTGCAAACGAGGTTTTGGGAAGTCCCCATACAATAAGTGGTAGAACTTTGTCTGGCTGCGACGATAGATCAGTAGCCTCATTACAGTATCTGCATCGTCGTCGAAACAAAGCCAGGCGATGTAACAATCCTCCTCGTACAAACAGACCAGCCAGGCAGTGTCCAGTCTGGCCTCGCGGAGCCAGCGCCATCCGTGTAACACGAAGACGCACAGTGTCTGCTCAGTCGACCTGAAGGGGAATTTGGTACTTTTGATGAGTGTGACTCCCGTTTGGAAGCAGCCGAGGAGCGAGAGATTATTGCTTTTCCTCGCGGAGTCTGACCAGCATATCCGTCGTGTAGGTGCAGGTTCTGATTCCAAATGGATCCCATAGTACTGGCCAGCCTCTCTGTATCCGTCCTGCGAAGCCCCAGCGGGAGGATGGAATCACCGCGATTTGGGCAGGGGGTTCGCAGGGGATAAGGTTGTGACAAAGCAATAGGAGCAATACTGAGAGGGCGGTGCTACGAAACTGAACATTTTATATCTTAGTAACTTCAACGGAGCTGAAAGCCAGATTAAGGGTTGTAAATCTACGCAGTGCCATGACACGGACAATCGAATTCAATTTAGTTGTAAGAAAAAGAAAGACCCCAACTTTGCTACACATCTAGTCGCTTCTGCTTTGTACATATTCCCCGTCGTCTTCATCTTGTTTGTCCTCGACCTCAGTGTCCTCCTCCTCCATCTTGGCTTGCGTTTCGGCGTCATCCCCCAATATGTACATTGGCAGGACTTCGGCTGCTATGATCTCCATCGCCCTAGGCGACGTGTTCGGAGAGTATCCATTGATACTATCCACATACACAAGGCCTGGGCGCGAAACAACGAGGATTTTGCGGCCCTTCCAGAAGTCCATCCTCGGCCTCCAGCAGTAAGCGTGAAGATCAACCAACTTCGAACGGTCATGGAAGATGCCACCTAGCTCCTTGATCCCCCGCAGAACAGGCTGACCATTGATCCAGGTTTCACACTTGATCATGGTCCGGACTGCCTTGCGGAAGATGTCGATAAGGGCGTCGCGCCTTTGGACAACCAGCTGGGGCGAATCCAGCTCCTTCAACAACCAGCAAAAAGGCTCGCCCGCCAACAAGTCGTCCGCGAATCCTGCCAAAGCCGCCTCGTGCCGTTCTGCGTTGTATTGTCCGTATTCGGGGTTGGGGCCGTAGTGGCGGTTGTTGGAGTTTGCGAGGCGCTGCGTTTGCATCTTCCACAGGACGCCGTAAGTAGGGTTTGCTATTCGGCGACAAACATTTGATCAGAGTCCAGAGCGAGCATTGAATCATAGGTGGCCAGACTTACTCTTGTAGAACTCGTCAAAGAGATGCTTGAGCTTGCTTCCGAATTTTGGGTCCTCGTCTGGGTCATCCGGCGCCACCTTGCCATCGAAATACCAAAAGGGGTTCTCGAACAGGCGCTCGTGCACAGTGAGATAGATTAGCAGCTCGCCTAGGACCCCGCCAAACCGATCGGCTGCAGTCGGGGGGAGGATAGGACGCAGCTGAGCCCAGTCCATCTGCACACAGAAGCCGTCAACGCTGGAAATCAGACGCCGGATCTGGTCGTCAGATAAGACATCGATTTCAGAGATCAAATACTGGGAGCACCAGTAGCGAGCATAAGTAAACAGGTCCCAGTAAAAGTTGTGCAAGCCATCCACGTCAAATGCCCATTCGGCGGCGCCTTCTCTGATGAGCTGGGTCACTCCTCCCAGGAGGCGGTGGTAGTCGGGGTGTCGAATGAAACCCCCGCCGTACTTCCTGAGGAACTCTGCCTCGGTCTCCATCTCTTCGTCGGTCTTCAAACGGTGGCTTGTAGCCGGCTCAAGTGGGACGGGGTGAAGTACCTCCATGGCCTTCCTCTTCAGGGCCGAGCGAGTTTCAACCATTGTCAGGGAACAGTGAGCAATGAAGTCAAGAGACAGAGATAAGAAAATAGATGGGATTAACATGACTACCCAGTATCTGTCATGTTCTTAAATAAAAGTTTGCTGCTGTGCCCCGTTCTTTGTGGCCAGATCCGGACAAAGCAGCCCTCTCCCACCGACCCCACTGAGCAGCAAACAACACCCTGGCTCAATGCAAGTCCACCACATGCAATGTCCCTGTTCCAGTGAGTACGGGCATGCGTCGGGCGGAGGCATGACAGTACAGGGTAGTTGCACTCTGCTTGCGTTGGTGCCCTCCTTACCCATGCCACCCCCTCCCCTCCAGACGAAGGGACAGGCACTCTAAAAGCCCTGCACGAGCCCCGATTTCTCTCAGTTTTATTCTTGCCATTTGGAACCTTATTTTCTGTCTTGTCTTGTGTTTCTCTGCGCTTTCTGCCCGTTGCGATACCCCCAGTTCTACCACTGCGCAACCATGGCTGCCACAGAGCGCAAGATCATAGTAGGGATCGACTATGGCACTACTAAGACCAGTAAGTCCATCGCCAGCTCTATACTATCCCACGAATACAAAGCGGATGATAATTGCCTTTGAACCAGGAGTCACCTATGCCCTCTGGGACCCGGCCGATCAAGCGGCGAACCAGATCACCGTGATGAAATTCAATGGACGAGAAAGCACCCCATCCAAGCTTGCATTTGATGGAGATGGGAAAGTCCTCTGGGGTCATGCCGCCCAAGATGTAGCTACCGGCTACACATGGAGCAAGGTCCTGCTGGACCCCCAGCAGAATCATGGTGGCTACCGCGGTAGGCTGTTATCCCATCTGGTTGAAGACGGCTTTCTCAGGTTAGATCCAAGGCACAACCGCCAATGGGTTATTGGCCAGTTCCTGCGCTGCCTTCGCGACGAGGTCGTCACCAAGCTGAAGCTTCTGTACCCCGAAGAGCCACCGGTCGAATGGTGGTTCAGTATTCCCGCCGTATGGGGGGAACAACCTCGACGCCGGATGCTGCAAGTCGTCACTGCAGCTGGCTATAAATCTGATGCAGGAGACGCAGTCTTTTTGATCTCCGAAGCAGAGGCTGCGGCCATTGCCACCTTATACCGGATCCCGCGTTTCCAAGTAGGCTTACCTGGTTCCTGTTGGCCCAGCTATTTCCTTTGGCTGGCTTTAACTCCTGGGTTTCACGTCGCTGATCCTACGACTCTGGAAACTAGTTTACTAGGGAGTTCAGGTTTCTGGTTTGTGATTGCGGAGGCGGAACCTCCGTACGTAACCCCTATTACTATGTCTACCTTCACTGTCCGGCAGGTCAGGCTGACGTTATTCCAGGATGTCACCGTGTTGTCCGTACAGGACCGGGGCTCCGGGCCGCAGTATACCCAAATAACAGCTAGTACTGGTATGGAAACTCCCCTGGTATCCAGAGATTCCCATTGGGCTACTAAGGCTTTAGCTAGGGATCCGCAGTGGTGGTGCGGAAGTAGACTGTCAGCTACTCAAACTACTCGAGGCCAGGCAGGACGAGGTGTTCACCATTGCAATGCAAGACCGTAATGAGGTTGCCAAAGTGATTGACAGGGTATCAAGAGTGAAGTTCAACTTCACAGGGTTTGAACCGCGTATTCTCCAGCTCTCACCCGGCCAGGTAATGCTGAGTCCCGCTGATATCCACGGAGCACTCGGCCCTATCGTGGACCAGATAGTAGAACTTGTTCAAGGCGCCATCAATGCATCCGGGAGAGATCAGCAACCATTGAACCTGCAGGTTGGTGTTCCGGCAGCAGCATTTAGTATCTACACAGCTGACCTGTACTGTCTTTTCCCTGCTATAGGCAGTGTTCCTCGAGGGTGGATTCGGGAAGTCCCCCTATCTACGCGCCAGACTAAGCGAAAGCGTTCGCAGTTTCAGCACCCTGGGACCACCTATGGAGTACTGGTAAGGCCGATCCCAGAATCTATTGAGACCAAGGCGTAATCTAACATTCCAGGGAACCTTTGGTTGCGAGGGGAGCGACCTTACGAGGGCTTGAAACTGCCCGATTTTCTGGAGCTTTGTGCTGCCAGCATTTCGGGCTACAATCTGTTCGTAGACCGGATTTCAGTGCGCCGGATTCTATGATCTGGTATGATCCTCTCTGGATCCTCAGAAAAGTCTGAAGTGCACTTCCCTGGACTCTCAGTTCGCTCCCAGCTAACAGAACCATAGAACGAGGCGCTCAAACAGGATCACCGAGGGACCGTGGAAATCGTTCTCGTCCACCATGACAACGAAACCCTGGCCAAGACAGTTACAGTCATTTCTGATAGCCGCGAGGGTGCACCTCCAGAGATGATGGACCAGTGTAATGCAACCCAGCCCCAGTGATGCTCTCTTGCGTTTCCAATACCCGGATCTTGGCCCTGCTAACATGCAACCAGCGATCCACATGATGGGCGTTATTACGTGCCGGTTGAGGCAAGAAACCCTTCAGTACATGGTTCACCATTCGGTCAACAACGTAATGCGCTATTTCCCCACAGTCACCGTCCATTGGCTCGTGGTGACTCTGGACGGGGGCAGGAAGGCTGTCAATTTCAAGGTCATCTCCTTCGCGGAGCTCATTGGAGAGGCGACAGTTCCCATTCCCCTATGAATCAGCTTTACGCACGCATCGTCGGGGCTCGCGATAAGATGTAGTCCATTAATTCTAGAAATAGACGGGTGGCTCTGTCTACCCATCTCTGAGATTGACAAAATCAATTAAAAGTACGCGAAAGATACTAGCCTATATGATGTCATGCTGCGGAATCCTGGAGCTCGATGTCGGTTAGGATTCTTGGAACGCATAAATATCCTCCAAGTAATGTATCCGTTCTGGCGTAGGCCTCCGGAGAAAGCTCGGACAGAGTTGGGCTCGACGGTAGGTCGAGTGTCTCAGGCTCTAGACCAGCCATACCACTGGAGAAAGTCCAGACTATTATGAATGAAGAGGGGCGAAACATGGCAGGGCTGCAAGTCGGTGATGGCTGGGATATTTTCGGCAATCTCAGGATCTACGAAAATATTGTCATCGTGAAGATCACTATGGCATGACCAGGGTTCAGCGATGTCAATATCCTGCGAGATGATAAAAACTGACAACTTATAGAGCCGTGCCAAGGCAGCAAGCTTGTTTGGGTATCTGTCTGGTAGTGCCCTGGGCTGCAGACCATGGAGATCTGTTTTAGCAGAGTTTCAATATGGGATATGCTTTGACTCTGGGGGCTCAAGTTCTGCAGATATTGCGTCAAAGGCGTTCGCGTAACTTGATTAGACACCGCCAGAAAGCGATCAAATTGCCACGTACATGACTCTCTGTCAATATTCAAGCTTGATCGGCACACATGAAACCAGTCACTCCCGGGAGGTTGGTCTGTGGTAAACCTCGAACCTGTCACAGTCTTCTTATCTTGAACGTAATAGTGGCCTGGTGCTGGCCTGCACGCCCCTAGTGTAGTATAGACTACTAGAAGATGGAAATAGCTTAATCAGCTATCACTTCTCAATGAGACGCGTTACGACAAGTAGTGCTTGTGGTATCCAGAGAGTTTCATCATTTCCAAAACTGAGACGGCGGAATTCCCTCGGCCTGAACAGGACTCTACACCAACAAGGCGTGAGTCACCCTGCAAGTTTCATTCGTAAACACAGGAACGAACGTCTCATGGAGTGCCGACCTAGCTAACCACGATATCTACAGTAACTGGTGTTCTTGGCTGTTGGAGTAAAGAGCAGTGATTCAAAGTTTATACGGCACCAGTATTAGGGTTCGGTACTTTGGCCACAACTCATGACCATAAACCATCAGCATGATGAAACCTATGACCTTAAGGTGTTTTCGACGGAGATACTTCGGCCAGAACTCACAGAGATGTTCAAGTTGAATCGGATCACTCGGCATTGAAGGCCTCAGCGTCTACAAGAACGCAGCCACGTGTGAAACTGAAAATTCGCCACTAGCACTGCACTAACTGGCAATGGAGTAAAGACAGGAGAGGGTTTGACTGTACCTAGTATTGCTTTGGGCTCGATGTGGTACTTGCAATTACGCATCTCAGACGCAGGGGTTCGGGTCGACGCATATTGCATGGAACGGAGTGAAGGATCTCCGGTGTTATTGGGGCCAAGTCATACTTTAGGAGCACACATGGAGGTAGATCAGACTGTGAAAAAGGAGAATATAGAGGGCACTGGAGATTGTTGAGTCCATGTGCAAGAGAGGGAGCTGGCGAATCAGAGGCCGAGAATGCGCTCTTCCGTCACGTGATAGATACAGGCCCTTATTCCAGATCGGGCATGCCGTTGACTATGGGGAGATGATGCATGCAGGCTAAAAGTACGTTTGCAGGAGACACGTGGTTATGAGGGGCAGAAATCGATGAGTCCTGTTGTTTACCTATCTACCTATTTGCTGTTGACTTGTGTATACAGTATACCTGTAGAAACCCCAGGCTGTTTTACGAAGTGGCTTGATATGGGATGACCATATATGACCAATGGCCATTGCCATCTGCCAGGTCTCTTAAGATTGCCTGAATTTGCGATTATATGTGTTATAATGGAAATGTCATTAATCCGGCCGTGCTGCCTCGAAGGGATTCGTATGATATCACAGCGTTAACGGCCGTTCCAGCCACGGGCTCTTCACACTTGTGAATGCCGTCAATCCGGTTATCCTGTTGTTGACAACGTGGCTACGCTGATCAGGCCAAGAACCTCTTTCTGTTTGGGGCATGTGGGATGGTTGCCAGGAGCCCGGTCCTCTATGCAGTCCGTGCTTAGGTGCGGTAAGCGCCGCCCCGCGGTTTGATCTCGCGATCAGGTAAAAGGATGCTCTGAATCAGTTTCTCCACCAAGTCTTCACCCAAGGCCAATGGGATCCCATTCGTTTCTGCCGAATCTCGAAGCTCTCGATTGTCGGCCCCAGAACCCAGACCCGAGACTGGGATGCGAGGATGGCCCTGGCCACTGGCCCATCATCAAAGAGCCCCTCCCCCTTACCAGACTAACAGCCACAGCAACTCTCCAACATGGCCAAGATGGTCTGTTCTTGCCGCTCGTCAGCTTTTGCTGTGCGCTGCGAAACCGTAGCACTCGTGAACTGTTCTCAATTCGCCGTCCCGCTGTCTAGACAACTGAATATCTCAACCTGCCATTAATAGCTGGAATACGAAAATAAAATACTATCAAGAAAACACACGCTACAGCGTTGAATGCGCATATTCCGCATATGTACATTGGAGACATCAACATCTCCCGCGCGAGTGTCGTAGGCATGCAGATGGCCAAACTTTAATGAAGTGAGCCAACAGCCCTAACGACAATCTATTCAACATTACAAACCCCATTCCTACATCATCCGATGTATTCTGACTGGTATTTGTGGAGGGGTGGTTTCTAATGCATGATAACGAAATAATTGACCGGGGTGGGAGAGCATTGCATGCGGTAATCAGGCTGCAGAGATCGTTTAACCTACAAACACCAGGAATAATAATAGCCTATCGGATACTCCAGGACTGACTTAGGCACTCCCTGGCGTGGCTCAGTCGACTCGTCTTTCTTCCAGGGCGATCGTGTGGCACAGTCCGTGGGGCTGTCTCAGCTTGTTAATCGCCAGTGCACGCTCCAGGCCGTGGATTTTCCTTAATAGGGAAACGCGCTAGGTGCTTGACTCAACCAGGGTTCGTGTTTCAGGAACGAGTAGCCAAATGTCAAACCCACGTTTCTGTGAAGCTGAGGTTAGTGTGCTGTCAAGACTGATCGGGGATGAAGCATTGGATACTGCAACCAATATCCTATCATAGCATGTCCGTTTTGGCCTGGCTAGAAACTGGATGTACCTCTGCGACTATCTGGAGCTCGTAACTGTAGGCGCCTATCCCGTATTCAGAATATATTGGTGGATCGGGCGAGCGTTTATAGACATCATGGCGAATCATGATATGCTAGCTATGTTCCCAGATTCGGTTTATGCGTGATGAGTCTAAACTCTGAATAAGACAATGAAAATTAGCACCGATGATCACCCGTGGAGATCTGCTGGGTACCTGTACCAAGATACGTGTCTGCCACCCCCCATTATTCATTCTTGTCTATGATCGACCATCCACATGTAGAGGCGATGGCCAAGAGCCGATTGGTGCTTCCTACCAGCTTCCGTAACGTATCTGCAACCTCCTATCTCGAGGCTCTCATTCAACTGTCTATAAAATGATTCTTCCCGGCCTGTCGAGCTCTGTTCTGCTAGGATCCCGCAAGCAACCACGCAGAAGATACGCAGCAATGCGCGAGAAGAAGACCTCCGAGCCGACCCTTGAGGCCGTTGCCTCCAACACCCCTCCCTCCGAAGTCGAACTGCCATCCCATACCATGTGTTCGAAGAAGCAGAAGTGGAATCTGGTTATTCTTGTCTCTGTTGCGGCCGCCTTCTCGCCGCTGTCGTCCAATATCTACTTCCCGGCCCTGGAAACCATATCGCAGGATCTTGGAGTCAGCGCCTCTCTGACTTCATTGACTATCACTGTTTATATGATTGTTCAGGGTATTGCTCCCTCGCTGTTCGGCACGCTGTCCGACTCGTGTGGCCGTCGTCTTACCTTTGCTATCAGCCTTACTATCTTTATACTTGCCAACTTGGCACTTGCCTTTACGAAGAATTATGCAATGCTTATGGTTCTGCGAGGCATACAGGCTGCGGGATCCTCCGCAACCATTAGTATCAGCGCTGGTGCTATTGCAGATATTGCCTTCCCCGAGGAACGTGGTGGCTTTATGGGGCTGAATGCAGGTATTCGGTAAGTCAATCACAAGCACACTCCAGAGCATCTCTAACCTATGGCCAGTATGATGGGACAGTCTATCGGCCCGGTCATTGGAGGCCTTCTCAACAGCGCCTGGGGGTTCCGAAGTATCTTCTGGCTACTCTTCGTCATGAGTGTAATCATCCTGGTCTGCCTCTTGGTCTTCCTGCCCGAGACCCAACACAGCAAGACTGGAACACGCCAGATCTCCCTCTCAGACATCCACAAGCCCCTCGCCAACCTCTTCGAGAAGGACATTGCCGCGCTGCTCGTCTGGGGTGCCATGGCCTTCACAGCATGGAGCATGGTCGCCGCCTCAGGAACAAGCCTCCTCCTGCTGGGCTTCCCCGAGATGCCCGAATGGCAAATCGGCCTCTGCTTCCTCCCCAACGGCGTCGGCTGCATCGCAGGCTCCATGACAACAGGCTACCTCCTCGACAAGGACTTCCAGCTCGCCGAAGCCGAGTTCAAAGACCGCCGCGGCATCGCCCTCGACCAGCCCATCCCGCGCCGCGCCGCCATCGACTTCCCACTCACCCACACCCGCCTGCGCCGCGTGCCCCTATTCAGCGTCGTCCTCGCCATCTCTCTCGGCCTATACGGGCCCAGCTTCATGTTCAATGACATCCACCGCGGCTACGGGCCGAACCTCGTTGCGCCGCTCCTCTTGCAGTTCCTGATTGGCTTTACCTCCACGGCCATCTTTAATATCAACTCTACCCTCCTGATCGACTGCTTCCCCGACCAGCCGGCCAGTGCGACGGCGCTGAATAACCTCTGCCGCTGTCTGCTGGGTGCGGCTGGGGTTAGTGCTATCCAGCCTTTACTTGACGCTGTGAGGGCCATGCGTGCGTTTTTGATCGTCACTGGGGTCATGGTGGCCTTTATGCCGCTGATTTGGGTTGAATGGAAGTACGGCGAGAAGTGGCGCAGGGAGCGCGAGATGAGAATGATGCGACAGGGACAGCAGATGGAAATGCAGTATGTGTGATGTTTATATCGGTGGCGGGAATGAACAAACGAGGGAACGAAAAGATTGTTGTTATTGTGTTTAACTGTCAGCATACGAGCCTACGACTGCAATGTTCTTATAGCCAGGGCGTTTGGTGCTATAACTAGGGGGCTGTGGGTTGCTGGTCAACCTGCTAGAAATAATATTCATTTAAGTCATCAACCAACATAGTATAGCGTCCAGCACGAAATACCCTTACTGGCCTCTCGGCTGAATGACTGACTCTCCCCCCGTTGGTCAAAGTCCGTTATGACGTCGAGCTGCAGTTCGCATGCGGGGGATTCTTTCACAGCAGAATTGAAGCAGAGTTGAATATCCGGTTATAACTGCAAAGTAGAATCTACAACGCCAGCCGCAGATTGCTATCCGGGCAGCGAATGATGGAGCTAACTACTCTCACGGCCCTCGTGGGCCTGCTTTGCATGGTACGTCTAAGAATGCCCCCATCTCTGCACGAAACTGAAATCAGCACTCTCTCGTCAGGCTGTTTCATGGGCTCTCTATACCCTTCTAGCCTCGCCCCTGCGAGATTATCCAGGCCCTCTACTCGCAAAACTCTCTCCTGCATGGATCGTCCTGCAATGTCGACGAGGAAGGAGGTCTCAGGCTGTGCTTGACTCACACAGAGAGTACGGGGACTTTGTCCGAATTGCGCCTAATCACATCTCCATTGCAGACCCAGCAGCGGTGCTGCAGATATACGGCCACAAGTCTGGGTTTTTGAAGGGACCTTTCTATGAAGATAAGCCTTGCCCTGTTTCTCAGCATGGTCCTCAAATCGAGATGTAGTGCTGACACTAGGGCCTTCACCGTTTCACCAAGTTCAACCTGTGCTATTCAACACCAGAGACCCTCAAATCCATCAGCGGAAGAAGAGGATCATGAGCTCTGCTTTCTCGGCAAAGAATCTGCAGGAGTTCGAGCCTCATATGAGCAAGGATATTCGGAAGCTCGTGGACTGTTTTCATCGCCGGTTAGAGGGTTCGAAGACTGCGGCGTTAGACTTCAATGTATACGGTACGATCCACATCATCCAGTATAGTTATCCTACTGATACATATGCAGCAAACTTTCTGGCGTTCGATGCTATCGGTAGGTTGTCTCGAAACTTCCGCTTTATATACCCACGCTCACGATCTAGGTGATTTCGCATTCGGCGAGCCCTTCGGCTTCCTAGACCGAGAAGAAGATTATCTCAACCTCATCGACGCAGTAGATGCGCGTGGAGAAGTACTGAATGCCCTGGGCCACGTCCCACGGTCTCTCAGGGCCTTTATGAAATACCTCCCATTCGACTCCTTCTGGTTAAAGGGAGTCCAGGGCACACAGGTACTAGGCACTCTCGGAACCAGGGCATATTTCCATCGACGAGACCGGGCCAACTCGCGCAAAGATCTTCTCAGCTTCCTCTTCAACGCCAAAGACCCTTCAACCGGGGAACCCTTAATGGAAAACGAAGTCATTGCCGAGTCTATTTCATTTATTGTCGGGGGCAGCGATACAACTAGTAGCAGCATGACGAATATTGTCGACATCGTATCTCGAGCCGAGGACGTCCAGCGACATCTGCAGGAGGAACTGGATGTTGCGTTTCCCGGCGAGATGGCCGCGGATTGGGTTGCTGACTTTAAAACCGTCGAGAGTCTGCCGGTTCTGAACGCCATCGTCCGCGAGGCACTGCGGCTTCGGCCTACCAGTGCAACGGGCCTCGAGCGTGTCACCCCCATGGGGGGGAAGGTAATAGCAGGAAGGTCTTTTCCGGAGGGCGTATGTCTGCTATCTACCATGAGGCACTCTATTTCATCCAGACCAGGGACTAACAATGTATATAGACTCTAGTAAGCGTGCCAACGCTCAACATCCACCATAATCCGGTGGTATTCAAGGTAAACTCACACATCGGCTTACTTGCATTTACTGACGAAGCAAGGACTCTGGAAGCTTCTGCTATGAGCGGTGGATTGGCGAGGATTCTTCCAAACTCCTGGACTCGTTTATTCCATTCTCTGTTGGTCCGCGGGCTTGTACTGGTCGAAAGTACGTATTTCTCAAGGTATACTTGCCCGATCCATTTGGCAATGTTAACATTGTAGTAGTTTCGCATGGATGGAGATGCTGAAGACGCTGGCAACTTTATACAAGCTATTCCAGCTAGAGCGTGCTTCTGTTGGCGATACTGTTCTCCGTGAAGGTTTCTTCATGAAGAGCCAGGAATGTGAAGTCGTGTTGAAGAGGCGTAGTGTTCAAGCCTAGCATTTCAATTAATAGTTCTTCTTATAGTCCCTGTATCTACAATCCTCCTGTCTGGGCCATCAGAGTAGTGATCTAGCTACCAGATTGGGCTTCTGGGTACGATGCAGAGAAGCAAATTGACAATTCTTTAACTCGAATTCTTGGGATTGGGCACGTCCCAGCAATTGCAATTATTATAGACAACGAAATCCACTGAAACTGTTTATAATAAACCACCGCCAGACGCAAAATACTCGACTTTACCCCCAAACCCTTCTACACCAACCTCCCCGTCCCTAGAGTCCCAGTCTACCGTGTCTAGGAATATCAGAAAAACACAGCAGATTCAAAAGGTCCAACATACCTAGTCCCAGCCATAAACGATTCAACATCTCAGCATGCTCAACAGCAACCTGATCCTGTTGCACCCGCGTCGCATACTCGCTTTTCTCCCAGCGGTCACTCAAGATCTGCCCACCATCAGTGCAGAGGTAGTAATACCGCACTAGATCCCGGAATACAAGATCAAACCCTTTCTGTGCATCGCCTAGCTTCCGCCTCCACCTTAAAAATGGGTGCAGACTATCCCGGACCCCCATGTTAAGAACCACAAGCACATACAGCACTGTAGGCCAGTGTCTCGGGTCCCGGGTCTCCAAAAGACGAAACGATACATGGACGACATGTTCCAGCATGCGATGGAATTCCCTATCTAGATAGAGGCCTGAGCCGCCCGAGTTTCTCTCGCAGTCCAGCTCCGATAAGTCTCGATGTTCTGGCTTATGAACGCGCACAGTCGGAAGAAACCGCCGTTCATCGTCTGCTTGTTCCATGATCACCACTGGGGATCCGTCGCGGAAGAGCTCGGGTTCTGGTATATCTACGTTATACTGGTCGATCATGTCCATGATGTACAGCATGGCGAGGCAGTGCAGAGCCAGCGCAAGCACTGTTGTGTCGCCGGAAAGGTCCGCGGATGGTGCACTATGCGACACGTCTAGAAGTTGGAATTGGAGTCGGGCTGCTCCGGATATCAAGTCTGAGGTCATATGTTCGTAGTAGCCGCTCAAGGAAAAATCCAGGTAGTAGAATTGCGTGAGGAATGCGTCGAGGATTTCCGTGGGTGAGCTTGCGCTGTGTTGCGGGAGGCGCTGGATGGCTGTGAAGTCTAGTAAGGTTGATGGAGATGCATCCAGGATCTCTTCGTCGTCAACTTCAATGAGCATGTACTTGGATGAGTGGGCGCTCTGGAGGAGCCAGTTTGATGGCGGTTGGCGGAGTAACACTGATAAACTGTTTTAGCCAGCTGTCTCCGACATAATGGTCCAGGCTTACCAGAGAATGCCTCGTCCAGGCTGTGGTTGGGCTTCTGCGGTACATTTGCTGCGGAGCAAAGGATGTTAATTTTGTTCCTGGGGGTTGAGAATAACTGATAGAGGTGTGAACATGAGTGGGCAAGGTTTACAGCATCCCGGACTGTTGGCATTTGGTGGAACATGAGCAGAAGGATCTCGTTTGGCATCTGTAGAAGGGCCATCTTGACATCTTCATTCTTGCTGAATGAAATACTTGAAATCACTCAGGCTGAAGAGCAAAAGCAATTAATTCTATCACGTGTGAGGGGCTTGTTTAATACGAGCAGGTATGCAATACTGTTCCTGAACTGTTCATGTTTCTCGTATTGCGTGAATCAATTAATAGCCAATCTATACAAATCTATACAAATATATCAAGTCTAACACCAAAACACCCCCTCCTGAATACTAAATCCCGCACTGGCAAACATATCATCCCATCTACTCTCATCGCCCAGCAGAAAGTCCCAATTCTCGCTGACCTGGTTCTGCAGCTCAAACCCCACGCTCAACGACTGCTGGTCCAGTCCGTCTCGAGCCTCCGGAACAGGTCCATTATATTGCGGATATACCGCAGGCACCGCAGCCGCAGGGACCACAGACTGAGAGACATGCATGACCCCTAATCCCGAATCGCCAGGATCCTGCAACGGTCTGGAGGGCATATCGGAGTTGATGATACTGGGGTACTGCTCACGCCGGGGTGGATGGGGGTTACCGTTACCTCCTTGAACAGACGAGGGCGATTCTATTTTGGAGCTGGTGTTTTTCATCCGCCTGCGGCTTATGCGTGCGAATTCTTGTAGAGCTTTATCGAGGAACCGCGCCTGGTAGGTACAGCTCGAGTTGGGCGGTGCCGACAACGCAGCGAATGCGTTGGCCGCGTCGTGGATGGCTTTGGTAACTGTGGGCTCTATCTCCTGTCCGACGGCGATGGGGGAAGAAAGGAGGAGCTGCAATGGTCATTAGCCTTAGTTGATATGGTATAATGACGGGTTACATACCTTGATTAGGAAGATAGCGGCGTATGCGGTCATAACGTGGATCGAGTCCTGGACTAGATACAGCAGGGCCGAGGACTCCGCTACAAGGTCGAGCATCGCGAGGGCGCTCTGATAGCTCAGCCAGAATGGCTTCAGGTCGTAGATCCGGTCTACGTTCTGGATGCCGGTTTCCTGCAGCGGCGTCGAGAAGAGCTGCAGGCGGAGGTGGGATCCGTAGAACCTGATCATGAAGGCGTGGCAGCGCGGGACTGGTTCGAGTTCGTCCAGTGCTCGACCTGCGCATACGATCCCGACCCAGTTGCTCTGCCAGGCGTGGATGCGGCGGTCCAGGACGGTGATGGTGCGCTCGAGGCGAGACATGGAGTTTGTCGTTGAGGGGATGAGCAGGTCGAATGTGTCTGCCGTGAGCAGTCGGAGAGTGACGAAGCTGCAGAGCAATCGGTCGTTGAGGATTGAAACGGGGTCCTGCCACCAGTTGTCGACACACTCGGTCAAGTCGTTTCGCTCAATCATCCACGGCTTTCCTGTTTGCAGGCCCAGACTGCGGTCGTATACAAACAAGACCAGGAACGTCCGCTCGACATTTCGGATTTCTCGTCGCTCGATCTCGCTCATACCTGGCCTGCGGCTGACTTGCGGTGACAGCCTATGCCAGCCCAGTTCCATGGCAATGCGGATCGCGAGGCCGACCGAGGTCCATGCTCTGGTGTCGTTGGGCTCCTTCCAGTACGTGAGGAGGAGGATGCCCTGGATGACTTCGGTGGACTTGTCACCGCGTCGGAAGCTCTCGATGAAGAGATGCTCGGCGTGCGCATGCAGGCCAGGGTACAGCGACGACTCAAACGCCTTTGCAGCGGCAGCCAGCACAGCAGTCAGCAGGAAGGGGGATTTGCGCAGGTAAGAAAAGGAATGCAGGGCCGGGTCCAGCTGGCTGATGTACGGGTTGATCTTGTGCATGAAATACTCCAGCAGGCACGACGCGACGTGGGCGTTGACCAGATCCAGCACGATCGGATCCTCCGGGGAGATCGCGTCTGGAGTCGACATCGCAGACTCCGCAGGGCCAGGGCCGTGGTTGACGCTGAGGATGTTCTGCAGCGAGAACCGGCCCTGCATTGCCTGGTGGCTCAACAGGCTGTGCGGCTGGAATCCCTCCGACTCGGCCCAGAAGTCCGAGTCCCTGGGGCCTGAAGGCGACGGATCGGGCTCGTGCGCCTCTTTCTTGGACAGCCTATTCCATTAGTATTAATATTAATATCCGCAGGAGGCCGGCGACATACCGGGTGCCCGGCTTTCGGCCGCGACAGTGCTGCTGGAAGACGCAGGGCAGCGACTTGCGGGCGCAGCGGTTGCATTTATCGCCAGCCCCTGACGAGACGCACTTCATCTTCACCTTGCGGCAGGGAAGACACGCGTTGGTGGCGCTGGGCCTCTTCGCCGTCATGCTGGGCCTCCCCACAGCGCGATGGGTCTTTTGCTACAGACCAAGACGGCGAGCAGAATACTCCGGACTGGAACACGGCATCTCAGACTCGCCAGGTGGAGAGTTGGAGATGAAGGAATTGGAGCGATCATCGCCGGCGATTAAAGACCGGTCTCTTAGTCTCTCTTAGCGTGTATGGCTAACTAATGGCTAACTAGATAACGAGATCCCTCCTCTATTGTTCAAGTACAGTGAGTACAGCGAGTATACAGCGAGCAAAATGTCTCCCAAAAACGGCCATGTCAACATGATGACCGACGCCATCATCGCCAACCTGCCTCTGGATGGCGTGCGGTCGGTGATGCGTGGCGTGCTGGCGGCCCACCCGAGCCTCACCCCGGTCTTCGAGGAGCTGACGCGCAACTATCTATACGAGACTGCCTCGCGCTACCAAGATTCTAAAATCACCGCGCAGCAGGCAGACAAGTCCATCAGCGCCACTCCGGCGTTTGCAGACCTCCGCCAGCGCATCTGCTGCATGGTCGGCTGCGGCCTGTGCTACCAGGCCCTGCCTCTTCTGCGCGATATCGTCAACCAGATTGCCAGTCTTGATCCATCAGACAGCCTGAGCAGTGCTCTGACAGCCCAGATAGCTGCTGTGGACGGCGACATCATCCAGACCCTCACGGCTATCCAAAAGACGCTCTTCGTCCCTGCCGGCACAAGGGACCTCTCGGAAAGCGAAGCCCAGCCACTGCAAGAGCTTCTCCAGTCGCTTCTATCAAGTCAAAAGTCATGGGAGAGTAATGGACAGTCTTTCCTCCTGCAACGAGGCCTCGACGCCACAGCCCAGCTGCTAGGCCCTCTGTCGCGAGCCCTCTACACCCCCAAACCCGCCAGTATCAAACCGCCATCCGAACTCCCTCCTTCGACCATCAACGAGACTTTCACTCTAGACGGAATAAACCTGCCCCGTATATTCACCGGCCTATGGCAGCTCTCCAGTCCAGCCTGGGGCTCCGCGCCGCGAGAGAAGATGATCCAGCACTTCTCAAACCACGTCCAGCGCGGGTTCACGGCATTCGATATGGCCGACCATTACGGCGACGCGGAAATCATCTTCGTATGCTACATACCTCCAATACTGAGTGTGCTGCGTTAACAGAAGCAGGGCGGATACCGGTCCTCGAGCGCGTACTCGGACTCGATCTTCGCAGCGACCAAGTACTGCGTCTTCCACCCGATGAAGGTCTCTGAGGAAGCTATTCGGGCGAATGTAGACCAGCGCTGTCGAAGGCTGTCCACGGAGAGTATCGACCTGCTGCAGTTCCATTGGCAATTTGTGAGTCTCTCACCAGGTATAACATACCATTATATCTTCCAAACTGACTTGAACACTTGAACAGTACAATGACGACCAGTATATCAGAGCCCTTCAATACCTCCAACAAGACAAACGGGTGAAACATCTCGGGCTCTGCAACTTCGACACAGAACATATGCAGAGAGTCGTCGACAGTGGTGTCAAAGTAGTAACCAACCAAGTCCAGGTCAGCATCATATCCATGCCTTACTATTCTGTATTCATTAACAACCGGTCCAGTTCTCCCTAATCGACTCGCGACCGATTATAAAAATGGCCGAAGTGTGCAAAAAGCACAACATCAAGCTCCTCACATACGGGACTCTCTGCGGCGGCCTCCTAGCCGAGAAGTGGCTTGGCCAAGAGCCCCCAGATCTGTATAGCGAGCAGGCAACCCCGAGTCTGCGCAAGGTACGCCGTTACAATGAACCATACCCAGGGATAAATGTCTAACAGTTGCAGTACTACACCATGATCCGCACCTGGGGCGGCTGGCCGCTCTTCCAAGAGCTGCTACGCGCCCTGCACTCCATCGCCCAGAAGCACGGCGTGACCGTCTCGAACGTTGCGACGCGGTGGGTGCTGGATTTCCCGTACGTCGGGGCCGTGATTGTCGGTGCGCGCATGGGCGTCAGCGAGCAGTCTGCAGTGAATCTGGGGAGTTTGGGGTGGACGCTTGATGGGGAGGATAGGGCCAGTATTGATAGTATCTTGCAGCGGAGTCTGAGGGGGGAGATGTTTGAGAGTATGGGTGATTGTGGTGGGGAGTATAGGTGATGTACCCACTCAGTATAAGTATAAGTATTATGATATCAGAGACTAGGAGGGTATTTATATAGATAGGAATGAATGAATGCTAAACCCAGTGAATGAACCGCTTCCACCACGACTGGTTGCTCTCTGGCACGTACTCCCCTGACAGCTTCTCATTCTCGATGGCGTCAAACTCGGATTGGAAGTCGATTTCCTTCAGGGAGACGACCTTGGACTTGAGGAATATCTTGAAGAAGATGTATAGTCCTGGGTTGTAAGTATACACTGCATAACAAGTGGGTGAGGTGGGTGCATACCAGCAAAGATGGCAATGTTCAGATAGGACGTCAGGAACCCAGCGGCCGTGAAATTGCCGGTCGTAAAGACATCGAAGCCTGGACGTAAAGATCAGTATTAATCTCCCTTTTGACTGCTAAACATACCAGAAAACAAGATAACCATCACCACCATGAACAGCGTCGCCCACGCCACATAGGGCTGCAAGAAATTCCGGCTCGGCAGTCCTGTTACACTCATCAGCAAAAGACACTTACACACTATACACCCAGTTAATATAACGTGGCGAGCATACTCCGTCTATCAAACCCCTGCACCTTCAACCCAGCAAAGAACCTCAAATACGTAACCTCAATAACAACCCACCCAATCAGCCCGGCCACCGTCGTGATATTCACAAACCACTGAAACACCGTCGCTGCCCTGTTATTCCCCAGCACCATATACGCCAGCGGCATCAAGATGCACGACAGCCCCACAGCCAGATACGGCGTCCCGAACCGGTTGCACCGCTGGAAGAGCCGGGGTGCGTGGCCGTCGCGGCTGAGGCCGTAGAGGGTGCGCGAGGCGATGAAGATGCACCCCGATGCGCTGCTTATGGCCGACGTGCATACCACGGCGTTGATTATGTGCGGGAGGACGGCGACGCCGGCGCGGTCGAAGGCCAGGACGAAGGGGGATTGCTGGGCGGTTCCCGTGTCGTTGTTGAGGGCTTGGTCGTCGGACCGGCTGTGGCAGTAGCAGTTTAGCAGGACAATCATACAAAAGATAAGGTAGACATACACAATAAGA
Organism: Aspergillus jensenii; assembly: GCA_021437015.1. NCBI lineage: Eukaryota > Fungi > Ascomycota > Eurotiomycetes > Eurotiales > Aspergillaceae > Aspergillus > Aspergillus jensenii. The sequence goes on along the minus strand of JAJAED010000017.1, from coordinate 52,390 downwards.
CCAATGATGAAGATGCTCAAGACATAGAAGACGAAAACACGCAAGAACGTCTTCCTAGTCGCACTGGGGATGATCTTGCGCGGGTTCCGCGTCTCTGACCCAGAGATGGCCACGACCTGGATATTACCATAGCTAAAGGCAGACGTTAAAAGGACCTTCCAGAAGGCGAGGAACCGGCCTGCCGATCCCGTCTCGATGTACGCCTTGAATGCGCCGGGGTCTCGCCAGTATCGGAATCCCAGGTACTCGTGGTTAGGGCCGCCGCCGGCGTTGATGACGATGCCGCCGATGATCAGGCCGACGATGAGCATGATCTTGAGCGTGGAGAAGAACACTTCTGACTGTATGATGTTAGATTAGACGCACACATCCAGTGGTCCGGGTTTGGCTGTCACCTCTCCATATACGCGGACATCGCAGAAGTTGACGGCGACAATGAAAACACCAAAGACGGTGATCCAAACAGCCATATTCACATCCACCTGCCAGAACTCAATCAGGGTCGCCGCGGCCGTGATCTCCGTGGGCGCCGTAATCGACATCGTATACCCTGTGTCGTCAGTATACAGCAAGCAATATGTCTAGAACAGCCCGTACAGAAATTCCACCCCGTCGCCGCCCCAAGCGCAGGCTCAACAAACTTGGTCGCATGCCGAATAAAGCCCCCAGTCGTCGGCATAAACGCCGTGATCTCGCCAGTCGTGTACGCGACTCCAGCCGTGACGAGGCCCATGACAATATACGCCAGGAACGCGCCCGCGGGGCCAGCGGTCGCAATGACCTGGCCTGAGGTGAGGAAGAGCCCCGTTCCCTTGACGGTACGTTAGCGACGGAGACGGAGTAGTTATGGATATATCCTATTTGGGTATTCTCACGATCATGCCCGCGATGGCGATCATAGTGATATGCCGCGACTGGAGATTCCGCTTGATCTCCTCAGGGGCGGCTGGCGCGACATTCCTCTGGCCTGGCCACATCTCCATATCGGTGGTGGTGGCGCCGCCGACCGTCTTCTCGTAGCCAGGCGACGAGTCCATCATGGCAGTGAACTGACGATCGCTCCAGGGCATCGTCGTCAGGCAAGCAGCAAGCTCAGGCCAGCTACTTATGGAGAGGTAAGACGAGCTGTCGGAACACGAAAGGCTGAAAGTCTATTTCTCCACAGCACACAAAGGGATTGTGAAAAGGCCAGTCATTCAGTCAGTCATTGGAAAGGGGGAAATCGCTTGTTAGTGTGGCGCGCCGGTGTTCTATACGGGCTTCTAGAACACCGGCAGCCGACATTTCCCCGTGCATATCTAGCTTCAATCTCGCAAGTAGTAAATACTTCCCCTCATCAACAATAATATTAATGGCTGACTCCTTCCAGCTGTACGACCTGCGCGTCGAGGTGATCTGCCCCGTGGGGAAGCGCATTCTGTGCGGTGCAAAGCAGGGCGACTACTTCACTCTCAAGGGCGAAATGATGCATCTCCCGGAGGGCCAGGGAATCAGTATATACAGCCTGGGTGCGTCTATTTTTACTGTGAGCATGTAGGGCTTTACTCACTGGATACTGCAGCATCGGTCCTCCCTCTGCTGGCTTGCAAGCAGCGTATGACCCATGAGCATGACTGGATGACCACCGATTCCATCATTGCATGCCCTGATCCAAACTGTCCGTCGCAGTTGAGGATTACCAGGACGGGGATCACCGAGTTCAGGCACTCGGAGACTACGGCGGTGCCTCTAACGACCTGATCAGGTCGCAGAAGCATTGAAGATTCAACTGAGGGCATTCAGGGCATTCCAGGCAATCTACTCGCTGAGTCTATCAATGGCTATCAGAGATAGGAGATGGCTTGAACAGCCAGGAAGCAGATATCTCAACCTGAGGGCAGAGCTGCTACTCGAGAGAAGTTCAATCAACATCTCATCAAGCGCAGATAAGCTCAAGTCCAAGCCTTACAGGAGCATCTGTGTCATATGCCGAGAATAGGCCTGTTTGTCTGATTGGCAAGTCGGCGAAGGATCCGGTTAGGGCTGACGATATTATATTAAGTATATAACAGGCAATATAGACACAGAACCAAAGAATATACAACAGAGTCAATCCAGCTTCAAAAAGGTATATAATAGATCACCCCCTCTCAATAATAGTCTCCTGCACAACCTTAATCCCCCCAATCTCCGCAACCAACTCCTCATCCAAACTCCCACTCCCACTGCCACTGCCACCACTCCCACTCGTAACAACAGCCCCAGCACTCGATCCCTCCCTCTTAGGAGGAAACTCAAACCCCTCAACACTCACCTGCCTCGGCAGCGGATGCATATCCAGCATACAAGCCTCATCGCCCGTCCTTGTCTCATCCCTCCACTGACTATCCGGCAACGACAGCGGGTGCCGGAACCTCCTCTTCTTCGACGTCTGCGAGACACCGGGACTCTTCCACTTAACTTCCTCCCCGTCTGAGAGCGGGTAGCTCTGGCTGCGTCCTGAGCGGGAACGCCCTGAGCGCGAGCGAGTCGTCGTCATGTAGATACCCGCGGTCTTTGCGGCGCGCCGCATGTACGGGTAGATCATGGGTGCGTTGCCGATTATCACGGCCACGAAGGTCTCGCGGCACGCCCAGCTGCCGGCTTGGGAGGCGCCGTTTGCGCCGGCCTGGGTGGGAGATTAGTTTTTGTCTTTCTTTCTCTTATATGTAAGATGGTAATGAGGAGTAAGATGGTAATGAGGCTTACAGTAAGGATTAACACGCAGCGCAGGATTCCAGCGGCCATGACAAATGTTCCCCCGGAGAAGAGGATCAGGAGTTCGAGTTTCTCGCGGAGGGGGAGGCGTGCTTTAAATAGGATCTGATATCATATCTGTCAGTCATTGCTGCATACGTCCTGTAAGAATGCAAGGGACGCACTGGAGTAGGGATGGTTATGAGATACATGTCCGTCACGACATTCAAAGTCACCGTGACATAGACATCAATCTTGGACACTGCAGGCTGGCAGTAGTTCCCAGGGTCTGGGTAGATCTGCCAGTTCTTTTTCATCGGGTGACAGCCGAAGAGGATGGAGCAGATGACGGCGATGTAGGTCACCCCGATGAGGACGTATGCGATCTTGACGCGGATATTCATGTTGATTAATCCGGCTCTATTCACATTAGCATATATTTTACTACCAGTTGCGGTGGTGACGAACGTAAGCCGCGAGTAGAAGATAGCCATGCAGGCCTTCAACAACCACAACAGGGTCGTATACAGCGACCACCCGAGGACCTGCGTCTTGGACCCGCCAACACGCAGGGCATACTCTTGCGACGAAGGGTCGAGACCGGCGCGCTGCTCGTCCGTCATGGAGTTGTTGGCGAGGCCCTGCCACCAGGCTCCGACGCAGAACGCAGCGCCTGTTTCGAGGCCGTACACCACCTGGTCAAGTTAGCATTCACAAACAAATAAGTGAGTAGAGGCAATACCCCAGCCAATGGCATGAGATAGTCGTCGAGCTGGAAGTTGCTGGGCCCCGCGGTGGTCCATCGTGCAGCAACACGAATGGCAATGGCCACGACGGCGATGGCCAGCAGAGTAAACGCTTCGACTTCAAACTGGGCCATTTTGCAGAAACAGAGGCTTGCTTTGCTGTAAGGAAGCAAACGTGGAAGGGTACCTACATGATATACCCATTCGAATTTTGAAACAATCTCCTCTCATCCCTTGAAGAGACGAAATTACACATCGCAGACAGTGCACCCGCTGGAGACGATATAGGTCATAGATATGCCGTTGCCAGCCCCACCGGACCGTTAAGTATTACTGGAACAGGCGGATCGAAGAGTCGATAGATTCCAATCCAAGGGACACGCCGGGTCTGTGTCGCTGCGATCGGCATCGGACTTTTGACAGCGCTGAGCACTGACCGTGACAGCACAGAAGGCTATTTTTGCCGGCCAAAGTCTGCTCGAATCGCAAAGCCAATCTGCAGTCCATCTGCATCCATCTGCGGTCCGTCTGCAGTCAGCCTGCACATCGTTCCAGCCAGTTCTGCATGTAGGGAGTTTTCTCGCCGATTCAATCCTGCCCCTCGTTTGTACGAATCACAACCTACAGAGACGCACAGATCAGCCGACAGACACCTCACAAGCTCCCAGGGCAAGTTGGCCCGAGTGCAGTTGCACAGCTCTTAATCTTATTCTCCGCGGTCGAGCCTGCAAGACGTAACCTGCAATCACAATGGAGCAGCGCGGGCTGGACCCAGCGGCACTGGTGGAATGACAGTGACAGAGTGGACACGGTGGACCAAGTGGGCGACCGTTAAGTTTTGGCGAAAGACAGCAGTCAAGGTAATTAATCAGGCAATTAATCGGCAAGACAAAAGGCCTGTGCATTGCATTCTCGGATGCAGCGTCGCATTTATATCCGCATTTGCTCCTCCGTCTGCGTCCTGTACATTAGTCTCCTACATCCCATTGATAAGTCTCATGGAGAGCCTCGACCTGCTCGTCATCGGCGCTGGTACGTTTCCCTCAATTGACTCTGTTTCTATTCTAATGGATCAGGCTGGAGCGGCCTTGCGGCCCTCAAGACATACCGCGAAGTGCACCCTTCTGCCTCAGTATGTTTGCTCGAGGGCGCATCGTCAGTGGGTGGCGTCTGGGCCACGCACCGACTGTGGGACGGACTCAAGTCCAACAACATGCGCGGCACGTACGAGTACTCGGACTTCCCCATGGACGACTCCTACGGCGTCAAGCACGGCGAGCACATCCCGGGCCACGTCGTCCAGCGGTATCTCGAGCGATACGCGCAGCACTTTGGCATCGTGGAGAACATCCGGTTGCAGTGCCGGGTCACAGTCGTGGAGCATCACGACGACACTACCTGGACGGTGACCTACGTCGATTCCACCGCAGACGGCGATGTTGAGGTCCAGGTGCGCGCGCGCAAGCTCATCCTGGCCACGGGCATCACGTCGCAGCCCTACCTGGCGCACATCCAAGGGCAGGAGAAATTCGACCGGCCGCTCTTCCACACGGTCGACATGCCCATCCACCACAAGTCGACCGTCCAGCAGGCCCAGAACCGCATTGCCGTGCTGGGAGCCACCAAGTCCGCCTGGGACGCCGTCTATACAGCTGCATCCGCCGGCGCCCAGGTCGACTGGATCATCCGCGACAACGGCCACGGGCCCTGCTGGATGGCGCCCCCCTACGTGACTCCATTGCACCGCTGGCTCGAGAAGCTCGTCACGACGCGCCTCCTGACCTGGTTCAGCCCGTGCATCTGGTCTGATCCCATCGCCGAGCAGCCTGGCTCGCGCGTGCGTCGTTTCCTGCACGGCACCTGGCTGGGACGCAAGATCACCGACACCTTCTGGACCATCCTGGGCAACGACGTCGTCTCGCTCAACAAGTTCAACTCGCACCCTGAACTGGCCAAGCTGAAGCCCTGGATCTCGCCCTTCTGGGTGGCGTCGGGCCTCTCCATCCTCAACTATCCCACCAACTTCTTCGACCTCGTCACCCAGGGCCACGTCCGCATCCACGTCGACCACATCGACCACCTCTCCCAGGGCACAATCCACCTCTCCAACACCCCAGACCCTCTATCCAACATCTCCGCCCTCATCGTCGCCTCAGGCTGGGAACCCACACCCTCAATCACCTTCCTCCCCGCCTCCCTCCCCTCCCTCCTCGGCTTCCCCAACGCCCCAGACCCCCTCCCCCAATCCCTCATCAGCGCCGCCGACACCGAGATCCTGCGCCGCTTCCCCCGCCTCGCAAAGCGCCCAACACACGCCTCCCCGTCGCAATACTCGCCTCTGGCACCAGACGCACAGACAGAGACCCAGTCGCTGCACCCCTACCGTCTGACGCGGTTCATGGTGCCCGCGTCGTCCCTCGCGGCCGAGCGCAGCGTCGCGTTCGCGGGCATCGCCATGACGATCAACACTCCCTTGCTTGCGCAGACTCAGGCCCTTTGGATCGCGGCATTCTTTTCCGACCGACTGAGTCTGCAGGGGATCACCACTGAGCGGTGTCCGGTGGAGATTGCCCGGAGCTATTGTCGGGAGGGTGACTTTAAGAGCAGCGGGAAGAGTGTGGATGTAGAAGTGCGTGAACAGGGTACAAATACAGACGCGGACATCCTATATGAAACGGCTCTGCACACGCAGTTCGGCGTGCATCGGTACCCCGGGGGTCTTGGGCGGAGGAATCCGGACTTTGTCTTCGATGCGATTCCGTATGTGGATGTGCTTTTGAAGGATCTGGGGATTGAGGGGGCGAGGAAGAGTGACAGGGGGTGGAAGAGGTGTGTTGAGCCGTATGGGGTGGAGGATTATGTTGGGCTTGTTGGGGAGTGGAGGGGGAGGGACGAGAAGATTGTTGCGTAATTTGTGTTCCTCTGTTACCTGTAACTATGTTCCTCAGTGCTACTCTCTTCATCACTAAGCAATACAATGCTTGATCAATACTCAAACCGTTCGAAAATGGCCACGCCCTCCTCGTCCACGCCCTCCACCATCCCCCTCGCCCTCCCATTCCACCGCAAATGCGCCCCCCGTCCCCCCCTCTCCTCGTTATCAGCCGCAACATTCACCTGCGCCCCCGGAATCCCAACCTGGAACCCACGGACCAGCCCTCCCTCCGTCTGTTCTTGCCCGGCGATAATCGTCACTGATCCATCCGCACATCCTGCATTCACATTCTCCCCATCCCGCGCCAGGAACGAACTCACAACCTCCTGACTCGGGTTGTTTTCACTGGTATACGACAGCCAGAGCACCGAGTAGAGTCCTAGATGGGCTCGTCCGCGTTGCAGGGATTTCGTAGATGAGGTGAATGGGCGAGATGACCAGACCTGAAATTATATTATAATTAGTCCTCTCTTCTTCTGTCCTCGTCTATACAATATGGGGGAAAGCCTACCTTGTCATGATACCCATACCCCTCGAAGCTCAGCCTCTCGCCATTCACATTGACATCCACCCTGGCAATCGCATCCGGCATAACAGCCACCCAGCCGAGCCCCGAGTCTCCGATGTCAAGGGCAGCGCTGAAATCCGAGGCTGTTGAGCAGCGCGAGTGCGAGGGCGTTATCTGATCCGTATTAGCATCATCAATCCATAACATCAAAAGAGAGAAATAGATCTAGAAATAGGAAAAACATACCCTCTCCATACTAATCCCCCCCGTAACATTCACCCCATCCCCAACAGCAAACTCAACCTCATACCCCTCCTCACTGCCCATCCACCCACCAGCCCCATGCCAAATCGCCACACTGGAATCCCCACTCCCATGCATCCGCGCACTGTCCACAGCCTGCACATGGCGAAACCGCCGGCCGTCCGCAAAAGTCACCCAGATATGCGCCCAGAGCGAGTGTGCATTCAACCCAGTCCCATTACCCCCAGTCCCCGGTCCCGGGAGAGGCTGCGTCAAATTGCCAACGCCCGGCCTGTCAAGCGGATACCCGTCCGGCCCGGCATTGGCAAAGGTAATCGCGACGCTGGCGTTGGGGTTCTCGATTCCGATTGCGTCGAAGTGCCACCAGTCGAAGGTGGAGGTGTTGGCGTGCGAGAGCTTGGGGCTGTCCAGGTCGGATTGGTCGAGGGAGGGCGTGAGGTAGTCGGCCGTTATGGGGCCCGTCGAGAGGGTTGGCGGGATGTTGAGGGCGTAGCGGGCTGTTGCTAGGGTGGTTAGGCCTAGAAGGCCTAGGAGGGTTGGATGCATGTTGAAGAAGAGAAAGAATCACGAATGTTTGGATGGGTGGTTGATTTGGTGGGTTTGGATGTGAGTTAGTTATATATGTAGTCTGGTCTATACTCTTAGTCTCTTAGACTGTGATAATGGAAGCGCTGTAATAATATAACGTAGTGCAGGAGGTCATACAGTGACACAGCACAACGGCACGGCACAGCAATGCTACTCAGTTAGTGCTCTTGCTATTGCATACAGATACATACATACGGGACACAAAAAAACGGACAGACACCAAACACCCAGCCGAATCCCAAGCCAAGCCAAGCCAACCTCAAGCCAGGTCACAATAATCCTGGACGTTCCACGTGTGGAATCAATCAATCCGTCTTCAGTACATACAAAACGCCGAACAAACATGCGATTAGGGCGGACGGGACACCACCTCCGCCGAAACTCCTTCCTTCCATCCATCCCTGATTGTGCCAGTCTGCTTCTCCTGCTTCTCCTGCTTCTCCTGCTTCTCCTGCTTCTCATTCTCTATATTCCCAGCTATGTTTCATTCCGGGGCGGGTTGCGACCATTGCCTGGTTCGCTCCGCTTTCCCCGGGTGCGCACCGTAGAGTCGGTCGCTACTAGTACTAGGTACTCGTTTGAGTAACCCCGTCTGAGTGACGTGACATGCACTGTACACTCAAAGGGGTGCCAGCTTATAACGATGGACAGTCCGAGCAGTTAGTGCTCGCCAGTTTCCTCGACCTTGACTTCCTGCTTGACCGGTTTCTCCAGTTCATCCTTGCAGCCTTTGACCAGTTGATGGCGCTACTCATGTCAGTACACTACCAAAATTTCAGCGGAAAACAAAGAACGGAACGTACCTTCAATGCATCCTTGCGCGAAAACTGCTTGTCGCAGTTATGGCACGGATACGGCTTGACTGCAAGGTGGATGCGACTGTGTCGCTTCAGGTCGTGGTTCCGGTTGAAGCTCTGCGGACACTTGTCGCACTTGAACGGCCGGTCGTTTGTCGGGCCCGCGCCTCCGTGCATCGGATGTGGCGGGTGTCCGCCATACATCTGCTGCATGCTAGCCACATGTCCGCTGTTGAAGCCTGGGAGAATCCCCGACTGCAACGGGCCCATTATCGACATCTGCCCACCCGGGCTGTGGACGTTGGACATCACCGGCCCTGTCATCGCAGGCAGCGAATATGACGGCCACGGCTGGCGTTGGTAACTTAGGTGAGGTGGTTGCTGTGGTGGTGGCGGCGGAGGCGGGTTTGAGGCTACCCGAGGCGGAGCGTGATGCATCGCCAGTGGCGGAGGATGCGGTTGTTGTGCCCCTCCGTACGGCTGGTAGGCGTTCGTCGGGCTCGACAGCTGTTGGACGGCTCCGTAGGCCGGCGCAGACGAAGATTTGGCCATGTACGGATCGTTCGACGGGACAGACGGATGCGGCGGAGCGCTTATCATCGGAGGGGCCATCCCAGCATGCGCGGATGCTGCTGTCCCCATCGGCTGATGGAACGGGGGTAGATGGTTCATATCGTACCCCGGGGGGATGGTATCGGCGCCGGGGGTCGAGGTCGCCGGGTTGCGATGGAGAGAAGGGTTGAATGACGGCGAAAAGGGATCTCGATTTGAGTAGGACGAGTTGAGCCCTGGGGTCCAAGGCTGACGGCCAGCGCTTCCGCTATACGAGCCTTGGGAGGCCCAGTAAGACGTCGACTCGGGAGAAGACGAGATCGCGCTCAACGTCGGCGCAGTCACAGTCGTCGCAGCCGCAGTCGCCGTTGTCGCAATCGGAATGTCGCCAGCATGTGCTGTTTGGGTCGCGATGATGTTGCCGACACTAGATGTCGGCGGAGGAAGATGCGGGTGATGCTGGGGATACTTCAAGGCGGCCACGGCGCCGTTGCTGAATGAAGGTGTAGGCAACTCAAAACTCGGCAGCGGCGGAGCAGCCGGTCGACGTGCATTCAAGGGTTGTTGTTGGATGTCCAGGCCGGACTCCATTCCCGGGAGGACCGCAAGAGTCGCCAGGTTTGCAGACGCGTCCCTGGGCAATGCTGCAGGAGCGACGGCCAGGGCCGGGGAGAGCGAGGACTGTGAGGGAGGAAGATGAAAGGCAAACTGCTCAGCGGACTCAGCACCGGCACCGGCACCGGCACCCAGGTGCCAGAAACGATGATTCCCAGAGAGGGCCCCCGAGATGTCGGGAGGATCCAGGGCGAGTGGGATCGCAGAGCGCGATCTCTCAGAGCAGTAAAGGATCGGCCGAGATAAGAGCCTGCGATGCAGAGGCTGGAGCGGTGGAGATCTCAACTAACAGGCATACCCGGGGGATTCTAAACAAGCAGCAGGACTTGGGAGTTGACAGCGAGAACCAGCGGATTCAGGACAAAGACATGGCGTGGAGAGACAAAGAGTCCGTCAGTCAGTCACCCATGGGCGAGAGGGAAGGAGAGCGAGGGAGAGAGCGAGGGAGGCGAAAGAAAGAAGAGAGCGGTCAGATACGAAAGAGAGGAGCCAAAAGTCAGACTGCAATAATAATAATCAGAATAAGAGCTCGATATCAGGCAGAGTCTGCGAGGGTCTGGCCAACGCGGGGGTGCAAATGGTGAAAATAGTGAAAATTGGGAGGAAAAACAGAAATAGAAAACAGAAAAGGAGACGCGCAGCAAAAGGAGGAAAAAGAAACGAGAGGAGCGAGACTAACGACTGCGATGGCCTCGTCCGGCTTTTGCTCAGTGCTCACAGACCGATTGCCTCGACTTGTCTTTTACTCTGATCTCGATTCTTTTCTTTGTATCTCACGATGATCACTCGGCAACGTGGTTGACAGGGAAGAGGTCCACCGTTCGGCTTGAAGTCTAGGGGCGCGCACTGCACAGGACAGAGTAGAACGGGGATTAGGAATACAGAGTGAATGCTGCTAACAGTACTATCGCAAGCTAACGAGGTTAAATAACCCGACTCAAAGTCAGAGAGTAAGATTAGGGGCTTCCTTGCGTTGCTACTGCATGACAGCTGAGGCAGCCGTGTGGTTCTGCTAATAGGGAATCTGCGATCGATCAGACAACCTGCTTTGACTCTGACAGCCTCCAAGGCTCCAAGCGAGCGACATGAACTCTCCCAGTTCCAGCGCTGGGGTTCGCTCGTATCCGTGGCACGGACACCTGGTGGGCCTCCCTCGGCATTCCAATCCCATTCGACTTCTTCTTCCTGCCCTCATCATTCACTCCGTCGCAGTTGTCGGTTGGGTTGTCCAGGTCGGATTCTCAGAAAACAAAGCGAGTGGCCAACGACCGCGAGTCACCTGCCCAGTCACCTGCCAGTCCTGCCCGGTCCCGGCCAGTCAGCGGCCAGCGTGCCCAGGCAGCGGGGCGCAGGCTCCCAATTGCATTCCCCCGTGGTCAGCACTAGCCGGATGTGGCTAGTGCTGTTTGGGCTCCCAATTGGGTCTCGTGCATGATTTGTCGGGAAAACGCGGTCTCTCTTCCTTTTTCAGCGCTGTCTGTCTTTCTCCTCGGTCTCTGTTCTCTGTTCTCTGTTCTCTGTTCTGTTCCATAATCCATCATCCTGTCCTTCGTCCGCTATTCTCAATTGACAATTCTGTCCAAAACTGTCCATCACACGGAATGGCTCGCTCCGCACCAGCCTGCCGGTGCCGGTGGGTCGGGTGGCGGACTTGACACTGACAGCACTCAATAATAAAAATAATTTCCTCCGCCCACTCAAATTATGCATCGACCCGGGATTGGACCAGTCAAGGCTGTTTAATTAGCTTTCCGCTGGCATGTCTCGCATTTTACCTGTCGCTGCCTTCCTCTGCCTCGCTTTCTGAAGCTGACCAGTCTAAACAAGCTAGCCAAACTCTCGTGTGAGATTAGGATGCTCGGTCTGTGTTCTGGAGAAATGAGATTGAGGAAGAATGCGCTGGTCCCGTCACATTGCTCGCCCTTGGTGTCGGTGAGCTTCTCCTGAAACCGTCCGCTCCCAATCTTGGGTCGCATGTGCATCCTTGCATTTCTTTGACATCCAGGAGGTCCGAGAGTCTAGACTTCTGCTCCGCCCTGGCCAGGAATGCGCAGACGAGCCTGGGCCCTGCTCTCCTCCTGCGCTGCCCATGGATTAAGCTGCAATGGCGCCGTGGCTGCACTGTCGTGGCGTCTGCTCTGGGACTTTATTGTAGTTTATTCCCCCATGGCGGTAGTTTATTCAGCTTTGGCTACAGCCTATTGCCATGTTGCTGTTGTAGCTGTTGTGCCATGTTTGGGAGGCGTTGTGTAATCGTCGATCGTATACAGCCTTTAGACTTAGCACACCGGTTATATATATCGCTTACTATACCACGTATTGTGACCACTCCATGCTTTATTCAAAGCTGTCATAACTACATAAATCCTGCTTGAGACGCCATCGAAAATAATTGAAGTATTGGAATATCAACAGCTAATAATTTGAAATGCTTGATGTGATAGCATCGCAGCTGGTAACCGAGCGACCGACGCCGAAATGACGTCGACGCGGGGCTCGGGTAAACGTTCACCACCCAGCTTGCCCTCTTCAACCTCATCTCCTCTCTCCCAACTCTCTCCCAATTCATCAACTGCTGTTAATTGTACGTTCATATCTCTTGTATCTCGATTGTCTATGTTTACCCGCCAGCTTCTAACCTACCCCCTTCGTAGGTCCATATTCTCTCTGAGACAACCCCGCATCTCGAGCTCGCCATTCCAATCCCAATTCCAACGACCACTCCATTGCTCAGCTTCCAACATGTCTGGCGTTAGCAAGGCCTGCTGCTCGTGCGTCTCTCTGGCAACTCCAGCTGCACAAACAGCTAACATAGCCGTGTCAACAGCATCCCCCCGATCGTCTCCAAGGGCTACCAGCCCAAGGGCGAATACAAGACCATCAATGGCCTGAAGACATGTCCGTACTCCATTCCAACCATCTGAAACCACTCTAACATGGCAACAGATGTCACGGGCCCTGAATCCGCTACCAAGGCCATTCTCGTCATCTACGGTACTTCCCCTCTCCCCCACACCCCCAACCCAAAACCCCAGCTAACCAAGGTACTGGATACTTAGACATTTTTGGCTTCTTCCCCCAAACCTTACAAGGCGCCGACATCCTCTCCACATCCTCCTCGCAAAAGTACCGTGTGTTCATACCCGACTTCTTCGAAGACCAACCCGCCGACATCTCTTGGTTCCCCCCTCAAACCGACGATCATAAGCAAAAGCTCGGCGCCTTCTTCCAAACCAAAGCCGCGCCCCCGAACACCCTCTCCAAGATTCCCGGCGTCGTCTCCGAAGCCAACTCCCTCGCACCCCCGACCCCCTCCGGCGGCGGCTTCACCTCCTGGAGCATTCTCGGCTACTGCTGGGGCGGCAAGATCAGCGTTCTCTCCTCGGGCACCGAGAACAAAACATTCAAGGCAGCCGTGCAGTGCCACCCGGCCATGCTGGACCCGAATGACGCCAAGAACATTAATATCCCCATGGCCCTGTTGGCGAGTAAGGACGAGAACCCCGACGATGTGTCCAAGTTCGATGCGGGGTTGAAGACGGATCACTATGTCGAGACTTTCCCGTCCCAGATCCACGGCTGGATGGCGGCCCGGAGTGATCTTGAGGATGAGAATGTGAAGAAGGAGTATGAGCGTGGTTATCGCACTGCGCTTGATTTCTTGGGAAAGCATGCTTAAGCTTCTACGCTTCCATGTTTATGCTATGCTATGATACATTATGATATATATGATCCGTGGGGCAGGTTTGTGTGGACTTTGGTGTTGGCAGATAACTACAGTATAGTATAGTATAGTAACGTTTGCGATGCTAACCGTCTGGTATGCCCGGTGTATAACTCCATCCGTTCTTTTAATCAAGTGCTCTGAAATGGACCAGGGTCTTCAATTAATTAAATCATAAATGTACCACGCCTCATCAAAACATGTGATAAAAGATGGACAAAAGTGCAGACGTCACGATAAACTACAAATCAACGTTAAACCTACCAACCCTACTTACCTGACATGCCTAAAGCATAACCGAAGCTATCGAGTCGCCCGTTCACCTACCTGCAACCCCTACTAGAGGCCTTAAGAAGTCGCCGTCGGCAAAAGGGCGACGCCGGGCGGTACAGAACGAGCCTCGACCTACGCGGTTTTGTTGCCGAGTCCAGGGGTCGGCCTCGGGCAAGAAATCGGAGGATTTTCAGCATCGCAGTCCAGTAAGGAGGTGCATGGCTGCTTCAATGACCATCTTGTGGAATGCCGGATATTTACTGCCGAGATTAGTGCTCGTTGGAGTCAAAGCGGCCATTCCTTGTCTAAATCCCCACCACAACAAGCTGTTGCACCCGTAGCCGAGTCGGTAACATCGCACAAGACCCTCAGCTGCAGTACCACCGAGTTGTTTTGAGGGCGCTAACAAGGGGAACCGTTGAAATGCTGGCTTTTGCAGCAGGGGAACGCTGAAAACCGGTATCTGCATGATACCTTGCAGCTTGACCGCTATGATTTTGTTATCCTGGTAAGGACATCCTTCGCATGGTCCGTATAACTCTGTAACATTCAAGACACGCATCAATTGAAAACCGGGTAATTGAGGCAAATACAACTGTCCGACGATGCGACTGTCGAAAGCAAGCTCTGGTTTTAGCAATCGAAGTCAATAGGCCCCCTCCCCGGAAGCTGCCTGGACTCGCCGGGCTTCACCTATTTTCGAAGACGCGATGGCGGCATATTTCGGCTTCCCTGCTTGCCCCATACAGGCAAAATAGTCACCCATTTGAGAACTTCGAGTTTCCTTGAAAGCAAAGGATGATCAAACACCACGGCGGACTAAATGGACTCTGCATGAACATAACCGTATATGACAGTGGAGGTTTGCGATTGACTTGACCTATTGGCTGGCCGGTATGGAAGCGTAAACACATTTTGTGACGAGAGAAGCGACCGACAAGTATTCGCGAGCATTGCCCTTGGCAATGGTGAGTCCTTTGACCCTGCGGCTTGTATAAACCTCATTTTGCTGGATCCTTGGCCGGATTGTTCCAGAGTCAGGTGGTACTGTATGCAGAGATACTCCGGGCTAGCCGCAACTATTACAGATTAGTGTTTGCGCACGCCGCATGATTTACGGAATAGCGTGGGACTTCTAAAGGCTTTGAAACCGCAAAGACTAGTTGGGATGGTCGCGGTGCGCCATCAGCGGACAATCTCGGCTTTGATTACCTCTTCATCCGTGCGAAACAAGATAGAATATCGATTCGTCTCAGGCCAGCCGTTACCTCCCCTCAACTTTGCGCTCGACCATGCGGGGCGAACGTTTCGAACCCTGCTGGTGTTCGCAGAGAGCCAGTCGGCGTAGGTCATCGAAGCGCAAAGGTGTATGTTTCCCGATGATCGAACAGGGTGCAAGACAATTGCCTTGCACAGCAGGCGCACAAATATGCTGGTTCTTGACTGCGATACAGCTTGGAATGGTATCACGGCGGACGTTCTACTTGGCTTTGTGTGCGCGCTATCCGGCTATGCACCGAAGTTGCAATATGAACGACACTTTAAAGACCAACATGCTACCATGATCCGGCTCGTGCCGCCTGTGGATCTCCATGGCTGGTGTTCATATTGTGATGGAAACTGGCGCAGGAGTGGCTTCAAGTCCTGGTACAAACATAGCAGGGATTTCGGTGCGACAACGTAGATGCTCGGACGGTGGAATTGCCAGAAACACACAATTTGTGATCAAAGCTGCGAATACCCGTCTTGTCAGCAGACTAAGGAAGATACCTCTCAAACTAGCCTTTTCGAGTTTGGCCACCTAATATGCAGAGCATCCTCGCTACTCCAGCGCCATATCAGTTGCTTGGAATCATGTTCAACTTCCACTCGTCGGTGCTTGATATAAAAAGCAACAATGGTACCGCGAACTCCGTCAAATGGCTAAGGGGTGGCTAGTTGGTCCGTTCATTGACTCTGGCGATAACACTTTTCGGGATTGACGCACTCTTGAATAGAATGTACGCGTTATTCCGCTCCACAAACATTGCCCGCGCGTTTTGTCCATAACGTATTGCGCATCGAGTAAATGCGAGATTGCTCGGGCGTTAGTCGACATCCGCAAGTGCAGTCTCATGATCAGGATAGCTTTCCCTTTCATATGCGACCCGCCATTCCCGTTGACTCTGCCCCGGGGTTAACACCGCCTAAATGCCAATTGGCATCTGGACATACCCACTGGGCTCCCATGTGGCACAGCATCTTGGTGTCTCACCCACTGCGGTCCCGAGAAGGAAACATTCTAGAACATGGCGTCGCCCGCATTCCAAAAAATCATCGGTCGAGTCCGAAGGGGCTGTCTGACGTTCTGCGGCCGAGTGGGCAAAGTTTCGGAGGGGAAAACAGGAGAGACAAGACTTCAGAGTCAAGACCAATGCGATACGGAGGAATTTGCGTTGGAGTCAGTCACGGGTTTCACGTAGATGTTGTTCGAGCTTTCGAGTCATGGGCGTGTTGTTGCAGTATCAACCCACACATTTCCCCACATATTCCGACGTCGCCTTATCGCCATTATTACCGACAGGACTCAGGAGTAATAATCCAAGGAAGCGGCCGATAGGAGCCAATTGAAAGTCGAGACTAGCCCGAGAAAGCGCGAAGTCCGAGGCGACAAGAGCCGTGGATCTGGTCGAGGAGATCGAATTTCCGAACGGGCAAGCACATGATTCAAGGTTAGCCGTTCGCTATATAGGCGAGGAAGGACAGCAATGGTCGACGAGGGCAGCAGACCTGGGGAGACGAACCAGATTGAGAGCTGGTGCAGGGCTGGTGCAGGCCCCAGAAAGGACGCGTAAGATGTCGGTTTGAAGCAAGCATGGAGGAGGTGGATCACCACATGGAAAGTAAGCGACAGACGATGGTGAAACAGGCCGTCGGATGCCGAGCAGGCGCCGAGCCAAGGGATTGAATAATGGAGATCGGATAATGGGCGAGCGAAGACTCGACGAGGTACCAGGGTGGAAGAGGAGAGCGAGAGCGAGAGTGAGGCAAAATCGCGCGTCCCTCAAAACGGCAACGGCTGCGAGGGAATTAATTCCCTCCGCTCTTTGTCGCCAGCTACGGAGATTATTTTCTTCTTCGGGGGCCGGCAAATTTGCCCTCGAAGTGATGACGAGACGACAGACGACGACTGGAGAATCGAAACTCGAAAGACTCGAGTCTCACGACTCAAGAGGAAAGAAACCGTTATCAGATTGTCTGCGACTGTGCCCCACGAGGCCCCCGACCGTTGAGAAAAGACTCCACGGTGGCACAGCGACCGCCGTCCACGAACGCCCTCGGTCTCACCCCAGTTTTGCATTCTGCCGTTGGATTGGACGACACGACCAGACTATTGGATTCGCATTTACGTACTAACATGGATCCAGTCCATGCACGATGAGCCGCGATGAGGAGTTGACTCAGTTGAGACCAGGCGCGGTCTCGCAGAACTGCTGTGTGCGTTAATGAGAGTCGCAGAACGCCCAACGTGACAAGAGGCTGGACGATCAGCTCGTTTGCTTTGCCGGGCCTACGTGTTTGTCTTTTAAAATCGGGCATCCGGAGCAGATCTCCCAGTTCTCGGGCCTGAAGCACGACTCCGGTACGTGTTATTATTTTGTACTACTCCAGCTGCCAGCACGAGGAGCGTGGGCTGACTGGGCTAGCTCCACTATCGTCTATCGATATGTTTCTGGGCGAGTCAATAACGCCTAGTTACGAGTCCAGAATAGGTGAGCTCAGCAGAGACCATGATGCGCACTGGGCAGTGAGACATGAGGGTCAACATGTTTGTTTCCGAATTGCTTGCGCAGCCCAATCTTCCAATGGTGCGAGTCGCGCCTCGCGTCGCGATAGTGACCGGGGAATCGACTCCGGAACGAGCCGAGGGCAGCGCGATGCTTCAGGCTCGACTTTCAGGCCCAGGTTGTCCAGGGTGCGGGAGTCAGCAGTCAGCCCAAGCCACTGGCAGACCCTGAATGCTAAGCGACGTCAGGCTGTCATGGGCTCCTGGCATGTCTCTTAGTCTTGGTCCCCTGGGGCATTTTTCCGAGATCCGAGCTAGTGGTGCCAATTGACATTGAATTTCCGGTCCTCTCCAGAGTCCAGGATGTGACAATGGACCCCTATTTGCAGGTATAATTAGTCTGGAACCTTGGATGGTCTGGCAGCAAGTAAGCAACGACGACTCGTCATCAAATGCCCACACCCAACTCGCAGTCCAGTCGCAGGCTCGCAGCAGGCTCGATCTTGCATTCTTGACCTTGGGAGACGGCGCAAAACAAGGCGATGAGGCGATGAAGATCAACCAGATGATCGTTCACCTGCATTATTGCTTTTGGATGGGAAAACGCAAGCCGGGCTTCCAGATTGGCTCTGGAACTTCCCCTTGCAGACAGCCATGCAGTGCTGGCCAAGGCCCACCGGAAGATGCAGAAATTGCAGCGTTGAAGAGACTGCGAGCTGGAGAATCATCCTTAATTAAACCTTGCTGGGTCCACCGACACTTTCTGACAGCTCGTTAGTCCCCATCAGACAGCATCGCGCACCACGGCGTGGCCGGTTGCGCGTACGATTCAGTAGGTGTTGGAGGGAAGCAGGTACAAGAATAACTTGATACCCAGGTGCAAGACACAGCAGCGGTTGCATGTCCCAGGGTTCTTCCAATAATAACAAGAATGGGGCCAGGGCCAGCATTGGAGACAATGGAGAGCTCGAATAACGAATTGCATCGGAATTGCAGCAGGTGGAGATGCTGACGAGTGCAGGCTTCTCGAAGGACCACCGATGCCTCGAGGGTCTGTTTCAGCTTGGCGCTAGGCCGCATCGGGGAGCTACGGGGGTGTCCGCCGCCCAGAGGGGAAACTGCTGCCCTGGTTGCCAATTCCTATTGGTTCCATCAGATGAATTGGGCCCACTGCAACCGCCCAATGAGCACTCAGGGGTGTACTCTCCAAGCAACAAGCAGACAGAGGAAAAGCCTCCCCGAAGCGACCTGGGGCCTGACAGGCCATGGCTGGCAGTCAAAGGACGCGAAGAATGTGACCCCAAGTCCCACGGACACGGAGACATTTCCTCACTTGTCCATCGCGCCATAATACGCGCAGCGACTGGACACTGGACAGAGATGATGACATTCAGCCCTCCCAACACCTTCAGGGACTCTTCCCCCCCCCACCCTGGGCTAGTCCTAATCCAGTTCTCTGTCACAGATCTGGTTCCATGGGTGTCTTCGGATTGGGAGCCCGGATTGGGGGCATCAAGGAGAATCCCAATGTTACCCACGCTCGACTGTACGGCGTAAGGAGTCGAGGAACGCACGTCTGGTGACGACGCCTCGATCTGAATCTTCTACCGGCGGTCTACATCGGACATCAAGTAGGAACCGACTCATCGACTCTGGATAGATCATTTCATGCCCTATCACCCAACGGGCAGTAGCCTGTGAGGGCTGAGATCTCTCCCGGCGGCCCGTGGACGATGGATTGAGGAGGAGGAGGAGGAGGGGGGGGTTTGAGGGCCCAGGATCGGGTCGAGATTCATCGTTCCAGATGGAGCTGAAGCTGCAAGTGGTAAATGCGATAGAGGCAGTCTCAGTCGCGGCAATTCCTCTGATGGTGAATCTCCCGTACCCAGAATCCCAGATTCCAGAAGCTGGAAAATTACCTCGAGTTAGCTGTTTCATCTTATACTTAGCCAGAATTGCTGCTCCAACTCCCGCCACAAATGGCCCAGTTCCAGCACTCCCTCCCGCTTATTTCATGTTCATCTGGGGACACACCCAAGGTTCAGATAGATGACAGCCTCAAGAGTCAGATAGAGGTGTACTATTATTAAACTGCATTCTGATTGTGCATTCTGCATTCCAGCGTGGGCAGCGCCGCTGATACTCCGTGCTGGTAGTTTGTCTGACGGCCTCTATTCTGACTCTCTCAACGCTCATGCCACTATCCACTTTTTTACTCATTGTCTCTTTGATGTCATTTAACTGCCTTACTTTTCGCCATTATTATTTGTATTTTATTTTATTATTTTAGGCCAAGGCCTATTTTCCTACCTGATTTCCACCCCAAACCCCCTTTCCAGCACCACGTTTGCAGTTCCTCAGCGAGCACCACGCGAAAAAAAAAAAAGAAAAATAATAATAATAAAAAAAACTCAAGCCTAATCTTAAATATAAGATGCTCGGAAATCATCATCAACTCTGTTGATGTCAAACTCCCGAGACTTTGGCCGGACTGCTTCCAGAGTTCTTCTGGCCTTCTTCTACTAACTCTCTCCTCGCTATCGCATCCTCTTCGCTCTTCCATCCTCGCGTGTCCGCTCCTTGTCGTCCTGCTTGCATCTTGGCCCATAATCCTAATTTATCTTTATTTCTCCGATACATTCCCTGCCCTGTCGCTGTTTCATTCCCTGGTTGCTTGCTGCTGCTCTTGACTGCTCTTGGTACCTAATCCTCGCTCACTTGCATACCTACTTGGGTCCTTTAGTCTTCACTGCTGGCCTTCTTGCCCAATCTTCACTGTCCATTCCTTCGTCTTTTTTTTATTATTCTCTTCTTTCTACTTCTTGCCCTCCTTTGCTCCTAATTTTATTCACCGGATTCCTCTTTCCAGCCTTCGTGGGTCCTTTTTCTCCTGTGACGTCCGCCGAGGTACCTGCAGTGCTTTTCTGCCTCACGACGACACGACAACTACCACGACAATTTAATCTCGACAATATATAGACTCCTTCTATTTCCTTAGTGCCGGGCCTCGGGTTAATTGTGTTGAAACACCTATCTACCCCTCCATTTGGCCCTCAATCCATTCAGGCGACCCTCTTGCTTCGTCGCAAGTGTGGAGTCCCAACGCTGAAACGAGCGCCCAAGAGACGTACGACCATCACGCCAGCAGCCTGGATCTGGGATTTGTGGATTGGCTCTTTCATGCGGAACTTGCTGTGGTTTCGCTTCGACGATTACTCACTGCCAGTCTGCCCTCACAGTTTGCCATTCGCCCATCCAGCTCTCGCGATCAGTGCCCACTGACTTCGCGTGTGTCCTCTTGATCACCGGGCGTATTCAATGCGCCTGCGCTACTAGGGCTGGGTCTATTCGCTTTCCTCTTTCCCAGTCTTCCAGAAAGCATGTCCGCGGCTGTCGAGTGTATGACATCGGTTACCATATCACAGACTGCCGTCATGGACCCCTCTACCGCCGACAAGAAGCGCAACAAGCTAGGATACCATCGTACATCTGTCGCATGCGGTGAGTTTCTTCCTCTCCCCGACCGTCCTGCCCCATCGATGCGTTACTTATTCGTGTCTCGATAGTCCATTGTCGACGGCGCAAAATCCGGTGTCTCGTAGCAGCAGACGACCCGCAAGGGCGATGCGAAAACTGCATTCGGCTGCGAAAAGAATGCCAGTTCTTCCCCGTGGACCAGCAGCCACCTATCGAGAAGAAATCTCGTCCCAGTTCTCGCATTGAGACGATCTCAGCAGATGTTTCCACGGCTTCATCTTCGCCTCCGACGGCTACTGGTGAGCAAACAGATGCCTATTATACTTACCAACCCATGCCCTTGAGTGCCGGCCCAGAGGTAGCATCCTTCAGTGCTGCGGGCTATCCTGCGAATCCGATGGCACATTTTCCACCAGGTGAGTAACCATGCGCTTTTAAACAACCGCCAAAACCGCGGAGATTGACGACTAACGACGTGGGATGGCTCTAGATGCGACAGCACCGATGGATCCGTCCGTTCCCTGGGACGAGTTTACTACCCTCCCATCAGACCCCCAGATGCTGGCAACAATGTCCGCAGCAGGGAAACAAATGGTCAACATGCCTCCACATGTATGGAGTCAACCGGGAACTCCCATGGCCGCCATGCCGCCAAACCCTTCGCTACCCGGAGCACCAACCGTACCATCACAATCGCAGTCTCTCAGCCCCGCTTCCCCGTATACCGTTCAACCCGATGGATCAGTCTGGCAAATGACTCCGACGCGATCAATGACGTTCCCCGCACAACAGAACATGACTGCGCCGTATGGTAGTCCCACTGGATTCGCGCAACCAATGCCCGCCGATCTCAAGCGCAGAGTGACAAGCCCTGGTCAAGGCTATCATACCGGTCCTATGAACCCGCAGAGTCCCCCAGCCGACCTCCAAGGTACGCCGGTACCGGTCTCATACGCCGCCCAGCCCACGTCGATGGGCTACCCTAGTGCGTGGCAGGACGTAAATGGGCTGTCACAGGTGAACATGGTTCAATACCCCGTCTACACAGATGCAACGACGCAACAGGCCGCGTTTGGCAGTCCCCCGATGGGGCATCCCGGCCAACCTCAATAACTACGAAGAACATCGAACTTATAGAGAAAGGACAAACCCGGCGAAGAGCGACGATTTCGGTTCCTTAATATATACCCCCATTCGATATTTTGCATTTCTTTTTGGTTTCATAAATATCTTCCCGGTGGGGTTTTCGATATACTATATACTAGCTAAGCATTAGCGGGCGCAAGGGTTTCTGGGCGGCATTTTCCTCATCATCGTCATCATTTGTTTGTTTCATGTGCTCCTGCTTCATTACTATACATACGCAGCTTGCGGTTAGACTCTGTCTCTGTCTCTCACTCACTCTCCTTACGTTTGTGACCTTTCTCTTGCCAACTTTTTATTTTTTTTCCACAATCCGGTCAGGTTACTCTCTTTTCTTTTTTGTTATGCTTTGGATACTCATTACGTGGTCTTATGAACTGAACTAGATATAATCAGCCACAGGGAAAGTGTGTCCTGTGATCATCTAGATGCATTGTCTATGCATGTTACTTAGAGAAGCTTGGTTACTGTACAGCACGCTTGAATGGCATTTTTACTACGCATATGCATGATTACTATGTTTCTCAACCAGCACTTCTCAATTCACACGTTTCAGTCTTCTACTTCTCTATATACAATATATCAATCCATGTCATTATCGAGATAGAGGTAGGTATAATTGCGCTACCGTAGACCTGCCGATGTTCGGAGGTCATGCAGGTAGACAATCCCAATACGTAGTTACTACAGTAGTGTCTACCTTATATAAGTATCTGCATTAACTAAAGTGGGTACTATAACAGGTTACTCCGACAAGTCGGAGTGATGGATTGTAACTTAACTGTTCTATCTACTTGACCAGGTGGGCTGAGTAGGTGAAACCTAGAATCTGGACGCCACTGCCAGGTTCTTACTCTAATCTCTCTAGTCTCTCTAGTCTAGCAGGCTTGCTAATGCTGACGAGATACTTGAGCCTCTTTTGCGACTACACTAATGCTACTACTAGCGGTAGTGCTACCTAAGTTCCTAACCCATATGGTATGCGGGGGTGGGGGGCATGCATATACATCAAGTAACGTGAGGCGCGATTGCGAAAGTGTTGTTAATATTCATGTGAGTCTTGGCACAGTCTCCTTTTTCCAGGAGATTTAAAGTACTCTTCGTGTGGATAGTAGGTAGTTCATTTCTATACTAGAGTTGTACTTCGGAAGTTATTACGGGGGTCGGAGGATGAAAACGTGGATTGTATATCTATGACAGACAGACAGACTGGCAACAATTGATTAAAGTTACGCGGACTAAGCAGAAAATACTGGCTATCAGCTGTTTTTACCAACAGGCCAGCGACATTACTTGGTGTTGTGCTCGCACAGTATGACATCTATATACTTTACCAAGATAAGAAAATCTGGCTGATAACTTTTGCTCGACTTGGCCCGACCTTATCTCTTAATGAGACTGTTTCTACGGAGCTTCCATGTCTCTTTAACGTCGGAAAACTATATCCGCCAGTGTATAAGGTTTACCATGACTATGCGCTGGCCGGACCCAGATAGCACATGGGCCGGCAGCGGAGCTCGCAGCAGTCGAAACCGACACTATTGTCTCCCCGTTCGTACACCGTGGATAGACACTTCGAGTCTCATCAGGTTAGTGGTAGGGCAAATTGCAAAGGGGAGACGACCTCGTGTTTATCTTGAAGGATATCGCCCAAGATACTGAAAGTTTTGCGCAGCCTGATGATAGCTAGATTTTGGCCAATGGCGAAGCCAGCGGTGGTCGAGAGTATATGAAGTACCGGAGATAAACTCTCGTTTCGCAGTCCTACCAATGAGGGACCTAAGCTTGGGACATGCCTGATCGCACTTCATCTCTGCTTATCTTGTAACAAGGATGCGCTGGGTCGGATCAGCACGGGACGAGCCTTTCTCCGCGGTGGACAGGATCCAGTATGGGGAATGGGGGAAAAGAAAATCAGGGAGAAGGGAGAATCGCTTCATCACTATACCCCCCGAATTCCCACTTGGAGATTATTAGCTCGTACGGAACCCCCAGAGAGAAGTCGTCTGGGGCATGGACGTAGAGAGACCGGTCGGTTAGGGTAGGGTAGTGACAAGATATCAAGATACCAAGAGATACCAAGAGATAACCATGCCAAATATTTGACGGGTAACATGCACGTAATCGAATCCTAGTTGCTGCCCTCAGCAAGGGTCATCCGAGCTAATCTGACGTGTTTTGTTGAGTCTTATCTCGACCATTGTAGCCGGCAAATGAAGGAGTTGCCCCGTGGTTATCTTGATTATCACGACTTCGAGGGCCGATAGCCGGAGCGAGCTCATCATTTGTTCTGATGCTTTCTCTGCGATTATTGATTAGCATAGCCTTCTTTGACCGACAGCAGCATCCCCTGTAGTACAAAACCTAGGAAGTTACGCATTGGACTGTTGAAGGATAAATTGAAGCCTTGAAAAGAAAGCTCTTCGCCCTCTAATCGAAGATTCCTATAAGGTGACGAAGAGCCAACCCATACGAGACTCACTTGACAGAGATGAGTGACAGACGACAATGTTCAGTAAACTCGTTCAAACCCAAGCGAATTGCCCTGGTTCTTTTCTGCTCTCAATCGTCTCTTCGGCCGCCGACCCCATCCAGTCACCAGTTCGACAGCAGCCCTTTCGCCGTCTCTTTATAGCAGGCAAGTGGTCACGCATACGCTACTGTCGCCGCGAACCTCTCCAGTACCCCGATATCTTTAAGCATACTGGTCGAGCCCGCCGGGATTCATCTGAGGTGCCGTGTGATGATGACCTCTGCCTGACCGTTACAAGATAAATCCTAATTTGAGTGCGTGGCCTTTTTTTTTTTTTTTTTTTTTTTTCTCTCCTGCTCAGCCCCCGCCAATTTCGAGGATCAAGGTGCGTCTTCCCTGTCCTAATATTTATTTTTCTTCCTGCTGTCTTCCTGCACCACCCTGCAGTCGACTCCGAAATTCGGTGACAGGGGTGCGCAGTATCACAATTGTCCCGTGCATTTCCAACATCCGCCGCAACCGCCAAAAAAAAATCTATCACCAATATCAAACATGCTGAAGGAAGCCTTATCGAGCTTGCATGGCGCCTCAATTGAGCGCGTGGGGGAGGAGTTCCTGTCAAGATGCGACCCTGACGAGGCACGGTTGATATTGTTTGCTTCATGAAATCGACACCGCTAAAGTGAAGACAGGGCTTATGATTCCCAATAGTCCGATTGCTTCTTTCCCCATGGTCAGCAGTGGCATGGTGGCACTTGGTCCAAGCAACGGCGCAGCCCGTATCCATCAGATCCACTCCATCCGCATCCCGGGGAAGGGGAGTCAATCCAGCCCATCAAGTTAAGGCATTAATCATCCCCGGCTATAGGCAGTCGGGCATTACACAACTGCCTGCGGGGTATGCGCCAAGGGATCCCTTTAGTGATCAGTCGGATGGTATGCAATCTTTCCATATTGGGCAGCATCCTTAAGGGCATGGCCTCCGTCTGTTATTTTGCACACGGCACAGAACGAGGCGGGAGAATCCTTTCGAGTCAGGTACAGGATGCTCGTTGGTGGGTGGAAGAAAGGTTGCCTCATCATAAGCAACAAAAGGAATTGACTCCGCTCGAGTCTGACTGGGCAGAGTGGGCTGGGGACACGCGACAGAGCGGATTTTTTGGTTGTTATCGCAAGGCCCAAAACACGATGGGCGAGATCAGCAACTCGATAGTTTCGATGCAACGAAGATGGTATCAACACGAAACTCCGGTTCCTGGACCCTAGGGATGTATGGCGCCGAGAGGCAGACGAGCGTCATTTTCAAGGACGGCAAAGGCCTTCGTTTCATGCTACTTGATCTTATTTGTGGCACTTAATCCGTATATCATACTCGCTTCGATTATCCGAAGGCACTCTTACGAGGAATGGACGATCGCGACCGCCACCTCATCCACTTTAAGATTGCCATTGACGACGCGGAATCCGAGCTTTTTGCCACACTGAAAGCTACCCAGCATGACTCAGGGACTTGACGGGTCTTCCTTTCAATGTCGTCTTGCAGCTTGGTGTGAATGCTGGGGCGAGTGGTGTTGGTCCAGACCTCAAAAAGCAGCCGGCGCATTCGCTCAGTTTCCTTCGCTTGACGGTGACAGTGACCCCAGGAGCCGACAAATCCAATTAACAATTACATATGCCGAGACTCTTATCAGCTTATCACGCCGATTACAGTGGAAACCGTCACTGCAGCCGCGTGGGAACAGTGGGATAAGGTACAACCGACTCTTCGGCGAATCGACGACGTCGAGTATCCTCACAAGCGGAGTCTCAACAGTGGACCCTCACGATTGTCTATCCTGCGGGGCCTTGTTCTCGGTGTCTTCGATTTTTGGAGACAAGGTGGGTTTATCGAATTGTCCTCGAACTGCGGTGCCTCAATTTCCAGTTGCCACCAACCTTCTTTCCAGGCCTGCTTCGGTCTTCGAATCGTCGGCTTCGGCTCAGCGCTTCAGTGACAAGTCCAATAGACCTAACGGCTTCGTGGCCAACCTTGTGTAGCCTTGGCAGCATTGGATGAGTTCATTCGACCGATCTCGTAGCCACAGTAGGCACCGTCAGCTCGGGCAATACTAACACATACATACATAGTATGGGGAGGCTCTTCCCTGGCACTGTCCTTGCACGTTGGCTCAGTTTCCTTCTCCAGTAGGAGGGCAGATGATATCACCCGTTGCGGAGTTCCAAGCGATCGCCTTCTGTGCGACCGGAGAGAAGCTGTCTCATAGGCGACCAGACAAGCCACTGCCATGACTGCTGACGATCACAAGAACGAAGACCAAGACACTGATGCAACCGGGGAAGATTCAGAGTGAGCAGTCCGCCCTTAGGCTGGGCCGGCTGGCAAGGGTCTGCGCGATGCCTGGTGGGACCAACACGGCCTGCGTCCCCTCGCTTTGTGAATATATGGATGCGGATAGGCTGCGTTCTCGCAGGATGAAGCTTTTAGTCGCTCCTTGCTGCGCTTGAAACGAGCTGACGAAACGATCGATACCGCAGTTCAATACCGGATCGTACGGGGTTCGGGTAAGATAGGAACCAGCAGCTCAGCTCCGCTCAGGACCAATCTCCGAGCAGCCTAGTCGACTTTTCTATCTCGAAGACCACAAAAAAAGGCTCATCGAAGAGGGTATCTGAACCATGGTACGGTCTTAGGCTCGGCCACGATGCTGAACTTTGAAGTACGTACTACCTTCCTTATTTTCCAAGTCCCACCAATGGCCGAGGCAATTGAGATTCAGGAAAGCTGCCTCGAGGATGGTTTGCTTCGGGCACCAAACCTCCCGTCCATCTCGGCACGTCTCCGGTCCAGACGGACTGCCCGATGTCGTCCGCCCCGCCAGCCTGCTTCGATGGCTGTCCTATATCGGGCGTGGCAACGGCCGAGTCCACCTCCGACGAGCGGACGTTGCCGGCACCCTTTAGTGTGCGATATGGTACCTCTTGGACCGGAGCGAGATGCGCCTACACCGGTGTATACCTCAAGCTTCATTGTCCCAACCACGCGACAATCGATCTGGCTAGACCATTTACAGTTAAACTGCTTTCCAATCTCAAAGGGACAAAGCGTGCGTGAGCTCTTGCTGCTCCAATGGGAACCAATGGTTGCGAGATGTTAGAACTGCAGCTATTTGGACCAAGCATTGACGGTTTGATATAAAAAGAAGAGCCATCGCGCGAGTCAAGACTCAGCAGCGGAACGCCCGAAACTACGCTTGGTTAATCGTAGACGGCACGAGATATACCGAGGCCAAAGCCCGGCGGCTTGGGCTAGTCTTGGAGCTCGCCGTGGTCATCAGCACACGCTAAAAGCAATACACAGGTCTACTGCGATTGGCGGGCTTATCCCCGCGAGGCCGCCACTCCCAGGTCAGACTGAGAGGCAGCAGGGTTCACAGCCGGTACTTTGGGATCCCGCAGGAGTACTTTGCAGGAACGCAGTGATGCCCAGTTCACTGATCGAGCAGAATCCAGCGCTGTTGTCTCGCGATTCGAGAACGCACAAAATTTACAAAAGTACGAGCGATAGATGAAGGTTTATTAAGCTCGGATTTAGAGTGTAATCCGTCTTCGAGAAATCAGCGCGACTCCAGTCCTCCCCGCCCGCTATGAAACTCTGCGCTGCTTGCCACCGTATTACCGTGTATTACATTCAAACAGCCGTACAGAGTATATTGATGTCGCGGTGTGCTGTCCTCCGCCTCAAGCTGTCCAAAAGAGAGCACAGAAAATGGTAGATGTTCAGTGGAAATGTTGAATATATTATATTAAGATCAGTAGAGTTAAGCGTTGAGCTTGACAATCGGTGCACCTGCCCAGAACTGGCGGTTTTCGCTTTCTTACGGCGGGAAAGCAAAAAAAAAAAGACCGTCTGGACAAGAGAAGAATCCGGAGTGAGAATGCAGCCATGCTGCGGGTTAAGGTACTTCGTACTGGCATGAGGGGGGTCATTTCCATTATTTTGGCTATTACCTGAATCCATAATTCATCCCTACAACTGTTTATCATCGAGCTAAGAGTCCGCTCCGTCTGGCTGGTCAACCATCTGCATCATCCATCCGACTCCCCCTCCAACACTCTCTTCACTAATCCCTCGTAGTATACCCCTCCTCTCCCTCCTCTTCTTCTCTCCTCTCCCCTTCTTGCGGCCGCAATCCAATCCAATCCCAATCCCAATGCGCTTCGTGGGCTGTATCTGCACGAGCCTCGTTTGCGGTCCCAGCACCACGACGCCAATCTAGCTGGAGCTCATCCTGGGCTGCCCCCACAAAGATAACAAGAAAAAAAAAGAAAAAGGCACCAACCGGAAAACCCCAGGCTGGAGCAACTGCCGAATTTCAGAGCATCAAATATACCAAAAAAGACGAAGAACAAGTAACGGCTTGAGCCCGGATCGTCTCCAGTCTCCCAAATCTGTCAGAGCTGGAGCAAATAAAAAAACTAGAAGAAAAAAAAACTGGGGTATGCATCCCGAGTTTCAGAGGCCTGTTCATTTGGTCATTTAATAATTGTCCATTCTTTGGATGGAGTTGATCCATTGATCTCACCACCGAAACTGACCCGATCCTAGTTTCCGCTCTCTTCTGCGCCTTCTTCGCATCTTCCCTGCAACCTCCAGCGCTCCAGCCATCACCGTGACGCTTGGAGCCGGCCCTGAGGCTTCTGGTCGTTAACGGCGGGTAAGTTCAATTTTCCATTCCTGGCTGTGGTCTCTCGATCCCCAGGCTAACTGTTCCATGGCTGAAGGGGCCAATTATCGACGTCTGCTGCATTACTTCCGCTGCCTCCTCCGTTCCCTCCATCTCACCCTCTCGTCGTTTCTTATCTACCACCTTCCCCTTCCCTGTCCTGTCTATCTCTCTTCCTTTTCTGGCCCTCTTTATCTATTTTTTTTCCCCCTTCCTTCCGGGCTTCCAATTAGAGGAGCCCACGAGATTTCCAACCCAAGATCATGTCTGGGTTGACTCTCGGGGGAGGTTCTGGTGGCCGTGTGCGACCGACACAAGCCGCCGCTGCTGGCTTTCCCGCTACGCATAATTTCGCCGACTTTGATCGCTCGTCCTCGAGAGTTCCCTCTTCCGGCCGCAATCCCAACTTCACTTCCCATCATTTTGCTGCGCCGTCGCAACTCTCTGACGATTTCTCGCTCGGGTCACCGTCGGACTCGGCCCAGGTCCCTGACAGCCTGCTCGGAGACTCATTATTTCCGGAATGGAGGGCTGATACTCCGCAAGGGATCGACGGCCCTGATGAGATGCAGAGGAGGGATCCGTTAGCGACTCAGATATGGAAGCTTTATTCTCGAACCAAAGCTCAGTTGCCCAACCAGGAGCGCATGGAAAATTTGACGTGGCGGATGATGGCTCTGAGTTTAAGGCGTCAGGAAAGGGAACGCGCCCAGCAACAGGCTCGGTACGTCATCGTCCCCTCGATCTAGTGTTTCTTATTTTCTTTTTCCTTCGCTAATCCTTTATAGTCTCTCCAGCCTGAATAGTCCTGTTCCGGCCATGAGTGGTATTGCTCAGCTCCGTCTATCCGATCGTGCCTCCGATACCCCGACCAATGCTGCGGACACACTCTCCGATCCCATGAACCTCGACGATTTCATCATTCCGTTCTCTCCTCCCGACCACCCCTCTCCTCCAGCCACGAGACCTTCCGAGCCAACGCCTGGCGCTATCCCCATCAAGACTCGTAGGGATCAACCCGAGTCCGAGGCCACTCCCGTACCTGCATCGTTCCCCCACCCCCCTCAGGACCAGCGGAGGGATAGTGAGTTTGGTTATGTGCCGCGCAGAGTTCGCAAGACGAGCATCGACGAGCGTCAGTTCTTCAACCTGCAGATTCCTTCCCGCAAGCGGCCGGCGGAGTCGTCTCCTCACGTGCCACCCTTGTCCAACAGTCTGTTGGCTCATGACCCGGATTTTGCGCATGCTGTGCCGGAGTATGCCTTGGACTCTTCGCACGGATTTGCTCTGCATAACCAGATGAATGCTCAGAATCTCGCTAGCGCTCACAGCCACCACACTTCTCCGTCTATGGCGTTTGCGCTGGATAGTTTCAACCTCGGCGATGATCCCATTCTTTCATCTGCAGGGCCCTATCAACAGCAATTTACCTTTCCGCCGAGCGATTCGCCAATGACTAGTGGAAATCCTTTTGCCAACCTCTACGCTCAGACTCCGATCGCCTCGTCGCTGAACTCAACCGACTTCTTCTCTCCTCCACCTTCTGGATACCAGTCCACTGCGTCGACTCCACAACCTGGCTACGATGGCGAACATTCCAAGTACTTCGATATGCCTGCCGATACGCGGACGCAACGCAGAGTTCCCAACTATGTTGCTCAGCGGTCGTCAAACCTTTCTGCGTCACTGCAACCCCGATATATGTATAATCAAGGAAACTCGTCCCAGGATGTTTCACATCAAACTGGGCAATTGAACAATCAGTCGTCCTCGATGCGATCTCCGGCGTTCTCGATTCCCCAGCATGTTGATCCAAATCAAGTGTTGAATCCGAACGACTTCAATGGGAACAACTCTGCTATGTTCAGCTTTGGTGCAGACTCTGATAACGAGGATGAGGATGACGGAAACCAATTCACGAGTGGTGGATTGGCGATGCCCGCTGAGCTCGGCGACGAAACCATGGGTGATCTAAATGGCAGTATGCCGTGGGATACATCCTACCCCAGTTCATTCCAATCGCTCCCTGGTTTTACCTCCCGGCATCGAAAGCATGTCACTATCGGGTCTGCCGATATGATAGATACCCCTGGAGAGTGGAACCAGAGTGGGAGCTTGGGTCGAACTCATGGATCGGTTGCGTCCGTCAGTGAAGTTCGCAATCGGGATCAGGATCCACGACGACAAAAGATTGCTCGCACAGCATCCACTCCAAACACGGCCCAGCTGCTACGCCAGAGCATGGCATCGGCGCAGACCTCGCATACCTCCCCCAACACTCCACCCGAGTCGGGTCTGAGCAGTGCTGCCCCATCCCGCCCGGCTAGTCCAGGTGGGACCAAGAATGGTGAGCCAAGCGGTCCAACCACATGTACCAACTGTTTCACGCAAACTACACCACTCTGGCGGCGTAACCCAGAAGGCCAGCCATTGTGCAATGCATGTGGTCTATTCCTCAAGTTGCATGGCGTGGTACGACCGCTATCGCTCAAGACCGACGTGATCAAAAAACGTAACCGCAACAGTGCCAATACCATTGCTGTTGGATCCTCGCGGGTATCCAAGAAATCGTCGCGCAAGAACTCGGTTCAACAATTGCCTCAATCCCTGCCAATCTCCAGCCGAACTCAAAACAACACGGCGTCCGAGTCTCCTCCCGCAATGCCCGGTAACTCATCCAGTCGAGGGCCCGGTGTCGTTCCTATTGCGGCTGCGCCGCCTAAATCTAACCCGACGACTACGTCTCCGGGCACGCCTAATGCTCGCGCGGCGGTCCCAGTAGCGCCAAAACGCCAGCGTCGCTTAGAGAGGGCTTCTGAGGCTGATGCAGCTGATGATGCCAGTCGGTCAAGCAACTCGTCTGGTGGAAGATCCAAGGTTGTTCCGCTGGCTCCGGCCATGCCTCCAGCAGCAGTTAACCCGGCCAACCATAGCATTGCTGCCGGTCAAGGAGCGAGCCAAGAGTGGGAGTGGTTGACTATGAGTTTGTAGGGTGTTCCGCGCATCCTTCCCACCTTCGGCCGTTCATGATTGTGTGGTTTATCCTTCTCTTTTTTTTTTTTTTTTGACTTTTTTCCCTGCCCTTCCGCGATGATATTTTATGCGACATATAGACCTGATGATGACTACTGAGCTGGAATTCTCGCCAGAGCAGGCGTTTGGTGATACGAAGCGGAATTGACGGCCAAAAATGGCTTCGCGCCGCTGATTAATGGTTGACGAGTGATGCAATTTTCGGTTCGGTTTTTTGTCTACGGGTCTTTCTTTACCTCTAATTTGCAGGTTGACGAGAATCCTCAGGGATAGACCGAAATACGCAAACGTCTGTCTCTGGGAAGGTGTCATTTCAGCTATTTGTGTGTTTGACTTGTGATTTCTGCTTGATACAACCGCGTCTGTCCGGAACCTGGCCTTCGTCTGTTTGTTTTTTTGTTTTTTTGCTTTTCTCCATTTCTCCATTTCTCTCTGTTTATTGTTTGCATTCGAGGCCAAGGCCGGACAGAAGTGCGCATCTCTTTGATTTAGTCATTAATAGAATATCGATTGCACAACATTAAAAGTTGTACGGAGTGAACTGAAATTGAGTAGTTCGTAGTTGGCCGATCCAATGAGAGACGGTAGAAGATGCGATACACGTGACTACACGTGATAATATAAAATTTCCAGAGCATCGACCAGTAAAGGATCCATTTCTTCTCCATAACGACAACACTCACGCCTGATTTAAAAAGTACTCCGTACGCTTCCGGTACAATTTTATTCGCATTCAGGTTTTCCAAATTTAATATCCACCCGCCTCGTCGTAACCTCGAAATCGGCAAATAGCCAACATGGGCGCTAGCACCAAGAGAAAGAAGGAGAAGCAGCAGGACTTCAAGGTATGTCATCCAGATCTTTGATAAGAGAATCTCCTGCTAATACAATTCTAGAAACCAAAACTCAAGGTCGGCAAGGCAAAGGCCAAGCCAGACAATTTCACGGACACGAGTTTCAAATCTAAATGTACGCCGCTCATCCAATCTTTTCTCCACTGCGATGATGGCTTGTTCCATTATCAACATCGCCATCATCTCCCCAGTCAACGTCCCATTTGAATCTTCAATTGAGAATTTGCTTGAGAGAAAGAGCCAAGCTAACAACCCACAGCAATAACGTTAAACCAACAATCTCTAACCCTAAGCGCCCCCTCCACCACTTCCCAATTCACCCACCACCTCTCCCTGCTCTCCTCAAAATCAGACCCCCAACGCCGCGACTCCCTAGCCCATCTCACCACCTCAATCCAATCAAAACCAACTTCCTCCCCCCTCCCCCACCCCGTAAGTGTCATCCTCCCCCCTCTCCTCCCCCTCATCCTCGACTCCAACGCAGCAGTACGAGGAAACCTCCTCAAACTCCTCCGCGTGCTACCCGAGCACGACGTCCGCGACCACGTCACACAGCTCATGCCGTACATCCGCGCCGGGATGACACATCTCGCAGCCGAGGTGCGGCTCAGCAGCGTGGAGATCCTGGGGTGGTTGCTTTCCGTTGCGGGCGAGGAGGTCGTGGGTGTTGCGGGTGGCTGGGTGAAGACGCTGAATTGCTTCCTGTCTGTGCTGGGATGGCATGTTCAGGCGGCGGATTCGAAATGGACTTCTGCCAAGCCGATCCCCTCCGGTTCTGGCTCGGGACCTGGCTCTGGGTCAGGTGCGAAATCGTCATTCGGGAAGGCCGGTGCGAAGGGTCGACCGCAGGTGCGGTTTTTAGCTATCCTTGCGGAGTTTCTGGATGCGGGGATTGGATCGGGGGATTCGTCTATGGAGGATGGGGACGATGAGAATCGGTATCAGTTTGGTGGCGAAGCGGCGTTCCCTATTGTGCAGTTCCAGTCGCAGATGATACCGAGCTCTGTGGCGGCGCCGTATCTGTACCTGAATCTGTTTGGGGCGCCGCGGGATGAGGAGGGGGAGATGTATGAGACGAGGGAGGATCGGTGGAGGGTGTTTGAGAGTAGGGGGGTTTTGGCTGCTGTGGAGAGGGGTGTTGAGGGGGCGAGGAGCGAGGGGGGTGAAGTTGGGAGGGCGAGTGCTGGGGTTAGGAAGGTGTTGGCTGAGGCAAAGGCTGGGTTGTAGAGCTGTCTCGAGGTTAAGACGACCTTTCAGCTAGCTTAGGCTGCCATGGTTGTGCGCTGTTCTTGTTGGATGGGAGTCAGGAGGCAAGGGTCCCGAGGATTCTCATAATATACGCAGAAGCCATGAGCCATCTGAATACCATTCACTTTGTATATAGATACCAAAATACAAGCCTTAATTCATAAACAGTCCAACGATCAAACTCCAAATCCCTTCTCTTTCCCCCCATCCTCATTCCCAATATTAACCTCCTCTCCACCCTCTGAACCGTCCACCTCCCTAGCCTCGTAAACCTCATCCGCCAAAACCGCCCTATCCACCAACGCCTCTTCCACCGGAAACGCCCACGACAGGGAGACATAAACCACACTCGTCCCGACAAACCCCAGCAACCACCCAAACTGATACGGGTGAATGCCCTTGCCCACCTCAATCCGCTCATTAACAGAATGAATCAGCCCTGGCAAGGAGGGAACAACACCAGCGAGGAACGCCACGACAGCTCGCCAATTCACCAACCACCTACTCCCATACCGATATACCGGATTCTCAGGCTGATACAGCGCAAGCGTATCATATTTCATCTCCTTCACCAGCCAGAAATCCCAGAGCATGATCGCCGCAATGGGGCCGAGGAAGACTGCATACGCAGACATGAAGTTCAGGAAGTTTCCAGCCGACGCAAGGATCTTCCAGGGTACAAGCGCCCAGCTCAGCATGCCGCAAATAATCTGGCCGCGTCGAAGGTTCACGTACTGCGGTAGCAGGGCCATGAGGTCGTTCGCGGCGGAGATGGAATTCGCGCTGATGTTTACGCCGAGAGAGGCGAGGGCGAAGGAGAAGGCGGCAAAGAAGCGTGCGGCGCGGCTGGGCCAGTAGCTTATTAGCACCAGGGGGTCCCAGGGGATAGAGGGGGTTGAGTAGCGCGTCCAGCCCGCGGAGGAGGCGACGATTCCGATGAAGGAAATGAAGGTGAATATTATAGGAAGGAGGGGAATGTAGAGGAGTTGCCATTTGGGGGAGACTCGGGAATAGCGAGAGAAATCGGACTGACAGCAAGCAAGCGATACATTAGCATATGCAAACTGGTATGGAGTTAGGGCTAGGTAAGTAGTAGATACCTGGTTAACGCTGAGAGTAGCATAATTCCCCAGCACAGAGGTCATACTAGCCAAAAACACCCAAGAGTACTGACTCCCCTGGACAGAGGGCTTCTGATCAAAAATCGGTCCCGGCCCTTCAACGACAAGCGCCCAAATAAAGATCGCAATCCAGGCAATGGGGACAATAATACTCTTCGCAACGAAGAGCCAACGCGCCTTGTTCGGATGCATGTAAAGGAACGGGAACTGCACAACGAAGAAAATCAAGTACGCAACCATCGTATTAGACTCGATCCCCTGGTCTTCAGGGATCGCATTGCGCATGGTCAAAAACGACGGCCAGATCGCGCCAATCATCGCCTTGACGGCATTTGCGCCGTTGACGTTCTGGATCGCGAACCAGAAGACGGCGAGGATCACGCGTGATAGGATGGAGATGTACGAGCCCCAGAAGCCCCAGCTTGCGCGGGCGATGACGGGGAAGGGGATATGGTATATTGAGCCGACAGCACCATTGGCAGCGATGACGAAGGAGATGATGAAAAACGAGAGGGCGACGATGCCGAGCGATTCGCGCCATGAGAGGCCGACGGCGATGATGCTCGATGCAAACTGCCAGGTCGCGGCGTTGAAGGCGTCAGAGATCCAGTATGCTATTGCGGGCAGTGTATCAATATTCAATCAAGCACTCCGTTGGGACTACGAAGAGAATGCGGGGAGAATACAGAGGAAGCTAAGAGGACCCCAGAGTCGGCCGGCGCGGGGAACAGGGTCCAGGTCGAGATTCGTCCAGCGCGCATTGCCACCGGCAAATGCAGACTGCGATTGCGCGACGCGGAGACGGAGTTGAGGGCGACGGAGCTTCATCGTGCGAGACAGAGTCAGGTTGCTCGAATGTGCGTTTTCAGAGGGATGGCCTGGGGGGAAAAAGTGATCATTAGCCCATTGGCGAACTGGGCTGCATGCAAGATAAGCAATTAAGCAGAGAGATATAAGTGATAACCCCTGCAGCTGCTGCCATTGGTGCGTTACTCCCTGAGTTTCTCAGCTTATCTCATGGACAATATAATCCATTATTGTCCTAGTTCATAACTATTCATGACACCCACAGTGGGTTGTTAATAATATGGTATTGTTTTGGTGATACCACCAGCCAGCCAAGCCACCCCATTCAGACAGACTCAACCCCAGTCCACCATCACACCTCATCGCTCCAGCTCACAAGCCCTTGCGCACATTGGAATGCAGCATTTAATTTTCCCCCGGGAGCCGAACATCCTCCCATCCCCTCCCATCGCCAACCCCCGGCAGGCTCTCCTTGCGCCGAATCCCGTTCCACTCCGTCACATTCATCCATCCAATCTGCTGGAATCCACCAAAGCCTCCAATCCAGTACACATGTGTGACCACCATCTTGGCCCAGTAGCTCGAGTGCGGCGACCCAATCCGTCCGGGGAGCCAGACCTTCGAGTCGGGGTGGGCAGCCACATAGCAAGCCCGCAACGCCGCCTCCGTGTCCGACGGCACAGGCGTCTCAAACGACTCGATGTACCCAAACAGCGTGACGCGAGGGAGACCGGCCTCGCTGAGCGGGAAACCCGGGAAGACAGGCTTCGTGTTGTTCAGGTGATCCCACCAGTCAATAGAAAGACTGACATTTGATCCAGCGGCGGTGTTACGGAAGGTGGTTGCAACGCG
The DNA here is from genome assembly GCA_021437015.1 of Aspergillus jensenii. Taxonomy (NCBI): domain Eukaryota; kingdom Fungi; phylum Ascomycota; class Eurotiomycetes; order Eurotiales; family Aspergillaceae; genus Aspergillus; species Aspergillus jensenii. Next base: position 15,175 of record JAJAED010000017.1, on the reverse strand, counting down.
GAGGGCGAGGAAGGTCGGGTTTCCATCGCCTCCATTGCCAGTGTCAGAGGGCAGCGCTTCGTCGCAGTCGGCAAAGTATTCTTTCAGACTGATGGACTGGCCAGCAACGCTTTCTGGGGCGTGGCTTCGGGGCGGCAAAGGGTCCGGGAAAATGGTTGAGATGACGCCAGACTTAGAGAGAGCAAGGAGTCGCCGGGCCATTAAAGTAGAGGTCCACCATGAAGGTGGTAGGATGGACGACTCCTCCATCTCCTCCGCAGAGCCGGGGTCCACGGAGATAAAATCGCCCTCTTCGGTCGGAACGTATGGCGGCGAGTCCTGGGATTCAGCCATCACGGCTTGACCGGACCCTTCAATATTGAAGGATGTCAAAGGTGTTGCGAGGATTCCTTGAGACAGAGCTCCAAGCACAGAGAGGCCGTAGACCAGCTTCGCGACCGGGGAAGGTGCCATAGTGGGCTGTCGTTGTCTTTGAGACGTTCGAGGGCTAAAACAAACGGAAATTCTCTGGAGAATTAAATCTCTCAGCAAGAACAGTCAAAGAATAGTATCCTCAACGCTCTTGCTAACCTTTACGGATCAGGGAGGAAAGGTGGAGAGAAGAAGTGAGGGGAGACTTGGAAAAAGGGCGTGGGCAGTGGGCACCTGTGTATCCCGGATTCACCCAGCACATTACCCCTCTAGGCCTAGTCCCGGCGTGGTCTGATCTTATCAGATCGTGCTACTCCTAAACGGGCTACTCTACATTTCGGTCATGTGATGGGTGCCATAATGTTTACGTAATCGGATTAACTGACTAACTTATGGTCTTGCTGCCTGTTCAGGCACCAAGCTCCTGTCTGCCTCAGGCGCACTTTCATCGCCACCCTCCTCATCGGATTGGAAACCGGCGTGACTCACTTTTTGGGGGGGTTTTTTTGCGCAGTCGGCTTGAGACGATCTCCTCCGATGCCGGTTAAATCGAAACTGGGGCGCAGGGCCAATGAGTCATAAAGGCTCAGCAGGTTAGTCTCATGTTACCAAGGATAAAAGTGAGGGGGAAGCATCACCTGAGTAGTGAGAGGCTCAGTTCCCTGACCACAGGCAGCTCTTGAGCTTGCGGCCTATCTTTAACAATTCGGGCGTCCAGCCAGCCTCAGCTGAGCAGCGTAACCAGTGGGTCAGAAGCCTCATCAGAACGTCAAAAGAGGAGCTGAGGGGTTAGTTCATCATGAGGGGAGAAATGAAATCCCTGCTTACTGTTAAAAAGGAGAATAATAACAAGTTATGAAATGGAAACCCGATGGACTTGGCATCTAATATCAAACAAGAATAAAATATAGAATCACAAATCACATTTCAAGAAAGCAAAACCCGTCGAGACTCCAAGGGACCCCCAGTAAACTCCACCTGATTGCAATATGCAATCCTATCCCCTACTCCATGGATGAGATGACGAGAATAAGAGATACTCGCCGGTCGGGGCAATATCAGATAGCACGCGCGTAAATCAATCCATTCCATTTCCTCCTAATCACTCCAGTTCGTATGATATGAACAGATCAAACAAGTAGGTGACATCAAAAGGAAATGACAACGAGTGCAATGGTCCTCTCCAACATACATCATACACCAGTGAGCTGGACCAGGCTCACTGAACATAGGTCAAAGTCATTATAAACTCCCATCTCCGAAGCCCAACAACGGTAGTAAGGGTATATACAATGAGCAGAAAAAAGGACACGCTTTTTTCCCGTTGCAATTATGGACCTCGAAGTTCGTAAAGAACTGTTTCGACCTTTTGCCCTTTTGCGCCGCTGAAAATTTGCAGAAAGAGAGCGACTCGGTCGACGAGTCGTAGGAGCCGGCACCAAATAAAAATTATGCAATAGGTGGTGTGAATAATAGCAACTTTTCCTTGTTACAGAAAAGAAACGCAAAAAGGTAAACCCGGGTTTCAAACAGGACCAAGAGCGCAGGGAAACGAGAGCTTTTATGACAAAGCCCTCCCAGTCAGGTCAGTAGTCCACGCGCAACGCAGGGTGTAGAGCGATCTTTCTCGCTTCACTTCCACAGCAAGCACGCTTCATTCCAGCTGGACCAGACAACGGGACACCAAAACCCAGAGCGCTCAGTGAGGGGAGGGACGGGGAAGGGTCCACAGGCTGCTGAGACATGCGGAGCAAGTCTGCCATGTTACTGTCCGGGAGAACGGTTCCTTCCGGAGCAGTGTCGGAACGTATCAAATGCCGCACATGTTGTTGTAGCTGCAGATCATCAGATCCGGTCCGGCCACGTTTCCGGCACTGGCGTCGTGGTGACGCTTGACCGGCCGACTTCTGGGGATGAGACGCGACACCCGACAGCTGGCACAGGCTTTGTGCAGCTTCATGAGTCGACGTCATATCCGATGGAGGTTCAGTCGAGAAGCTGGAAATTTCTCGAACTCGCCGCGGGTATGTCTCTGGCGAGCTAGGCACATCGCTGTAAGAAGGCTCATCAATGGGTGAGACCATTGGCATGTGTTTCCGGGCTCCCTTCATCGAGTTGCCAGTGCATCGCAAAGTCGCCTGCATAGCTAAGCTAGGTAGAGTTGGTGCACTAGTCCCACAAGAACTGGAGGACATGGAAGAGCGAGAGGACTGGGAGGACAGGGTTGAGACATCCGAGACCATCGACTCCGGCGATGATGCAGATGACGTCGAGCGGGCCAACGAAGAACGACGCATAAATGTCGGGAAGCTATCTAGTGCGCTGCTAGCCTTTGAGCAAAGCGACGGACGCTGGTCATATATTGACCGCGCTGTACACATACTCTGGGACATGGCAGCACACATTTGACGTCGGTAGGAGGGGCGACTAGCACTCGCTGCAGGAGTGGAAGCATTGCTCGGTTGGGGGGTCAGCTGCGGAGTTGGCAACAAAGGAAGTCGTGGAATTGATGGCAAGGATGGAAGGGAGCTGTCTGATCGGTTGAATTCAGGAATCTGAGCAATAGAAGGAAGCGATTTAGGCTCTGCATTAACCGAATGAGCATAAGTCGGTGCCCGCGTGCAGGCGCTGCGAGGCGATGGGGAGTTTGATGCAAAGCCACCCTCGAATCCTCCCACGCTTGTAGGAGTCATAGGCTCATTGTCGATTTCCTCCAAATCGGGTGTGAGTCTAGGAATGACGGTGCGCCAGGATTGCCCGTCGAGGGCGAACATATTACCGGCGCCGGGAGTGTACTTCAGAACGATGTCCGTCCAGCGTTGGAAAGTGGCTTCAGAAATGTGAAGCTTCCAGTCAACAGCTTCCAGGAACATCAGCTCATTCTGATTGATTTCAACCGTGTTCAGACCAGATATCTTGCTCCAAGCACGAGCGGAATAGTTTCGGTCCTGGAGATATTTTGAGGCAAGAACCAAAGCCGCCAAGAACATGCGTCGGCCACACTGCATAGCCCGGCAAACCGGCTTAGCTCGCGACTGATCCTGCGTCTGTTCTGGGCTTGGCACGTGCGACTTGATTTTAATCAAATAGTAGAGCGCTACTTGCAACGTGCTGTAGCTAGTCCGCGAACGACGAAGTGTTTCTTGGATGAAAGTCCGAAGAGGCAAAACACCTTTACATCCTGTATTTGAATCACTCCGAAGCGAGACCGCGGACAAGGGCCAAATGATTTCGACGATCAATGACGCAGTGTCTTTACATAGGGGGTATAAATTTAGCGACTATTCACAAAAGAAAATGCTGTTTCTCCACTCACCGACAAGATTATCGACAAAATTGACCTTCCGCTCAGATTGCCGTAAAAGGCAAGGCGGAGGGCGCGTGCATGATGCGCCGTTAGACTGCAAGCCACTGCTGGTACGTCGAGGATGCTTGCGCAGCTCCGGCGGAACAGCGGCATCAGCAGTAGTTGGGGCGTTGCCCCTGAAACAACCACGCACACCACCGGTGGCACCTAGTCCTCTTCCCCCGGCCTGGTATTCACCTTCATTCTCCCAGATGACATCGACAGAGCTTGTCGAGGTCGAAGAGTTGGAGCTTTGGGTGGATACTGCATCTAATGAGAAAACCGAGGAGGAAGAGGAGGATGCCGAAGACGAGATCGACGAGGCATATGGATGCGCATAAGGCGCTTTGTATTGAATGCTTTGGTTTGAGTCCCTCAAACCTAACACGTCAATCGCGTTCATATCCGAGATTCTGTATCGTCTCACGACCCGAGCACCCTCAAAATATGTTTGTTAAGAGAGGACTTTCGTCGTTGTAGGATCAACAGTCGAATATGGTGATGGCGATGTGGAGATGTTATTGTAACCGTGAGTTTGTCAGAAATACCGTTGTGCAATTAACCGTGAACGAGAAGCGATAAGACAAGAAACCGTCTTGATTTCGCAGGCGACGGCGAGCCTAAGAGCGATAATACTCCAGTTTGTATTAGAGTATCAAGATAGGGTAAGGAATATTAGGTAGTTGGATGTAAAAGGTCGTGGCGATTAGGTAGAATATGTAGTCGAAGTCGGAAGAGAAGGGAGTGAACGGGTTCACCGTCTAATGTTCCGGTCACCGATTGTAGAGTCCAAGTAGATCAAGCCGGGGGAGTATAGTGAGATGGCAAAGAGACACGTTGGTAGTGACTCTTTTCCAAAGACAGATGTTGTATGGAATATGACTCAGTAAGAGACAGCAACCATGTCAGAAGAGGCTCGGAGATCTGGGGTAATGGATTCTGCAATCAAGGTGACCGGAACAAGAGACGAGGCAACAGGGTACATTGTGACCGAGAGGCGAATGTGAAGTTATAAAAGTGAGCCGATAGAACGGCGGACCGACTAAGCAAGTAGGCAGGTACGATGTCGTCCGGCGCTTGTCCAGGCAGTCAGCTGTTTATCGGGAGGCAAACACGAGATCAAGCGACGAGGAAGACTGTGTCGTTATGAGGCTCGAATAGGCTGATGTGAGGAAGAGCTAGTCAGCGAAGAGATTCTTCCGAATTTATGGATCCTCTGGCGCCTGGTTATGACTCCAACGTAAAGGCGAACGAGCAGAAACCAAGGGTCCGCCGTCGGGTGACTATACGGGGAGGGCGGCGGAGTCCCAAGACAAATGACTAACTTGCGGACCCAGTGAAAGACAAAGGATAAAAAGAGATAATGGTTGGGTTAGGCAGGAGAGAGAGAGAACTGGGCAGAAGGTGGCACAGGAGGGACAATAAGAAACGACGATTTGCAAGACAGTCAAGATCAGAGGGTTACTCACCGTGGAGTGGCAAGAGTGGTGGCGGAACTGAGGGAGAGAGCGGATGCAGGGACCACCGAGATGGCGAAAACAGGAGAACAGAAATAGCAGGGACAACTATACAGACGCCGGAATAATCATTGAGAAAAGTCAAAAGTGTAAAAAAGGGAGAAAAAAAAAAGAGGCTTCTGAAGAGAATAAAGATAGAAGGCAGAGAGGGATTCAGTTGAGCCCTGAGGGAGAGAAATGAGAAAGAGGGAGAAGGTCGGAAGCGCTGGAGCGACGGCGACGGCGACGGCAGCAGAATGAGACTTGAGGGACGGGTGCGGATGTCGATGACTCTTTCGTCTTCACCCCCGACCTGAGATACGTAGCAACACAGCCCGACCTGACTGGTTCTGCTTTTCATTCTATAATTATTCTATCTTAATCTTAACTTAATAATTTATTCATTATTTTCACCCCCTTCTCTTCCTTGAGGTCTGCCTTCCCATCCCGACAGCCACGACCCTTTGTGTCATGCACTTTTTGACTTTCACCTGTCTTTTTTTGAAATGACTAACAGAATGCTGGCTACGAGTCCGGACCCCCGGGAGGCTTTCTTCCTCTGATAGTCATTATGATAACGGGCGATAGACCGACATGGACTGATAGCGGCCTTCATCCGTCGAGGCTAGAATCTCCTTCCCCAAACGTCATGCTCCGTCAACTATTGTCTTGTAGTCTTCTAGCCTCTAGGTCTTGGGGAGGTTCGACTCAAAATCCACTTCCATACTTTAATCAGACTAACAGAGTAGCGCGATATCGGCTAGTTGGCATGAACAATAGGATGCGATCGTGGTTGGACGTGCATGTATGGAATTCCGAAGAGAGTAATCCTGTCTCCATCCGCGTGCCCACCATTCGATGGAAGCAGAGGAAGAGCATGAACACCTATGAATCCATCCATCCATCCCTCCCTCACCCTGCTCCTGAATGCGGCCAGCCAGTTGGATTCGCTGCGTTGCTGCGGAGGTTGACGGCGGCCCAAACCAAAGAAAAAATTCGGTGGTCAGCCAACCACCACGGCCGGATTTGCCAGCCACGCCACCCCTTGACATCCCGCCCAGGTCAGGCTGAGCTTCAACGGAGGCAGCAACACCCAACCAGGCTGTCGCTGCCCATGCTTGTGAAGTTGAGGTGGTTCTCGCGTTATCACCCGAGGGTGGTGAATAATTCTGATTATTAGCTTCATGGGTGGAAAGTACCCGTGGAGGTGGACGTGGAGGTCCAAAGCCAGAGCGCTTCCGGTCGTACGCAGATTGATGACAACTGTCTGTGGAACCAACCAGGCAGCACCTTCCAAATGGCCAGCCTGCACCCAATCGTATGGTGTTTGGGAGCAGATGCTGTGCAGGGCGCTTGACCTGACTCAGATACCGGCCCTCGCCATCCTCACAGCTTGCATCTTTACTTTGTCCGAAACCCCGTAATCACGAGAGCAATAGCAGACACGACTAAGGATTTTCCACCGTCATTCCATCCGAGAAACCGTGGGCCATGGCCCATGGCGTCGCGTTCCGACCGACAACGTGGGATCGTAGAACTCGGCAACACACATCATCAGATGAGAAAACTCGTCCATACCCTGCCAGGCCGGCGCAGACCGCGGGCTGAGCAAAGGCAGGACAAATCCTAATAATAACCCCCAGGCTCTCACTGCCACCGCACCATCTCCAGCCTTGGCCGGAGTTGGAGTTGAAGAGAAATTCCCTCCTTTACCGGTGCCCCACGTACTTTGAGTCATGCCATTGCCAGGACTTTCTGAAAGGCCCCGGTCCCAGCCAATCATAATACACCTATTCTGAATCTCTCACAAGCACCTGGTTGGCTTCCCCGCGTCAGAAACTCGGACAAACTCTCGACAACCTTGTCTCGAGCAGTTAAGGAGGGGGACTTTTGGCAGCAAAAAGGACGAGATTTTTGGTGATGCTCCAGCAAACCAGATTCGTCAGTCAAGAGGCGAACTGACACAAAGAACGGAAATTTGGACGGAGAGCAAAGAGGCGCAATCCTTCCGTTTACCGGCGAATGTTCCTGAAGCGGTTTGGCTTCTTTCCTGATGAGGAAGGTGTCTACACATGCTCATTAATAAAGTTATGAGGCCATGATGAGTCAGTTTGAGTCTATGCATCAGCATAAATTCACGTGGGATATTTCTTCCACTGCGCTAATCCAGATACAGATGCCATCTTTTTGGGTATATGGCCATGTGGGTGATTGCACTTCTTTCCACTTAACTATCATGGTTTGCACGTTGTTTATTTTATGTATTCTGGGCGAGTTTAAATTCACTCTTACCGAAGTCTATCTTCAGCTACAACGGTAACGCGAACGTTGGTTGTAAATGCTAATTCAACAACTATCTCCATATATATATTTCAGAAGCTCAACCCATCTATAGACCATTGTATTAAATTAATTACATCCATTGCGCTTATGTTCAATTTCACACCCCAAACAATTCCATACTGTCATAAAAGCCCCAGGTACCAAACTTTGAACAGAAATACTACTTCAAAAGGGGTATATCCCGCACCAAACAAGCCATCGGCAAACCCTCACCCGGAAGAATAAACAAGAAGAGAAAAGAAGCCAGTAAATTGAATCATATCGTATCATTATCATTACCTGGAGGAACGCCCTCCGATTCCCGTCCCCGTCGCGGCACCACCCGCTGCATTCGGAGTCGCATCCTGCACAACACAAAGTAGATACTTCCGGTCAGGTACAACCACAATCTCATGCTTCTTCGTGCGCAACCGGAGTAGCTTCACCTCATCATCATCCTGCCCCTCAGAGCCCTCGCCCTCGCCATCTTCCCGCGCAGACCCGCCTGCAGATCCAGAACCATTGCCTAATACCGTCTCGTGGACGCCGTTGGATGAAGCCGCGGTATCGCCTTGCGGGTGAGTGAGCGAAAAACTGAGATTCGACGCGCTAGACACAAATGCAAATATATGTGCTGCCAGAGCTTCTGCGGCGGAGGGTTGGTAGGGCTTCGTTTGTGTTGATGTTGATGTGGGAGAGGTGATGGAGGGTTGTTGGGGTTCTGCTTGTGGAGACGAGGGAGCAGCGGCGGCGGCGGCGGCGGTAGTAGATGCGTCTTCTGTAGAGGCGCCAACTGGAGCTGGGGAGGAGGTTTCGCTTCTTGTAGGTTTAGGAGGGGCTAAGAGGCCGGTTGTTTGGATAATGGAGCCATCTCTGCGGGAGAGGATGAGGGTCGATTGGACCCCTGGGCGGGAAGTGAGGTGGGAGAGAAGAGCTGAGACGTGTTGTGGGATTTGCGGGGACTGGTAGATGATTTTGTCAGTATATGTTTGTTTTATCTTGCCTTTGCGAGACCCATGGTGGAGGGGAAAGCGTACTGTTGTTGAGTTCGCCATTTGCTGAGCTGCTGCGGGGAGGTGACGAGAATGGTGAAGTTAGTTGGGCCGATTAGAGATGCAGCGGACGCATCAAGCTTTTTTTATAGCGCTGTTTCGGGATGTTCAAAAATTTAGTAGCCGTAGAGCTCGACACGGTTTGCCAGGATCATTTAATTGTGGGATAAATGAAGCTGTTTGTGCTGTTGTCAACAATCTCGATGATCAACCGCTGCAATAACAGATGACTAAGCACCTTTTTTGGCTTGGCTAGGGCAAGGGGTCATGCCGTCATGGATACCTACTTTGGCCTCCTCTCTCTTAAAAGGACTGTGATTTTTCCCTCGTTGGAGACAGAAGACACTGTAATTATATGAAGTGACTTGGGTGTTGAAATAAAGGAGTCTTAAATATTACGGCATCTTGATAGAATGGAATGGGCTATGTACAATACGACTGGACTCTTTGCCGAAGATCACAGGGTATTAGGGACACAATAAAGCGAGCGACAACTAAACAAGAGGAACATGAAAGTATGAGCAATGATCACCATAATATGCGGTCAACTGCGGACTTGAGGTAGAAAGGAAATCCAAAGTGAATGGCAGGCAACCTTGTTGAACAACAAAGGAAAGTAGATAGTCGACCGTCTGGTTTAAGGTTTCCTAGTTCATCATGTTGGATGAATCTGAGACCCAGTTGAGATCGAATTTGTCTATCATCTCCTCCAATTCCCTGGTTTGTGCACTGCAATCTCCGTCGTAACTGCAGGTAGTGAACGAGTCGGGACTTGCAATCCAGCTTTCTGGACGGTAAGGGACCTTTTTACCTCGTGTGCGTTTGATGTGTTCCATCGAAGGAACTTCAGAGACCGAGGTGTTCGTTGTCGACGATGAAGATCTAGCCGTAAGAGGAGGCGCTGTGGTCGATGCTGTCGAGGTTGCTAGCAGACTGGATAAATCTTGTTTGACACCCACATCCAAAGCCGCAAGGAGTGCAGCCTGAAGGATTTTGTTCTGGCGTTCGAGGTGCTCGATGCGTCCCTCAAGTGAAGAGTTTGCCTTGGGTTCTTGTTCTTGGTGGCGACAGGACTCGTAAGGTCGGCAATCTTTTGGAGAGCGATGTTTCCCAAGGGCCCTTTCGGAATCGCATCTCCTGTAAACCTGCTGTCTTTGGGCGTTTCCGGTTACCTGGCGTTTCTTCAACGACCGGCCCCTCTCAGACGCAGGCTCATCGATAATGATAGGAGTTTTTTTCCCACGTCGGCGTTTGCCAGAGGTTTTACGCGGTGGATTCCAATAAAAGTCCCCGTCTGGAGCTTCATCATCTGAAGAGGGAAGAGGTATCTCGAGTGCATCAGGTACATTCGGCTCTGTGGACTCTCGCCGACGCTTTGTTTCGACGCTCCGGAAATTATCCTTTTGTTGACACATGCCGTGTTCCCGGCCGGAAGTCGGGCGCGAAACACCTTCGAGAGCCTCAAGTGCGGCAGCTATAGTACTTGCTGGGGATGTGCAATATCGTCGGTTTTGAAAGGCATGTCGCGGAGGGTTGTTTGGTGGAGGAGAGGTAGGAGGCGGCGAGGAAGGCCCAGACAAAATCCTTCTCTGATGTTGCCGTTGGGCTCTTATTTGGGAATCATCACTTTGCGTTAGTGATATGTGGCCGCCGCCATGGACTTGAGATGGGTGCTCCTCCACAGTCTTACCCTTACTTGGGCTTTTTTCAAGGCGACTCGCACGCAAGTCTTTCATTATTACTGAACGGACTTTCGCTTCACGACTACGCCCAGCTTTCCCTAGAGAGCCATGGCGCGGCTGTACTGGTATTGGTGGTCCGACGGCCGTTGTACTGGTGGTTGCGGGATCCTCGATTTCGGTAGCTAGCCTTGGAAACGGGGAATCACGGCCACGGGTAGGACTGTTGCTAAGTTCTGAACTCTTCAGCGACGACGTGTTAAGTCCCGACGACATGCTGTTTGGAGTATTTGAAGTGAGATGCCTCGTGTCAATCTGTGCAGTTTGTCGGTCCAAAGAGACCTTTTGATCATTGACATCATGGAATCGAGGATTTGGCACTGGTACTGAAGGCAATGGTCTGGATGGTGATGGGATGGGAATGATATTAACCAAACTAGGGAGCAATGACGAATGACGGCGACTTGGTTTGGATTGGGTGTTCCCAGGCTTGATACTTTCCATACCATCTGCTGAAGGTCGTTCCGATCCACGTGAGGAAGGCTTGGTGGATTTACGTGCTTCTGAAGTGTTCTCTTGAATTCTGGGTAGGCTGTTGGTGGAACTTCTGGACTCGCTGCTACTTGACCCGAAGAAAGTAGCCAACGCTGGGGTGCTCTGAGATCCAGGAGCCGGCGAAAAGCACCGATTTGGGGTTGGTGACCGGCCAGGTGGAACACGTAACGTCGTTCGACTCGAAGTGCGCGGGACAGCCGCATCTGGGAATAGTTTCAGTGTTGGCGAGCTCTTAGAGCTGGTTGCCGTGTTGGATGGAGGCGGTTTAGTAGTGACTGGGCTAGCGCGTTTTGGCTTGAATTCCAATGGTTGGATATCAAACTGCTTCAAGTCAGCATATTCTAGCCCATAGATGGGGTACACTCATAGAACTCTTACATTGCTCTTGTTGGCCGGTGCCCTCGGTTGAGCAGGATGGCTGGACCTTGGGTCTGTTGGTGATTCTTTACCAGCCTTATGGTTCATGTCCTCCGCGTCCGAGTTTGAACCCTTGACTGCTGATCTAACCGGCGTATCAAGCTGTGGTACATGTTGAGCGGCGAGGGCCCCGATGATTGCCGTGTTTGTGTGTTGCTCTGTCGGTGGCTGATAAGGCGGTGGAATGGAATCTTCGAGTTGAGAGAAGTTCACAGCAGCCTCAACAAATGATGCGAGATCACGGAGGTCGAGCGATGAGAGTTGACTGCTTGCTTTCGAGCCCGGCTCATCTCTGGTTTCAAGTGGGCTCTCCAGCCATGGCTGGCCAATGGTCTCGACGTCCCGTCTAGAACTCGATTGGAAACTGAGGTCCGAGACAGACTTGGAACTAGACGCAGTTGAAGCAGAGTTTCGCTTGTGCCCCCACTTGCGGTATTGAGATATCGGGAAGGAGCTATTATTGTGTAGTGTTGCCACTTGATGAGATGTGTCCTGGGCTTTGGCCTTTGATTCTGTGCCCTTCCTGTTGCGGAGGGCCAACCTGAGGCGCCTCTGTCCAGCTTTGATCATGTCTTTCGGCCCAATCGACTGCGACTGGTCTTGGGGAAATACGTGGGCTTGGAGGAACTGAACAATCTCTGTGACATTCTCGTTGCTCGATCGTGGTTTGGGAGTGGCGGGAGAATGTATATCATCTGCCATGGATACATGCTCTTGGTATTTTGGGGACAAAGCCGTCATAGTGTAATTTGCGCGTTTGGATGATTGTGAAGCGGGCCGATACATGGGGATAATTGGACTCGGTGCCTCGAGGATCCATTCGATCTCGTTGCGCTTCTGCATAAGTGTTCGCAGCTAGGGTGAAGCCACCGGGAAGGTATGACGTTAGCGGCTTCAACAGGGGTATGGAAGCTCAATGCTCGACAATATCTGCAGGGCTAGCGTTTGTTCGGGTCAGGGATGTGAAGTTCTGTGCGCGTTGTATTCTTTCATGGAAGTCACCGAAACGGGAGTGTTCGTTTGCCAAAAAGGTCAATAAGGACCATCAACGTCGTGCAGGTGGCCAAAAGATCCCAAAGGGGATACCAAGCGTGAAGAAAAGCAAGGGAAGGCAGCCGAATGTGTATTGAGGATGCCGATATCTACAAGCAACTAGCAAATGAGAACACAGTTCCGAAGGTTGAAAACTAATAATCGTCAGCAGAAAAGGAAAACCTCTCGGGAGAAGGAAGAGGGCTTCTGGAGTTTAAGAAGGTGCAGTTCAAAAATCAGTACTGCAAAAGTCTTTTGTATTCGGGGATATTTCATCGAATTGACGCTTGATGCAACAGTGCAGAAGGTGCAACGCCAATTGGGACCCATATCTCGTTCTTGATCATTACGAGATAGAGTTGGACCAAAGCAGAGCTAGCATGCTAGGCCTTCCTACGTGCTCGGATCTCGAGCGATCCAGGCCAGGAGGAGGGGAAGCATTGGCAATGAACTGGAGAAAGTAGGCACAAATTGTGGATCTATTGATCGACCGAAGAGGGAATGAGCCTCGAAGTGGACATGGCAAAAAAAGCAAAAGTCGACTAAGAAACGTCGGCGGGAGATCCTGAATCTTGATCGTCATTCCTGTCAGACGGTGAACACATCGATCGGAGTTTCTGCTGGCGCAGAATCAGGTCCAGTCAACTGTCAATCGAGATGATAGATGTCTGTAAACCAGAAATGATACTTGATCTAGAGATTCGGGGGCCCGGAGATCGCCCGCGTACGGTATTTTAGAACGTAAAATTTGTCTTCCTCGGGCCTTTGTGCCTATTATTGCTCCGTCGAAGAAGCCTCGCTTCTCGAAGAATCGCCCGGCTACGGGCCTGCCTCATTGCCTCATTATTCCGCTGATGCAGGTCTCAAAGAGAATGGCTTGGGGTGTGGACCCGCCCCATTGAAATGCCCCCCAACATAAAAGCGATTGGATCGATGCTTAGTCTGCTGGCTGTGTAATCTTGGACCTCGAACCGTTCCCGAGTCAATGCTTCGGGCATGGGTTCCTGAAGTCGATCGATGCAAGGGGTATCTCGTAATAGTATCCCTAAAGCCTTGCCCCTCAGGAAAGACAAGAGTGGACTACAATTCTGTTTGTGGATGGATCGTAATCTAGGCTACTTCTGATTCTAGAGGTGTTAATCATTATTGCAAAGGCAAAGGAAGAGAGACAGACGCCTTTTTCTTCACGGCCAGAATAACGCTTTGGAGTTTGGACGGATAGATGGACGGAGGATCCCTGGTGGGTCAGGATAAAGAGTGGGGTGACAGCTGCCAGGCGAGAGGCCAGGCCCGTCTGTACTTTGCCGGAGCTGAAAAATGGGCAAACACAGAGCTGGCGCCAATGGGATGGTGGCAGACCAGGAACCCTCGTCATTGTGACAGATGGGCAAACAGGAGGAGCATCAGCAAACCCAGGAGAGTGGGTCCCAGGATGAGAGGACCAGAAAGACAAATGAATGCAATGGAGGAGTGGGTCGAAGGGGAAGATGGAGAATTGGCGATGACTCGATGAGGGAGAGAGAGGGGAGGTTGGAGAGGAGGAGAAGAAAGAAAGAAAGGAGAATGGAGGTGGCTGTTACAGATCACATTACTCCCGTTGCACACCGTCCCCGCCTAGCCTTTGTCAACTCGCCGAATACCAAAGAAAAACCCCAATATTAAGAGTCTCAACCGTTGGAGAATAGTTTGATGCAAGAAAGTAAAAATAACGGCGAGGAACAATACCAAACAATAACACGCAAATCATGGAGTGTAAATAAGCAAACATGCCTTCTCTGTGAGAGCTTCTCTCGCCAGCCCAGACTATCGACTTTTATATTTGTCCAAGGATAATAATTGAAGAGATAAGGAAATGCTGAGCTTGTGAGGTAAAATTGATAAGTAAGTACGTAAGAGTATTTCCATTATTCCAGCACTGCGAGCTGCGATTTGAATCCTTCCTCAACATTGACCAGGCCTGCTGTCTGTTTGCCCGAAGGATGCTGCTAGCCTGCTACCTCTGACTTGAAGTTTAAAAAAAAAAAAAACAAAGACGAGAGAATATGCCAGCGCATATGCCATAATGAGCGGAGGTTGCTCTGAATTGCTGTAGATTTGAGGCTACAGTAGCTGGGCAACTCTTAGGATTCTGACTACGGTAGGTAGCGCTGCCCTAAATTCGAGGCCACTGCTCAGGCCAGAGAACAGGCCGCCTCCTTGCGGCAGATCAATGTGCAAATCGCCCATGCTCGAGATGAAATTCTCCGATATCAATGCGCGGCCTGAACTCTGAGCCAGTAGATGTATGGGTTCGGCCTTGACTTTCCATTTTCCGCGGCTTGTGACATTGACTCTATGCAGTGGCCGTGCGGGCTGGCGGCATGAGTCGCTGTCCTGCAACTAATGTGCTCCTCCGGGAAAGGCTGAACCTTTTTTGCAGCTAACTGCGGCCTGCGACTGGAAGAGCGCGCTTTCCAATTACTTGAGCTTTATTCTGGTTTGGCTCCCTACGGAGGTGTGAACCAGAGCTCCATCTTTCGGAGGAATATGTCATGCCTTATGCTCGTTCCCGAATGGCTTCCGCAGTTGCGGGGACTGCTTTGCGATCAATCTACTGCCGGAGATCTGAAGACGAAATCAAGATGGGACCAAACTTTAATCAGCTTAACGATCAATCAAAGTGGCTCAGAGAGCTATATCCCAAATATGGTGGCGATTTCCAAACCACAGCTGACTGTATCATATCTACGAGGAAGCGAAAAATCCGTCTTGCTTTAGAGAATCACCGGGTATATGCACATGAAGACTGCCTGGGGGGGGGGGGGGGGGGGGGGGGGGGGGGGGGGGGGGGGGGGGGGGGGGGGGGGGGGGGGGGGGGGGGGGGGG